>CAJGYO010000015.1:9028054-9628054 GCA_904845875.1 Miscanthus lutarioriparius
TTACTTCAAATTAAACCGCTATTAATGGAGCAGCACACGCTATGACACATGCGAGGACAGGACAAATGCAAGGCCCGGCAGGCCATGCCAGAAGACAGTTGTTGCTGTTATCGTGATGCTGTCATCAAATATTAGTATAACTAGACATCCAAAACTCAAAGTCTCAAACCGTAAATAAGCGGGGACAAACCAACAGCTAAAGAGTAGCGACTAGCGACAGCCGAACACCCAGCGCACACATATTTTTGGACCAACCTGATGGATCTCCCAATGGTGTGCGCACAGAGAAATTGATGACTATTTTTGTCTCTTACGGGAGCACAAGTAAATAATGATCATATATGTAAATTATAAATATGCATCCGACGTCATACAATGTACAGAGAAATTGAAGCAGTGTATTGCAGTAGGTTAAACCTTAAAAATTTACTTTTAAAAAGTATAGGACCGGTTTTATTAGATTTAATATGTTTGTATACATCTTCTTCCTCAAGAAGCATATATACTACATCTGTTTTCTTTTATAAGGCGAACTTAACATGTCATAGTCTCTCAAATTACACTTTCTTCATTTATTTATTTTATATTATGTTGTTTATGCTTATAAACTTAATATACTCGAATAGCACATTTTATTACAAATCTAATCGGGTCAAGTTTATATTGTAATAGTTAAAATTAATTACAAAAGTTACGTATAGGCTAAAGATTTTAAAGTTTGATTCTTAACATGTTTGTGCACCTTATAAAAGAATAATGGAGGGAGCATGACAGAGAGGCTCCCTTGCTAAAAATAACTTTTCTGTAATTTTATCTTTAAGCTTCGGTTTTCTCGCTAACTCAATGGCTATGCCCAAAAACATGGGATTTTTTATATAACCTTTTTAACCGAGTATATTTTAACACTAACCTGCTCAGAATAGATTTTATAAATCTAACCTTTTTCATCATACCAGCCACGCTGGCGCGACAGGGCACCTCTAGTGAGCACCATATCTTCTAGCGTGACAAGACTAGCCACGTTAACATCAACATGTGACCTAAGCCAACGCGTGGCAGCCTGGTGTGTCCCACTATGCATGTCACACCAGGCACTCAGGCAGGACGGCACGACAAGTTTGTCACGCTCACGCCACCCTACTTGGTGTGAGAAGGCATAGTATATAGGCCACATTAGGCCCTCCTTTTCTCCGTTATCTTTCTTCTCCCTACACTTAGGGTATTAACATGTCATTATGTTTCCACTAAGTTGTCTAACCTATGTCTCCTATTCTAATTAGTCTTAGTGATAATTTTGATTAGTACATACATATCATTTTCGCAGTGCCACCAGCAACCTCCAGGCAACATCTGTGGCTTCTTCACGGCACACCACATGATAGTGACCATGGGATTGACCATCTACAAGAGGCTGAGTATATATGTCTTGATATCACACCTACTCATTAAATCTACAAGATGTAAAACGGCTATATATAGCTAAGGTTTAGATTTAATGCAGCTTGCCTATATTTCTGAAACATGGGTTTTCTTCGATACATGTACATGAATTCAAAGTGTTGACATCATCCATGAAATGAATATGCAATGCACAACATTCTTAAAAAGATTTCAACATTTATATATATATAGTCCACCAGGTAATTTATAAGAAAGGGGAGTTCTATTCTCTTGCAAATGAATATGGAACAAATGCCTGCGATCTAATACTAATTAATTCCTTGCTATGACGTATATACATACATACATATACACATGGCGTACGTGTGTGTTGAACTGAACTAGTGATGATTGATGGCTGAACTGCATATGAATTGATTGCTATAAATGATGCTTCGGATGTATAGCTTGATAGAGACGCGAATAAAGAATCTGCATCTCTGACCAAGCGGATTCATCCTCGCTGCTCTGCCATGCCCCACAAGCAGGAGTGAAAACGGTACGGATATTTTCCGACCGTATTCGAGACCGAATCCGTTTAGAGGGGTTCAGATCTATCCGTATCCGAGTTCGGATATTCAACATCCGATACCGTATCCGTATCTGAATACTCAGATCACATATTTATGATGTCGGTATCCAGTTGTATCCTATCCGGCATGGTTGACACTATCCGTATTAAAATCCGAATCTGGACAGAAATATAAAAACAAATACAATATCAGTGATATCCGTCCGTATCCGATCCGTTTTCATCCATACCCACAAGTCGGCCGCGCGCCGCGTCATCGTCATGGGCTTCTTGGGCCCGGATCCGCCGTCCCCGTGTGGCGGCGGCCGTTGCCAAACCCCCCCCTCCCCTCCTCCAACATGATACACCGTGACCCGACGCCTGTCCAAGTGCGGACGCTTAGCGAGTCGCACCTCCCACCATCGCGGGCGAGTTCGGGAATGGCTCCGCGGTGTGGTGGCGGTCGGCACCTCTTAGTCCAGGAGTCGATGCTCACCAGTGCGCGTGTCCCACCGTCGCGGACAAGTCCGGAAACGGCTCTGCGTGTTGTGGCGGTGGCCGACAACCCCCTCTGTCTAGGCATGGACGCTTTGCTGGTGCGCGCATCCCACTGTCATGGGCAAAGGTTCTGGATGAAAGCTTAACTCAGACCAATATGTCTGGGCTCGTGACCATCAAGATTTCATTCTTGAAGGTGTTACTAAAGAACCTCTTGCGGCTGATTCTCCTAGATCGGCCTGGTCAATGCAGTTACCCCTCGGCATAAGGCTTGGGCGAAAGCCCTGCCAAGCTCCTGCTTGGCTGACGATGTTTACGTTGCGGCGTCATTCACCTACCTGGAGACATCGTCGAAAAGTTCTTGTGTCTTGGTGTTGTAGTGTTTTCTCTCTTTTTGTTATATTTGTGGTTGCACACCATTTGCTCTTGTGCTGGGGCTTGTTGTTGTTGTTGTTTCTTATTAGTGGATATGTCACAATCTAGCTCTTGTGCTGGGGCTGTTGTATTGGTTTTAATCCAGTTTTCTAAAATTAACCGGGTGATAGGATTTTGTCTCGTTCCTAAAAAAACAAGGCTGTTGATGATAAATCAATGGCAACAGTAAAAAACAATATGACACGCATGGGCACATATCAACCTATGTTCGCTGTAGTTTACATACTTAAACTGTTAAACATATTAATACACATAAACACGATAATACAATATGTTCAGCGCTAGCTAGGCCACACACACAGCACGAACCACAAGTTTCAGACAGGAGTAACAATGACATGTACCAGCACACACCATTCCTACACCCTTATTTTCTTCCGCAAAGCTAGAGCCATGGCACCATTCTTGTCATACAGAAGACGCCATGGTCCTGCTAACAGCTAGAATGGATGCATGTCCACGTTTATATTTACGGTGCATGAACAGAGAGGGCCATGTTGATATCCAGAACACGATGACACTGGCGTAGTAACGAAGACGTACTGTGGTAGCAAGCTAGGCTGTGCCTGCCTTCTTGACGAACGCCAGATTGCCGTACGACATGAAGTGGCACACCGGCGTACCGCCACCAGGGTGAGTGTTCAGTATCTGGAACGCTGGGTGCATCGGGTTCCAGCAGGAGGTGTCGAAATGGCAGAACGCCAGCAAGGAAACCATCGGACCCTCGTGGCGGCCGCTAAGCGAGACCATGTAGGCTTTGTACCCCCTGTTCGTAACGTGACACTGGTAGACGGCGTACGGGAATGGCACCTTGTGGCAGGACACGTAGCGGCTGCCAACGAGTGGGGTGACTGTCTGCACCACGTACTGCCGGCGTGGCAGCAGGCCACCGCGCGGGAGAGCCGACGTGGCCGCCCACACGTAGTCACCACCACCACCACCCTGCAGCTGGCTGGTGGTGGTGCCGAGCATATCCATGGCGGCCTGCACGGTGCTCTCCAGGGACGTGGTGCAGGCCTTCGCCTCGCCGGCGAGCGGTGGCTCACGGCACTTGCGCAGGGTGTCCTCCACTTGGGTCGCCTCGACGGAGCCTGGTGAGATGTGGAACGTGGCGAGGACGTCGCTTAGGTTGTTGAAGGGGACCTTGTCGGCAACGTTGTGCGGGAGGATGGGTATCTCCACCTCTGCCGGGAAGGAGAGGGTCATGGTGCTGCCCGGATGTAGCTGGGCCTCGTGGAAGTAGATGCCGGTCTCTGCCACCATCTGCGGGTCGCAGATAGTGTTGAAGAGTGTGCACATGCTGATACTGGGATGTGCAGAGTAGTGCTCCACAAGCGGTGACTGATCGATCCCTGCCGAGGACACAAAGTCAATGTCTATATGTATACTCTATCTATGCATCAAAGAGCGAAAAATTATTCCTCTGAATTTTGGTCCATCGGACTCTTTTCCTATCCGTGTCCCGCCTCCGCTCTCCGAAGTATAAGAGTTCTAGCTGGTTTTACTAAAAGTAGTAGTATACATGATGAATTAATTAGAGATTACAATTCAATCTCGTTTATGAAGTAAGAGTTCTAACCGGTTTTACTAAGAGTAGTAGTACATGATAAATGAGAGATTATACAATTCTAATTTGTTTATTGTCCCGTTACTCATAATTGATGCTCACATAAGTTAGATAATCCCCAACCGTACTTGAAAAATAAGTGCCAGAAAACTGATTTTAGAAGCTTTGCTAAAAAAAATATTGGGAGCATGCAGAATACCACCCATCCTCCAATTAATAGTTCCAAGGTTAGTTGTAGGAAAACTTAAATTTGCACCATGTCAACAAGACAACAAATCCTAGTCGTTACAAAAAAAAAAAACAATTCCTGGTAAGGCCTACGAGCTTAAAAAATTAAGAGCAGCAGCTTTGCAGCAACTCAGCCATCAGCAATTCATAACTCTGAAGTCTAACCACAGCACAGCCTCTTCTCCCTCCTCCCACTCTCCCCTGCGCCCATGGCATGGCTAGTCACGTTATCCTGCATGCCGTGTGTCGCAAGGAGCTCTCTCATGCTCTTGGAGGGGCGGAGCTAAAGCAAATCTGAGGGGATGCATCTTGCCTTGTGAGTACAAGAATCTATAACATGTTGGTGCAAATATGGTGAAAATTTAGCTCTTTTCGCTGTCTTTTTAATTTTGCGTGGGTCACGGCGCTCTATCCGTGGCGGAAGGCGATAAAGAGGTAGCCGTACCACTGTCCCTGCACCGCCGCACGTGATCACGATTGGGAGGGGACGCGTGCAGGGATTAACGAGGAGTGCAACCAGAGATTTAGCAAGCGCGGAAAGGTAGATTACGATGAAGTTTCAGGACCTGTTGGGTTTTCATTTTTTTGAGTTTCTGCTAAAAATGAATTTTAGGAGTGTTTTAAGAAACTTTTCGAGATGCTCTTAGTTAGAATAACGTATGTCCAATCACGGTACATCTCAAAACGTATTATAACAGATGCTGTAGGATGTAAATTCTGTTGCAAGTTGCAACACACGTGTGTTTTTGCTACTAACTATATACAAGGAAAATCTTTTATGTATTTATACTAAACATATAATTAAACATGTACTTAAAAATTACCTTTCTGAACAAAATCTGCTATGACCTCCGGCATCGTCGTGCCGGGGAGGGCCTGCTCCCAGAACCGTGTCGCCGGAGTGCTGGCTGCAAGTTGGCCGTGCGCCATGGCGGCGGTGCTGACTGCCACCACGATCAGAAGGAAAGCGGATTGTTGATGCATCCTTCGAGATTGTTATTATGTTCTGATGAATATTGCACCTGATGAGAATTAATGAGAAGAATGGATGATCAATGGCTGTTATAGCTCCTGACGGTCTGGGGTGTATATATAGCCCTTGATGTTCCTCTGAGCAAGTGACCCCACACAAGCCCAAGACATGCTTTTTCTGCTCGCTTTAGTTGCAAATGGTTTTTTTATATTTATTCTTATTATAAGGTTTCAAGCTAAGGAAAGATGTGTATAGCTATAATGTCTATCTCATTTAATATTTTTCAAGCCTAGTAGTTCCTTTCATCGTAGTCAATATGTTCACTAGCTCTTAAGCCGGTGTGAGTGGATACAAGTAAGAGTTCACTCTTAAAACATTCCAAGCAATGCTTTTACAAACTCCTGCCTATCTACATGAGTCCTCATTAGCCTTCTTCTATAGATTAAGTTTGTATTTGGTACATCTTCTAGAAAGTGTTTCTACTACCAAAAAGTACAACGCAAACCAAACAGGTTGAACTTAAAGCTGTTTTTCTAGAAGTTGTTTTCGTGTAGTATAATTTTCGCAACACCCTTGGATCCTGCTTTGGCTTTTGGCTTTACGTTTTTTAAAATGGGTGAAAATAGATAGGTGTTTTGAGTTGTTTCAAAGAGATAGAGGGAGGAGTAGGTTCTATAGTTGTTTTAACTAAACAACTTACAGCTTTTAAACAGCATGTAGCTTACATTAGCTTTTTCATATCTTACAGCAGTAACTTGTCCATAGCTTACAGTTGAAACAAACATACCTTGACTTATGCAGTGCCTCGAAGGTTTTTATGTGATTTGATAGAGAGGTGAGAGAATCTTCAAGAAACTATCTTATTATATTAGCTTAATTTAATAAGTGCAACAAGATGATGCATGTACCACTGTATCATACATCATACGAAGGTTCTTATGTGATTTAATAGAGAGGTGAGAGAATATTAAAGAAACTATCTTATTATATTAGATTAATTTAATAAGTGCAACAAGATGATGCATGCACCACTGCATCATATATTCATATGACATAGCCATGAAGGTGTATTTTCGTTCTGCTCTTGCAATTGCGTCATATATACATACACATGTACATTCACCAATGAACGCATGTAAGGATATGCTTGCACAAACACGGTTGGCATATCTTAAGATTGATAAAATTATAGACACCTCCATATGGATTGACACGATTCTTAAACTTTGCCTCTGATCCACTGAAAAGGGCCAAATTGCAAAGATCTTACTCTCTCTGTTCTAAATTGTTAGTCGTTTTGGCTTTTTTAGATTCAACAACTTTTACTATGTTTCTAGACATAGTGTGTATATATGTGTGTGTGTGTGCATAGTAAAAACATATACTAAAAAGGTCAAAAGGACTTACAACTCAAAACGGGTGGGAGTACTTAAAACTAACCTGCATTAGGGATTGTCCCTTAATTATCTCAAATATTACACATAGAGCAGCAAAGGAAATGAGGAAAATGCTAGTGTTTTTCCCTTTTTGTTTCTCGTCGAACATGGATTCTTGCAGGAACAGAGACGTTGAGATGTCACTTTTGGTGGTGAGGCATGCAATCCCACTCATATGTTTGTTAGCTTTTTAGTTTGCTTTCAACAACCATAAAAAAATGCATAGGTTGACGTTTTCAGTTCCATGTGTATACAGTTACGTCTAGGATCACAACGGGCTATTACTGTATTATTACATAACATCTTTTGGAGGAGAATAAGCATGCATGCATGCATCTAGCATGATGTCCTTTTTACTTGGGTTCCTATGTAGCCTCCTGTAACACTTGAAAATTTATTTTTAGCCAGTTTTCATGTGGAACACAAACCTGTATTACATATAGCACATCTCTTATACTTTCTTTCTCATTTTGGATAAAAAGGTTTATCTAGAGGTTATATATTTGGAGTGACAATGATTATAAGCTGGTTCGGACCTATTTAAACAACCAATATATGACTAATTTTTTCACTAGAACACAACATATGGACTGTAAAGGGCCGAAACCAGAACGTTAATAGGTTAGGGTATTGCACATCTAAACATTTTATTTTAACTTTTTATGTTTGAGTTTATGTGGCATTATAAGTGATGATAGCGTGTTTTTGTTCTTTCCCCCCTTAGTTCTTTATCTATTGTTCATGTAACACAAAATAAAACATGCACATGACAGTATATGTATGCAGAATAAATGTTGTTATTACTGAGTGCTCGCAGCTGCTATAGTAACTGAGAAAAGGGCGAAACAATAATAAAATTTGTTGGAGAAACGACGATGCAACATCAGCTTGGTGGGAAATGTGCAGAGGAGACGAGATTCTTTGTTTACACGCTATCACAAGTATGACACGTATATGCACACGCACATCACCACGTAGGCACACCGCGAGTACGCAACACCAACTATAAAAAACCAACGAAAACATCGCAAGCCCAGGATTTGCATCCTCTATATATAATGTACTATATATTCATTGAACCTTGAAGGAAATAAGGTGATCGTGTTCCAGGATTCTTTTCATTCTTCTTTTTCTATTGAAAAAACTTTGCATTCATTTCTAAATTTCATAGAACTTCAGTTACATGGTACTTCAAGTCTGCAAATTTGCGCTTGAAATAAATTTAAGTATCTTCAACTGTTCGGTAAAACCACTCCTAATCTTGATTTTTTTTTTAGAATGAAGAAAAATATTCCTTCAATAACTTCCTATCGTAACTCCAATATATCCACGCTTGGAAAAAAAAGGAGGATCCACGTGCAAACGTATATGGAAGACCGGCCGCTACCACCTGTCGTTGGGAGGACACCATGTTTTGTCAACACTTGTGGTCTCCCTGACAGCCATCACTGCTACCGCCTAGAGTTTTACCGGAATCGAATCTCTAACCACTATTTTCATATCTGAAAATACTATGAGGTAGAGTAGGCAATGTGGATTCCATTTTGGAGGTTATGATGTTAGGTAGGTATTGAGATGGCCAGTTGGCGGTGACAAAGGCAGTGATGACATAGATGGCAACAAAAATCTTTAAGCGGGTCTCTGCTTTTTTTTTTTTTTTGTAGAAGTAAACTGTCGAAACTATTGGTGACGGAGTTGTTTTTTTTGAGGTTGCAAACCAGATTTTTAGGATTATTCTTTAATAAAGTTGGAGATACTTTTACTTCGATTAAAATCGCTTTTAGTGGAGTGGCACACGCTGTGACACGCGAGGACAGGACAAATGCAAGGTCCGGCAGGCCGTGCTAGAAGACAATTGTTGCTGTTATCCTGATGCTCCCATCAAATACTAGTACTAATAGTATATATAACTACGACATCAGAAACTCAAACCGTAAACAAGTGGGACAACAAACCAACAGTGACAGCCCAACACCCAAGCACACACACATTTTTGGACTACTTGATGGGTCTCCCAATAGTGTGGGCACAGAGAAATTGATGACTATTTCTGTCCCTTTCCGGGAACAGAAGCAAATAATGTTTAATATGTAAATTATAAATCGTGTGGATATGCATTCAACGTCATACAATGTGCAAAGAAAACAACATTGTATTGCAGTAGGTAAAACCATATAAAATATCTACTTCTAAAAGTATAAGACAGGTTTATTAGATTCAATATATTTTTATATATCTTCTTCCTCGAGATCGAAACGTATATATGACAGAGAGCAAGAATCCCTTGATAATTCGTAGTTTCTCTTTAAGCTTCAGTCTTCAGGCATCTTGGTCCCTCGGTCCAAACCTCATGCCTGCCTTCACCGCTCCTGGTCCATCGGCACGGCACGTCTCTACTTGACCTTCTCCATGTCCGTTGATTATCTTTGTGCTACACACCTGCACACCAACACAACCTGAGACATATTGCACAAGTACTCACGCAATGGTTAGTCTCTAAACTCAACCAAAGCCGATTATCTCCGACAATCCCTCTTCACAAACTCGACACACAAGGGCACAAATCAACCTTGTGTTCGCAGTAGTTTACATACTTGAACGTGTTAATACACATAAACACTATAAGACAATACGTTCGGCGCTAGCTAGGCCACACACAGCACCAACCACAAGTTCAGACAGGAGTCACAATGACATGTACCAGCACACACCATTTCTACACCCTTATCTATTCTTCTGCAAAGCTAGAACCATGGAACCATTCTTGTCATATAGAAGACGCCATCATCCTAGCTAGACTGGATGCATGTCCACGTTTACACATTTACGGTGCACGAACAAAGAGCGCCATGCTGATACCCAGAGCACGACACTGGCATAGTTACGAAGACTGCGCAGTAGCAATCTAGGCTGTGCCTGCCTTCTTGACGAACGCAAGATTGCCGTATGACATGAAGTGGCACACCGACGTACTGCCACCAGGGCGATTGTTCAGTATCTGGAACGCTGGGTGCATCGGATTCCAGCAGGTGGTGTCGAAATGGCAGAACGCTAGAAAGGAAACCGTCGGGCCCTCCTGGCGGTCGCGAAGCGAGACCTTGTAGCCTCCGTACCCCGTATACGTAACGTGACACTGGTAGACGGCGTAAGGGAACGGCACCTTGTGGCAAGACACGTAGCCGCTGCCGTCTAGCGGGGTGACTGCCTGGACCACATACTGCCGGCGTGGCAGCAGGCCACCGCAGGGGAGCGCCGACGTAGCCGCCCACACGTAGTCACCACCACCACCACCACCCTGCAGCTGGCTGGTGGTGGTGCCGAGCATCTCCATGGCGGCCTTCACGGTGCTCTCTAGTGACGTGGTGCAGGCTTTCATCTCACCGGCGATTGGCGGCTGCTGGCACTTGATTAGGGTGTCCTCCACTTGCGCCGCCTCAGCGGAGCCTGGTGAGATGTGGAATGTGGATAGGACGTCACTTAGGTTCTCGAAGGGGACCTTGTCGGCGATGTCGTGCGGGAGGATGGGTGTCTCCGCCTCCGCCGGGAAGGAGAGGGTCATGGTGCTGCCCGGATGTAGCTGGGCCTCATGGAAGAAGATGCTGGTCTCCGCCACCGTCCCCGGGTCGCAGAAAGTGTTGAACAGTGTGCACTTGCTGATACTGGGCTGTGCAGAGTAGTGCTCCACAAGCGGTGACTGATAGATTCCTGCACGAGAACACAAAGTCAGTACATATAATATTAAAGAATGAAAATCTGTTCCTCTGAATTTTGGTCCATCAGACTCTCTTCCTATCTGTCCCTCCACTCTCACAAGTATAAGAGTTCTTGCTGATTTTACTAAGAGCAGTAGTACATGATGAATTAGAGATTACAGTTCTAATTCGTTTATGAAGTATGTGCTGAGTTCTAGCCGGTTTACTAAGAGTAGTAGTGCATGATGAACAGATTAGTTGCAAGATTAGTTGGAGCACGCAGAATACCACCCATCCTCCAATAGTTGCAAGATTAGTTGTACCAAAACTTAAATTTGCACCACGTCAACAATTCTTAGTTGTTATTAGAAAACAATTCCTAGTAGGGCCCACGATCTTAAAAAAATTAAGAGATGCAGCTTTGCAGCAAGCCGGCAACTCAGCAAGCAACAAGTCATATTATAACTCGATCTGATGAAGTCTGAAGTTGCCCACAGCACAGCCCCTTCTCCCTCCTCCCGCTCTCCCCTGCGCCCATGGCTAGTCACGCGCGCTGCTAGATCGAGCGTGCAGTAGGAAGTCATGGTGCTCTGTCCATGGCGGACAAAGTGGTACAGCTTAACCTCTGTCCCCGCACCGGTGCACGCGACGACGATTGGGAGGGGGAGGGGATTAACGAGGAGTGTAACCAGAAATTTAACAAGCGCGGAAACATTACGAGGAAGTTTGAGGACCAGTTGTTTTTTTTTTCTGCTAAAACTGAATTTTAGGAGTGTTTTTAGGAAATTTTTTAAGATGCTCTTAGTTAGATGTTCAATCACAATACAAAATCTGATCTCAGAACATATTAGAACAGGTCGCAGGATGTAAATTATTTTGTTGCAACACATGATATATTCTTGCTAGTAATTATATACAAGGAAAAACCTTTTATGTATTTATACCAAACATATAATTAAACATGTACGTTAAGATTATCTTTCTGAACAAAATCTGCAATGACCTCCGGCATCGGCGAGCCAGGGAGTGCCTGCTCCCAGAACCGTGCCGCCGGAGTGCTGGCTGCAAATTGGCCATGCGCCATGGCGGCGGTGCTGACTGCCACCACGATCAGAAGGAAAGCAGATTGTTGATGCATTCTTTGATATTGTTATGTGCTGATGCACCTGATTAGAATGAGAAGAGAAGATGATCGATGGCTGTTATAGCTGCCGACGGTCTGGGGTGTATATATAGCCCTTGATGTTCCTCTGAGCAAGTGACCCCACACAAGCCCAAGACAGGCACCCGTACTTTTTTTCTGCTAGCTTTAGTTGCAAATGGTTCTGTATATTTATTCTTATTATAAGGTTTCAAGCTAAAAAAAGATGAATAGCTATAATATATATCTCATTTAATATTTTTCAAGCCTAGTAGTTCCTTTCATCGTAGTCAATATGTTCACTAGCTCTTAAGCCCGTGTGAGTGGATACAAGTTAAGTAAGAGTTCACTCTTCAACCATTCCAAGCAATGCTTTTACAAACTCCTGCCTATCTACATGAGTCCTCATTATTAGCCATCTTCTATAGATTGAGGTTGTATTTGGTACATCTTCTAGAAAGCGTTTCTGCCGCTAAAAGTAAAATACAAACCAAATAGGTGGAACCTAAAGCTGTTTTCCAGAAGCTGTTGCTTTCGCATAGTATTATTTTCACAACACATTGAACCCTACTTCGGCTTTCGGCTTTTTGCTTTTTAAAATGGGTGGAAATAGATAGGCGTTTTAGAGTTGTTTCAAAGAGACAGATAGATGAGTAGGTTCTATAGTTGTTTCAACCAAACAACTTACAACTTATCAACATGTAGCTCACATTAACTTTTTGATATCTTACAGCTTAAAGTAGCTTTTTCACAGCTTATAGCTGAAACAAACAAACCATGACTTATGCAGTGCCTCAAAGGTTTTTATTTCATTTGATAGAGATGTGAGAGAATCTTAAAGAAAACTATCTTATATATTAGTTTAATTTAATAAGTGCAAGAAGATGATGCATGTACCACTGTACCATACATCATATGAAGATTTTCATGTGATTTGATAGAGAGGTGAGAGAATCATAAAGAAACTATCTTATTATATTAGCTTAATTTAATAAGTGCAACAAGATGATGCATGTACCACTGAATCATACATCATATGAAGGTTTTTATGTGATTTGATAGAGGTGAGAGAATCTTAATGAAACTATCTTATTATATTAGCTTAATTTAATAAGTGCAACAAGATGATGAATGTACCACTGTATCATACATCATATGAAGGTTTTTATGTGATTCGATAGAGAGGTGAGAGAATCTTAAACAAACTATCTTATTATATTAGCTTAATTTAATAAGTGCAACAAGATGATGCATGCATTCATATGACGTAGCCATGAAGGTGTTTCTAGTCTTGCAGTTTTGCGTCATATGTGCATACACTTATACATTTACCAATGAACACATGTAAGGATATTCTAGCACGAACACGGTGCTTCCGTGAGACTAGACCAATTGGCGCATCTTAAGATTGATGAAATTATAGACACCTCCCTATAGATAGACACGATTTTTAAACTTCGCCTCTGATTCATTGAAAAGGGCTAAATTGCAAAGATCCTATTCTTTCCGTTCTAAATTGTTAGCCGTTTTGTCCTTTTTAGATTCAACAACTCTTACTATGTATCTAGACATAGTGTATATATAGGTGCATAGTAAAACCATATACTAAAAGAGTCAAAACGACTTACAACTCAAAACGGAGGGAGTACTTAAAACCAACCTGCATTAGGGATTGTCCCTTTATTATCTCAAATATTACACATAGCAAAGGAAATGAGCAATATGCAAGCTAGTGTTTTTCACTTTTTCTTTGTCGTCGAACATGGATTCTTGTGGGAACAGAGACGTTGAGATGTCACTTTTGGTGGTGAGGCATGCAATGCAATCCTATTCGTGTGTTTGTTAGCTTTTTAGTTTGCTTTCAACAACCATAAAAAATGCATAGGTTGAAACATTTTCAGCTCCATGTGTATACAGTTGCGTCTTGGATCAGAAAGGGCTATTACTATATTACATAACATTTTGTAGGAGAATAAGCATGATGTCCTTTTTACTTGGGTTCCTATGTATAGCTACTTAGCCGCCGGCTTTTATGTGGAACAAACCTGTATACATATAGTACATCTCTTATATATTTTTCTCATTTTGGGTAAAAAGGTTTATCTAGAGGCTATATATTTGGAGTGACAATGATTATAAACTGGTCTGAACCTATTTAAACAACCAAGTTATGACTAATTCCACTAGAACACGACACATGCATGGATTGCGAAGGGCTGAAACCAGACGCGGTTAATAGGCTAGGGAATTGCACATCTGAACATTTCATTTGTAACTTTTATGTTTGTGATTCTGTACCATTGTAAGTGATGATAGGGTGCTTTTGTCACCCCAACATGCGCTTGGCAGTATACGTATGCAGAATGAATGTTGTTGTTATTATTGAGATGCTCGCAGCTATAGTAACTAAGAAAAGGGCGAAACAATAGTAAATTTGTTGGAGAAAGGACGATGCAACATCAGCTTGGAGAGGAAACGAGATTCTTTCTTTATACGCTATCACAAGTATGACGTGTATATGCGCACGTACATCACCATGTAGGCACACACCGCGAGTACGCAACACCTAGTATAAAAAACTAACGAAAACATCACAAGCCAGGATTTGAAATCATTGCGTCCTCTATAATATTCCTGGATTCTTTACATTCGTCTTTTTTTATTGAAAACTTTGCATTCATTCTAAATTTCATAGAACTTCAATTGCATGGTACTTCAAGTCTGTATTTTTTTATTACTGCTATATGATTGTGCGCTTGAAATAGATTAGAGAATATCTTCAATAGTTTGGTAAAGCCACTCTTAATCTTGATTTTTTTGTACAATAAAAAAACTTCCCCAATAACTTCCTATCCTATAACTACAATCGTATCCGCTACTACCTGTCATGGGGTGCTGTTTTTTTTTCAGCACTTGTGGCCTCCCTAACGCGATCACAGCTGCCGCCGCCTAGAGTTTTGCGAGAATTGCTTCTCTAGCCAGATTTTAATATATGGTAGTACAAGGATATTCCGTTAGGAGGTTATGGTGTTATGGCGGCAGTACTGGATACTCCGCCTAAGCAATGGAGATTCCGTTTTGGAGGTTATGGTGTTAGTTAGCTGCCAGGATGATCAGCTGGCGGTGACAACTGACAACAGCGGCAGCGGCAGAATGCATGACATGGACGGTGACCAAAATCTTCAAGTGGGTCTGTTTTTTGAATTTTTTTTAGAAGTAAATTGTTGAAAACTATTGGTTGGAGTTGTTTTTTTAAGGTTGCAAAACCAGATTTTTAGGATTATTTTTAATACAGTTAAAGATACTCTTACTTCAAAATTAAAATCGCCATTAATGGAGCGGCACACGCTATGACACGACAGGACAAATGCAAGGCCCCGCAGGCCGTGCTAGAAGACAAATGTCATCAAATACTACATCCGAAAATCAAACATTAAGTGGGGAGAAACCAACGGCGACAGCCCAACACCCAGCACACACACATTTTTGGCCCAATAGTGTGTGCACAGAGAAATTGATGACTACTTCTGTCTCTTACGGGAGCATAAGTAAATAATGATCATCTTTGTAAATTATAAATCGTGTGGATATGCATCCGACGTCATACAATGTACAGAGAAATTAAAGAAGTGTATTGCAGTAGGTAAAACCTTAAAAATCACTTTTAAAAAGTATAGGACCGGTTTTATTAGATTTAATATGTTTGTATACATTTTCTTCGTCAAGAAGCATATATACTACCTCTGTTTTCTTTTATAAGGCGAATTTAACTTTTCATAGTCTCCCAAATTACACTTTCTCCATTTATTTATTTTTTATATTATGTTGTTTATGCTTATAAACTTATGATTCTTGAATAGCACATTTTGTTACAATCTAATCAGGTCAAGTCTATACTATAAAGGAGTGAAAGATTTAAAAATAACTCTCACCTAAATATTTTATACCACCTTACTTCTTGTCTCTTATATTCACTGATGGTTTGGTTACCCGCTCGGCGGTTCCCGCGCTCTCGCCCTCACACCGGTCACCAGTCACGGAGACCGAGACGCCGACTTCGTTCACCCGGCCACGCGGACTCCACGGCGGCGACGGAGGCCAATACGGCGGCGCAGTAGCAGCGCCTAACCCAGCGCTGGAGTATTCGCGCGGCGTCTTGGAGTCATCACAGGCAGAGAGCAGGTGAGGGCGATCATGTTATGTCCTTCTGAATCCATGGCCGTCGTCCGCGCGTCGCCGCCCTTTCTCAACAAGCTGCTCTCGCGCTCCTTCGCTTTCGGTCCAAGCGGCGCCCCACCTGACGAGTCGCGGCCACAGCCAGACCCGGTCCTGCCCCTTCAAGGCCCAGGAGCGTCAGCGGCGTCCATGGAGGCCGCGCCAAGAAGGGGCTTCTCGCGGCAAGGAGACGGCAGCGGGAGGAGCGGGCCTGCCGTCGACGGACCTGCATGTGTGAAAGGCCGCAGGAGGAGCAGAGTAGCAAACCTGTCTCTATAGATTAGATAACCTTGTTCGAAGACAATTATTGCCCAAAAAAGGCCAATCATCAACGCTTGATTGCTGGTTTAAAAGCGCACATCTGCAAGTAGGCAATCTTTCTTTTATTAAAGATTTGAAAGTAATGAACTGCTTATATTAGTCCGCAGCTCTGACGCGGCGCGTCAAGGCCCAAGAGTCGTGGGTTGCACACCAAAGAACTAGCAAAAACTCAGACTTGACGGATGAACGAACATGTGGATGGACATAGTATAATATGCAACAAGGTGATTTGCATTTTAAGAACTTATAAAAAAATCTGATTATATCTTATTATATTCGTCTTCGTTCCTTTACAGTATAGATAGATAAAAATATATGATTATAATGTTCATCTTTTGTTAATTGTCGTTTGCTTGTTTTTTCAGTGGATCATGAACGCGAATATAAAAACAAACGCAGACGGGATAGCTATGCCATTGTCTAATGATAAGAAGAAAGAACTTCTTACCGAAAGGCGTGAATATCAACGTAATCGAAGGGCTCGTTTGAAGGCAGAGGTCAAAGCAACCAAATTGGTTGAATCATCTCACCTCTTAATTAACCAAAAGATAAACATCTAAGGTCCTGATTGACTTACGAATGTTACTTGTGTTGCATTAGCATTTTATACCCTTTATATATGCATATGTTCGCCTTCTCTAAATATAGGTGTGCAAGATTCCAGTCGTAGGAGGAGAAGGGAAATCAAATTAGACCCTGCATTGCCTAATAACAAGGAGGAGGCAGCTCGGGTTAAAATGCGTGAATATCAGCGTAATTGTCGGGCCCGTTTGAAGGAAATCGGTAACACAGAGACTGGTTTGATAGTTACCTACAATAAGAGTTGAGATTTATACTGCAGTAGGATTATAAATGAAAAAATATTGCCTCAGCTCTTGGATTTGATTCATATGATCCATCATTCTTAATGGCTCTACCATTTGCCACTGCAGTGAGGATTATAGAAATGACATCCGATGCTGCATTGCCTGACGACCAGAAAGATGAAGCTCGGGTTAAAAGGCATGCTTATATATCAGTGTAATCGACGAGCCCGTTTGAAGGATACTCGTAACACAAAGCTTACTTTGATAGAAAATTTTGGATTGGTTTCTCTAAATCTTTAATCTTCAAATTATTATATGATTTTGCCATTAATTACTATATAATCGCCGAGCCCGTTTGAAGGATACTGGTAACACAAAGATTGCTATGATGGAAAATTTTGGATTGGTTTCTCTAAATCTTTAATCTTAAAATTATTATATTATTTTGCCGTTAATTACTATATAGTGTCAAACATGTCAGGCATGATAATAATGTTCCCTACTTAATCCAAATTCTTTTAGGTGTTGGGAAATGTGTATACCAACGTTATAATTGTGCTAAAAAAAAGGTTGACCAAAATGTTAACCTTGACCTTGACTCACGAATGTTACTTGTGTTGCATTAGCATTTAATATCCTTTATATATGCACATGTCCGCCTTCTCATAAATATAGGTGAGCAAGATTCCAGTGGTAAGAGGAGAAGGGAAATCAAATCAGACCCTGCATGGCCTAATGACGAGGAGGAGGCAGCTCGGGTTAAAATGCGTGAATATCAGCGTAATCATCGGGCCCGTTTGAAGGAAACTGGTAACACACAGACTGGCATGATAGTTACCTACAATCAGAATATTGCCTCAGCTCTGGTAGGATTTGATTCATATGATCCATCATTCTTAATGGCTCTCCCATTTGCAACTTTAGTGAGGATTATGGAAATGATATCCGATGCTGCATTGCCTGGCGACAAAAAGGATGAAGCTTGCTATGATGGAAAATTTTGGATTGGTTTCTCTAAATCTTTAATCTTGAAATTATTATATTATTTTGTCGTTAATTACAATATAATCACCGAGCCTGTTTGAAGGATACCGGTAACGCAAAGCTTGCTATGATGGAAAATTTTGGATTGGTTTCTCTAAATCTTTAATCTTGAAATTATTATATTATTTTGCCGTTAATTACTATATAGCGTCAAACATGTCAGGCATGATAATAATGTTCCCTACTTAATCCAAATTATTTTAGGTGTTGGGAAACGTGTATATCAACGTTATAATTGTGCTAAAAAAAGTTGATCAAAATGCTAACCATGAAGCTTTCGATTCTGGCATTTGGGAACTAGAAGACACATTGCATGGAATAGAGGGTATGTAAAGTTTAAAATGCGTAATTGCTTATCTAAAACATACGTGGTATATGTGCAATGCGTAATGTTTTATTAATTTATTTAATAGAAAATGACTTAGATGAACAGAACCCATGTGAAGATGACCCAGACATCTACTTGGATGATAGAAGCTAGAGTGTTTAACGATGAAGGTGAGCTTGTGATGACACTTCACCCATTTATATATATTATTTTTAGAGATTTATGTTCATGCAAACTTAATAATTTCTAATTTACAATTGTAGGTTTTCAATATGAGTATTCTATAGAACCCACAACAAGAACGAATGGTCAAGATCCTTATAACTTTGTGTATGTGGGTCTTCCTGAGACCCATCATGTTTTGAAGAAAGTGCAAAACTGTTTTTATTGTCGTGCAAAGAGGTTTGAAGGTGAAGGTCCAGCATTTTGTTGTCATAATGGACGGATCAATATATTTATACCAGAGGTGCCAGCTGAGCTCCGTCGATTGTTCACAAGTCAAATTGACAGGGATGCAAAGTATTTCAGAAGGAACATTCGGTACTTCAATTTACACTTTTCTTTCACCAGCATGGGGGTTTTCATTGATCGTAGTTTGGAAACAGCAAAGGGTACTGGAATTTATACATTTAAACCTCATGGCCAAATATATCACAAGTTGGATCAACTTGTGCTCGGTGTTAAGGGGCCACGCCACATGCAGTTGTACTTTTATGACACAAATGAGACTGTGCATCATAGGATGAAAAGATCACCACACCTTGACGCTAATGTGATCCGCACTATATTGAACATCATACAACACAATCCTTATGTTCAGGCATGTCAGAGTCTTGGCACTCTTACCAACTTGGGTTGCTATGCTATTGAGCTAAATACAAGTATTTCTGTTGACCAGAGAAGATATAATGCGCTCGTAATGGAGCAAGTGGCTGCTATTTGGTTTGATGGAAATGACCCACAACAAAGGTTTGAGAGAAGCATAATCATTTACGGTCAGGAAAATCAACCTCATTATATAAGGCCGTACCATGTATGGTATGATCCATTAGCATATCTTGTGTTCAATCCTAATGGTGAAACTAGATGGGGGGATATGAAGATTTTATATCAAGACTCACCTCTATCAAAACTGAAGAGGAAATATACTAAGCGTGCACAAAAAGGTGCTTTAATTTGTTATCTGCATAAACAATTTTTTACCCTCAAAATCTCATTAACAACCAATTACAAATTTTCTTACTTTTATATAGGCCCAACGCTTGTTGAGATCAATGATGTCTCAGATGCAAATGTACATGAAGAAGATGGTTATTTTCTTTGCAATAATTTTATCTATTTAAAATATTAATATTAATATTAATTCCTCCTCACCATGATGACGTTAAGATGTTTCAGCCATTAAAGGCAGAATGAAATTTAATCTATTTGTTGTTATGAACAGAAATTTCAAAGTCACAGCAATACGTCGGTGCTAGGGAATATCTATGTTTCAGGCTTCAAATTCGTGAGGGAGAATTTAATGTCATGTTTTATAGTGGGAGGCTTTTCCAGCAATGGGCTGTTGATATGTATGTCAAGGTGGAGTCAATGTGTTTAGACTGGTACTTGAAACCAACGTATCAAGATCTAATTCGTGCTGATCTATACCAGGTTAGAAGTATTTGAGGTTAAAAGTTACTTTTTCTATTTTCAAACCCAAGGAAAACCTATAATGTTTTAACACATATATTCACCAGGGCCTTCTAGACACTCTTGCCGCTGGAGAAGCCCGTGCATCACAAGCTGGTCGTAGAATTGTACTATCAAAAGATTTCCTAGAAAGTGACCATGATGTGCACTCAAGGTATATGGATGCCATGGCTTTGATTACTTGATATGGAAAGCCAGATTTTTTGTAATAATGACATCCAATCCATATTGGGATGAGATAGTAGAACAGTTATTGCTAGGACAAATGCCGCAAGATCGTCCAGATATCGTGGCAAGAGTTTATAGAGCAAAGCTACGAGACCTCTAAGATTTCCTTCTTAAAAACATCATTTGGGCAAGGTCACTGCCTGGGCACATGTCACTGAGTTTCAGAAAATGGGATTACCACATGAACACTTCTTTTTGGTTATGAAACACAAGAGCAAAGTACGTACTCCCGATGATTATGACAAGTATATATTGGCAGAGCTTCCTGATCAGAAGAAATATCTAGAATTGCATAGACTTGTGTGCAAACATGTGATGCATGGACCATGTGGTGCCCTCAACCGTAAGTGACCATGTATGATAGACGGTAATTGCCACTTTCATTATCCCCGTGACTTTTGTGAAACCACCCTACAGGTAAAGAACTCATATCCTCTTTATAGAAGGAGAGATGATGGACAAAAATTGAAAATAAGAAGCGAATGGTTGGACAACAGATGGGTTGTGCCATACAATCCAATTCTTCTAATGAGGTATAATTATCATATTAATGTAGAGGTTTGTAGCAGCATAAAGTGTGCCAAATATCTATACAAGTATGTCTTTAAGGGCCACAATCGTGTTTCGGCTTCGATAAATCAAGCTCAGGCAAATATGGATGGGCAACCACTGGTTATTAATGAGATTAAGTAGTATAGAGTTGGAAGGTGTATAACAGCTATAGAGGCAATCTATAGATTATACGATTTTCCTTTGTATGATATGTCACCTTCTGTGTTACAAATGCAAGTTCACCTTCCAAGAAAAGCATATGGTTGCCTACAAAGCTAGGGATGATCTAAACAATGTTGGGCACTACACAGTTCTGTGTTGACTTTATTCTGTGTTGACTTTATTCCCGACCTTGACTCGATTGGTGCTCCTGAATCGAGGCATGAGGGGAGACTAAGCGGAAAGGGGACACTAGGGAGGAAAACATATATTGGTATGGAGGATGATTATTTCAATAAAGCGCACTACACAGTTCTACAGAACTCCTCTTTGGTAGATCCGTATATTGAGACATACAAGGATCTCTTACGATCTGAGTTTCTAGGGAAGACTGAAGCTTGAATTACGCGTAAGCACATGGAAACTTTTAGCGGTTGGTTGCGAAAAAAATGTCAAGGTGATGAGAGCATCCATGAGCAACTGTATTTATTGGCTATGCAACCATCATGGCATATCGTCACATACAAAGGATACGAGATAAATGGGAATATATTCTACACAGTAGCCCAAGATAAAAGGAGTACCAACCAAAATAGTAGTGTCCGCATAGATGCCATAGACCCGAATGGGAATAAGCAGACATATTATGGCCGCATAGATGAAATATGGGAACTAGAATATGCACCTACTTTGAAGATCCCATTGTTCAAGTGCCAATGGGTCAAGGTGACCGGAGGCGGGGTAATAGTAGACAACGAGTATGGAATGACAACAGTAAACCTTAGTAATATTGGGTACAAAGACGAACCATTCGTCCTTGCCAAGGATGTGAATCAGGTGTTCTATGTCAATGATATGTCTACCAAACCAAAAAGAGGGAAAACGATAATGACTCAACCAAAGAGCCAAAGACCCAAAGCGCCACATAGTTCTTTCAGGGAAAAGAGTCATCGTTGGAATTGAGGATAAGTCGGACATGTCAGAAGATTATGAAAAGGATGACCGAATTTCGCCCTTCAAAGTGAACAAAGACCCTAGCATCTTGGTAAATGATGAGGACACTCCATGGTTATGACGCGATCATAACCAAGGGACATACGTAAAGAAGAAGTTCACTGCTGTGCCCACTTGATGATATAGTGATTTAATGTAGTGTGTGTTTGAGATATTATGTAATAATTGTGAATTCATATGTTTATTATGTCGTGTTTCAAATTAAATCAATGTTTGATTTGGTGGGATTTCTCTATCGAAAAGTTAAATTAGGATATTGAGTGGTGAAAAATTAAAATATTAACGTTAAAATGATGTGAAAACAAATTTCTTGTCCAAAACCAATAGTTTTAATAATTTTAATTAAACACTACATCTTTGCATTAACGAAATAATAAATATTAGTTACATTATGTTTTATAATTGTAACAAAAAATAAAAAAAGTTAGGTTATAGATTTTTCCTATGTGCAATAAAGAAAAAGAAAATCCATATTTTTAACAAAATAATTTTATGCCTTTTATTTAATTTACTATGTATTTAACAAGACTATTGCATTTCTATTAAAAAAATTTGCTCAAAACAGGCGGGAAATGAAACTGCAGCCCACCTTTACTCCCGGGTGGGAAGCCCACCTGGGAGTAAAGGTGGGCTGCAGTTTCGTGGCCCGCCAAAAAAACCTTTGCTCCGGGTGCGTGTTACCAACCGGGAGTAAAGGTCTTTTTGTCCCGGCTGGTGGCTGGCATCGGGAGTAAATCTCCCTGGTATATAAGCGCCAGTGCCTGGCTCAGATCGATCCCCTCCTCTTCTTCCTCGTCGAACACCGCCGCCCTTTCTCTCTTCTTCACGCACGCCGCCGATTCTTTTTCCTTCCCTGCCGCAAGACGCTCGTTGCGCTTTGCAGACACCGGCCACCACCCCGCCTCGAACACCAACGCTGCCGCACACCGGTCACCACCCCGCCCGACGCCGGTCGCCCGGCCCCCGCGCATCAGCCCGCCGCCGCGACATCGGAGCCCACGTCTCGCCACATGGCTGCCGCGATGCCTCACCGGCCGCCTAACACCGGAGAGCCGCCAGCCAGCCCACACACGAGCCCGCCCTACTCGCCTCGCGCGATACCCGACTAGCCGCCCTTCGCCTCGCCGCGCCTCGCATGCAGCGGCCGTCGACGCAAGCGCCATTGGTCTTCCTCATCATCACGCTTCAACACCGCCCGCCTCATGTCGTCGCTGCGCCGTGAGACCGCGCAGCGCCCGACGCCGGGTCGCCACAGCATACCGACATGGCCCGCCCGCCTCTGGCTGCTGCCCCGACCACCCGCCCGCCCACTGCACCGACGCCGAGACCACGCCGCTTGCGTCTTGCCGTAGACGTCCTGTCCTCGATCATGATCCATATGTTTTCATCATTTGTATTCATATGCATGTATATATACGTCACGGAGCACCGCCGCCCTCGTTCGCCCATGCGTTTCTATGTATATGGCGGAGCACCGCCGCCCTCGTTCGCCCTAGGGTTTAGGGTTTATACGGCGAGCACCACCACCCTCGCTCACCCTAGGGTTTAGGGTTTATACGCGGGCGAACACCGCTGCCCTCGTTCACCCATGTGTACAAACATATATACGACGGAGCAGAGCACCGCCACTCTCGTCCACACCGCCCTATCTCGCGGCCTAGTCGATCAACATTCAGATTATCGTTATTGTTAACGCTAAACAATCACACTAGGGTGAATTATACAGGTGACTAGGGTGAACCGCGTTGTTGATGTCACCGACGTGGTTCACCCTAGTCACCGACGCAATTCTCCCTCGGCCGTTTATGTATAGCCCTAATTCGCCCTAGTACCGACGCAGTTCGCCCTAGTGTGGCAAATTGCGTCCTTGACCGAGGGGCAAGATTTAATAATGTATATTGTTCGTAGATTTTACGCATGTAAGCAAAAGATTTGATGTACTATATATTGGTTTTGTTTTTTGAAGCTAGATGGCCGACCCGAGAAACATGGATGAGGAGGAGTTGATGATGAATTTGATCAACACTGACACTCAAGTTGCCGGCGATGATGGTGCTAAAAATAACGTGCAAGAGGATGCAGATGACGGGAGTCAGTACTTAGCTCTTGAACAAAATGAGCCATAAGATATTGGCCAAGTATATATTTTTTATTATTAGCTATATATATTATCATATGTCTTATATGTGCTCATGACATTAAAAATAATGTTTATATTTTGTAGCCCTCTCGATCGACATCAACAACTACAACGAAGAGTAAAATATTCGAGGTCCCAAAAAGCCATTGGAGGGCCGCTTCATCATCTCGGAGTTCAATGTGGATACAGGCGAACCGGGGGCAAATAAAATGAAATTTGTGCACCACTATGGTTACCTTGTAAGGGACCGGCTCCCGATCAATACCCGCGAATGGAAGAAGAAGACCAATGCTCCTCATATCAGTTTTGTCTCCGATTGTGACAACACGTTAATTTGGAATTATGTCTTGGAACATTTCACGCTCCAAACAGATGGTTATGATGATATAATAGATGGTGATGAATTGAAGGAGCGAGTTAGGGATTGGGTAATGAATAAGATGCCCACCCAGTTTCAGACTTGGAAGAAACACCTATACACGACGTATGTCAAGAAGAACATAGCACCAGATTTCACTGTTCTAGACCCGATCTCAAAGCAGATGCCCTATTGGGATGAGTTTGTACAGTACAAGACGTCGGAAGAGGGTGTGAGTCGGTGATAAAGAACCAACGTAATGCCCAACAGAAGACATACCACCATAACTTGGGATCAGGTGGCTACCCGACTGCCATTAAGAAGTGAAAAAAATGGAAGTAGACCTTCTTGCCAAGGGTATCACACCAGAATCACTCGAGTGGGGAGAGCGTGTAATGAATTGGTTTTTCGCTCATGGGGGAACACTGGACCAGGAGACAGGGAAGTGCGTTTATGGCTCAAGACTGCAAGAAGCAGCAGAAAGATTGTTTTATGCTCAGAGAGCTACTGCTAGTGGTGTGTTTAGGCCCAACAGAGAGAAGGATGAACTGACATACGCCATCGGGACTATTGAACACGGTGGCTGAACTAGAGGCAAAGAAAGTGTCTCATGGGAGCATGGATTCCCTCAGGACAGACCTTCCTACAGAAGCCGCCAGAGAAAGGAAGAAGAGGCACAACGGCTCTAGAGGTTGGAGGAAGCAGTGCGTGAAGCACAGGAGCGGGAAAAAAACCTTGAAGCAAGAATGCAGGAGGAAATCAGAAGGCAAGTGTAAATAGCAGTGAGTGCAAGCAAGCAGGCATCAGAGCCAGGAAGCAAGCAGGCATCAGTGAGTGCTCAGTTGAAAAGCAGTTGCGCTTCCATGGAGGTACCAAATCAAGGGGACACAAGACTACACTTCCCTGTGGATGACGTCACTGAACCTTGTACATCGTGGAGCTACACATTCCGAAGGGGAATTCCACAATCAAGGTGGCTATCGGTCTTGTTAATCCTATCGACCGAACCAAGACACCAAGGATTCATGGGAATATAATCCAAGAAGGATATGCTACCATCTCGGTAGATAAAGCTGAAAAAGGTTTTAGTGATTTGCCTCTTGACATTCCTAGAGGTGATGGCGAGAAGACTCTAGGAGAAGCAGAGAAGACATTCATTCTATGGCGCAAGCGCTACATCATCATTCTCGGGATGTCGCCTCCACCTCCTCCTGAACTACCTCTCCATAGGTGCGGATCAAAACACTACATCATTAATTTATATTGGCTTAAATAATTAACAATCTGCTCATAATAATATGTCATTCTTTTTTTTGTAGCAGATCCTCCCCCAACCTAAGTCCAATTGTTCAATCGCCAGATCATCATAGTGCTCTGTACGATGACAATGTGTTGGAAGGCGAGGCTGCATCCACACCATCTCCAAGGAGGTCTCCAACGCCACAGCCGCCACCTCCAAGGAGGTCTCCAACGCCTCCCCCGCCCCCGCTTACCAAGAAGCCAAGTACTAGCAAGAGGCCAGCCCCGCAAACAAAGAACCAGCCTCCGCCGGCAGAGAAAGCCACCGTGAAACCAAGGGCTATTCCCAAAATAATATTTGAAGAGAAGGAAGAAGTAACTGATGCATATAAAAAAGATATGTCTAGATTCTATGACAAACTTAAAAATGATCAAGAAGCAAGGAGAAACCGTACTTCTTCGTAGCTCCAGATATTCTAAGAAAAAAGGTGGCTTCTTACCAGCAACAACAGCGAGAATCTCGTAAGCCGTCCAAAGCCACGTTAACGGACTATGACCGCACTCTCACCAAGTCAATTGAGGCGGCACAGAAAAAGAAGTGGGCAGGGAAAGGAGTTGCACAACTCGGACAACAATCGCACCAATCAGTCCCCCCGCTAGTTGTTGGTAATAAATATGGTTCGAATTTAGGATTAATGCATCAGGCAAACATACCTCCGGATGTCGATTTGGATCACCTTGGTGAATTTATTGAAGAGACTGGTCTCGACCTTTACCATATGTTTGGTGATGGAAACATTTAGAGTGCGGCGGAGGTTGATATTTGGAAGAAAAAATTTGTACTAGGCCAGAGTCTATACAACCCTCAAGCCTTAGGTGATCTGGGGACGCAAATGTACCTGCTAAACAAGTGGTACATGCAGGCGTCTACCGGTGGAGACTTCTGCATTGGTGTCAGAATTAGAGATGAACATTGGTTCCGTGGCAATGATGTTATGTATGTTGACTTTGCATAATTTCATCAACTATGCCACCTGACCTCTCTGGACAAAATTATCATTAGCTGCTATTGCCTGTAAGTAATAATTCTTTCGATCTATTATTAAACTCATCATATGTGTGTATATGCATATAAATTATCCTAACAAGTACTATATATATGTAGATTTACAATGACAGAGCGCAGAAAGAAAGACTGCAATGAAATTGGTTTTGTTGATCCCCATATAGTATTCAAAGACCCAGTTACTCCAAAGTCTAATTGGAAGTCTAAGTCAGAGAGTAACCTCATGAACTTCTTAGTGAACCAGCGCCACAAGAAGGATATACTCTTCCCCTACAACTTCAAGTGAGTGTTAATAATGTCAATTATCCTTAATGGCTCATATGTTGATTCTAGTTAATTAATGAGTGTTATGCGTTATATCCTATAAACACATGTAGCAATCACTGAATATTGATGGATATCGATCTGGTGAAAAGTCACTTGATAATCTATGACTCGATGAGAAAACCACAACAAGACTACAAAGATATAATAGCTATTATCTAGAGGTAATTTCGGTATTTCTAGCAACTATATATACACACAAACATATGATGATTAACTATATCTGATGACGTGGCAAATTTTTTATTGGGCAGTGTTTGGAAAACCTTTATTGAGAAGCAACACATGGGAAAATGCAAAGCGCCACTGAATGTAATCCCTTTGAAAGTAAGTCCCCTAAATCGCATCATCTTTATTAATTAAATATATAGCTTACACCGGATCACCAGATTGGATGACAAATCTTTTTCTCGTAAAGTGGTGTCTGAGGCAGAAACAGGGGAACAACTACTGTGGTTACTATGTTTGCGAGTTTATCAAGCAGGTCTCCCAAAGAACTCCTACAGAGAGACTCAAAGTACGTTAAAAATACACTATATATTCATTTAATTATTATTATTGATTGTTACTATGTCTTTATATATATATATATATGTATGTACATATATTAATTTATTTTCCTTTAATTCAAACCTATAGGCTTGATGGTTGGAGGAAAAGGTCATACGGCAAGACCAGTTCAAAGCAATTCAAGAGTCTATAGCCGGATTTTTTAATGACCAGGTCATCGATTCCAAGGGCGAGTTCTACTTCGACCCAACACTGCCATGGAAGCCAAGCTAGAGGATGAGAGGAAACTTGTTATATCACAACAACTGTAATGCAATCTTTTGTAATATATTCACATGAAATAATATAATGTAAAATACACATATGCATGCATGCATGTAAATATATATATGATGCATGCATGCATATATATATATATACATATATATATATATATCTTGCATTGTGTCATTTAATACGTTCATTGTGCTTGAACCGAAACATACTATATGCGCGTATAAATATATTATTAGCAGCATACAATACGACTTCGAAAACCTATTTTGAAAAGAAAACAAAAAAATAAAAAGAAAAGAAAAAAGAAAAAAAATAACCTTTAGTCCCGGTTGGTATTACCAACCGGGACTAAAGGGTGCCGGTCTCGTGGCATGTCAGGAGGCACCTTTAGTCCCGATTGGTGTTATCCACCAGGACTAAAGGTTCCACTTTAGTCTTGGTTCCTGACCCGGGGCTAAAGGACCCCCCTTTAGTCCCGGATGCTTGCTCCCGGGTGGGGAACCGGGACTAGAGGGGGTTCCCCACCGGGAGTAAAGCTCTGTTCTCTACCAGTGTGTGCTTCTTAACCATGTGAGGGGTGCAACTTCATTCAAGCATCTTAGAAGTCGACATGGAACTACATATGCAACATTTAGAGATGCTTGTGAGGCCTTGGGCTATGTGGAAACTGACAAGAGCCTAGATGACTGCCTCACTGAATCTGCACAAATTAAGATGCCTTGTGCTCTGAGGAGACTATTTGCAACTATCATAGATTTCTGCGAGTGTAATAATGTCCGAGCACTATGGGACAAACATATTGATTCAATGTCTGATGGTTATCGTCGCTCAAATTGCAACTCTCAAATGGCTGAACAAATGGTGCTTAGAGATATATTTATACATGTTAAAGATATGGGTAGAGACATTACAAACTATGGACTTCCTGAATTAGATGCCTCGGGTAAATTGATAAATATTAAAATTCCCAAAAACTTTTTTATTAATAAATTAATGCTTCCTATTCATCGTTTTGAATTTTGATATGACCCTTTACACTTTATTTGATTAGATGAGATGTTAAGAGACCATTATAGAGAGCTTACAGAAGAATTGAATATTGGATATAAAGAAGAACATCTGAAAATGATACAAACACTGAATGCTGAGCAGAGAGCAGGGTTTGATTTGATTATGGATCATGTGGAGAAGAAAGTTGGCCAGGTATTTTTTGTCGATGGACTAGGAGGAACCGACAAGACATATCTTTATAAGGCTTTGCTTGCAAAGGTGCGCTCCATGAATCTTATAGCAATTGCTATAGCCACATCTGGTATTGCAGCAAGTATCATGCCTGGCAGACGCACTGCACACTCCCGCTTCAAGATTCCCATAAAGCTAGATAATAACACTATGTGCAGCTTTACAAAGCAGAGTGGTACTACTGAATTGCTTCGCAGGGCTGCCTTGGTAAATATGGTATGAAGTAACCATGACAAAGAGACAAGCAGTAGAAACACTCGACAGAACATTGCAAGATATAATGGGTTGCAATCAACCTTTTGGTGGTAAGGTCATGTTGTTTGGAGGTGACTTCAGACAAGTTCTTCCCATTGTGACACGAGGAACAAGAGCACAGATCATTGATGCTACTTTACTAAAGTCATATATATGGGACAATGTACGAAGAATTCGGCTTACCCAAAACATGCGAGCTAAAAATGATAATTGGTTTGCAGAGTACCGGTTAAGAATTGTGAACTGAAAAAACATTTGGTGATAATTATGTTCAATTGCCAGATGATATCATCGTGGAATGGAGGCAAAATTCCAGTAAGAATGCAAATAAAATAAATTCAGAAGACAATCCAATTGACAACCTTATCAAACAAGTGTTTCCCAAACTCAAGGCAAATTGTACCTCTGCAGATTATATGCGTGAACGTGCGATTCTTTCTATTACAAATGAGCATGTCGATGCAATCAATGCAATAATAATCGAGAGGTTTCCTGGAAATGAGAAGGTATACTACAGTTTTGACTAAGTGGATGATGATACAAGGACTAATTACCCTCTTGATTTTCTAAATTCTATTACACCTAATGGGTTGCCTCCTCATGAGCTTAAGGTTAAAAAAGACTGCCCTGTTATCCTACTACGTAATCTTGATCCTCACAACAGTCTTTGCAACGGCACTAGGTTGGTCATTAGAGGATTTCAGAACAATACAATTGATGCTGAAATAGTTAATGGAGATCATGCAAGAACCAGAGTATTCATACCAAGGACCCCCATGTCCCCCTCCGAAGACCTTACATTGCCATTCAAGTTCAAGCGAAAACAGTTTCCAATAAGATTGAGTTTTGCAATGACAATAAATAAAGCCCAAGGTTAGACCATACCAAATGTTGGTGTTTATCTCCATGAACTAGTTTTCTCCCATGGCCAGTTGTATGTAGCACTGTCAAGAGGTGTTTCTCGTAAGAGTACGTGGGTTTTGGCCAACACAAATAAGGATGTCGACCCCACTAGAAAGAACACAAAAAATATTGTCTTCAAAGATGTATTAGAGATGTGACACCAGTACATTCAATACTTTTATTCATGGTTATCATATCTTAGACATAATTACTATACTGTATCTTGGATTCCTGGTGAATAACATGTTGATCCATGTTACCTTCATTGTGTATAGCTGGTACCATCTTCAGCACTTCTATGTTTTTTTCTCTATATCTTTCGGTTGTTGCATGGCTATATTAATCACGTTTTTCGAATTTCCCCAGTGACCACCGATGGAGAACAACCAAAAATATATAAAACATTGCAGTTGAGAAATTTGACCCCGAGCACGTTGATAAACCACCATTTCAGCAACTTCCTAAGGATATGTGTAAGGTGTTGCGGGATGAGAAAATTAAAAGACAAGTTGTTTGTTGTCGTTGACAGAAGTCCTGGTGCTGCAAGAAGTCTTCCGTTGGGAGTTCAAACCTCCGTTTAAGGAAACAGCACTAGGAAACATGTTTTAAACAAATGTACACACACCCAATCTCCTATAACTAAAAAGAAACAAAGTAAGAGCACCGTTTCGTGCGACGATCGTCGCTCGGTCCGCCCCCTCCCCCTTGCGATCGCGATCCCCACCCCGTCTCCAAAAATAATCACCGCTTGGCGTGCGATCCCCACCCCCGTCTCCAAAATTGCGCCCCCCACCCCGTCTCCACCGCTCGCCCGCTCGGCTTCTGCTCCAGACGCCGCCGACGCCGCTGCCGCCGCTTCTCTCCCCACCCCCACCGTCAGTTGCGCATCTCGCCAGGTGCCGAGGGCACTGCCTAGCGCCGTCTACCCCTATCGGTTGCGGCTGACCAGATCCGGTCCCCTTCGGCCGAGGTCCGTCCTCGCCCGCCCTCGTCGCGCTTCGAAGATGGCGGGTTCCCCATCTCCCTTCGTCCTGTCGCAGGCGGCTAGCCGTCGGGCAGCCTACGTGGTGCAGGTGCCAGCGCCGGTTTCCCCAGACCGCCAGGCACGCGCCGACAATCGGATCCGGGACCGCACCTTCACAGTCAGCTCCACCCTGGATCCAGCCACCTCGGGCCCGGGAGCGCGCGCATACAGGACTTCCTGAGGCAGGGTGTAAGTGCAATCGCTGCCAGGTCTGCGTGGTATCCATCTGGTGTGCTGTTATTCATGGTTTAACATCTGCTTGTATCCATAGGTGCCTTTGATTTGTATAACTTTTAGAAAATGGCAAACCTGCATATTGAACATCGAGAGAGGCCTCTCCATAGTTGTGGGTGCTGTTTTTTCCCTTAATTTTGCTGGTTTCAAATACCTGTGCCTGGGAGTAGGTTTGAGGTAGAGGTTACTGCTTTTGGTTTGGGGAGGTGCTTCTCATTTGGATAGCTATGTCTTGTAAACTGGCAACCCCAGTAATCCGTATTATGCTTTGAATACAAGCAGGGTCAAAGCTTTTGCTCTAAAAACAGAGACGATGGCAAGGCAGGAAGGAACTCACCAAGCCACCAGTCGATACTGAACCAAGATCCAATTAGGTCGCTGGGCATTCACTACTATATAAGGTAACAACAAACCTTGTCAATGTTCACAAAATTTCATGTACGGATTGAAGGAAAAAAAAGGTAGCCAAGTGGTGAAGTTTTTTGTCGAATATCTAATCGACTACTTAACTCAGAACCCGTTCTGGTAGATCTCCCTAATTGTCACAAGGGACAACGGACAATTACCTTTTGTCCACCACAAATGTGCAACAGTTGTTTAGTAATTACGCCTATGACAGTAGCTAACCACAACTCTAGAAGCAGAAAATAATATACTAGCCAAGGATAGGCATGTTTGCCTGAAGTTTGTGGGCACAGTGTCTAACAACATTTTCAGTTGGCCACACTAATTGTCGTCAATTATTTTATATTATGTCAAATGAAATCCACCACATTATGATATGGCAGATTAAAATTAACTGTGAATGCAATGCAAATGTGCTGACCAAATGCAAGAAATGGGCAAATCCTTTTGTTCCTTGGTGTGTTAGTGTTTTTTTATTGCTCTTTTCTTTAGTGTTTTTTGATTTCTCTGCAGCTGAACTGTGCCAAGCTTTCTCCTATGCACCTTAATTGCTTTCTCTTCTCAAACAAGTTTCTACAATTTGGTTCAACACCTGCTTGTAACCTTACTTTGACAAGATGAAAAGAGTGTCAGTATAATCAAGGAACTTCTGTCTTCAAAACTTAATTTGATGATGTACCTTGCCTTTGACAATATGAAAAGAGTGTGTATAATCAAGGAACTTCTATCTTCAAAATTTGGCTTATATTGTAGCATGCTTGCCATATCTTTGTGATATGGCTAGAAGGTTAGACAATTATGCATTTACTTTAGTATCTTCTCCATCCAATCTGACACTTTTAATGTTCTGTTGCCCCATTTTTTTGCGCTACAGGTCATAACTTAGTTCCAGAATAGAACTGATATCTAGCATGGATCTCATAATGTAAATTTGAGTGCCTTGTCTTTGTTGAAAGCTACTGCTTAGCTTCTGAATTGGGCAAAGTGACTTCTTGCATTTTAACAGAGCTGCATATGATCTATAAATTTCCATTTCTTATCAATTCATACTTAATCTGATTTGAACTTTGATCATGTAAGCTTCTATAGTTAGGTAATTAAAAAAATGCTCAATGAAATTGTTGTTGCAGATGTGCACACCATCTGTCTGTGAGGCTCAGAGCCTCAGACTACATAACAGGTATCTTGACACTGTTACGAATGTGCATGAATTGTTTGGTTCTCTTCATTTTCAATTTTACATGACTTTCATCTATGAACTGTCCTTAAGATCTGGACCCTGATAATATATATGCTAATGTAGTATTTGAGGATATATTCTTATTAATTTAAAATGAAAATATGGATCTACTTCAGTCACACATAGGCACATGCTGATTACTGCCGTAAACATTCAGTGGCAGGCCCAGGAATTTTAGCTTGGGCATTCAAAATATGAAAATGGTGTCAATTATTTTTTGGACAACCTAAACTCCTAAGTCCTGAATCCTAATATTTGAAAAAAATTCTTAGCTGGTGGCTCTGAATACTTTTAGGGTAACAATTCAATTTGGTATATTTTAGCTTACCTTTTCTTGTAAAAGAAACATAGAATTAGAAAATTCGTTTGAATCTTACTGAACATTTGCGGGGATGTTCAGTTACATGATTACTGAACATTTGCGGATTTATGTGCAGGGACTTTTGTTTGGGGGGATGGAACTACGTGGAAGCACTGTTGGTATGGTGTTCATTCTTTCAGGTTTAGTAGTTTATTGAGTATCCATCTATAGAAGAAAGAAAGACGTTCACTTCTTCGTGTACACCATATGACGTTATGTGTTATCTATATCCCTTTATTTAAACAAATATATACCATGTACATATATGATGTTGTAACAAATGAACCACTGCAAAGTTGAAATGATATTTTTTGTTCAGCATGATTTGTGTACAATCCAGCTCTCAATCCATATATATATAGTGCCATTGTACAGTCCATTGATCTACTTTCCTAATAGTGCTCGATTACATCTCCCATTTGATTGAATATTACCTGTCATGTGATAGAGAAATCACGGTAAAATAGGGAGTAGAAAATTATTATGCTATCCATATACACATTGTATGTTTGCATGCACCAGCATACATGGCAATGAGCCTCTCCCGGCTCCCCTAGCCTTGATCAAGGAAAGAGAATTAACACAGAAGGAAAGAGAATTAAGACAAAAGGAAAGAGAGAGACTGCTATCAATCCTCTGCTATAAATCCTGTGGCCTCGCCATAGCGCTCACCCTCGCCAGCTAAGCTCACCCTCGCTCGCACCGACCTCCGCCCTTGCGCCCTCCCTCGCGCACCGGCTGTGCTTTGCCATAGCGCATCGCCATTGTCATCGCCTGCCGCCATCGCCTTCGCCGTCTTGCTATGCCCTCGAGGAGGACTGTAGACTGCCACGAGGAGCTTCCAACATCTTCTGTCTTCCACAAACGTTCACCCTGTTAGTGAATCCCATCCTGCCCTGATGCGTTTCTTTATTTGTTATTGCCTCCGGTGCTTGTGTGATATGCAATCATGCCTCTTTAAGAGTCTTAGATAGATACGTGCAGAGGCTATGTGATGCGTGTTGTCGTGGTAGTGGTTTGAGAATGGTTGGTCCAGTAATTCGTCATGAACCTTCTGTGTTTCTGCTTCAAGTTCTTAGACTGTGAACCTCTATCTGTGCCTGAAATCGAATCGTTACCGCAGCCATTTGCCATGATTTCGTGCTTCTGGTTACTTTGATTTGATGTTTATTGCTTGTGTTCCATCTTTCCATTGAGTTGTCATGATCCTTATAGATTCAAATGGCTGAGTATTCCTGTTATGACTGTTGAATTGAATGATGATTAGCACTGGCTCGATCGCTCCAGGATCTGGTTCTGCAAGTCTACCGTAGCAACAGTTCCTTTGCTTAACTTTCTTTTACCATTGAGTAAAAGTTTCAGCAAACAATCACTTTTACAGTAACCATCAGTTGCATCACTAGTTTATTTTTTGAGACGTTCATCACTGGGTTGATGCTGTTGATGCAAGTTGCAACTGCTAACAAACCTGCAACATTAGCTGGAGCAGCAACACAAGCCATCCGGAAAAAGGGGGAAAAAAGCAGCAACCGTGTCACTTGCACTGTTGCACAAGCGCCACCTCCGGAACGATTGAACGAGAGAATAGAGCACACACACCACATTGCAAAAGTGACCGGCACCAATTTTAGTGAGTCGTTTCGACAATTCGACGTCTGCGTCTCGTCTCGGCTGTGCACGCGCTCACCGGCATCTGCGACCGTCGACGAGATGACGAGCGCATTGCTTGCTGCTGTGCTGCAGCCGTGGTGATGGTCGACGGACCTGCTACGAGCCCACGAGCTGCCGCAAGCCCGCAACGAATGTATAGCCCACGTGTAGTAGTGTTTAGGCCCAAACGTAACCACTGTGGACAGTTCCAGATCCTTCTAGCCCGTCTGGTCGTCCCTGCCCTGGTCGTGCGTCCTTCTTTCCCACGCTCCAAGAAAGAAAACCAGAGGCGCCCGCTGTCCGCGCATGTGGATAAACAAAATATGGCGCAAGAAAGAAATAAAAAAGTAGAATGCGTGCGCCCTCCGCGCATGTGGATAAACAAAATATGGCTGTTATATAGAATGCGTCCACCCTGATAGTGAATCCCATCCTGCCCTAATGCGTTTCTTTATTTGTTATTGCCTACAGTGCTTGTGTGATCTGAAATCATGCCTCTTTAAGAGTCTTGGATAGATACGTGCAGAGGCTATGTGGTGCGTGTTGGGATCTCTAGCTAATGCAAGGCTTAGCTCCTTTTATCTCTTTATAAAATTTATTCCCTGTACTTGTTGGAGCATGTAAATCCTAAAAATTTCATGGCCCTGTTTGGATTGGATTTCTAGAGGCTACACAACTCCAATAATAAATCATAAACCAAAAATTATTTCTAAGGCATCATGATAGCAACCAAAACATAATCTCATTTTGGTGGTTTGATTTGCATCACAATCTATCACCATATACTGCAGTTCAAATTTTGTTGGCACGTGGCCACGCACGCACATCAAATTTGCGATCATGTATGCTAACAAATTAACAATGTAGGTGTTGTAGTTATTTCAGAGGCCTCACATGACGCCATCAAGATAACAGGACAGAGGCACAGAGCACGCAGACAACTTTAAATCTTTAATTGCTTGTCGATCTCCATAGAATAATAGTATATTATGTTGAGACTGACTAATGTCATCCTGTATATTTTTTATGATTTTGGTTTCTCAGTTGCCGATATGGGTTCTAGCTGTCGGTCGCTCAAAAGAAAGAGGGTGTACGCTGACCCACCGCCTGCAATCACCAATACACACATCTACATGTAACTATGTTACATTTATCTTGTAATTGATCGAGGCAATCATTTTCTGTCAACATAGGTTTACTCGTGTGTTTTATCATTTTGATCGACACGGACGGGATTGTAGATGGGTTGAATTCCATGAAGTGGGAATGGAACACATATCTTCCATATGGGATGTGAGTGCCATGGTTTTTTAGAAAGGCAACGTACGACATCACCATGGTGATACATATTTGCATGTAATTTTGAAGGATGAGCAGGTGCATTTTGAGCTCATCTTTTTCGACCATGTCTAATTTTTTTTCTACAGACCATTGTTATCTATCTGTTGGATATAATATTCTTACAGGGAACCAAAATGGAAGCGGTTGCATACGGCGACCAAACCATGGGGTTCGACCGTTTGCTTCATGTAGGAGAATGTTATGACTTCATGAGAGTTGGCTTCATGCCTACTCATGTTGGTCCTTTGGGCTACATCTTCTGTTTATGTGCCGACTACTTTGTGGTCCTATCTCCACAAAGTATGGCTAATGCACCACCGAGAGAGCTATGGATTTGTCAGTGTCCTCGTACCTTTATAGAATTCGAGGATGTATACGCTCAAGCTGAGTACTTTTTTGTAGGTATACCTCATACGCCTATATTTAAAAATACATAGTTAACTATTCATGCTCCTATTCCATCAATAACTATCGTTTGTGTTTGTAGATGTCATTGGTATAGTTGTGCATGTGTCTAATATTCGAGGAAGGGATGACGTACGGATGCGACCGTACAGATATGTGGTGCTGATGAATGAAAGGTACTTAGATTGAAAATTTTATCATTGCTCCATGCTATCAATTTTTTATTGTTTGATGCTAATCAATTTTGTAACTCGTAGGTACCACTGCATCATAATAACTGTCAAGTATACACACATATGCTGTCACTTATCGGAATGGCGGCGAGCGACATCAGAGTTGCGCATTTTAGCTGGTCTCCATGTACAAATGAATAGAAAGAGAGGTATTGTATCACTGATGTCCTTATATGTATTGCCTAAATAAAGTATCAGTTATTACATTTTTTTGCTCATGCATGATAGGCGGAGTGACCACTACTGACGATTTCAGCGAATTGGTATTCAGTCCTATTTGTAATCAGACGCATGATTTTCAAAGTGAGGTTCTTTTGGGGTAATGCATTGATTTGATTTATTGACTACAACACTGACCCAAAAGTTTTTTATTTGTTTATAGGCCTACGCAATCGTCTGCTTGTTGATGAAGCCAGACGTCGCCGAGTTCAAGAATTTGCTAAGGACACCGTGTCGCGTCTCATAGATTTAGAGAACTAAATAATATTGAAATTATTTACACGCTTGTGACTTGCACTTTGAATAGATGATGGACATGAATTTAGTTTAATATAATAATCATTTTGTGCATTTTCATTGGTTAAACAGGTTCAAAATATGTGGATTGAGCAATGTTTGTCTAACATATTTGATTGCTTCATTTAGTTTGTAATATCGGAGACTTCTTGCCGATATAAAATATTATTTTAGCCGTATCACAGAAATGTCTATATAGTAGAGTTTGTGAGCTCAAGGTGCCGTGCTCTTAATGACCGTTAATTTCACAAACTTTGCTTTTTGGATTAAATATCAATTTAATGTCTTACAATATTGTTATCTTATCATGTGATCCGTGTGTTTTTAGTACAAAAAAGTAGTTATCCCATAGCAACGCATTTGACACGCTACCTAGTTATTATATAAATACAAGAAGAGTATTCCTATCTCATACTATATATGTACTTTCATTATAATATTACATGCGTAGACTCTATGGCTCACACCCCGAAATCAATTCATAATTATTCCGATCGCATGCTACCTGTATGCATTAATTATGCAGCGTCGGTGCTGCCACCTCATCGTCCTCTGCAGCTGCCCCGCCAACGAAAATAAATGTGAAGATAACTTACCTACTGGAGTTCAAGACCTCATTAGATGTATAAAAAATACTCAGATTTATAGATAGTCAAATATCTTCCTCATATTTTTATAATGTAAACCATTTATGTACAATTATTACAGCACTTGAAAATGCTGAGTATCAGTCTAAAATATTTTCTTACCCTATGGCTCTGTGCTTTAGTTCATCCTCCACCTTTTTTAATCTGTGAGAATCATTTGAATGGCTCAGGCCCATCAACAAACTGTTTAAATTTCTTTGATATCTGACTAAGGATTGCAGTAGTGTAGTTATTTCTTTACTCTATGGTGTTCTGGCCAACAATGCAGAGTCTTAACTCATGCTGTGTTATGTATAATAATATCTTATTGTCCTACCCTGAAGATTGTTTCAAAGAAGCCACCTTGTCTTGCTTCATCTATGATTTGTTTCAGATAAATCAATTTGGTAGACATGATTGCATCAGCTTCGGAAGATTTACACTTGTGGCTGGTTTATTTTTACTGCACATGTTTACCAAATCCATTGATCTGATGAACTGAATAACTGATCTCCTGTACCATTGCCACATGTACCTTTGTTTGAAATTGAAAATCACTATATTATATTTTGGTTAGGCACGTGCATATCGCACGTGCATGTCTACTAGTTTATATTATAATAGTTAAAATTTATTATAAAATTATTAGTTAAATATTTTAAAGTTTAAATCTTAATATGTCTGTGCACCTTATCAAAAGGATATGGAGGGAACATGACAGAGAGGGTCCCTTGCTAAAACAACTTTTCTGTAATTTTATCTTTAAGCTTCTCTTGCTGACTCAATGGCTATGTCCAAAAACATGTGATTTTTTATTTAACCTTTCTAACCAATATTTTAACACTTCTAACGTGACAGGACCTGCATCGGCTACAAAAATACCAGTAATTTAAAAGGTGTGATTCTTGTAGGGCCCAAGAGATTATACTCTCCCAAGCGGGCAGGGGACAGTTACTTATGGCCCAAGTGTGTTGATACTTGTCTTGGGCTCCTTTTGTTGTACCGTCCATCTATTTGTATGAGTTAGGCCCGGGCACAATTATGAAAAGTGAGCCTTTTGTGGTTTCCTTACGAATGGTCGAATGGAAGTGGCCTGGGAGCAATCAATCCTTGGATTTGGATAACTTGTTGTCACACCTCAAAGGTTTCCAATTTGTGGATACCTGCAAGGTTAGCTAGTGTTTACATGACAGAAATCCGGTTTGTCATACTCAAACATCAAGTCCTGTCAAGTGCTGTTTGGAGAGTACAAATTTATCATACTCATGTGATCATTTCTCATGAAATTTCTGCATTATAAACAGTCTCACATTTCTGTTTTCTCAACTCTCAATGTGAAGTGTGGTGGAATGGAGCACAGTCGATCAATACGATAAGCTAGTTTAGTTGAAAAGATATAAAGGAGAGGACGCTATGCTTTGGATTGTTCTAGGACTGTTTGCATTCCTTTCTCCACGGCACCGCAATGCCTGATAAGCACAATCCTAGTTGATATGGTCAGGAATTTTTGTCGTTTCTGAATATGCTTGTTCCTTAGTGTAGTGGACTAGTGGTATGTGGTATGTGGTGGCCCCAAGCCGGAGCCTGGTAATGGATCGTGATCCAGCCCTAACCCCACCCCAATCTTTATCTATTGTAGACCGGGCCCAGCCCCACTCCAAACCTCAATGATTTAGTTCTGCTCAATCCAATCCGTTATTTAAAATTACGCCATCCTAGTCCGATCCGATCCTTTTCTTAGCCCAAGGGCCGATCCTACAATGCAATCCAAGGGCTCTAATAATCAAATGCTGCCAATAGTACTCCAAGTCCAAGCGCGTTAACAAGGGCCCTCAAGGAATTAGCATGCACAAGCAGTCTGCCATCAACAAGCAAGCAAGCGTACCCACTAAACAGGTAGTATATAGATGATAAATATGTAAATAAACAAACTATAAATTACATCCACCAGTTTCTTCATCCGTTACAATTTGTCCCAATTAAATTGACATAAATTAAGAAAAATCCCATGCAGATGTCTTTATTGTGTGGCATTCTCTTCACCTCTTCCATCATTCAAATAAATGAACACCCTCGTCACTAGAACCTGAAATAGAACACATACATATTAATAGAGTTTGGTATGAGCTAGCACCAAACCGATATGATAGATTGAAAGATACAAACAAGAACAAATTCACTAGTTTCCCAATTGCCATGAAACTTATCTGTAGCGTTGAAGCTGATGGAGTGATGGTACCGTGCTGGTGAAACTTGGAACCTTTAATTTGCTGCAAGCATCTTCAGCAGACTACCTTTACCACTATCTATCCTATATTTAGGTAAGGGAGGCAAAAAAACGCACTCCATCATGCTACCTATCAGACTACTACTTTTATTGGCCCAACAAATTCCCACTCCCGCTGCCTTTGTTTGTGGGCCAACAAATCTCACTGCCTATTTTCTTCCGCACCGTTTCCTCCCCACGCCCGACGTTTTCTTCCCCGCGCCTTCCGTCCGCCGCCGCTAGGGAGCCGACCGGCCCTCCCCAGCGTCCCATCCCTCCCCGACGGCCCTCCCCGGCGGCGCCCGACCCCGGATCTGGCTTCCCTCGGCGCGGCGAGCCTCACAGCAGCGCCCAACGGTTCTCCTGACGCGCAGCCGCTCTCCTCGGCACTCCTCCCCGCCCAGCCCCCTCCCCTACCGGCCTCCCTCTCCGGTGGAGCCCCTCGCCAGCGGCAAGCACCGGCGAGCGCGCGGCGGCCATGCCCTCCCCCCAGCGCGGCGGCCTTTCCTCCCCGCGGCGACCTCTGCTCTGCGTGCCTCCTCCCAAGCCGGCCTCGCGCCTCCTCCTCCCCACCCCACCAGACCTCCTCCGCCCCAGCGCGACCTCTCCACGGTGGCCTTCCCTGGCACAGGGGCATGGCGTGGGCGCATCTCCTCGCCGGCGTAGAGAACAAGAGGGAGAGGATGACAGCACGGCCCCACATGTCATTCACTCCGCAAATGAATTTAGGGAGTCTGTTTTAGGAACTAGGTGGCTACCAAAATAGATATTTAGGTAGTCTGATTTAGATAGCACGGCTGGAGATGCTTTAAGGAATCAACTGAGTTTCTTTGTTTCTTTTTTCTTGTGACTTGTGAGGGCAAGAATCAACTGACTTTCATGAGGATTATTCTCAGACCACGTTTGCCTTGATTCAGATCGGTGTCTACTTGTTTTCTTGCACAGTGCCATGGTCTTCCCTGGGTCTATCAAACGTACCCGTCCTAATGTTCTCGACATCTCCGGCTTAGGCGTTATTTGGATGTAGTCGGATTTCCATCAATTCACATGGGTTGAGGTGTTAAAGTGAAATTTAAACTAAGTTTCATCCCTATCTACTCTAACACACGTGGATTGAGGTAAATCCGATAACACCCCAACAAGGCCTTAGCAATCTCGGCAGGCGCCATGGGTTCAGAGCTGACGAGCTGCATGCACGTGCGCAATCTGCAGGAGATGGCGGCGGCGGCCATGGAGCTCTTGGCGCTGCTGTGCAGCGGCCAGCAGGCAACTGCAAAGAGCGGTGACAGCTAGAATTACAAGAAGACTGCTGATTTCCTAGCTGCACATTTTCACCAGTGCAGCATTTGGTCAGTTAACTACGCTGCAGAAACATGAGATTTTTTTCCATTTTATTTGATGAAAGACAAGGAATTAACATTGATGCTGTGCAATGCTGCTCTGCATATTGCACAAGACACTGAAACTTTGCTGCAAGTTCTCGGGTTTAAAATTCCCATAGTTCCTCAAACACTTACAGGAAAGAGTTGTAGTACCAATCTTTCAGTGCACATTCAAGCTAAGTCAGATGCTGGTTTCCCTTTCACCACTTTACAGATCATTGGGGCTGGAACTTTGAACGGCCAACTTAATTCAGAGAAAGAGCAAGCACTAGTGTCTTGAACCAATTGGGAGATGAGCTGAATTTCTGGGATACCCTGCTTTGTCAGTACTTGCTTGTTCGATGTCCATTTCCTGATGCCCCGACGTAACACCCTAGAAATTCCATGATTTTAAAATAGGAGGAAATAACTTAATTATGTATTTTGTGAGCATTTAAATTTAGGAAAATAATAATTTTGTTAAAAATAAAATCAAATATAGGTCTACAAACATGTATGCGCATTCATGCTGCTGCATATTATTTTTGTATTGTGTGGTTTGAAATCAATTTTCAAATTGATTTGAATTTGCATTTCAAAATTTGTTTCAAAAATTAGAAAAGAAAAAGAAAAAAAGGAAATCCTCTCCCTTTCATTTTCGGCCTGCTGGCCCAGTCAGCCTGCTCTCCCTGCCCAAATTACCGCCCGTTCGGCTTTTCCTCTCCCCCTCTCCCACGCCCCAAAGAAAGGCCCAATAGACGCCAAGCCGCTCCCTCCTCTCTCAGACGCCTGGTCCCTCTCTTTTGCTTACGCTGACAGACTGGGCCCACTAGTTAGCTCCATCATCAACCTCAGACCGTATTCTACCCGGACACTGAGCCGGTGTCCATGTCCGGCTCCGTTACGCCGCCCCCTCAGTCTTGTGCTCCACGGGTGCCCGGGCCTTAAATAGGAAGCCCTGCGCCCGAGGCTCCCCCACCAAGCCCTAGTGCAAGCCCTACGCCACCAGGAACCCTAGCTCCGCAGCCATCCCGAGCTGCCGAGAAGAAGCTGAAGTCGTCATGCCGTTTTGTTGGTCCTCTGTCACGGTAAGCACAACTCAGAGCTTCGCGTGAAGTTCTTGAACCAGTTTAGCCCCATATTCCTCTCTTTCTCCCTCTGTTATGGCTTTCCCCACGCCACAGTCGCTTCGTAGCTGCCATAGCCCGCCGCCCACCTTCTCTGCTCAGCAATAGCCGCTAAAGATCTCCTAGATGAATTGTTTTAGCCCTAATCTATCTCCCGGTGTCTTTGGTTCGTCCCGCCATAGCCCGTGAGGCTCTGATGCAACTAAGCCAAGTGAGCTTGCTTGATTTACGACCATGGCGTCGCCAAGCTCGGGTCCTGTTCCGTGAGGCCGACCATGCCAGCCCCTCCCATCCGTCCAATCTAAGATCAAGGGCCAAGATTAGAACATACCAATTACCTGGCAAGTTTGCAAAAGAGCCTCTGTAGTTTCAATGTAATAGAACCCACCGTCCCCTGTACTTTTGCTAAAGAGACCCTCGGCTTTTGAATAATCTAACCAACAACCCATAGCAACTTTCCAGAATACGTTTTCCTTTTCAGAAAGCTTAGTTTTCTTTGGATTAGATTTAAAATACGTTTACATCTATTTACAGTTTTGCCACTAATTTTGTTTTAGCCATAAAGTCTCCGTTTTAACTCCGATTTGACCCGTTCAACTTGCGTTAGGTTCGTAATTCCATAATCTGCATGTTCATGCTACTGTTAGGTATGTTTTCAACTTTTAAAATTCGAGGTTAGATTTAATCTATTATTTTACTAAAGGAAATCTTATTTAAATCATAACTTTTTCATTTTAGCTCCGAATTTTATGATCTTTGCGTCTGTGTGATCCTAGCAAGACGTAGATTTGTTTTACAAACTTTTCATCTTGATTTTATGCTGATTGGTGTACTGTTCTAATCTATAGCTTCTGTTTGCTATGCATGATTGCTTCTGGATGCTTGTATGTTGCTGTGATTATCGAGCATAGACGGTGAGCAATTTGTGGGTGACCAAGAGTACTACTTTGACGAGCAGGATCGGAAGAGCACTTTGTTCAAGGCAAGTATAGTATGGGATTATCCTTGTTTCCTATTAACTTTAATACATTTAATTTATGTTGCATGTGTCGTCTTGATAGGGATTTCCTAGAATTGAACTTATACCTTGTCTCCTATGTGATATGCATTGGGTAGCTTTGCTAGTGCTCAATTGAACCATGATCTTGTAACTTGACTAATGGTATATGCAATAAACATTAAAATATGACTTTTTAGCAACTTGGAAACAGGGGGCTAGAGTGTTTAACTACTTTCTAAATGCTCTAGATTCCTCTCCCTAAGGACTTATCTGTAAGTGATCATCCGAGACTTACAGTACAGCTGTGAGGGCTACATGGCTATGGCTTTAGCTCAGTATGAGGACCTTTTTTAGCTTGTTAGAGGTTACCTTTATTGGCGTAAGAATGGCTTGACGAATCGGGTATAGGACAACCTCTACTCTTATGTCTATAGCCAGTGATGGAATTATGCCATTCGACGGGGAGGGTTCATATATCTGCTTGCCAAGTGAATCTAATGGCCCTAACTTGTTAGACGAACCTTTGAAAGGCTTCATAGTGAACCATGCCTGCTCACTTTGGAAGTGTTTTTGGAGTAATTAACCTGAGTATATGGGTATCACGACTCACAAAGAAAAAAGTGTACAACCTCTGCAGAGTGTAAATCGGTATATCACCCGTGCTCACGGTCACGAGCGGCCTTGGAACCCCTATGAAATAGACGATCATTAAGAATTATCTATTTATACTATTCATTATTCTTGTTTACATTGATCATGTGTTTTACTTTGGGATTGAAACAACTTGTTGCTACTCTTATGCTAAAATTATGACAACTAAAAGTGAATGTCATTAAACCTGTATCAAGCCTTTTGAGCCTCATGAACCCCATGTTATACTTGTTGAGTACGACACGTACTTTCACGATTGTTTATTTTCATTATTTGGATAAAAATCCCGATGGGTAGCAGATGACTATGGTAATGACGATTTTTCCGAGGAATACTAGACTTGTGGTCAACCAGTTGACGCCCCCACAGGATTTGGAGCTTCCGCAAGAGATCTTTTCTTTATACTTCCACTACATTTATGTGAAGACTCTGTCTTATTATTATTCGTGATGTAATAAACACTTGTGATGATACTATTTATAATTTGTCGCCTTATGTGTGTGACTGATCTCTGGCCACATATAAGATTTTGCATTCCATTTTATTCTTAAAATCGGGTGTGACACCCGAGGTCAGATCACGTAGTTTCTTGCTACTGAGAGTAACAGCTCTTGCAGACTGAAAGATACAGAAATTCGGCGGGTCGCCTTCATGGTGTACAATCATCTCTCAACGGACAATTCAGTTACTTCGTTTACACCCTCAAACCAACGGTTGCTAAGGATACAGATCTCCCTCTCCCTTTGTTCAGATATCATATCTTTCAGATTGGAATCTCTAAATAAATCGATTTGTTAAAGTAGTTTGTCGTAGTTTAGGGATTACGAAGCATTCAATAATATTCTTTGCTTCAACTAACATGTGATTGTTTAAGAAAGCATATGGTCAAAATCTATGTGTGTTTCAGGAAATTGCTACTTGCAACTTTTTATGGGAAATGCTGGAGATTCAGAGCTCAAAGCCGTTGAATTTAGGGGAACATTGCTCTGCATCATTGCATGATTAGTTATTTGGTCACGAGGTTTTGTTCTTCGTCTCATGAAGACTAATCTCCAGTTTCCTACATGCTGCTAGTCAGCAAGCACATAATCACCGATAAGATATCGTGATGTGAGCAACTATTATGAGAACATGACAAGTTGTTCTTGCACTTTTCGGTGCATCAGGGGGATAACTTATTCTTCTATGCTTCCAATGAAAAGTGAGGAGCATGGTCAAGCAGATAGGCTAGTTTAGGTGAAGTGATAAAGGAGAGGACACCGTGTTTTGGATTCTTCTATACATTGTGATGTTTGATAAGCACAAATCTTAGTTGACCTCTCCAGTTTCTTTTTTTTTTTTTTGATATGCTTTGGATTTCCTTTTTATGCTTTATCAAGGCAGAATTCCTAGTTGATATGTCTAGGAGGGTCCTTTTCCCACTAGCTGACTGAAATATGTTCCTATTGTCAGGGAGTTTTTTCTGTGAATCAAGGTCATGTTCATGTTCCCTGTTGGGGAACAGGGAACTTGGTAGCCTGAACATGGGTTATTCCTTTGGTTAGAGAATAACTGTCTTATTATCTATGAGAACACAGGTTGGTGCCTTGAACCAATTGGGAGATGAGCTGAATTTATAAGCTTCCTGCCTTGTCTGTACCGGGTTATTCCTTTTACGATTGCCAAGTCAAGAAACATGGTTTTGCAAATGAGAGTAACGTCTCCTGCAAGACGTAGAAATTCAGTGAGCGACAAAGCTTCAATCAATTGAGTCCAGGAAAGCACTCCCTGCATTACAACATGACCATTTCCCTTCATTAATCATTACTGATTATTACTGACAGCCACTAACCTTGGCTTTGAGACCCACTTGAATGGTTTGTGTGCCGACGGTCCTCTTGAAATGTACCTGTAATTTTCAATGCTTGTCCAAAAGGAAGCTGCTACAGTGCTACGCATGGTTGTACATTAAGCAACTGTTGTTATCAATTATAGGCTGAATTAGTTCCGTACTGCATTGAGACATGTTCCCAAAAAAAACTGCATTGAGACATGCACGATTTTTCTTTTGTGGTTATTACATTAGCGTCGCGGCAGCTATTTGAACCACTTGTGTCCAAACTATTTGTGAGCAATCGAAGCATATTTAGTGGTTGCATGCATTTGCTCAGTTACGAATTGATGTCGTCGACATCTATGGTCGGTTTCATGGAGTGCTATAACATCAATATACTTGCCAGTTACACGCCCTACATCCCTTGAAATGAAATGAACGGTTGCCATGAACACAAACCTCCCTGTCACACTTTATTCACTATCATATCATTCAGGCTGCACCCTAGCATTCAACTGAAAGCCTAATTGGCTGGAACAAGATGCGTTCAGCTATGGAAACAGATAACACTGCTCCTCTAGACTTTTTCTTTTAATATTCATCTCATTAAAGAACAATACCAAAACAGAGGCATAAATGTTAAGGAAATATTTTTTTTTGTAACCTGATTCATAGGCAGTTTCTGTGCTCTGCTAAAATCTTAACCAGACAAGGGCCCTGAATAGCTGGATCTGAGATTCTGATCTTGAAGTATGAACAGCCTTCTCTTGTGTACCAGCATGCCAAACAGAAACAGATCACTGTTTTTGATTAAGAAATAGGTCAGTGTGTTCATGATGTAGATGGAACTCTTCTGATTCGTTGATGAGGATGGAAGTTGTATGGTACGAGCAGATGCTCATACTGATGTTACTGTGCTGTGACTGCAATTTTTCTGCTTGTCGGAGAGAAAGTTGTGTAGTCGAATCTCAAACGGGCTTCATCTTTACAGCCTTTTCAGGTGTATGGAAGCCAGCTTGATCAAACCTAAGATTTGTTTAATAGGAGTTGTTATGATAGTCTCTTGTTAAAATAAAGTTCAGATCTTAGGGTGTCGTCCTTCCACTGATGGAGGCATCCAACTTGCAAAACCCAGCTTTTCTAGAAAAGAAAGAGTAGCTAGTAGCGACACCTTTTTGCAAATAGATCTTGTCGTGGTGCTCATGTAATGACCAATTTTAACTTCAAATCCAAGCTTAAACAGAGGACATTTGGTCCAGAGGTTCAGTTTAAGATCGCGTTCGTTTTTATTTTCAATTGCTGGTCATGTATTGAGTGCCTGTTGAGAATGCAATTGCATGCAGTCAATCAGGAAATTGGATCCAGCATAAAAAAAATGCGGATTGCATGAAGGTCATGAAGGAGAAGGATAGATATACGAAATGTATGAGCAGGGAAAAAATCAAGAACGACATGACCATCTTCATAAGCATGGCCTCCTATATATAATGCGACTAATTTGGTAGAACTAAACTATAAGCTTTATGACAGCCAGAAGCTGTGATATCCACTGCAGTACTTCGACTAAACCCTGAGAAATTGGAACAAAACAAATTAGATGAGGTTGCAAAATGTGAGGATAATTATACAACCAGCTTATACTTGGACTCCAAGTGCTCAAGGAACATTTGAGCACTAATTATTTTGCATACATGTGAGCTAATTTTTTTGATTCAGCTCAAATGTCCATAAATCACAATTACTGAGGTCGATTTAGATAAATATGATGACATCATTATGTCATCCACCACCTGTTTCTATTGACCTTCCACACCAGACTACCTTGCGTTTTGAGAAATTTTCACTCTTCTACCCAATTATTTGTGTCACCTTTTTATGTTCCTACTATATATAAAAGAAAATAGGTTAGGAATGACTTGAGGAACCGACGGTGTCTAAAGTCGAAAATTCAATTTATGTAACAACCATAGCATGTTGAGCCAATTGACTTATTCATAGCTTTGTGACAGTGATTGTAGCAGTGCAGCCTTTTGTCTTCATGTTAATTGTTATACAAAAAGCACTACAATAATTATTTCTTTTCTTAAAAAATCACATTATTAGTAGATTCTAGTTCTAGATGATGAACATGACCTTTAATGTTTGCCCAAATAAACAAGATAGAGCTCGATCAAATTAACCTACATAAATTATATTTAAGTTATGTTAAAGTAAAAAATTAATATAGTTTCACTAGTACAGAAATAAGCTGTACTTTCGGTTGGGAAACCCCTTCAGTCCCGGTTTTCCAACCGGGAGCACGAATGCGGGACTAAAGGGCCCTCCTTTAGTCCTGTTTTCTCACCCGGGACTAAAGAAGGTCCACCTTTAGTCCCGGTTGGTAATACCAACCGGGGCTAAAGAGGCCTCCCGGCCTGGCCACGTGGGCCGGCCCTTTAGTCCCGGTTGGTATTACCAACCAGGACTAAAGATTTTCTTTTTTTTTTCTTTCTATTTTCAATTGATTCGTTTTAGTTTTTGAATAGGTTTTCGAATACGCATTCTACGCTGCTAATAATATACGTATTCTACACGTTTATAATGTTTGAACATTTTGTACAAACTAAAGTATAAAACTAACGTATATATTACATGCATATACATATATTGTATGTTATTTTATGTACATATAATATGTATATATATTACAAATAAAGCTTGCATTGTATATTCTATCATATCCATGGGATAACAAATTCACTCCATCTGGTTTGGCTTCCGTGTTTCGTTCACGTCATTGTAGAACTCGCCGGCGGGGTTTAAGACCTGGTCATTAAGAAATCCTGCTATGGTCTCTTGAGTTGCTTTCGGTTGGTCACGTCGTATGACTTTTTCCTTCAACCATAGAGTCTTCAATAAAAGTTAAAGAAAAAGTATTAATATATATATATGTGTGTGTTGGTCACGTGATTACTTATATATATGAGCAATAAAAGAAATTGTGAATATATGAATATATTTATATAACATACTTTGATGATCTCTTCAGGAGTTCTTTTTGCGTACGTCATGATGAACTCGCAAACATAGTATCCGCAGTAGTTGTTCCCCTGTTCTTGCCTCAGAACCCACTTTTACGAGAAAAAAGATCCGGTGAATTGAAAGCATGCATGGTGTTAATTGAATTATATATATATATATAAATGTAGCTAGTACTTACTTTGTTTGCGATTACATCCAGTGGCGCTTTGCAATGTTTCATGTGGTGTTCCTCAATGAAACTTTTCCAAATAGTGCACCCAATAAAATAAAAAATTAATTTGGCCTTTAATAATTGTTGCAGTTAAGAGATCAGGGTATATATAGTTGCTAGAGAGACCAAATTACCCTTGGATAATATCTATCATGTCTTGGTACTCTGTTTGCTCTTTTTTTAACGAGTCTAAGATGCTCAACCGACTATTGGCCATATTGATGACCATCAATATCCAGTGATTGTTGCATATGTTTTTATACACAAATATGATCGACATTAACTAGAGTCAACATATATATATATATATATATATATATAGCTTAGCTAGTAAGCAAATAATTGAACAAATGTCCATATGATCGACATTAATTTTAACACTCACTTGAAGTTGTAGGGGAAGAGTATGTCCTTGTTTTGTTGGTTCACTAAGAACCTCATGAGATTTTTCTTGAGTTCAGCTTTGCATTGAGGCGGGGGATTAGGGTGTTTGAATACGACATTTGGATCAACAAAACCAACATCATTATCCTATCTCTTTCTGAGTTCTGTCATCTCATATCTGCATATATAAAAATATAGTGTGAGGATATATAACTTATATATATATATACATGTAGCTTTATATATATACACTTTAATAGTAGAAAATAATCACACTTACAGACAATAGCAGCTAATGAGACTTTTGTCGAGAGAGTCCAGGTGGCATAGTTGGTGTAATTCTAAAAACTCGACATATATAACGTCATCGCCACGAAAGTAATGTTGGTTTCTAACTCTCACAGAAACAAAGTTCTCTTCCCGTTCACACGCCGCCATGTACCACTTGTTTAGCAGGTACATTTGCGTACCCAGTTCATCTAAGGCCTCAGGGTTGTATAGACTATTTTCATGTTCAAATTTCTTCCAAGGATCCACTTTCGGAGCAGATGGTCCTTCAGCGAGCACTTGGGCAAGGTCCAAACCGGTATCCTCGTAAAACCGAGCCAGGTCCTCAAAATCAACGTCCAGTAAGTCTAAGTTTGAACCATATTCATTACGAATGACAAGAGGGAGGACTGATTGTTGCGATTGTTGTCTGAGTTGTGCAACACCTTTTCCTGCTCTAGTCTTTTTCTACGCCACCTCAAATGACTTGGTGAGAGAGCGGTCGTAGTCCGATTTTGGCAGGGTCTTTTGAGATTCCGCTTTTTCTGGTCCACCTTCTTTCTTAGAAGATCTGGAGGTAGGTAGAAGTACGATTTCTTCGAGTTCTCCCTCGCTTCTCGTTGCTTTCTTACTTTTTCGAAGAAACTGTTCACATCTTTTTGTACTGCAGTATTTAATTCCTTTTCACTTTTCTCGTAAGACAGTTTTTGGGAAATAACTGGATTAGAGGAGGCTTTCTTCTTTGCCGGCTGGTGGGCCAACGGCTTCATTTGCGGGGCGGACCTCTTAGGAGCTGGCTGCTTCTTGGTCATCAAGGGAGGTGGGGCAGCTGTTGGAGACCTCCTTGGAGGTGGCGGCGGTGGCGGCGTTGCCACCTGATTGCCCGGAGCACTATGATGATCTGGAGATTGAATAATTGGACTTAGGTTGGCGGAGGCCCTGCTGTGTGAGTACAAAAAAGAATAATTAGGTATAAGAAATTGTTATTATTAATCATGCATGTCATTAGAAAATTAGTGAAAAAAATTGGTTTGTTCACTTTTGTCCGCACCTATTGTCTGGCAGTTGAGGAAGCGGCGGTGGACTAGAGACCCCGGGAATAATGATGTAGCACTTGCGCCATAGTATGAATGTCTTTTCTGCTTCTCCTAGAGTCTTTTCCCCATCACCTCCTGGAATGTCAAGAGCCAGATCACTTAAATCTTTGTTAACTCTATCCACTGAGACGCTAACATATCCAGGTGGTATTATTGCCCCATGGATTCTTAGTGTCTTGGATCTGGAAGAGAAAAAACACCAAGAGCCACCATGATTGTGGCATTGCCTTTTGGAATATGTAGCTCACATGATGTAAACGGTGCAGTGATGTCATCCACGGGGAAACATAGCATTGCGTCATCTTGATTTGGCAACTCCGTGGAAGCGCAGCTGCTTTTCAACTGATCAGGGGGGCTAATATTAATGTTGATTCTTGGATCTGATGCCTGCCTTTGGGCACTCATTGCTATTTGCACTTGCTTTATGATTTTGTCCTGCATTCTAGCTTGCATGTCTTTTTCGCGCTCCTATGCTTGAAGCAACGCCTCCCGTGACTCACGAACATATTCCTCCAACCTGCTGATCCACGCTGCTTCCTCATCCCTCCTTCTCTGCCGGCTTCTGTAGGTATCTCTGTCGTTAGGAAAACCATGCTCCCAAGAAATGTTTCGTCCTAAACCTCTCGTTTAGCCACTGTGTTCACCAGTCCTGATGGTATACGTCAGTTCATCCTTGTCTCTATTGGACCTAAACACACCAATAGCTTTAGCTTGTAGAGCATAAGAAAATCTTTGTGTTGCTCTTTAGAGTTTTGGGCCATGAACCAGCTTCCCGGTCTCTAGGTCCAGTCTTCCCCCATGAGCGAAAAACCAATTCTTCGCGCATTTGGGCCAATTGAGTGATTCTGGTGTGATACCCTTGACAAGAATGTCCGCTTCCATTTTTTCCCACTTGGGAGTGGCAGTCGCGTAGCCACCTGATCCCATGCCATGGTGGTATACCTTCTATCGGGCATTCTCTTGGTTCCTTCTCACCCGTTCCTCACCCTCTTCCGATGTCTTGTACTGTACAAAATCATTCCAGTAGGGCCTCAACTTCGCAAGCAGGCCCCTAGTATTGAAATTGGGCGTTAGGTTCTTCTTGACGTATTTCATGTATAGGGATTTCTTCCAAGTCTAGAATTGTGTGGCCATCTTATTCATAGCCTACTTTCGAACTAGCTCCTTCAATTCATCATCGTTGATATCATCATAATCATCCGCTTGCAACGTGAAATGTTGAAGGATATCATCCCAAATTAAATTCTTATCAAGATCAGAGACAAAACTAACATGAGGCTTGTTGACCTTTTGCTTCCATTCATGGGCATTGATCGGAAGTCTGTCCCTTACAAGGTACCCACAGTGTTGCATGAATTTCCTTGCATGTGGACCAAGTGGTTCTCCTGTCTCAATATTGAATTCCGATATTATGTAGCGCCCCTCCAATGGCTTTTTCGGGCCTCAAATATTTTTGCTTTTCGCCGTTGTGGTCGTCGATCCAGAGGGCTACGTATATAAAAAGAATAAATAAATATCATGTGTACACATAATAGATGATAGATATTCAAATATATATATAATATTCATATATATATATATAAATATATATACCTCACCAGTATTTTCTTGCACAATATTTTCTTGGTTATTTTCAAGAGCCAGGTATTGACTCCCGTCATCTACATCCTGCTGGTCACCATCGGCAAATTGAGTGCCGGTGTTGATAATATCCATCATTTCTTCATCCATGTTGTCTCTCGGGGCAGCCATCTAGCTTTTACACCACTAGATATATCTATAAAAAATAAAAACCATATATCTATAAAATGGATCGAGTCATGTGCTTAAAATTAATTAAATAACTACACTCGAAATTCAAGTCTCCAAACTATAACTCACTCTGAGTCATGTGTTCTATCTATTTTTCTATTTTTTCTATGCCAAAAAAATATGCACATCACACACACACACACACACACTCACTCACTCACTCTGACTCACTCACTTACACACACAATTTACTGATCATCACTCACATACATGTACAACATGATCATCATTATATCACACACATATATACACTATATACTCATCAACTCCGATGAGGACGAGGAAGGAGAGGATGCTGACATACGACACGCATGAATGACGGTGGCATGTTGTTGAGTAACTGATAACGGAAGTTTATAATGCGACAAGGATGACATGTCATTTATAATGCGCAATTGTTGAGTAACTGATAACGGAAGTTTATTCATTACAAGCTCATTGAAACAGTAACTAGTTAGAAATATTCAATCTTAGCTAGGATATCTGGTTCGTCGAAAAATCCAATTTTCGCTAAGAAATCTAGTTTGTCGGAAACTCTAGTTTCTATAACTAAGAACTATTCTTGTCAAGCCACGCGACAAGGATGCCATGTCATTTGTAACACACGATTGCTAGGTAATCGATAATGGAAGTTCATTCATTATAGGCTCATTGAAATAGTAACTTGTTAGACATCTAATTTTAGTTAAGAAATCTAGTTTGTTAGAAAAACCAATTTTGGCTAAGAATTCTTTTTAGCGGGAAATACAGCAGGAGAAGCCCCTATCGTAGGATTTTATTAAAAACAAAAAGATTGTACAAAAGGAAGTGTAAATACAAAGAACCATATAGCCGAGGGGCTAAGGTAGCCACAACAGAGAGGGAGCAGTAAGCAAAAAAAAGCCAAGAAGGACTAAGAGAGAAGATCTAATCAAAAGGAGAAAAATTGCACGTTTATCATCCCACATCTAAAAGCTTCAAGTTTGGCCTCTCCACGGAAGAGGTTTTTCCAAGAGGAGAAAGAAGGCCAGCCTCTGTCAAATATATGAAGTTATTTCTCTGCTTCCAAATATGATAGGTAGCAATGATGAAGGTCTCCAAGAAGAAGGGATTTTGGTGTTATTGTTTTGATTGTATCATCATTTGAAAGAATTCTAATCTGCCAGAACTATAATTTTAGGAACTAAGAATGTATTACTGACGTTAGTTCCGCGACAAGGATGCCACGTCATTTACAACATTCCATAGTTGAACTAATAACAAAAGTTCATTCATTACGAGCTCATTGAATCAGTAACTTGTTAGACATCCAATTTTACCTAAGAAATCTAGTTTGTAAAAAAATTCTATGAGTTACAACAACATGCATCCAACAATGGAGTGCAATTCTAAATTAACTAAATTAACATGCATCTGATAGTATGAAAAATAAAATAAAACACCCCTATAAATATATATATCTAAATTATCCACATGTACCGTTACGAAGCATAATGTAAAATAACCTCCTAAATTTACATCTAGATTAACCACTCTGCCATTATAATGGATAATCTAAGTAATTCCTAGAAATTGCATAGCAATTACCCATTGCTGCCATTATCATAAAAAATTAACTAAAATATTCCATCATATCAACAGTTTATTATGTTAAATGAAAGATTAAATAATTGTAATTACACCTATATATGTTAAAGTAATCATACATGCTATACTACAGCATAGATCCAGTGAGGATGGCACGGAGACGAGGCAGTGTTGGATCGTCGATCAGAGATGATGAGACGTGGAAGACGCGCTCCAGCGAGGGAGACGATGAGCGTGCGGCGATGCACGCGTGTGCGCGGAGCCGAGGACGATGGGCGAGTGACGAGGCGGTGATGACGAGGACGAGGCACTTCGTCGAGGACAAGGGACGAGCGGCTAGCCAGAGAGAGGAGGCACGCCCGTGTGGGCTGGGGACGAAGCGCGCGCGTGACGAGGCAGTGCCGGAGGTACGCGCGTGGACGATGACGGAGGCGGTTCTAGATCAGATCTGGGTGAGGGCGAGGACGACGGTGGCAGATTTGGATCTACGCGTCGCGCTCGGATGGGAGAGGCGTGAGTCGGGCCACCGGCCGAGATGGCGAGAGAGGTGCGCGTGCGTGGAGGTGGTGCTGGAGGCGATGAGGAGCAGTGGCGGCGCGGTGGCTCTCGGCGAAGAACAAGAGATGATGGAGGGGGGAAGAGAGGAGGTGCTATATAGGGGGGCCTTTAGTCCCGGGTGAAGCCACAGCCCGGGACTAAAGGTCCTTTAGTTCCGGGTGATGGTTAGGTGAAGTCACAGCCCGGGACTAAAGGTCCTTTAGTTCCGAGTGATGGTTAGAACTAGGACTAAAAGTCTGACCTTTAGTCCCGGGTGCAGCCATGACCCGGGAGTAAAGGGAATTTTGGCGGGCCACAAAAACACAGCCCATCTTTAGTTCCGGGTGGTTGATCCTGTTTACACCAGAATTTGGAAGAAGGATCTCAGAAGCTCGAGAGCTCCTATGGGGGTATGCCTCCCGATATCCTCAAGACAAGACATGGGCCGCACCATCAGAGATGGCCCGGCCCACAAGATCAAGGCGTGCACGGCGTTGCTCGGTGTGCACCGCAAGATATTGTATAGTACCAAATAGGATACTTTACTTGTAACCCTACCCCTCCAGAGTATATAAGGAGAGGTACGGGTCCCTAGTGGACAGGATCTATCTACTACATCTCAATACAATACACCAAAGACACAGGACGTAGGGTATTATGTCGATCAGATGGCCCGAACCTATCTAAATCGCTGTCTCTGCGCCTTGTGTCACCATCCGGTTCCTGATTACACGCACCCCCACCGACAAATGTACCATCACAGTATACCTCTCGGTGGCCTATCAATGATATTCTGTCGACAGTTGGCGCGCCAGGTAGGGGTGTGCGTGCTGTTTCCTTGTCGAACAACATGGCTTTTTCCACAGGCTCTTCGCCCCTCCCGCAGCCCGGCCAGATCTTCATGGTCGGATCCATCTCGTGGGTCATCAACGTTGACGGAGTCAGAGAGCTCCTCGAGCCGGTGCAGATCCGTTCTGTGCCGACCACCCCCGCACCTGCAACTACAGATCCGATCTCGGAACCACCTCCGAGGTCGCCTTCACCAACAACTCACCGCCCGCCTGGTGCTCGCTGTCAATGTCGACCAGATAACGCCATATGTCGCCGACCAGACTTTCTGTCCAAAGCTAAGTCACGCTTTAATATTTTTCTAAATATTCTCCAATCTTCGTATATCGCCATAATGTTTCTCCGAGCTGTTTTCTCCATATTTGCTCTCCAAATGATTTTCTGAACCCCCGAACAGTCATGTTGATGCTCGACACCTCCAGAGACGGCCCTGTCTCCGACTCCTCTCTACACGTGCACGAGCATCTGCCCTCTATGTTATGGGTGGTCGACAGTGGCTCCTTAGCGACGCTTTGTTCTTGCTACACGTGCACGGGCTCCACACCCCGCGTTATGATTAACGGGCTAGCTAGGGCTGGAGACTCAGCTACACACTATCTGTTCGGGCGGTTTATATTAAATATAAATATATCTTCACGCCAACTGATCGTCGAACTACATATGCCGTTTCATCACCATTGCTGATTTTTCTCCGGAGTTTATTTATTTGTACATCATGTACTGCCCGTTCTATATATTTGTATTGCAGGATCATCGTCCAGGTGATCGGATCACCTAGTGCTCAGACTTCACCGATCAACTGGTCAGACCGCTTGGTTTATGGACTCCATCGCCGACCAGTTGATCGGACTGTTCGCCGGTCGCTTCTACTCAATGCTCACTTCGTCGCCGACCAGTTGGCCAGACTGCTTGTCGCTCGTGCTTCATCGCTAGCTACGCCAGTTACTCCTCAACGCTCAGATTCTTTGTGCTCTAGGACTAAGTGGGCACACTTCACCGCTCGGACATCGCCAGTGACGCCGGGCACTCCTCGCTCCTCGATGCTCAGACATCGCCAGCGACACCGGGGACTCCTCGCTCCTCGGTGCTCGGACATTGCCAGCGACGTCGGGGACTCCTCGCTCCTCGGTGCTCGGACATCGCCAGTGATGCCGGGGACTCCTCGCTCCTCGGTACTCGGACATTGCTAATGATGCTGGGGACTCCTCGCTCCTCGGTGCTCGAACATCGCTAGCGATGCCGAGCACACCTCGCTCCCCGGTGCTCGGACATCGCCAGTGATGCCGGAAACTCTTCCCTCCTCGGTGCTCGGACATCGCCAGTGACGCTGGGGACTCCTCGCTCCTCGGTGCTCGGACATCGCCAGCGACGCCGGGAACTCCTCGCTCCTTGGTGCTCGGACATCGCCAGCAACGTCGGGGACTCCTCGCTCCTCGGTGCTCAAACATCGCCAGCGACGCCGGGACCTCCTCTCTCCTTGGTGCTCGGACATCGCCAGCAACACCGGGGACTCCTCGCTCCTCGGTGCTCAGACATTGCCAGCGATGCCAGGGACTCTTCGCTCCTCGATGCTCGGACATCGCCCGCTACGCTGAGGACTCCTCGCTCCTCGGTGCTCGAACATCGCTAGCGACGCCAGGGACTCCTCGGCGCTCGGACATCGCCCTTGCTGCTCGAATCTTGCTACGTCTCGTCGGTGTGCTATCAAGCTGCTCCATGCTGTTCGGATCAGGGTGTTGATTTTGGGCAGCACGTTTGGGGTCTTGATACGCGCATGTCAGACGACGTCAGCTAGCTTTCGGACTTCTTTTTCTTTTACCCTGCTACAAGATTTATTCTTCATCTTCCAGCAGGCTCGGGGACTAAGTGGGCACACTTCACCTTGCGGTGAATGTGCGCTTTTCTCATCTCGAGGCTACGCCCGGGGACTGGCTGCCTGCTCGGCTTGTCTTCTACTTTCTGACCTTGGCACCACGTGACTACATCACCTACTGTCAGGCTCAGGGACTAGCTGTGGGGGTATGCCCCCCGATATCCTCAAGACAAGACATAGGCCGCACCATCAGAGATGGCCCGGCCCACGAGATCAAGGCGTGCACGGCGCTGCTCGGCGTGCACCGCAAGATATTGTATAGTACCAAATAGGATACTTTACTTGTAACCCTACCCCTCCAGAGTATATAAGGAGAGGCAGGGGTCCCTAGTGGACAGGATCTATCTACTACATCTCAATACAATACACCAAAGACACAGGACATAGGGTATTACGTCGATCAGACGGCCCGAACCTATCTAAATCGCTGTCTCTACGCCTTGTGTCACCATCTGGTTCCTAATTACGCGCACCCCCACCGACAAATGTACCATCATGGGATACCCCTCGGTGGACTGTCGACGATATTCTGTCGATAGCTCCCAAAATCATGCCAGCAAGGGATCAATTGTGTACGGGTCGAAGCCAGCTGATTCAGATGCAGCACTAGAATCGGCTTCCATCAAATAGTGCCAACAGGTAACGATAGAGGCTATAATTAGCGCTGGGACGAGACATGTTGGACTCTACAAAAATGGAAAGATTAGAGTCCAAGTTATCTTAAATTAGGAATGTTTTCATTTTATGCCAAAGATTGTATTGAGTCGTACTCGAGTAAGGTTCGTTTTTAGGCTCCGGGTATAAATACCAAACCCCGACTATTGTAAAAGAACAACCAATCAATCAAATACAAGTCAATTACTTTTTTTGGCTCTAGCCACCCCTTAGGAGTAGGAGTAGAGTAGATCTCGGCGAGTTCTTCAGCGAGTATGGCTGCATCGATCCGGTCGACCTCCACTACTTGTCTGTAAGTACCGTTATGGTTTATACCTCTGTTCTTATGGCTGCATCGATCCGGTCGACCCCCACTGCGACTCTGGTATAGGCTAGTTATCGACTCTTGTCTAATTCAAGTATGGCATGTGTGATTCTGCCTCACACCCCACTGCTTGAATTAGATCAAGGTCAAGTTATCAACTCTACCTTAGTATGGCAGTCTTTGGTAGATTCATTAAGTTCCCGATATTGTTTATTGCTTTCATTGTTTATCTAATTACAACAATATCACTCTGCCCGATTGAGATTGATCTGGATCGGCCTTACATCTTATTTAACTCATCATTTGCTACTCTAAAATTGATCTAATCTACATCTTAAGCGATGAGTTATGTTTTTCTCGGTTGTTTTGCATCAATCTTAATCGTGCATAGCATGCGGTTAAGGCATGTTCGATCTTGAATAGATCTATTAGTTAATGAAAACTGTTCCATGGCCCATCATCACGACCTGTGGGATTCTGCCTCTCACCCCACTGTTGGCACCATGGAGTGGGGATCGTTAGTTAGTAGATCCGTTCCTAAGAAGGAATGACCTTAACTGTGCACTATGCCTGAATCGGCTATTTAGCCGATATCGAGCGCTTTCACGAACAATTCACATTACGAGATCATTTAAGTAGAGATAAGTTGAAAGACATGTTAGCCCCATGATCTTATTATTGTATTACGGCCTGTATGATTCTGCCTCATGCCCCACTGATATTAGTAATGAGTTAGGGTCGTCGAGTCTATTGTTGTTTCTACGGCCTGCATGATTCTACCTCATGCCCCACTGGTCATGGTGATAGATGAGATCTAACATGTTCATTAGGTTTATCTTTATTAAATGGTTAAGTGGTGTTGAATTATTTCTTTATATAAAAGGAGTTCGGTTACTTGTAATCATTGGCTCAGTACAAACCGATCATCATTGATATCTTAGTGCCATTGATTAATATTTGCTCAAATAACATTTATCCTAAATGATAACCAATTCTTTTTATACAACCCCATTAACTTTAGTGGATTTATTCTTATGAATATGCTAGAATCGACTATTTAGTCGATCTCCTCTCATATCGGCTCTCAGAGCCGCACATTCGGGACTGTCTGGCAACACCGGCACGTTCTGCCCTTAATTACTGATGAGCTTTCTCTCCTTGTCAATTGCAGGGTCAAATTGACTGGCATGTCTCGGGAGGATTGCGCAAGATTGGCCACCCTTACGCTGAAGCTAGGCGGATCTGCTCCATCGAGCAGACCCTTCTGGCTTGCTGCGTGTGTCCTTGGCACAGAGACGAAAATTCTATGTCGACACACATTTTTGGCACGCCTGGTGGGACACCACAATCGTCATGGCGGTTCACAACAACGACAGCATCCTTATGGTACATTATGAAGACCTACCTGTGAAGATAAGGATACCATCAACAAAGCTACAGAAGAAGTGTTTGTTGTCCTACACCAAAACACGTGACAACACAATTATTCAGAAATTTCCACTACCAAGAGTTCTACTACATGGGCAGACAGATACAGTCGAAGCTGAAGACAGGCGTTTCTTTACGGAAGCCATAGATAAATCTGTTCGTGATGCCATATCAAGCCGCAATGAAGCTTTCGTTGACGTATTTCACAACGCCATGAAAGAGGCGATTCATGGGATTCCAGTTGGTCAGGTTGGATCGACTTGTTACAACATTCCAGATCCGTCGACTCAAGGGACTAATCAAGTCGGTACCAGCTATCAAAAAGTAGCACCAGCTAGTAATGGTGACGTCCAGACAGTTCAAGGTTCATTTGAACAAACTCTAGGTACTGCTACGAATCAGATACAGTACAATCCTGGACCGTCAATACAGCATGTGCAACAGCCAGTGGGGCAAAATCAGAACCAGATGATCAATTTTGGCACATCAGGCCACATACCATCGTTGGCTCAAAAAATAGCACCATCGATTCAAAGGATCCGTAGAGATATAGATCCTTATGTCTATAATCAGAGACTTCAAGCAACAAGCCAGCAAAGGACCCAACAGATTGAGATTCCACAAGGCTATCACTACGGCACGGATTATAACACCCTCCACATGATGCTAAATCCAGGATATCAAGGCACGTGAGATTTCAATCCACAGATGGGTCAGCAAGTATCGAGAAATCCAAATCCGCAAGCTGACGAGTTGCTGCTGAAGGTGACCGAGATGATGAAGAATCAGTTCGGTCTAAAGCCAAAGGGGCTGACCTTTTCATACAAACGTCCATATCCATAATGGTATGATTTGGTCGCTCTTCCTACAAATTATAGGCTCCCAGAGTTTGCCAAGTTCACTGGTCAAGACAGTACAAGCACAATAGAACATGTCAGTCGGTATCTTACACAATTGGGCGAAGCAACAATTGAGGATGCCGATCGAGTTCGTTTCTTCTCCTTATCCCTGTCAGGGCCAGCCTTCACTTGGTTTTCATCACTATCAGTCAACTCCATTGCCAATTGGGCTGACCTCAAAAAGAAGTTTCATACATATTTTTACACCGGGACTAGAGAGAAGAAGATAACCGTGTTGATGCAAAAGTGGATCTGCAAACACAAAGGGCTAATACCCAAATCGATATCCAAAGCGTGCCAGTCGATTTGACCTGTTAATCGACAAGGATGAAGATACGAGCACTTTGGTCCTGACAACAGCGATACGCCCGGAAGTCACGGCCAAGAGGTACTCACGCGAAACTCGAGAATCACCGAAGGTCGCACTGAAGCGATGCAACTCGCCGAATCAATGAGAACTCATAAGAAGAAAAAGAAATATGCAAATTGACGAAGTCGCCGAAAAGTAAGTAGATGCAAATAGGAGTAAAAATTAGTTTTGGTATTGATTGATATATATTACATTGCCCCTCAATCAATATTTATACCCTGATCTAAAGAGACATAACCAAATACGACTAGGACACCAAGTCCATATCTAAGGAAACACGTGACTCTTACATGAATCATACTCTAACAAATATAGAAAAGGAAATCAACTCCTATATATTTCCCTGTCCGCCTCAATTACGATGGAATTCTCACCGACCTCCTTTCCATCGGCATACTTCCTGTTTCATCGGCAGTAGTTTTCAAGCCTTCCTTCATCGGCATCGACACTAACATCTCCAACCTTATTGGCAACGCCCGAGTCTAAATCAACCTTTCCATCGATCACCACCATTCATCGGCAACCATCTTTACAAGCTGATTTTCATCGGTACATCGGTGATATCTGATAACTTCCTCCCGCCGATTAGCCCACTCGATCATTTTGACACGCAAAAAACGGTGTCAACATGCCCCCAATTTGAGAGTATAAAACCATTAATGCTCCGAAATTTACTCCGTATAACGCTTGCCGTCGCCCAATTACCGTAACTCATCCTCCAAGCCAAAACTTGATCTCATCATCAAATCTAATCAAATCTAGTCCTAATTCACGCACCTCAAGAAATATCACACAATTTCCAACCACTCTTGCCCGATTATGGTTAAGATATCAAACAATAATCCATCGGCAAGATCCTAACACAATAATGCCACCATTTTCAGAATTAAAATATCCTGTGCCGAGATCTTCCAAGTCATGATTACTTGCCATCAAATCATCTCAGACAATCCCTTGATTATCGTGCGAATCAGCTTACCATATCCATCCGAACCACCTCGACCCACATGCGCGCGGCATAGAGATAAGTCCGAGAATACCCCTACTCCAAGCGGCTTATAAATAGATTTCTCCTAACGCTTGTCTTTTACCCTCGACTCCAATCTTTGGCATTCTCTCTTTCCGGGCGGTGACTCAAGCGAAACAATCACATGCGACCTCAACCAACAAGAACTTTTCTGCAGCGTCAACCTCAAATCTCCAGCTCGTGCCCCCATCTACCTCAAGATAATGGCAATCAACTTCGACGTCCCTGCGGTTCGTTCCACTTCCGTTACTTTTTACCTCGATTCCTCTGGTCTTTGCGAGTTCATACAGTTGGTAATTTTTTCTTTTTCTTTGCTCTTCGGATCCTCTAAACTTAGGAACTTCGCAACAAATTAGTTATTCCAACCGATCAGCCGCATTTCCAATGCCTAGGACCAATGGGCAACCCAGATCCAACTGATCTGATTAATGCAGAGGTTAACAGAATCCCTTTTAGAGCCCAAAATTTCTCTCTGAATTTATGGAAAGATACATTCCGATCTTGGCCCAAAACCACCAAAGGGTGGAAAGATTGGTACATGAGGGTCAACAGGTCGATGCAAGTACATTGGGCAGAATGGAAGCTAGACCAATGCATTAGGCTATCCATTGCCGATATGCAAAAGAACGAGTCAATGATGATTGCAGCTGCTTACTTCTGGTCAGACACAACAAACACTTTTATGTTTGGACATGGCCCAGCTACTCCCACACTTGCCGATGTCTACATGCTCACTGGCTTAGACATTTCAACTGCCGATGAAGGCTCCATCTATGGCAGAAAATCCAATTATAGGGTGAATACCCGCAATATCGGCGGTTGGACGGGATATATTCAAGAATGCCAGAGGACCGGGACAATTAACCAGAGGGAACATGCCACATTCTTGAATATGTGGTTAGAAAAATTTATCTTCTGTGGTCGGTCAGTAGGACCAACCAACGCCTTCCTCCGCACGGCTAAACTCTTGGCCAATGGTGTAAGGTTCCCTCTTGGCCGATACCTTCTGAGCTCCACTTATCATCTTCTTCATCAAGTGTCTCAGAAACTTTTGCTTGGCGAACCCATCGACAACTTAGGAGGCCCGTGGTGGTTTATCAACATGTGGCTGAATGCCCATATGCACAAACGTTTGCAATGGGACTTCTTTGCCCAACAATTCCCACGAGAAATTGCTGAAGACCACGTGCTTGGGGATGAGGAATCAGCAACACGCTCACCCCTCAATTTTGGTGAAGCCATAATTGTCCTCCCTAGAACAGAGGCCAATGAAGACCAGATCGGCAGATTCTTCCAAAGCTTCTACAATGGTCTTTCTCGTGATCATAGGGCCTGGGTACCTTATTTTGACGAAGAAAATAGATTCCCCCTTCTTTTCAACTTTGCCGATGACACTCTGAATCAGGATAATGAACTTATGATTGCCATCATTACTCCCAGGGCAATCCCAGTGAACACATTCGGTAGCGGGAAAAACACCAATATCACGTATGAATTTTACAATCCATCGGCAGTATCCCATCAATTGGCTTTTGGGCAACTGCCAATCAAACTTTGTTTTGCCGATGTGATCAAACCCAGAGAAACAATCACCTGCGGAACAGATTGGAGCAGGGTAGTACGACTCTCCCCCGATGCCGATACTACAGATGTCGATCTATCCATCTAGACACCAGCATCTTTCATCACCGAATCATATAAGCAATGGTGGTGAGAGTGGAGGGAACAACTGTTTGCAACATCTGCTCACACATATCGGCACATGATCGACCCTGAATACGCTATTCCCGATGATGCAGTAAGTTTCTTTTAACTCCCTTCTGCTTTTTCCTTTCATATATCGGTAACTAACTTTCTCGTGACAGGTTAACAACCCAGCACCATCTATGAGCAAAAGTGGGAAACCCTTCGATCTTCGGCCTGTTTCCCCGATATCACCGATCGGCTACAACGCCCCCACCTTAGCTGCTTTGACTCACCAGAAGACCCGTGCCAAGACCATCACCTCCAAGTCCAAATTGGCTACAGCTAGGGCCACTCCATTGGCTGCTGCTACAACCCTGATCAAGGCATTCAAGGTAACAACCCTGTTTATTTCTACTCATGCCGATCACAAACTGTATTAACATTAATCATCAGGGTGTAAGAGCCACTGCTGGATCATCATCGGCAATTCCTCCGACATCAAGCACCACTACCTCTGACAAACCTTCAAAGGTATTCCTTTGATTTTACATTTTATCTGTTAAATATCATACCTTACACTTGTTTTGCAGCAACAAATGGGTACATCGGCAAGCGTACCAGATGTTCAAGCTCCACAACCAACAAGTGCCGATGCCCCCCAGCCAACCATTGCTGAGGCCCAAGTAAAGCGCAAAGCCTTAACAGATGCCGAGGCACAGCCAAAATGATAGAAGTCCATGCCGATCCCCACATCTGCCCCAACGTCTGCAAGCCGGCCAGAATCAGTCGATGCAACTGAGCAAGCAGTTAATCCTCCTGTACAGGGCATACCATTGGTCATCATACCCCAAGGGCCAACCACTAATGAGGCCACAGAGGCTATCCCATCGGCCAGCTTAGCCGATCCTCCACACGGCATACTCCAGGTTGTTTCCTCTAGCCAAGTACAGGAAATTGCCTTGAAACAGGTAAGCCGATTGACCTAGTCGATTTATAATATTCATACTTATCCTAACTGACCTCTTTTTCTTTTTCTCAGGAACAAGACTCCCCAAACAACCTATTTTCTTTTGCCATTGACGTTTCTGACGATGATGGAGATGAAACAAGTTCTTCCCTTGCACTGGGAACAATATCGGTAGAAATTAAGTCCAAGTTGGAAGCTCTCCTGGACTTATTACCGCAGGATACCGCCCAACTGGTAGATGACTCGGACCCCGCAAAGGCAATTTTCAAAACAATCCGTGGCCAGGTCCCTGCTGATGTTGAACAAGCACTCTTCCCAGCAGCCCATTTAGAAAGCCGCCAACTGCAATATCAACGGGCTGCTCAATGCATTGCCGATAGAGCAGCTTAGGCTCAACTCAAAGAAGAGATGCTACACCTGAAACAGATTGCCGATGAGAAGCACAAGGGCATCGGCAACTTGCAGACTTCGGGCACTGAACTTAAGCAGAAAATCTTAGATCTATCGGCAAAGAGGATGGCTCTATTGGCTGAATTGAAAGAAGTCGAGGCAGCCTTAACTCATGCCAAACAAGAAGAAAGCCAGCTACCCGATGCCATCAAGGCCCTTCAGCAAGAAAGAGACATCCAGGCTCGCAAAGCCTTGGCCATGAAGAAAAAACTCAAGCCTGTGGAGGGTGCTGCCGATGAAGACATCAAAGAAATGAAGGAAGCCGACCAGATTCGCCTGCGTGCGATATTGGCTATCCAATCCTTGTTAAACTTGTAAATCTTGTCTATTGCATTAGCACTTTATGAGACATTGACATCCTTGTATAATTTTAGCCGATAGGACTGTTATCGGCACTTCTACTTTTATGCATCCATCCAGATACTAGGGTAATATTTCTTTAAATATTTTCCATTTAATGCTTTGGGAAACACAACCCCTTCGAGGGTTTCTAGAATATATGCGTTACCAGGAACAGACTGATTTATCCGATATGGACCTTTCCAATTAGGAGACCACTTTCCAAACTTTGAACTTTTAGTCCCAATCGGTAAAATCAATTTCTAGACCAGATCTCCATCGGCAAACTCCTTTACCTTTACCTTCTTGTCATACCATCCGGCTACTCTTTTCTTATTTTCTTTGATGCAAACTAAAGCCCTTAACCGATGACCCGCCACATCTTCCAACTCATCCTTCATAAGAGTATCATAATCATCGGCTGTCAGCTGATTTTGAGAACGTATTCGCCTAGAGCCAGTTTTAATTTCCCAAGGCAATACTGCGTCGTGTCCATATACTAACTGATAAGGCATCACTTTGGTTGTACCATGACATGACATCCGATATGACCACAAGGCTTCATTTAATACTGTATGCCACCTCTTAGGATTTTCTTTAATTTTGCGCTTAATGAGTTTGATGATCCCTTTGTTAGAAGCCTCAGCCTGACCATTAGCTTGAGCATAATATGGAGAAAAATTTAAAACTTTAATTCCCATACCTACAACAAACTCATCAAATTCTCCCGATGTAAACATAGTACCCTGATCGGTAGTGATAGTTTGAGGAATACCAAATCGGTAAACAATATGCTCTTTCACAAAACCAATCATATTAGCCGATGTCACCTTTCTTAAAGGAATTGCCTCAACCCATTTTGTGAAATAATCGGTAGCAACCAGAATAAATTTATGTTCTTTGCTCGATGGCGGATAAATCTGACCGATGAGATTGATAGCCCATCCCCGGAACGGCCAAGGTTTAATTATAGGGTTCATAGCCGATGCAGGCGCTCTTTGAATATTACCAAACTTTTGACACCCCTGACATCCTTTAAAATATTTAAAACAATCTTCAAGAATAGTCGGCCAATAGTATTCATTCCTTCTGATCATCCACTTCATCTTGAAAGCCGATTGATGCGCTCCACACACTCCTTCATGAATTTCACCCATCAAACTTTTCGATTCATCACTGCTAACACATCTGAGTAAAACTCCATCTATAGTCCGATAATATAATTCATCATTGAGGAGCACATACTTGGTAGCTTGGAACCTTATACGTCTTTCAACCTTTTTATATGGATCCTTTAAATAATCGACAATCTCCTTTCTCCAGTCATCGGTATCGACTGCCGATGTTAGCACTTCCTGAATAGGCTGATACCCTGAAGCATGTTGAGCTAGTCGATTAGCCTCCTCATTATGCAGTCAAGAAATATGTTCAAGACGAAAATCTCTAAACCCTTTCAACAATTGCAAACATCTTTCATAATACGAAATTAAAACTTCACTTCGGCATTCATAAATCCTAGCCAATTGATTTATAACTAGCATAGAATCACCAAAGATCTCAACAAAGATCGTGACGTATCGTATCTCCTTCAAGCAATTCTAACCCTTTTATCAAGGCTTGGTATTCACTGATTGTTTGTCGATGTAGCAACAATCGGCAATGAAAACTCATACTTCCTTCCTTGAGGTGAAATCAACACAATGCCGATACTGCTCCTTCACCACATGTGGACCCATCGAAGAAAAGTGTCTAAGGAGCAACCTCCGAGAGTCCATCAGATTACAATGTTTGAGTGACAAAATCAGCCATAACTTGCCCCTTTAACCGCTTTTAGTCGTCGATTCATAACGTAGTTCAAATTCTGATAATGCTAAAATCCACTTGCCGATTCTACCACTTAATATCGGCATCGACAGCATATACTTGACTACGTCATCTTTGCATATGACCGTACATTCGACAGATAACAAATAATGTCTTAATTTGACACAAGAAAAGTATAAACACAGATATAATTTTTCGATGGCCGAATACCTTGTCTCAGCATCCACTAATCTCCTGCTCAAATAATAAATAACACGTTCTTTCCCTTCAAATTCTTGAATAAGAGCTGAACCGATAACGGTATCATCAGTTGACAAATACAACCTGAAAGGTTTCCCGTGTTGAGGTGGAACTAGCACTGGAGGATTTGTTAAATATTTCTTAATTTCATCTAGGGCTAACTGCTGCTCAGCTCCCCATACAAATTCCTGATCGACTTTCAATTTAAGTAATGGACTGAAAGCCTTGATCTTACCCGACAGATTAGATATGAATCTTCTAATGAAATTAATCTTACCAATCAAATATTGCAATTTAGTTTTATTGGCAGGAGCAACCACCTTGTTAATTGCATCAATAGACTTCCTACTGATTTCGATGCCCCACTGATGCACCATAAAACCCAAGAATTGACCTGCCGATACACCAAATGCACATTTATTAGGATTCATCTTCAATCCATGCTTCCTTGTGCACTCCAGTATCTTTCGTAGATCGGCTAGATGTTTTGTGATATCTCCAGACTTAATCACTACATCATCAATGTAGATCTCCACTAATGTGCCGATGTATTCATGAAAAATAAAGTTCATAGCTCTTTGATAAGTAGCGCCGGCATTTTTCAAACCAAACGTCATGACTATCCACTCAAACAACCCTACATGACCTGGACATCTAAAAGCAGTCTTGGGAATATCTTCTTCAGCCATGAATATTTGATTGTAACCTGCATTACCATCCATGAAGCTAATAATTTGATGTCCGGCTGCAGCATCAATCAACAAATCAGCAATCAGCATTGGATAGCCATCCATCGGTGTGGCTTTGTTGAGATTCCTGAAATCAATACAAACACGAAGTTTTCCATTTTTCTTATAAACAGGAACCACATTAGAGATCCACTCTGCATATCGACACTGCCGAATAAACTTTGCCTCAATTAATTTAGTTATTTCGGCCTTAATATCAGGAAGTATATTAGGGTTGCATCGGCGCGTTGGCTGCTGATGTGGCCGAAATCCAGATTTGATAGGTAACCGATGTTCAACTATCGATCGGTCTAATCCAGGCATCTCAGTATAATCCCAAGCAAAACAATCTTTATACTCTTTTAACAAATCAGTTATTTGCTGCTTACCCTTGGAATCTAACTTAGCACTAATAAAAGTAGGTCTTGGCCTATCGCCATCACCAATATCTACTTCTACTAAATCATCTGCCGATGTAAACCCTTGACCTAATTTTCCATCATCAGCAAACCTATCCATTAAAACTCTTCTTTAGAACCGACTGCTTGGATCGGTGGAATTTCATAATCAGCAACTCTAAGGAACTCTTTTTCCCAAACTTCTCCTGATATGCATTTAGTTTGCTTATAAGTATCTGATTCTGCCGATGCGATGATATAAGAAGAGTCACCAGGGACAAACTCAATCTTATCCCCAATCCACTGTACGAGGCATTGATGCATTGTAGAAGGAACACAACAATTAGCATGAATCCAATCCCTCCCTAGAAGCAGATTATATGCAGCCTTGCCATTAATAACAAAGAACGTCGTCGGCAAGGTTTTGTTGCCGATGGTCAATTCAACGCATACTGCCCCTTTAGCCGGTGACACATTGCCTTCAAAATCCTTCAGCATCATATCGGTTTTGGTCAAGTCTTGATCTCCCTTACCAAGTTTCCGATACATCACATAAGGCATAATATTAATCGCAGCCCCTCCGTCGATAAGTATCTTAGATACAGGCTGCCCATCAAGTCTGCCTTTCACAAACAAAGCCTTAAGATGCTGTCTCTCGTCATCGATAGGTTTCTCAAAAACAGCCATCATTGGATCTAGTGTCAATTGAGTTACTTGATCAGAGAGAACAACTTCTTCCTCATTATCAGATAGTGCCAAAAACTCCATCGACAACATGAATACCATATTAACATCTACCGATGGACCCTTATTTTTGTGTTTTACCTGCCACTGTTGATGACCAGACCTCTCATTGGAGGAATTTTCTTCTCGATATAAATCCTCCTGATGCTCACGTTGCATCCTCCTTTTCTGTGTCTTTGTCAGACCCTCCGGGCACCATCGAGGAAACTTGGTTTGCCAAACCGGCTGATAACAGATCCCAGCTGATTTTACACGGCGTATATTAGGGTCCCAGTAGAATATTTCTTCATCGGGAACTCTTGCGTTTGCCATCTCCTCAAGCTCCTCTTGATCCCTTGGAAAATATCCAGCGCGTTTACCAAGCCTCTCATGTACACTAAGTCTGCCCCCCAGCCGATCATGCACTGATGCTCTGCCTCTGATCGGCACATTGATAAATAAACCCTGATTGCCAGGTTGAAACCTCCTTTCTGACCGATTGACCCCATAATAACCATTGCACTCAGGGCAATTTTCAACAGTTGGCAATTTAATACCTTCTTCCCAGCAATGGATAAAAAACGGGCACCTCCAATGATCTTTATGCCGATACCATTCTTCCCGACGTCTCTTTTCTTGCTGTTGTCGATATCGGTCCTTACGCTGATGCCAACCCTCCTGCTGCCTTCGATGGGTAATCACAATGCCAGGTCGAAGAGGGTTTTTGGAACTACTGCTTTCTCCCAGCAAACCCTTACTTTTTGCATCATCGGTAGTTATCCAATGTTGGGGATCCACTGATGCATTTTTCTCAGCAGCCTCTGATGTCAATACCTTGGTCTTCCCTTTGGCCTCCAACATATTTGCTGGAAAAGGGTGTTGATCAATTTTCATCGGCTTCTGGGCCTTGGAAGTACCAAACTTAATTCTCCCAGATTCAATAGCCGATTGTAACTGTTGCCTGAACACCTTGCACTCATTTGTACCGTGTGAAGTTGCATTGTGCCATTTGCAGTACAAGATCTTCTTCAATTCTTTTGCCGATGGGATCACATGATTAGGTGATAGCTTAATTTGGCCCTCTTGAAGCAGAAGATCAAATATCTTGTCGGCCTTGGTGATATCAAAGATAAACTTTTCGGCTCTTTCTGACCAAAGGGACAAGATATCGGCTTTTTATTCTTAACCCACTCAGCTAAGCCGATAACTGGTTCTTCATCAGAATCAGAATCTCCTACTTCTTCAACAAATGATACTTTTTTACTCCAATTCTTTTTAGGTTCAAAAACCCTAGTATCTTGATCAGAGATCCTTTGCACAAGATGACTGAGGCTTTCAAACTCCTGAGAAGCATATCTGTCTTTAAGATGTGGCAATAACCCTTGGAAAGCCAGATCGGCAAGCTGCCGATCATCCAGCACCAGGCTGTAGCACTTATTTTTTACATCTCGTAGCCTTTGCATAAAGCTTTCTACCGATTCATCATTACGCTGTCTCAATTTTACTAAATCGGTAAGCTTCTTTTCATGGATTCCAGCAAAGAAATACTTATGAAATTGTTTTTCTAGATCAGCCCAAGTAATAATAGAATTTGGTGGTAATGAAATGAACCATGTAAATGCCGATCCAGACAAAGATGATGAAAATAATCGAACTCTTAATTCATCTCTGCTAGCTGCCTCTCCACATTGAATAATGAAGCGATTGACGTGTTCCATTGTTGATGTATCATCTTGCCCAGAGAATTTAGTGAAATCTGGTACCTTGTACCGATTTGGGAGAGGAATTAAATCATATGCAGGAGGGTATGGAGTCCGATAAGAATAAGTATTGACCTTGGGCTTTATCCCAAACTGATCCTTCATAATTTCTGCTATCTTATCGGCCCAAAAAGCATCAGCCTCCTGCTGACGAACTGGTTGAATTTCTACAGGAGGTACCTGCTGGTATCCCTCCACATATCTTTGTGGCCCACGATCTCCAGCAATCGGCATATTTGCCGTTACTTGTGGTCCATTAACCTGCTGGAAAGGATTCATCGGTTGAGCTGCCGATGCTTGATTCTGGAAACCAGCTTGCATATGACCTTGTTGAATCCCTGCAACCTGCTGATTTTGCTGAACTGTATGTTGAACAGGTAACTGTCCTGACCAACCATTATTAGAACTTATCGGTACCAAACTTACCGATGGCTGGTAATTTGCTGACATTGTTGGATAATTATAACCAGCTTGAGGCATGAACTGAACCCCAGTTTGACTCATAGCAGGGGCTTTCTGCTGCATCGGCAGTAAGCTTGCCGATGGACTTGAATTGGGTGTTTGAACCAAAGGCATCTGGAAAACTCCTAGAGTTGGTTGCACGGTAGTTGCTGTGGCATATTCAGGCACTTGAGCCATCGGCGAAACAGCCAATGGTATAGGAGCTTTTCCTACTGCATCAAACACTTGAGGTAACCCAGGATTGAAAGCAGATGACTCCGGAGGCATACCATATCCCCACCAATTAGCAGGAATCTGGCTATTCTGAGACACAGGGCCTGACATAGCTGATGCCGATAGATTTGTATTAAGCTGAACTCGTCCTCCTGGTAGTACCGGATCTGATCGTATCGGTGTAGATTGAATATTAGGTAAGCCTGCTGATACTGGAGGAGAAGTAACTTCTGTACCCACAACGGCCGAGGGAGCCGATGGAGTATTGATAGATGCCGGCTCTGGTTGGTGATAGGCAGGCCCAATGTAATGCGGTGACGCTTGTCCTTCTTTGAGAGTTCAAACCATAGCATTATGAACAGTATTGGACAGCACATTGGAATAATTAATCAAAGCATGATTTACTGCAGAATTAACCATCTCTTGAAGTTTACTAGGATTGGAGTCAAAGGTAACCTGCCGAGGCAACGACAAATCTTGCTTCTGGATGACTTGTCCACTCTTGTTCAGGCTAAACGATCTTAGATAAAGCTGCTTGTATTCTTCTATAGCCTTTTCCATGGCCTGCCTCTGCTCTTCCTTAAGATCTTCTGATGATACCGCGATAATGTTCCCTGAATCGATCTCGGGATTGATCATATTGATCGGATTGATTGGTCCCACCAAGCATGCCAAAAGATGTGTTGATGCAAAAGTGGATCTGCAAACACAAAGGGCTAATACCTGAATCGATATCCAAAGCGTGCCAGTCGATTTGACCTGTTAATCGACAAGGATGAAGATACAAGCACTTTGGTCCTGACAACAGCGATACGCCCGGAAGTCACGGCCAAGAGGTACTCACGCGGAACTCGAGAATCGCCGAAGGTCGCACTGAAGCGATGCAACTCGCCGAATCAATGAGAACTCGTAAGAAGAAAAAGAAATATGCAAATTGACGAAGTCGCCGAAAAGTAAGTAGATGCAAGTAGGAGTAAAAATTGGTTTTGATATTGATTGATATATATTACATTGCCCCTCAATCTATATTTATACCCTGATCTAAAGAGACATAACCAAATACGACTAGGACACCAAGTCCATATCTAAGGAAACACGTGACTCTTACATGAATCATACTCTAACAAATATAGAAAAGGAAATCAACTCCTATCTATTTCCCTGTCCGCCTCAATTACGATGGAATTCTCACCGACCTCCTTTCCATCGGCATACTTCCTGTTTCATCGGCAGTAGTTTTCAAGCCTTCCTTCATCGGCATCGACACTAACATCTCCAACCTTATCGGCAACGCCCGAGTCTAAATCAACCTTTCCATCGATCACCACCATTCATCGGCAACCATCTTTACAAGCTGATTTTCATCGGCTGTCAGCGTATACAGTAACTTCCCTCCTGCCGATTAGCCCACTCTGATCATTTTGACACATGCAAAAAACGGTGTCAACAAACCGATTTGACAACCATGAGACAGAGGACTAATGAATCCGGCACTGAGTTTCTTCAAAGATTCTGGGAGACTAGAAATTTGTGCTTCTCATTGAGGTTGGTCGATGATCAGCTAGCTGCTTTAGCTGTCCAAGGAATGCTGCCAATATGGAAGGAAAAGCTGCTAGGACAAGAATTTGATAACTTGGGTCAATTGGCTCAACGAGTAGCAGCGCTCAATAGCCAATTCTAGAGTATGCGCAGAGATACCTGATTCCAGAAGAGTACCACCATAGCCGAAGCTTATGATCCATACTCAGCAGATGACGGCCATGAAGATGAAGAAGAAGAGGTTGCTACGGCTGAATGGAATTAGGGCAAGAAGACAGTAATGGTGCCAAATCCTTGGGGAAGACGAATCGAGGAGAGCTATGACTTCGACGTCACAAAATCGGATAAGATCTTTGACTTCTTGCTTGAGAAAGGCCAGATCAAATTGCTGGACAATCATGTTATGTTGCCCCCTGAACAGTTGAAGAATAAGAAGTTCTGCAAGTTCCATAATGCTACTTCTCATTCCACTAATGAGTGCAGAATTTTTCGGCAGCATATATAGAAGGCTATTCAGCAAGGGAGGCTCAAGTTTGATACGTCTCGGAAGATAAAAGTTGATGATAATCCTTTCCTAGGAGATCAAAATATGGTTGATGTTGGGATAATCAAAGGAAAGACTAAGGTCCTAACATCGGCCAGGTCAAAAGAAGTTGGAACTGTTGATCCCAAGATGTAAATATCGGCTGATGAATACAGAGAGATTAGAAAATGTCATGATCAGCAGAAGAGCCGATATGAGTAGGAGGAAACGTCAAAGGATAAAGCGACAAAGCCATGAGTTACATCTCGGATCCTGTTGAATAAGTGGCAGCGGTAGAAGGAAAAGGATTATTAGTGGTGGCTAGAGGATCAAGAATACCAGCATCAACTGGAAGAAGAAAGGTATGAAAGGAAGCAAGCCGAATCGCACTGGAATTGTCCTTTCTTCAGATACTGCTGGAACAAAGGTTTGAAATTGCCTACCAGACATGACTGTCTAGAATGCAGCAATCAATATTGGGAGTTTAGTCAATCTCAAATCAACCACCGGTCTATCCATGTCCAGGATGCATATCATCATAATAACATGGATCGACGCTTAAAAAATAAAAGTATTCATGATGGGCTGGAAAAAAGAGTTATTGACCAAGACTGGGCTGATCATGAAGAAGGAAGCAACCAGAGGGAACATGTCTGGCAGGAGGGCCAATGGTGCCTCGGAGGATTGACAAGAAGCCAGAAGAGAAGGGTGCAACGCCTAAGGAATAAAGAGATGGAACAGGCTCAGGCATCCGGTAAAACTCTAGTATGGCGTGCTAAGCAAACAGCCGATAGAAAACAACCATCGGCTAATATCCAAATGAATTTTCTATTGCCATCAGAATTCAGAGCTCTGGCAGATCAGGAAGTTTATTCAGACTTCGATGAATCGGAGTATGAAGAGATGGTTGCCAAGTTAACGGTTGTACAGCAAGCAATATTTGGTAAGCCCGTCAAACATCGGCACTTAAAGGCTTTATATATGAAAGGTTTTGTTGATGGGAAGCCAATGAATAAGATGTTGGTGGACGGAGGTGCTTCTGTCAATCTTATGCCTACAGAGCAAAAACAAAAAGCAAAAACAGTCATACGCAAGGATGTCACATTGAAGCAAAATCGTAAAGGAACAGGAGTCTTCATTCATTAGTTTATCCTGAACACAAACTAATGAAAGACCTTGTTCACCACTTCCTGAGTAGGTGTGATGTCCATGATGTCCTCTGCCACTACGGTGAAATCTTCTATCAAATCTTCATGTCCCTCAGGGCCATCGCCAATCGGGAAGCCAACCTCCATGGTGTGGAGATCATGCCCGGTTTGGACCTATGCCGCAGTGAGCGCCACCTATGTGCCGTAATGAACACCATGACGAGCAATTTCCTGGACGCGGGCCAGGATGTCTCGGAGACGAGCGTCAATAGGGGACCCCCTCGCATTGACAGCATCCGCGGCCACATTTGCCGCTGATTGAAGAGATTCTAGTTGCACCGTTTGCGCTGGCAATTGCAGAATAATATCATGGCAAGGGCAACAGAAACCAGAATGGAAACATTCATGGAGCTCATCTTACCTGCTACCGCGGCGTCAGACTCAGCCAGCCACGCTCGAACGGCGTTGGTCTCCTCCACCACCGCGTTAAGAGCGGCCTGGAGAACTCCCAGATGAATCTCCAGTTGGCCATTGTTTCGAATCGTCTCAGAATAGCGGTCCTCGGCCACCCTCCATTCTCGGAAGAAGCGCCGGGCGCCATCACCGTCATATGAGTTGGAAGAACCCGACGATGAAGCCGGCGTGGAAGATGCAGCGTCAGCGGGTTTGCCGGTCCTGGAGAAAAAGGGTGAAAGCTATCATTCACGATGAACCTATAGGCAAATTAGAACGGGTCATCATCATGAACAAGGGTTGCCAATCTTACTTCATGCGTCGGAGACGCTAGTTCCTCAGCAAGTCTTCTGCTGGGATCTCCTCTGCAACACATTTACCTCGGTTATCTTCGTCGGCCATGATAAATGATTGGATCTATGGGAGAAAGGAAGAAAACCGCTATAGGGTTCTGGCAGGCAAAAGAAAGCGAAGGAACAGTTGTGAATAGAGATGCGTTTGGGGCTGAAGCCTTCGGTTGGTATTTGAAGACATGAAGCGAAAAGGTGGACGCCTCGAGACGAGCAAAAGGCAACTGCAATTAATAGAAGGCGAAATGCCACTCCACAAATGTCGAAGAAAATACGGTGTCATGCAACTGAGGATGGGAAATCGAAAGGCTCTCTTGACAAAAGTCATGTCGTGTTTTCAGACCTAAATGGGATTAAGATCGGGAGTCTAGAATCGGTTATTTACAAAAGAATCGGCTCTTTAGCCGAAGCAGAGGTGATCAATCAACTGTAGTGGTCCTTCAAACCTCCCGCTTGTTTGAATGCCCCTTGGCCAATGGGGTTTCATGGTCAAACAAACTCCTCTGAGCCTGTTTCACCTTCAGGACCTGATCTTCAAAAATGTAGGAGGGAGACTTGATGACCAAGAGCAGAGGAACTAATATGACTGCCTTATGAACTTGTGCAAAGATACAATGCAAGTTCAAACTGGATCAAGGTGTGTTACGTTGCAAAATGATTTATCAAGCTGAAGTCTACCAGAATTTTATGATCGATGACTTTAAACTTGAGGTGCCTTCGGCTGCATGCTCTTGAAAAACGCTGAAGCCAAATGAACTGAGGATTCCAAGGTGTTATAATTAAAAGGTCAAGATCAAGCAATTTTCTGAAAAAGACTTAGTCTGGAAAGTAAAATCACCGATCAACTCAGGGAACGACAGTTCGGCGAAAGGTTACCCAACTGGGAAGGACCTTATCGGATCAAATGTTATGCGCCTGGTGATACTTATTGATACTGAAAAGAGAAAGAAAATTCAGCAGAGCAATCAAATGGGAAATATTTGAAGGAATATTACCCTTGCATTTAGATTGATACTTAACAACCGATTTTCTCGGTCGTTAGTTTTAGTAGTCGATACTAGAAGGGTATCGTTGCTAGCGAGAAAGTAAACCCAAAGGGGTGAAAGCCGGTACAATGCGTATCGATTATACCAACAGAGTGATGCGTATAATGTGGAATATAAAACAAAGGAGAAGTCATTCAAGACGAAGAAATTGTTTGCTGAATGCCGCCTATTACAAGTTATGGGCCAGAAAACACTTTGCCTACTATATCATCGGCCAGTGTGTTGAAGGCCACGGAGTCGGCAACGCTAAGGAAATCTTCAGTCAAACACTCATGATCCCTAGGGTGCACCGCATCCGGAAAACCGTGAGGAAGAAGCCGAAGATTGTGGCTAGAACGAGCCTGTGTGGCAGCCAACGCCGTGGCAGCACCATGACGGACGCCATGAAGAGCGACCTCCCTAACGCGATTTGGGATGTCATACAGGCGAACTATTGGGGCAGCACCTCTGGTGTTGACAAGTCCTGCTGAGTACTCCGCAGCTAGTTGAAGGCTCTCTAGTTGAGCGGACAAATCTGAAAAGTTCAAAAGGGAGATGATCAAAATCCTGAAGGAGAAATTGAAAGGAAACAAAGGTTATGATATTTCACCCATGATTCTGGCCTCGGCTTTGGCCAATTTATCATCCACTGAATCAAGCACGGGAGGCGATAGGCATCGGGCCATGGCTAGGGTTGATTCTACGAGAGAGAGACATTCGACAAGACTCTGGCCGTGACTATCAATGGTGGCGAGCAGGTCATCATCGCCGATCCGCCACCCCGGGTAACAAGCTGGCGATGAGCTATCGACAAGGAAGACCATAGAGGCCGAACGGAGTCGGCCCTATGACCTGAGGCAATGGGTGCATCATGGACCACACCCACTCGATGATGAAGGCGCTAGTGCGATGATACAGATCCATCGAGAGCCCCCTCAGCAGACCTCTTGCCATTCTCCATGATCTCAAGCTTATGGAAAAAACATGGACTATATTAAAGATGCGGAGGGATTGAGACGAAGCGGGTTGTTGTTCGACCTTCAGCGGTGGCCAGCATATATATAGCTTGGGAAGGCAAAATCAGTCTCGCCAGAGGTATGAAATTGAAATCAGAGACGGAAATGGATCGACGCTCTAGGAATTCAGGGGACGGATAACGGAAAGGTAACAGATTCGAACTTATCGCTTCCCCAAGTTACGAAGCATCGTGCGACGGATACAAAGAATTTACATGGACCAAAGATCAACCCACCAAGGCTTCTTTTGGATGGAAGGAAGTCCGGATCCCCACAAGGCCGAGGATCATCATAAACCAAGTCACATTGGCCCATTAATAAGATTATGCCAAGGAAAGGGAAAGGCCACCTGACTAGCAGATACCCATAGGTTTCTCGGTGACTAGGGAGACCGCTAGAAAGAAGCTTGCGGTTCTCCCGATAGACATTTGATGGAGCGAACAAGGGGAAAGTGTCCACACATTCTAGCCCTTGCGAACATTAGAACAGCTCTGCGAGCATGATGAGAAGACGCAGGCGATGTCACAAGACTTCTTCTAGCCGCAGCAGCTGATCCTCTTGCTCAACAAGGTGCTAAAATAAGCGACACAATCACCCTATGCACAAGAATTCTTCTAGCCGCTCAAGATCTTCATAACGAAAGGGCAGACCATGGAGGGTCTAGTGGAACTAGAAGCACTCGAAAAGATAGATGGAAGGAAAACATGGCTGAAGTGTTAGATGCTCTCACCGGGATCAGACGAGCATTTAATAGCCGGCCCGGGAAGATGAATCCAAATGCCTGTGAAGCAATAATGCTCTCGTAAAAGTTGTGAACCATGGGCTCATGAGCTGACATAGGCAGCGACAAATAGTAGACCCTAGATCAAGATTCTCTACCCATGACTGTGGACCAATCAGGGATGCAGACAGGATAATTTTGGAATAAAATTACTTTTATCCCAAAATTGGGGGGCATATGTTTACACTAGAATTTGGAAGAAGGATCTCAGAACCTCGAGAGCTCCCAAAATCATGTCAGCAAGGGATCAATTACGTACGGGTCAAAGCCAGCTGATTTGGATGCAGCACTAGAATCAGCTTCCTTCAAATAGCGCCAGCAGATAACGACAGAGGCTATAATCAGCGCTGGGACAAGACATCTTGTTTAACTAATCGTTTGCTACTCTAAAATTGATCTAATATACATCTTAAGCGATGAGTTATGTTTTTATCGGTTGTTTTGCATTAATCTTAATCGTGCATAGCGTGCGGTTAAGTCATGTTCGATCTTGAATAGATCTATTAGTTAATGAAAACTGTTCCATGGTCCGTCATCACGGCCTGTGGGATTCTGCCTCTCACCTTACTGTTGGCACCGTAGAGTGGGGATCGTTAGTTAGTAGATCCGTTCCTGAGAAGGCATGACCTTAACTGTGCGCTATGCCTGAATCGGCTATTTAGCCAATATCGAGCGCTTTCATGAACAATTCACATTACGAGATTATTGAAGTAGAGATAAGTTGAAAGACATGTTAGCCCCATGATCTTATTATTGTATTACGGCCTGCATGATTCTGCCTCATGCCCCATTAATATTAGTAATGAGTTAGGGTTGTCGAGTCTATTGTTGTTTCTATGGCCTGCATGATTCTGCCTCATGCCCCACTGGTCATGGTGATAGATGAGATCTAACATGTTCATTAGGATTATCTTTATTAAATGGTTAAGTGGTGTTGAATTGTTTCTTTATATAAAAGGAGTTCGGTTACTTGTAATCATTGGCTCAGTATAAACCGATCATCATTGATATCTTAGTGCCATTGATTAATATTTGCTCAAATAACATTTATCCTGAATGATAACCGATTCTTCTTATACAACCCCATGAACTTTAGTCGATTTATTTTTATGAATATGCTAGAATCGACTATTTAGTCGATCTCCTCTCATATCGGCTCTCAGGGCCGCACATTCGGGACTGTCTGGCAACACCGGCACGTTCCGCCCTTAATTACTGATGAGCTTTCTCTCCTTGTCAATTGTAGGGTCAAATTGACTGGCACGTCTCAGGAGGATTGCGCAGGATCGACCACCCTTGCGCTGAAGCTAGGCGGATCTGCTCCATCGAGCGGACCCTTCCGGCTTGCTGCGTGTGTCCTCGGTACAGAGACTAAAATTCTGTGTCGATAGATCCACCCGGGAGTAAAGGTGGGCTGTAGTTTGGCTTCCTGCCGGTTTCTAAAAGTTTTTCCTTTTTTATATATTTCTTTTATATAAATATGTAGAGAGTTGTTAATTGGCTAGTAAATAAAATATTAGAAAAAAATTACAAAAAGAATTTCTGGACCTAGTTTTGCATTATTTTACATAAGAAAAATATGTAACCTAAACTATTTTGTTTTACCGTATAAACATTTAACATAGTGTAAATAATAATAATAATTTTCACCATGCAAAAATGTACTACTTAATTAAAATCATTAAAACTATTGTTTTTCGACAGGAAATTAGTTTTCACATCTTATTGACGTTGATCATTTGTTTTTTCATCACACATTCTCCACAAGAAATCCACCGTCAAGCAAAAAATTCATTTAAATCGTAGAAAATATGAATACACGATAGAAAAATATGAAGTCACAATTATTACATAATAGGTCTAATACATCACTATATCAAGCGGGAACAACAATGATCTTCTTCTTAACGTATATCCCTTGGTTATGATCGAGCCGTAACCATGGAGTGTCCTCATCATTTAGCTGGATGCTTGGGTCTTTGTTCACTGTGAAGGGTGGAATTCGGTCATCCTTTTCATAATCTTCTGATATGTCTGACTTGTCTTCAATTCCGACGATGTTTCTTTTCCCTGAATGAACTATGTGGCGCTTTGGCTCATTGATTGGGTCGTTGTTGTTTTTCCCTCTCTTCGGTTTTGTAGACATGTCCTTGACATAGAACATCTGATTCACATCCTTGGTAAGGACGAATGGTTCATCTTTGTACCCAATGTTGTTGAGGTCCACAGTTGTCATTCCATACTGGTTGTCGACTGCTACCCCGCCTCTAGTCGCCTTTACCCATTAGCACTTGAACAAAGGTACCTTAAAAGTAGGTGCATAGTTTAGTTCTCATATCTCCTCTGTGGGGCCATAATATATTTGCTTATTTCCATTAGGGTCAGTGGCATCTATGCGGACACCACTGTTTTGGTTGGTGCTCCTTTTATCTTGGGCTACTGTGTAAAATGTATTCCCATTTATCTCATACCCTTTGTATGTGAGGATATACCACGATGGCTGCCTAGCCAACAAATACAGTTGCTCATCAATACTCTCATCACCCTGACATTCTTTTCGCAACCAGTTGCTGAAAGTTTCCATGTGCTGACGCGTAATCCAAGCTTCAGACTTCCCTAGAAACTTGGATCGGAGCAACTCTTTATGTGTCTCGATATACGGATCCACCAAGGAGGAGTTTTGCAGAACTGTGTAGTGTACTTTATTAAAATAATTGTCCTACGTACCAATATATGGTTTCTTCCCTAGTGTCCCCTTTCCACTTAGTCTCCCCTTGTGTCGCGATTGAGAACACCAATCGGGTCAAGGTCGGGAATAAAGTCAACACAAAACTCAATGACCTCCTCTGTTCCATAGCCCTTGGCGATGCTTCCTTCTGGCCGAGCATGGTTGTGAATATATTTCTTTAGGACTCCCATGAACCTCTTAAAGGGGAACATGTTGTGCAAGAACATAGGACCGAGAATGCTAATCTCCTTAACCAGGTGAACTAGGAGGTGTGTCATGATATTAAAGAAGGAAGGAGGGAACACCAACTCAAAGCTGACAAGACATTGAACCACATCATTATGTAGTTTAGCTAGATCCATTGGATCGATTGCCTTCTGAGAAATTGCATTGAGGAATGCACATAGCATCACGGTGGCTAGACGTACATTTGGAGGTAGAATTCCTCTTAATGCAACTAGAAGCAATTGCGTCATGAGCACGTGGCAGTCATGGGACTTTAAGTTTAGGAATTTCTTCTCTAGCACATTTATTATACCCTTTATATTCGAGGAGAATCCAGATGGTACCTTGATGCTTGCTAGGCATTCAAACATGCTTTCCTTCTCTTCTTTGCTAAGAGTGTAGCTGACAGGACTTAAGTAATGGCATCCATCATTTGTCTTCTCTGGATGCAGGTTGTCTCGTTCTTTCAAACACCGTAGGTCCTATCGTGCTTCAAGTGTGTCCTTAGGCTTCCCATACACACCCATGAAGCCTAGCAGGTTCACACAAAGATTCTTCATCAGGTGCATCATGTCGATCGCGCTACGAACCTCTAGGACTTGCCAATAGGGTAGCTCCCAAAATATGGACTTCTTCTTCCACATTGGTGTGTGACCGTCGGTGTCGTTCGGGGTTCGCTGCCATGTGCCTTTCCAAATACTACTTTCACATCCTTGACCATATTGAGTACATCCTCACCAGTTCGGTTGCCCGGCTTGGTCTGGTGGTCTGCCTTACCTTTAAAATGCTTGCCTTTCTTTCTTAGGGGGTGATTCGCAGGAAGAAATCGACGATGGCCAAGGTACACGACCTTTCGACATTTTTTCAAGAATATACCTTTAATGTCATCGAAACAGTGCGTGCATGCATTATATCCCTTGTTTGATTGTCCTGAAAGATTACTTAGAGCAGGCCAATCATTGATTGTTACGAACAACAATGCTCGTAGGTCAAAGTGCTCCTGTTTGTGCTCATCCCACACACGTACACCTGGTCTATTCCACAAAAGTAGAAGTTCTTCAACTAGTGGCCTCAGGTACACATTGATGTCGTTGCCAGGTTGCCTTGGGCCTTGGATGAGCACTTGCATCATAATAAACTTACGCTTCATGCATAACCAGGGAGGAAGGTTGTAGATACATAGAGTAACAGGCCAAGTGCTATGACTACTGCTCTGCTCCCCGAAAGGATTCATACCATCCGTACTTAAAGCAAACCTTAAGTTTCTTGCATCATTTGCAAACTCCAGGAATTCTCTATCGATTGCTCTCCACTGGGACCCATCAGCAGGGTGTCTCAACATATTATCTACCTTATGGTCTTCTTTGTGCCATCGCAACAACTTTGCATGGTCTTTGTTTCTGAATAGACGTTTCAAGCGTGGTATTATAGGAGCATACCATATAATCTTGGCAGGGATTTTCTTCGTGGGACGTTCGCCCTCAACATCACCAGGGTCATCTCGCCTGATCTTATACTGCGATACATGACATACCGGGCATGCATCTAACTTCTCGTACTCCTCGCCACGGTAGAGGATGTAGTCATTAGGACATGCATGTATCTTCTGGATTTCTAATCCCAAAGGGCAGACTACCTGTTTTTCTTTGTACGTAGTGGTGGGCAATTCATTATCCTTCGGAATCATCTTCTTTTGGATTTTTAGTAACTCCCCAAATCCCTTGTTAGATACACCATTCTTTGCCTTCTATTGCAGCAATTCTAGTGTGGTACCCAACTTTTTCTGCCCTGCATCACAAGTTGGGTATAACAATTTCTTGTGATCCTCTAGCATGCGCTCGAACTTGATCTTCTCCTTTTCACTTTCGCATTCCCTTTGTGTGTCACGAATGGCCTGGCCAAGATCATCAGCGGGCTCATCTTCTGCCCCTACCTCTTCTTCAGCTTCCCCCATTGCAGTATCATTGGAGGCACCATATTCTGCAATAATGTCATCATTGTCCCATTGTTCTTCTTCACCTTCTTCCATTACAACTCTAGTTTCTCCGTGCTTCGTCCAACAAATATAGTTTGGCATGAAACCCGACTTCAACAAGTGTGAATGAAGACTCCTTGAGCTAGCATATTCCTTCAAATTCTTACATATGGCACATGGGCAGCACATGAAACCATCACGTTTGTTTGCCTCGGCCACACGTAAGAAAGAATGCACTCCCTCAATGAACTCTTGGGAGCGGCGATCAGCATTGTACATCCAATGCCGGCTCATTTGCATTACATGACATACATACCATATTAAAACCTAGACATAATTAGTTAATTATACGACATGCATGCCACCACATAAGATATTAATTTATGAAAGTCTCGCTACAATGTAGACAATCCCAACTACCACTAAAAAAACTAAAGCTAAAATGCACTTCAGCAGCATAAGGATTTTGCGACCAATCCCAACTAAAACAGACAGATCATGCGTTTGTTCAACATCCAAGGGCTTCTTCCGCAAGATCACTGCCTCATCAGCCATCATATCCGCCTGTGCAAGAGAGTTTTGCACGTGTTCAACATAGTCTTCCTCCCAGTACCAGCTTGAACATCCAGTGCCATCCCACTGAAATTAAAACAAAAAATTAGAACTTTAATCAAAATCGTCATGAAAATAAGTATAAATTAACCATAATCATCAAATGCGACAAAATAACTCACATTGCGATCCGGACACTTGTAAAAGATACGGCCCTTGTTGGGACACTCCTTCCTCACCCGGTACTCCATCACAATCTTCTCCTCACACTTGCCACATGCAATGAGAGGGAGGTCCGGCCTCAGTCGCTTTGGAACCCGATGAGAGGCCGAGGACCTAGAAGCAGTTGCCATCTACTCTCTATACTCATTTTTAATATAATATAAATTTCTCATTTTATAAACAAATAAAATTAAAAAAACTCTAAAATTCTCTATATCTCTAAACCATGAAGTGTGCTATGCATGCTAGAAATGAAAGCTGAATACTAGTTTTGAATAACTACTTTAACCTTCCTTCATCCAAATATGCAAACTTTAAAGTGATTTTGAGCTTAAATGGCTTACAAATAAAAAAAATCCACCATAAAAAACCACATATATCTAGTCCACAAAATAAGATATGCTACTAATGAAACATGAGAGTATAAAGTTGGTAACCTTTAGAACCGAAGAATCAATGGAGGAATCGAAGAAATCTTGTGATTACCGGCGATGAGGAAGAAGAGAGGTCGGCGATGAAGAGTGGCTCGGTCTCGGAGAGGAAGAAGGGGTATATAGGAGGGGACCTTTAGTCCTGGTTGGAGACAGCAACCGGGACTAAAGATCCCTTTCTAGTCCCGGACGGAGCCTCTAGCCGGGAGTAGACTTTTACTCCCGGTTGGAGGGACCAACCGGGAGTAAAAGTTAACCTTTAGTCCCGGTTGGTAGCTCCAACCGGGACTAAAGGTCCCCTGCAGCAAAAGCCTACCGCAGTAGCCATTGGGCAGGGACCTTTAGTCCCGGTTGGAGCTACCAACCGGGACTAAAGGTTTCTCTAGTCCCGGGCGCGAAAAATACCGGGACTAAAGCCAAATTTCGAAGTGGATCAAAAGTCATTTCTCTACTAGTGTTTGGAGCTCAGTTTGCCCATGCACTGATGAAGGCATCCAAAATCTAGGCCCCACCTTTGCCATAAGAAAGCCCAAATTGAGCACTACAATGGAGGACACCCATTCATAATCACAACTAGTGCATAGCCCCTCTAAAACTGTCACCCTCCAACTGTCAAACAGAAGCTATGCCTAAACACTGCTCCAACACCCTTGACCTAGCCACCTTCCACCATCGATCGAGGACACCCATTGATCCACCCTCAGGCTCTTGACTTGGTATCCACCCTTCGAGACTCAACACCAACAACTAGAGATATCACCATCATGACCGAGGCACATACAATGGCAGCCTTCGCCAGAACAGCAACACACCACCCACAACAATAAGCGTTGGCTGCACACCTTGCCCCACAGGGCTTCACTATCTGCCACGTACAAGAACACTGGCTAGGTAGCAACTGCCCAAACAACAATCGACACACTCCACCAGATGCTGACAATGACCACTTCCTCTCTCTTCCATGTAGATGGGAATCCTGGTTAGTCAACTTAAGGCTAGTCTGTTGGGGATTCCCTAATAATATATGCCTTTGTGTTTGACTACCTTTTGAAAAGCAATTGAGTGAGAAAATAGACCGCCTCTAGGAAAAGAAAATTTGAGAAAGTGTATGAAAGGAGGCGCGTAGGAACATCATTGTGCATTGGTGTCATACCATGTCCATTACGTAGTCCTAGCCGTAGGGACAGATCCAAACAGGGGGAGGGGCCCAGGCACTTTACCTCCTGCATACATGTGTACAATATGAGGGTAAGGTGGAAATAATCAAGAAGAAAATAGAGGGAGAGAAAGTGGAGAGGGAAGAACACATCTAGGTCATTGCTAGCGTCCACCACTACCTACCTGTGTTGCTGGCGGGCAACAACTGACCATTCAATGGTTTGAGAAATGTGGAGGGAGAGGACAGGGGACAACGAGCGATGAGTTGAGGAATCGGAAGGGTGGTGGACTTGGAAGGGCGGGTGATGGCCGATGCAGTTAGGAAACAGAAGTATGGGCAGCTGGTGTCTAAGATGAAATGGGAAGGGTGGTGGGCTTTCTGGGGTGGGATTTTCTATTGGGTCTTGTATGATGGTTACTTGTTTGGTGTTATGGAGCTAAAACAAAAATGGGTGACATATAGGTCCACCTTGCCAAAATATGAGATCCCTAAATACAGTTCTACGAAGGCTCCCTGTTTCCATCCCATTCCCGCCGACCCCCAACCCGCGTCCCCTTTCATTTTTTTTGGATTTTCCAAAAATACAAAAACAGGGAGGGTAAGATATGAAAAAGGGGTGAATCAGGATGGGATTAACCCATCCTATTTTCAACCCTAGTCTTATGATTCCAACAATATTGATTTTTATTTTTCAATTTTTAGTCGATTAGTAGCTATAAATTTTATCCTCAAGTTGAATTGAATCTCTCATGCTTGTCTTATTTTAATTTACTCTCCTTTTATATTTAAAATAGGGACTTTTAAAGTATATCATTTAGAAACATGTATAGCATATTTTATATATGTTCAATGTTATTTTCTATAATTTGTTGTTTTGATGTTTGTATGTTGATTGAGGGATATTTTGGTTTATTCAGATATAATTCAAAGAGTTACGAACTATTATCTTTCATAATGGCAAATATGGTAATTTAGAAGCAAATTGAAGGGGTTGCTTTGTGTTATCTTTCATAATGTTAAAAGGGCAATAGATGCAAATTTAGGAGTTCTATTAAGTTATATTTTTATAATGGTAGAGATGGGTGTTTTTTATATAAATATGGCTACTATTAGCTGGTGACTAGAGTGTACCAAATTTAGGACTAGATGTGTTGTTTATTGTGATAACTTCTAGGCTATGCCAACAGTAAACTTCTTTGCTGTGTGATTTCTACTTCTTGTTTGAATCTTTTTTAGATGTGCCATATTTTCGAAGTATTTATCAATTGGTTACATAACAATTTGCTACTCTCTATGTTCTTTTTTATAAGACGCACATGCATATAAGAAGATTAAAACTTAAAAATCTTTGACCAATAATTTGGCTATTTTTTAATTATTATAATAAAAAGTTGATACAGTTAGTGCAGTTAAATATATTATCTAATTATCAAAATTTATAATTATAAATAATATAATATAAAATAAATAAATAGATTATCATAGTGTAATTGAGCTATCATGTCAAACTGCATCATATAAAAGGGAAAAGAGTGAGTAATATATAATAAGCACACACACAATCAACATTTCTGCAGCACTATAATTCTAGGCAAAATTAACTAATAAACACACAAATATATTGTAGTTGTACATATACACCTCCAAATCGCAAAAGAAAAAACAAGCCAAAAAGAATTCCATATGATTTACAAGCAACGCCCTAGTCATGTCAGAAATCTTGGCAGCTATGCCATGCCCTACCTACATCTCCTAGCTCATGTTTAAGCTCTTCCCAACCGAACCCTTGTCCCTCCCCATCGCCGTCTCCTTCGACCACCTCAAGCCGCAGCTCGACGAGTATCAGTGGTGGCGCCACCTCTGACATCACAACCGTCATCGCCGCCAGCCCTGGCAGGCCCCCTAGCGGCAAGCGATCCACTCCTTTCTTACCTACCACAACATACCCGAGCTTCCCGCCAGCGCGGCCAAGCTCCTCCAGTGTACGCTCCGGCGACACCGTCGTCATGAACCTCCTCTCTCGGTTCCGCTGGTCGAACAAGCCGGACAGATCGAGGCCGGACGACATGGAGATGATGTCGAAGGCATTCATGGCCGGCGCCGGGAATGCTAGCGCGTGCTCCTGCTGGCCGTGAGCAGCCAACCGAGCTGTGAGTCGATGTTGAGCGAGCGCTTGAACCACAGGTGCGTTGTTAGCGTCTCGACGACGACGCAGGGGGGGGGCGGGTTTGGATTGAGCAGGCGGATCACCAGCCGGCGCGGCGGCTGCGACACCCACTCCGAGAACTCGAAATCCTGGCGATGTGCCTTCCAGCACATGTCGGCGATGTTGGAGTCGTCGAAGGGGAGGTGTCCGGCGAGGAGGATGTTGGTGTAAGCTCGATGTTCACTGATGAAGCTAGAGCTGCAGTGAAGCTGGTGAAGTGGAAGCAGCCACAAGATTTGAAATCAAATGTTGGCAGGAGCAGTTGGAGCGTGGCTGGAGCGGGGTGACCACGCCCACGATGTCGCACGGCAGGAGAAGTTGCTTTGTAGCTAACTTGTATCCTGTGTAGCAGTTTACTTTCTTAAGTAAGTGTGTTTACGCTACTGGTATAAGTAGCATGATATAATAGGAGTGAGTCAGCGCCTCAGAACAATTGTAATTGTGTTTTGTACTCCTTGTTATCCAGAGTGAAAAAGGGCACTGGAGGTTGCCGAGGGTGTTCATCGTCAGTTCATCGTGTTCTTGCGCAAATCTTGATCTTAGGCTTAGTCACCGTGTGATATTGCTTGTGATTGTTGATCCTATGCTAACATTTGGTATCAGAGCCATCAATCACTTGCAAAGCGTTGCGTGATCATCCATGGGAGACCGGAGCGCCAGAAATGGAAGCGGAGGTGGCGGCGGTGACCGAATCACGTATCCGTCGCTCGCCGCAACCAATTACACCAGTTGGAGCATCCGTGTTCAGACGATTATGGAGGATCAAGGCTTTTGGGAAGTCATGGAGCTGTCGGAGGGGACGTCCGAGCATGGCGCAGTGACTACGGCGGCGGCGAAGGCGAAAGACAAGAAGGTGCGGGCACATTTGCTTCAGTGTCTGCCTGATGATTTCCTAATGCAAGTCACAGCGAAGAAGATTGGGAAAGAATTCTAGGACTCACTAAAGGCGAGGTTCATCGGTGAAGAGCGGGTGAAGTAGGCGAGGCTGCAGATGCTGAAGAGTGAGTTCGATGGATTGAGGATGAAGGAGGATGAGATGATCGATGGGTATGCCAGGAAACTGACGGGGATGTCAGTGAGGTATGCCAATTTAGGTGGCACATTGGATGACGCCACACTAGTGAAGAAGCTGTTTGACACTGTGCCGGAGCTCTACATCAACATGGTCGCCAGGATCGAACAATTTTATGATCTCAAGAAGTTATTGTTTGATGAAGCTATAGGGCGCTTGAAGGCGTATGAGGAGCGCACCAAGCAAGGAGCGACGGGTGTGAGATCTAACACCGGTTAGGTGTTACTGACACAGGCTGAGTGGGAGGCTCGACAGAAGCGGGCGACCGGGGAGGCATTCGGGAAGAGTAGATCTCAGGATGGTGGATGCGGTGGTCAAGCCGATCAGGTCAAGGAAGGCACTAGGAGTGGCAAACGAGACAAGAGCCACATTCAGTGTTTCAAGTGCCATCGGCATGGTCACTATGCCAATCGATGTCTACGGGAGAAGGAGGAGGAGGAGGCTCATCATGTCAAGGCGGTAGATGTGGAGCCATCAGTAGTGCTCGTGGAAATGCAGGAGCCGGGATTGCTCGAGCACACGTCTCATCAGGTTCAGGTGGGAGGCACCCTGAACTTTGACATGGAGCAGCTGAAGCTTTTCTTCACCGACGATGAGGGATCCACTGGGGAGATTTGGTACCTGGACAATGGTGCCAGTAACCACATGGCAGGAGATCGCCTGAAGTTCAGAGATTTTGACCAAACATTCATTGGTAAGGTGCGGTTTGGGGATGGGTCAGCTGTTGAAATTCATGGAAGGGGATCTATCTTGTTTTAGGGGAGAACTGGGGATCAATGTGTGCTTAGAGATGTCTATTTCATACCTAACTTAGAGCTAATCTTATTAGCCTTGGTCAGTTGACTGAGATTGGTCATCATGTTGTGATGGATGATGATGAGATTAGTGTTACAGAGAAAAACCCACCTAGACTGATCATGTGTGTGCAAAGAACTACAAATAGATTGTACAAGATAGAGCTGAAAACTGTTGAACCAACCTGCTTGCTAGCTAGTTTGGGTGATGATGCTTGGCTCTGGCATGGTAGACTAGGGCATGTCAATTTTCAATCAATCAAGAAACTAGTTGACAAAGAAATGGTTGGTGGTGTACCTTTGATTCAACATCCTGATCAGGTGTGTCAGTCCTGCTTGGTTGCAAAGCAGACTAGAGTACCATTTCCACATTCAACACATTGGAGAGCAGATAATCCACTAGAGCTAGTGCATGCTGATTTATGTGGGCCTATCACTCCTGCCACTGCTGGTGGGAACAAGTATTTCATGTTGTTGATAGATGATTGCACTAGGTGGAGCACTGTTTATATGCTGAAAACAAAAGATGAGGCAGTGAGTTGTCTAGTATAAGGCAGAAGCTGAGAATATCACTGGAAATCATATTAAGGTGCTAAGGTCAGACAGAGGAGGGGAGTTCCTCGCGGGTGCATTTCAGGATGTATGTGAAAAGGCTGGAATTAGGCACCATTTTACAGCTCCATACTCACCACAACAGAATGGAGTGGTTGAGAGAAAAAATAGAACTGTAATGGAGATGGCAAGAGCATTACTGAAAAAGCATGAGAGTTCCAGGGAAATTTTGGGCAGACGCAGTCAGGCATTCAGTGTACTTGATCAATAGATTGCCAACCAAAGCAATGGGTGATAGAACTCTTTATTAAGCTTGGAATGGCAGGAAGCCTCACCTTGGTTACCTGAGGATATTTGGGTGCAAGTGCCATGTCAGACCAGGAGTGTCTCATTTGAAGAAACTTGTTGATAGAAGTGAGCCAATTTATTTTGGCATTGAAGATGACAGCAAAGCTCACAGAATGTATAACCCTCAGAGCAACAAGGTTGTGGTTAGCAGAGATATTGTGTTTGAGGAAACAGTTAAGTGGAGATGGGATGCTGCAGAAACAGAAGATTTTTCTGTGGAGGTGGAAAATGGTCAATTTTTCCCTCAAATTGTTACAACAGGTGTTGTAGATGGAAATATTCATGATGATCATCAGTTGAGTGACTCAAGGGGAGCACATAGTAGTGGACATCACTCAGTTGCAGGTGGAGCTACTGAATTTGCAAGAGCAGGGAGTAACTCAGGTACTGTTCACAGTCCAGCAACAGCATTGCAGATTGAAACACTACATAACTCTGGCTAGGGCTCAGGCTGGAATCATGATTTGATGGAAGTGGATAACAATGATGATTATGATGAGACACCATAGAGATTTAGAAGCCTAAATGAGGTCTATCAAGAAACAGCTGAGGTAGAGCTTGAATCAGATGCAGAAGATGTAGTGGAGGTAATTGCATTGCTTGCTGTGATGGAAGAACCTTCATGTTTCAGTGAAGCAGTAACAAATCCAGATTGGGTGCAGGCCATGGATAGTGAAATGCAGTCAATTTGTAAGAATGGAACATGGGAGCTGGCTACTTTGCCACCTGGGTAGAAGCCAATTGGGCTTAAATGGGTATATAAGCTCAAGAGAAATTCAGATGGTGAAGTAGTAAAACACAAAGCCAGGCTGATGGCTAAGGGGTACGTACAAAAACAAGGTGTTGATTTTGATGAAGTATTTGCACCAATTGCAAGACTTTGACACAATTAGATTAATCTTGGCACTAGCAACAAATAAGGGTTGGCAAGTTCATCACTTTGATAAATCCTAGGCGTATTTAGAAACATTTAAATTCATTTTTCAACCATAAGACATTATGCAATGGCATGAAATGCAACATACAATTAAATTGTATTCCAAAAAATTTAGAAATTCATATTTTTCTACTATCTAAAATGTCAACAACTAAACTAAAGTTGGGAAAATTTTAGAAAAATGATAAAATCATTTATTGTTATTTAGTGTTTTCTAAGTCACATCCCAAAATGGAAATTTTGGGGTGTGACAGCAGCAATCCATCTTCATGCATCTTCGTCAACATCTCCTCCTTTACTGTTGATTCTTCACATATCTGCATCTCCGCGGCATATGGATCTGCCCTGTTCATCTGCTTCTTGCCTCCCTTCGATGCGGGAGTGGCGGCGGTGGCGGCGACTTTCTTTGACTTCACCATCTTTCATGTTGTCACCAATTTTTTCACTTGTATTCACTTAATGGTGGCTAGAGCTGGAGGAAACGAGTGTTGATGGTGGATGTTAGGGTTCGTGGTGTGAGTATAGGCAAGAGTACTGGCGGTGGCAGTGTGAGTGAAAGGGGTGAAACCTCTTTGGATCTTTGATGTGTATGTAGCTGAACCCTAAGCTTAAGTTATATAAACTTTTGTTACATCCCTTTCTTGACATCATGAATTTATATTTTGACTTTCATCTTTTCATCATATTAGCTGTTGTAATTTTTTTATTCATGTGTTAGGTCAAAGTTCATGTGCTTATTTTATCATTTATTTAAAAATTTTCTTTTGTATTTTATTAAAAAATATTCTAAGTTCTAGACTACACTCTTAACTACTATAATAATATAAATAGTCATCCCAGCCTATGCCGTGGCACTTGAGTTGTTGAATTTGTAATATCAAAAACCTATATGTGTAGTAGTATGTTTGATAAAAACATAGATAAAATGTCCTTGTTTGGTTTTGGTAATTGAGTGACCACCTAGGTGGACTAATTGTGTTTAATGTGAGATACACAAGTGATTAGTCCATAGGTACATGTGTGTGAGCAACATATGCCATAGAGGTGAAATGGCTTGGAGATGTTGTAAAGCTCACACATGTGATGAAGGAGCTTATTGCATATGAGACATGACATGGAGTCATGTGATCAAGGTGGAGAAGATCAAGACATAACTTGGCTTGATGGACCGGTTATAAGCGTGAAGGGCAAATTCGAAGCTTTGGAGCGATGGACCGCATGGCGGTGAAGCTCGAGCAAGACTTGGCGCCGATGGACGAAGGCAACAGTGAAAAGTAAGTGAGGTCAAGATCGATGGACCAACAAGGTCATGTGATGATATGAAGTGGATCATATCATTTGGTGATTGGTTTGTACATGTGTTGCATCATCGATGGAGGAGATGGAATGGAATGTGCAAGGCAAAGGTATAACCCAGGACATTTTATTTCATCGGTCATAGGTGTGTAGAGAAGTAGATGACCGGATTTAGGATAGATGATTGTACTATTAAGAGGAGCAAACTTGTTTGCATATCGGTCATCTAGTGCCACTTGAGCGATCTAACCTTGCATACATGTTAGGATCGAGTGGCGTGGTGAATTGAGTGACTAATCCTTAAGGAAATGTTTGTGAAAAGCTAACACACGTGTACATGGTGGAGTACACTTGGTAGTGTTAGCACATTTGCAAAGGTGAAGAAGTTGGTGAAGAAGAGGAGGTGAAACCGGGCTCTCGAGGTGCTGACTGGGTGGCAGCGCCACCCCATGTCCAGTGCACCGCCACCCTAGTGGCTGTGACCGACTACAGAAGGCTAAGAGCAGTGTGTTGGGGTTGGCACCGCCCTACCATGTCCGGTGGCACCGCCACCCCTAGGGCGGTGGCCATCTGACCTCGGTTTAGAGCAGGAGAGAAAGGACGGTCACCGCCTTGACCGGTGTGCACAGCCGTGGGATGGTGGTGGATCCACCAGGGGTTGTCTAGTGCCACCGCCCCTTTATTCCTGAGAGCAGCCGAGTGGGCTTGGTCACCGGATAGGGCATCGCCACCCTGCGTCCGGTGCCACCGCCACTATTTTCTAGAGAGGTGGTATTTCGGGTGACTGGCTGGGTGGTCACCGCCCTCCCTAGGGTGGTGCCACCACCACTGTGTCCGGTGCCCCTACGCTAGTCAAACTAGCTGTTGGGGTGACCGTTGGGGGGCACCGCCACCCCTAGGGCGGTGCCACCACCGCCATGTCTGATGCCCTCGCAGAAAGTGCAGCTTTGCTCCAACGTCTCTATTTGGCTTGGGGGCTATAGATAGAGGTGGAACTCGGTCATTTAGCTAGTTGAGCACTCTTGGGACGAAGTGTCCATGCTTGGGGAGTGCTTGGGAGCCCTCTAACTCACTTGTGCTTGATAGTGATCATCCGATCGAGTGAGTGAGCGATTCTAGTGCCATTGCATCGTGAGATTACATCGAGTGGCACTAGGTGATCGAGTTGTAAGCTGGTGGTGCTTGTTACTCTTAGAGGTTGCCACCTCCTAGACAGCTTGGTGGCTTGTGACTCTATTGAAGCACGCGGATGATTGTGCGGTGCTCCGGAGGAGGATTTGTGAGGGGGATTGTGCTCACCCCGCGGGGATAGCGAAGAGCAACTCTAGTTGAGCGTGTCATTGAGCTACCCTCACTTTCGGGGTAGGTTGTTGTGGTGCCTGACGTGCAGGCTTGGCGGGTGATGCCAATTAGCCGCCGAACCACCAAGTGAGCGATCGACACAATGGGGACTAGTGTGTTGGCAAGCACGTGAACCTCAGGATAGAATCATCGTGTCATACTTGTCTTCCCGTTGGTTTACAATCCCTTTAAACAAACTTGTAATTACTTTCATATACATTGTGCTTGTGTAGTTGCTCTTATAATTAGGTAGCTTGTGTAGCTTGCTATTTACCTTCTTGCTTGTGTTGCTCCCTTGCACAACTAATTTGGCTTGAGTAGGCTTGTTAGTTGCATTGCTTAGTTTATGTAGCTAAGTAATTTGGGCTCTCTAATTTGGCTTGTGCAGCCTTATTATTCAGCATTGCTAGTGAAATTAGGAGCTTTGTGCGCTTTGCATCACTAGTTGTTTAGGAGCTCCCCCGGTTGCTTGAAGTACTAGTTGCATAGGTTTATGTGACTTTGCAAGCTAAAATTGTTAGGTGAGCTCTAACTAGCCTGGCACCTTTGTTGCCTAATTAAGATCTTTATAAGGTCCTTGTGAACTTAGAGAGAGAGGTGTAGTTTTTGCTAGATCGTTAGTTTTAATTCCGCATTTATCTCAGTTAGCTGACGCGTTTAATTTTAGAAAGAACTATTCACCCCTAGTCCGCCATCTCGACCCTACAATAGAATATTTAAAATTAAATTAGCAGTATGATATGGCATACTGTTTATGTCAAAATATATATAAACTTATCTCAACAACAACTTACAAAATTTATTGTCATGGCATATTTATATAGTTTAAAGTGAATTGTCAATATCATTTGCTAATATATAATAAGCAAACACATAATCAACATATCTGCAGCACTGTAATTCTAGGCAAAATTAACTAAACACACTTATATATTGTACTTTGTACATATACTAATATACACCCCCAAACCGCGCGCAAAAGAAAAAAAGCCAAAAAGAACTCTATATTATGATTTACAAACAGCGCCATGATCATGTCAGAAATCTTGGCAGCTATGCCAAGTCCTAACTACATCTCCTAGCTCATGTCTCAGCTCTTCCCAACCGAACCCTTGTCCCTCGCCGTCGCCGTCTCCGTCGGCCACCTCAAGCCGCAGCTCGACGAGCATCAGTGGTGGTGCCAGCTCTGACATCTCAACCGTCATCGCCGCCAGCCCTGGCAGGCCCCCCAGCGTCAGGCACTCCACTCCGTTCTTACCTACCATTACATACCCGAGCTTCCCGCCGGCGCGGCCGAGCTCCTCCAGGGTACGCTCCGGTGATGCCGCTGTCATGAACCTAATCTCTCGGTTCCGCTGGTCGAACAAGCCGGACAGATCGAGCCCAGACGACATGGAGATGATGTCGAAGGCGTTCATGGCCGGCGCCTGGAACGCTAGCGCGCTCTCCTGCTGGCCGTTGAGCAGCCCACCGAGCTGCGAGTCGAGGCTGAGGGAGCGCTTAAACCACGGCTGCGTAGTCAGCGTCGCGAGGGCAACGCGGGTGGCCGGGTTTGGATCGAGCAGGCGGCTCACCAGCCGGCGCGCCGGCTGCGACACCCACTCCGGGAACTCGAACTCCCGGCGATGCGCCTTCCGGCACATGTCGGTGATGTTGGAGTCGTCGAAGGGGAGGTGTCCGGCGAGGAGGACGAAGAGGATGACGCCGCAGGACCACGCGTCGGCCTTGGCCCCGTCGTAGGCCTTGCGGCGGAGCACTTCTGGCGCCGCGTAGGCCGGGGTGCCGCAGGCCGTGTCGAGGCGGCCGTCGTCGCGGAGCGAGTCCGGGAGCGCAGAGAGGCCGAAGTCGGAGACCTTGAGGTTGCCGTTGCCGTCGAGGAGGACGTTCTGAGGCTTGACGTCGCGGTGCGCGACGCCGCGAGCGTGGCAGTAGGAGAGCGCGGCGATGAGCTGCACGAAGATGCGGCGCGCAGTGTGCCCCGGGAGGCGGTGCCGCGGGAGCGCGGCGAGCCTGGACAGCAGGTCCCCGCCCGTCGCGAGCTCCATGACGAGGTAGATCTTGGCGCGCGTGGCAAGCACCTCGTGGAGGCGGAGCACGTTGGGGTGGCGCAGCCGGCGCATGGCCGTCACCTCCCGGAGCACGCGCGGCGCCATGCCCGCCGTGCCCATGACCTCGGCCTTGTCGAGAACCTTCACCGCCACGGCCTCGCCGCCGGCGACCGGCCGCGCGAGGTAGACCTTGGCGAACGTCCCTCGTCCCAGCAAGCTACCCAGCTCGTACTTGCCAAGCAGGCTCTTGCTCTTCTTGTTGGTCCCCTTGCTCTTGCTGTCCATGGCGTCCATGGGCGACAGCAACAACGAGGCAAGCAGAGCACCGCAAGGTTGGCGCTCGTCTTAGTGTTATGGCAATGAGTTGGGCGACGGCATTAGGTGAAAATATATGTTGGGTTGGTGCCGTTTTATATGGCGATGAGTTGGGTATGAAAATCCCTTTTTGTTTCTAAATTCGATAACTGGGGTTTGATTAACCATGATTAGCATTTCTAATCGGGTTCGAATGCAAATATACAAGAGAAAAGAAAGTAAGTGATTAGAGTGATTTAGAATTAGTCTAGGATTCCTGATGCAAAATTGTCTTCTACTATAGTTTAGGAGAGTGATTTTAGAAACTGTTGGAGAAACCCAACAAATATGCCTCCAACATTTTTAGCCACTTGTAAATCTCATTGATTTACAAATTATTCTTTTGAAAACAATTGGAGATGCTCTAATAAGTAATAATATACTCGGCGGGGTTTGATTATATTAACCATGATTAGAAATTGGGCTCCTTGTGAGGGAACATGTCTACCCGGTTGGTTTAACTCCTCGATTGATGTGGCTGCTCATATTTTATTGGATTTATTCTTGATTTCTTCGCTATTCCTTCATAAGCGACATACCTATCTGAGTGTAACGCTTATTATGACCTCGACAATCTTGAGATCTGTCGGCTTTGTCTTTTGAAGATGCTCATAGAGATTAGGTGTGCATGTATATATTCATAAGGGGTAAAGTGCATGCATACCTGAATGTCTATATTTATACTGTGATTCACGAAAAGAAAAGGAAAATCAAACACATGTTTCTGTTTTAACAGTATGGTGTCCATGAATCCAAGTTGCCGATGTTTGTAGCTAGAGTCATCAACAAATTCCATCTTTGGTTGATTTATTAATATAACAACTTTCCAAAGGATAACTATATTTAAAGAAAACACATTAGGGACACACACATGCTCTCTTAGACACTCCTTCGAGTAACAGTGGAAATGGATATGAAGCTGTCTGAAATTTATTATTCATATATTTCCCACATCCATTTCAGGTATGAAAATAAAATGGACATCTCTGAATTCATTTTTCATTAGCTGACTTTGGATCTATATACAAAATAAACGTAGGATTGATATTCAATATTATCCAAATTTGTATAGAATAAATAAACTATGTAAACCATGATGTAAAAATATTATTTGATTTAGCTTAAAATAGTATATTTATTGATGTAAATGTTTTCAAATACCTTAATTCATTTGTAACTTGTATGTACGTTTATTTATTTATTATCGATATAGATATTTAATTACTTAAAGACTCATTTATTGCTATACTATTTATTGAGATATTTGTTTCTAAATATGTTATTTTCTATGAATGATCTTTGCCTACATGTATTATACTTATAGTGTCATATTTATTCTTTACTTTTGCATTTTATATATATGTGATTATTCCATTCTTCGAAACCATAAAGCATCTATCACCCAAATTGAGTACATATCTAAATGTATATTTGAATTTGAACTACTTGATTTATATTTATTTGTATTCGAGAATATTCCTAGTATTCGAATCAAAATAAAGAAAATACAACTATCTGAATCCATATCTGACCATATTCATTCAATTTGGTTTGTCCCTATCTTGGAGAGACTATGCTAATTGATCTTGAGATTAACAAAGTTACTACAAGCACCTTATGGTCACCGGGCATGTCGCCTACTAGTCAATGAATAACATCATATTCCTTACTCAAATAAATCCAAAAAATACGAGCACCTATGTATGAAACCGATCTAGAACTTGAACCCATGAAGGTAGGTTTCCGCCCCACTCTTTGGAGAAGGGTTCATATATGCCATGTATTTAGATATAATGTTCAAGTAATTAAATTTCTTTTCTTTATATGCATGGTGCAATTAGAAGCTTCTAGATCTCATCATGTTTTTGAAAGTTTTTTCAGAAGAACGACCAAAGGGTGCCTCATATCTAAATAGCTAGTAGAAAAGAGAGATAGCTTAACACAAAATGATCTCTAAAAATAAAAATTCAAAAGAGACACCTTAACATACTACTATAGAATCTTCATTGTTGCCGGTTCCAAACCCCACATCACCACCGGTTTGGCCCCTCGGCGGTAAAAGTTGTTGGTGATAAGAATGATCATCACCGGTGGTTGGGATAGTTATCATCGTTGGTTCGTGTTACCAGCCAGCGGTGATTAGAATTTCTAAAAATTCTAAAATCGGAAAAAAACAACAAAAAAAATACCCTTTAATCCCGATGAACCCCACCAGCTAACTTCACTTTTTAGGATTTCAAAATGAATATTTGGAGCTCTAAATGACTTTAAATGAAAATGTCATAAGCTACAAAGTTGTAGTTCTCATTGAGATCCATAAATTTAGTTTCGACCGTTCCTCCATCTGATGTCATTTGACAAATTTGAATTTAAAATTGTGAGAACTTAAAACATAATTTTAGCACTACAAATGAGTTCAAATGAAAAAGTCATCAACTACAAAATTTTAGTTCTCATCGACATCTACAACTTTGGTATTGTTCGTTTTCCCATCCGAGATCTTTTGAAAATTTTAAATTTTGAATTGGGAGAACCTGAAAAATGATTTATTAACCGCAAATATTTCAAATGAGAAAGTCATCAACTACAAAGTTGTAGTTCTGTAGCACCCTAAAATTTTCAATTTTGGGTTGTGCATAGAAAACACTAAATAAAATAAATGATTTCAATGTTGATATAAATTTTCTCAAGATTAGTTTAAGTTTATGCATATTTAGATGAAAAAATCCATTTTTTCTAAACTAATTTAGCGGGCTTTGCTTGATGTTTGCTTGTTGCATGACTTCACGTTGTGAGCGAGTAAAGTTTTCAAAATGCATTTAGTAGGTCAATCTTCCTTCTACGGCACGTCTTTATCTTTTTTAGAAAATCAAATTCCTTGTTTCTCAGCTTAAGCTTTTGTTTGGAGCTTCTCAAAATCTTTTCTTTATAACCCAAATCACTCCTTTGAGTTCCTTTTTCATCAATCAATCTCTAAAAACTTACTGGGACTTATTTCAGCTTTTTCTGGAACTTGTTCCCATTTTCCTGTGAGCATAAGCTAATTTTTAAATGCTCCAAAATATCTTTTCATGAGCTTCGAATATTTTATTTTAGTTCCTCATGTTCCAAAATGTCTTTGGAAAATTTCTCTGAATTTTTGGACCTTTCGGAGTATTTTTTATGGCTCAAATAATAATTCTAGAATTTCTGGGATTATTTTTTATTCACGAAATTAATTAATTCCGGGAATAATAAATCCTGATGCAACTCGTCCCAAACCCCATGTATATATATACATCGACGCGTTCGTCTCGACGATCTCGTTGCAGATCGTGTCTCCGTTTTTCCAATCTCATCTCGTAACTCATACATCTAAGGTCAAAGTTCGACGTTCGCTGAAACTCTGGCAAGCTTTTCCAGCAAACTCGATGCGTTTCGGCGAAACCCAACACCGCCACGAGGTTCATCTCGTCGTTCTCTACGCTATAGTGTCCTGACCCCGTTTGACTGTTTCCCATTCGTTTTCTCTTTTCCGGCGAGCTCACCATGGACGCCCATCTTCTTCTTGTTTTCCGGCTATCTCCGCTCGCGGTCGCGACCCTCCTGGCCAGATGCTCCTGCAGGCCCCAGACCGCCGCCGCCCGGACTCCTCCCTAACGCCCCGCGCGTGCCTGCAAGGCCGCGGGATGCAGCAGCAGCTGCTGCATGTCGGCAGAGTGCCGCCCGACCGGTCCTGCTCCCTCTCCCCGCGTGCACGGGCCGGGTGCGCCCCACCGCACCGCGGCCATCGGCCGGCAAAGGTCCCCAGGCCAAGGCCCCTGCTCCCCTACGCGTACCGGCCCAGCCGGCTCCCACCATGGCTGGCCATGGAGGCCACGTACGTTCTGCACATCTGTTCCAAGAAGGAAGACGACGAATTTACAGAATTGCCACTTGTTCGTAATCTCTGCCGTTTGATCATCTAATTCCGATTCGGTACGTTTAGATTGCGTTAGTTTTGTGTCAGCGCGCTCTACGCAGTAGTGCCAATGTTTTTCGCGTCACATGTTTTTTCCACATATAGCTTGATTAATATGCTTGTAATTAGTTTTATAATTAAAAGCAAAATAGGGTGTTAACTTTGGTCTTCTATAAATTTGATGTTAACTTAGAGTAGTATTAACATTAATGTTTTTAAATTTATAATTTGTGTAGTTAAACACGGAACATATAATGATCCACTTAGTTGCTCTCGCATGCACTTTTCTTTTACGAGGTTAAAGTTTAATTTGATAAAATCATAAATGCATGTTTATAAATGAAAATATGATTAGTTAACTTGGCTTTTAAAATTAAAATATAATTTGACTAATCTGAATTAGAAGGTTCCACATGGTTTTTCTTAATTAAAACAAATCAAGCATGTAGGCTTTTCTTTTATAATACAAAACTTCCGGTAGACATTTATTTTTAATCGTAGTTTCATTATCGGCGTTCCTTGTGATCTCGTGACCATAACAATAGCTCTCTTTTAGTACGTTGTTTTAAAGCTTTTGCTATGATTGGTGTAATGTGCTTAGCTGTCTTTGTTTTATCTGTTTGTATGTTCTTTGTGCTTGGTGTTTGCTACGAGTAGAAGAGAACCGTTTGTGAGCGATGGAGATCAGAAGGTGATGACCAGAAGCAAAGTATGAGAAAGTTTGAGCAAGTGTAAAAAGTATGAGTAAGTTTGAGCAAGTGTAAAAGGCAAGTATAATATGTGGCTTTCCTTGGTACCTAATAACCTTATGTCACTAAATTCATACTTGCATTTGTCCAATTTGATCTACCACTAAGGACTTGCGTAGATGTTGTTATCCTGATCTTTAATACCTATGGTTCATGCATATGGGTAGTTTTACTAGTTGCTCTACTTTAATGAAGAAGGTCTTTAATATTAACTAATGGCAAATGCAATGATGCTTAAAATGTGCTTTTTAGCAACATGGAATTCTAAGGACCTATCTATCAGCAAAATTTGGGACTTACAGTACAGCCACGAGTGCTATATAACTCTGACTTTAGTCAAGTATGAGGATTTTTTCTAGCTTGTTAGTGGTTACCGAAAGGCGCAAAAGGGGGTTTGCCGAGCTGGGTATAATACGGCCTCTGTTCCTAAGAGTACTTATGTGTGAGTGTGACTTTCGAAAGGCGGCTCTATATCCCCTTACCATCGAAACATAGCGGCTACTAACTTGTTAGACGAATCTTTGAAAGGCTTCATAGTGAATCCTACTGACCTTCTTAGGTAGTGGGTCAAGAGATTAGCTACCACAGGTGAAAGGGTAAATCACTGCTCATGGTGAAAGTGTACAACCTCTACAGAGTGTAAAACTGTTATAACAGCCATGCTCACAGTCACGAGCGACTTGGAAAACTCACATAATTATTGGTTCTTATAGTTATTCTATGGTGTTGATGCTCATGTTTAATCATTATTGTATTATTGCCATTACTTATGGTCATACGGGAATTGGAGCTTAAGTATAACTTAGCAACTCAGGCTTTAATGTTAAAACTTGGTCTACTAAAAATGCCTACCATAGTTCAACCATGTTTAGCCTTTTGAACCTTCATTTGTCCATGCTACATTTGCTGAGAACGACATGTGCTCACCCATGCTATTCCCCCACACCCTAGTATCTAGCAAAAGTTACTCGGAAGATTGATGAAGACATGAAGGTTTCCAGAAGATTGACAGAAGTGCTAGGCATATGTTACCCCCAGTCAGCTATCCCTGCAAAAAATGGAGCCTGAAATTCATCACCGTTCCGTGATACTATGATGTAAGTGTTAATATAGCTATGTATACGCTATTTAATAACATTGTTTCTGATACTATTCACTCTGTTGTTGTATGTGTAGACTCCCTGCGCACACATATGGTGAGCCTGGTTTTGTTCTTAACACTGGGCGTGACAAGTTCTCATCGAGATCTACAATTTTGGTTTTGGTTGTTTTTTCATCTAAGGTCATTTGGACAATTTAAAAAAAATGAATTTAAGTATATGACAACTTCAAACATAATTTTGGGACTATAAATGATTTCAAATAAAGAAGTCATCAACTACAAAGTTGTACATCTCGTGGAGACTTAAAACTCTGATATAAAGGTCATCTTCATATGACTTAATTTGAAGAGGTTCTTAGTTTTATACTGTTCCCACATGGTTATCACCGTCGGCACGTAAGTCAATCGTTGGTGAAAGTGATTTCCACCGCTGGTTTGTGTTACGAACCAACAGTGAAAATGGGGCAAACATCATCGCCGGTTGGTAACACAAAGCGGCGGTGATAATGGACTATCATCAATAGTTTGTGTTCCCGACCGATAGTGATAATCACCCCCATTTTTCACCAACAATTCGTAACACGAACCAGCGGTGATGAGCATCACCAATGGCTTGGAGCAAACCGGCGGTAGAAGTGATGGCAGTGATGATGGATTCTGTAGTAGTGACACAAACCGTTGGATTATACATCATCTTCTGTCTATTTAGAAATTTTGTGGTGTTACAACTAAAAACCCTTTTTTGAAAAATGTATCATTTCGTAATTGTGGAGGGTACGACACCGGGTACCCACGGCAGACTACATGGGCTTCGCCCTCAGGAGTGGTCCATCCCACAAGATGAAGCCTTACGGAGAACGGTGCTGCTCGGCGCACCCCGCAATACACCGGGAAGATATCCTAAAGACACTACGAGATTTGTTAGGATACGTCTGATCCTATGATTCATGTAATCTGTTATTACTTTCCGGTTATCTCCTAAATCTAACCGACTTGTAACCCTGCGCCCCAGACTATATAAGGCGGGCAGGGACCCCCTCAAAACACACGCAATATCATACGATAGCCAATACAATCCAACAGACCATAGGAGTAGGGTATTACATCACGCAGACAGCCCGAACCTGTCTAACTCTTGTGTCTTTGTTGCCTTCTTGTTCTCGATTACACGCATCTCTACCAATCAATCTACCTTCGTGGGATACCCCTCGAAGGACTGTCGATGATATTCTATCGATAGTTGGCGCGCTTGGTAGGGGTGTGCATGTTGTTTCCATGTTGAACAAGATGGTACATTTTGCAGGCACTTCGTCCCTCCCGTAGCCCAGCTAGATCTTCATGGTCGGATCGATCTCCTAGGTCATCAACACTGACGGAGACGGAGAGCTCATCGAGCCGGTGTAGATCGATTCTGCACCGATCACCCCAACACCTGCGACTGTAGATCCGATCTCGGAACCTCCTCCGAGGTCATCTTCATGGACAATTCACCGCCCGCTCCCCCACTACCCGAGGAGGCAGATCACCAACGACGATCTGATCGCATCCATCGATTAGGTTGGCTAGAAGCTCTCTGATTGCCTCTTCATTGCAGAATTGGCTCTAACCACTCTGGTTCAATGCCGACCGCCCTCCGATTTAGATCTATCGGAGGCTGATCAGGAAACTCCAGGGGTTACGGCCCTACCCTTTGGGTTCACCAGCATCGCCACCACCTATCAAGGCACCCTGAGGGGCAAATTCACCGACCAGGCAGGAGATATCTATCCCCTCGCCGACCAGCTCCCGCCGACTGTCAACGTGCTACACATCGGCCGATGCCCCGAAGCATCACTCCAAACCATCCTGGAGGAAAATCCAGACTCCGAGTCCCAGGGCTCTACAGAGACTGTCGCTAAAACCACCGCCGTACAACCTCCTATCCCACCCTTCCGAGGAGGAGGGATTTTCAACGTTAGCGTCGACAGCCCTCCACGGGATGGAGAAACCGACAAGGACCGCGCCACGCGTGTCAACAGGAACGCCAACCATTCGTAGTGCCGAGCAAATGAGGCCGCCATTGTGCTCGCCGAAGCTGCTCGCAACGAATAGCTCAACTCGCAAGGGAGGCCACGCCCACTCCAACGCAACCTTGACGACGAATTTGTCCGTGTTGACGGCCACGACGTCTACAAGACCCCAAGCGCCAATTTAGTCGTGGCCATCAATGAGCTTGCTTGGCTCCCATAAACACTAGAGGTCACCAAGGTCACCGCCATGCTTAAAGCGGCACAATGCCAGGTCAACAAGATCCGCCAGGATTAGAGACCTTCCTACTCGATGAGCTTGATTCGCCGATTCGCTGCGCCAAGATCTAATCGCCGCCCCAGCCGAAGTCGTTTCGCCGACCAACATCGCGACGATGGACAACCTCTCCAAGGGGGGAGCTAGGGGCAACCGCATCGACTACCCTCGCCAACACGACTAGGAAGTCGACCAAGACATCCGAGCGCACATCAACAATCTCCGAGACGCGCGACGTCATATCGATGGGCGCCCTTTCTCTCGCCATGAAGAAGAAGTACGCCGCCGTCAAGAATACGAGCAAGAGTTCGGTAACTCGGACTCAGCCCTCCAGCCACTCAACGTCAGCAATGCCGCAGATGTTGACGGCGATGATCCCAAAGGGCCCCGAGCATTCATGAGGGCACTCTGAACACTCCAGTGGCCACGTGGTTTCAAAATCACTAGGGTCGAGCCCTATGAGGGATGGATGAACCCCACACATTAGCTACAAGCTTATGCCACTGCCGTGCGCGCCGCCGAGGGAGATACCAGTGTCATGGTGAACTATATTCCCATCATGCTTACGCCAACTACAATGAACAAGTTCACAAGCCTCACCCCGGACTCCATTGGATCCTGGGAAGAGCTGAAGAAGGTCTTCACCGACAACTACATGGCTACTTGTACTCGGCCAGGCACCAAATATGATCTAAATCGCATCTACCAGAAACCGTCTGAGCTCCTCATAGCTACATTAGCCATTTTTTTGAGATGAGGAATTCTATTCCCAACATCACGGAAAGCAGAGGTCATCACCGCCTTCGTCCGAGGACTCCATCATCGGGACCTCCGCTCTAAGTTCAATCACAAGCCACCTAAGGGGATTGGCGAGATGATTACGACCGCCGATCAGTACGCCGACGCCGAAGAGGCCGAAGTACGCTTCAACGAGGATGCGGGCACTCATCGCCCAACTCACCGCAGCGACGAGTGACCCGATGACTGATGCCACAACGACTGTCGCTACGACAACCACAGTCACCATTGGGACAGTGGCCGTGATCGGCTAGAAGGGTCCAAATCTGGTCAATATTGCCGCCCCCAACCAGACCACATCATCACCACCATTGACGAACCTCGCGCCAAGCACAACTATGACGAGCAGTACAAGAAGATCCTCGAAGGCCCATGCCCCCTCCACAAGAACAGCAAGCATAAGATAAAGGACTGCCTTGGCTTGGCTAAGGAATTCTAGGCTAAAAAGCCAGACGACAACAACAATGATAGAGCCAGAGGCCACTAACCACCTGGGGACAACAACAATGCCTTTCAGGATCATGACAAAGTGGTCACCACTATCTTCAGGGGCCTCGCCGCCGCCGAGGGAAGAAGAGATCAGAAGCTCACCGCTCGCCGGGTGCTCGCCATCAACGTAGAAGACGCCATCGCCAACCCCAGTTATCGCCCCTAGTTTGAGGTCCCCATCACCTTAAGTAGGGCCAACCAGTGGGCGGACATGCCTTACATAGGGCATTTCCCCTTCGTTCTTGATGCAACCATCAGGAAAGTGCTTTTTAGGAAAGTACTCTTCGACGGTGGAAGCGCTCTGAACCTCCTCTTCGTCGGAGCCCTAAAGGAGCTAGGCCTTGGGATAGGAGACCTCACACCCTCTGACTCCTCCTTTAGGGGTGTGGTACCTGGCAGGGCATCCAAACCGCTTGGAGAGATCACCCTCCCAGTATAGTTCAGCACATTTAGCAACTATCATGTCGAGCACATCAATTTCTACGTCGTCGACTTCAACACTGCCTACCATGCCATACATGGTCGGCCAACTCTGGCCAAGTTCATGGCCATATCGTACTACGCCTATCTGGTGTTGAAGATGCCTTCGCCTATAGGAGTTCTGGCCCTCCGGGCCAACCTCTCCATCGCCTACGCCTGCGAGACAGAGAGTCTCGCCCTCACCGAAGCCACCGACCTCTCCATCTAGATGGCTAGCATGGTCACTGATGCCAAGATGGTGCCCACCGATGACCTAGAGATCCCAGCACTGGAGCCTCCGCGTGCCTCTGCCAGGTCCAAGGAAACAAAGAAGGTCGGCCTCGGCCTCGACGACCCCTCCAAGACCAAATAGGAAAGCACGCTCGTCTCCTTACTATGTGCCAATGCCGACGTGTTTACTTGGAAACCTGTAGACATGCCGGGGGTACCACAGGAGAAGATTGAGCACTCCTTGAATGTCTCGCCGACCGCCAAACCGATCAAGTAGAAACTCCGATGATTCATGCCAGACAAGGAGGCTATTAGGGTAGAAATAAAATGGCTCCTAGCTGCCGGATTTATTAAAGAAGTATATCATCCTAAGTGGTTAGCAAAACCTATCCTTGTTCAAAAAAAAGAATAAAGAATGGAGAATGTGCATTGATTACACCGATCTCAACAAACACTTCCCTAAAGACCCCTTCGGTCTGCCTCGGATAGACGAGGTTGTAGACTCCACCATCGGCTACGAACTGCTCTCCTTCCTCGACTGTTACTCTGGCTATCACCAGATATCCCTTAAGGAGAAAAACCAGATCAAGACGTCATTCATCACGCCTTTTGGTGCGTATTGCTATACCACCATGTCCTTCGGACTCAAGAACACTGGGGCGACCTACCAAAGGGCCATCTAGATGTGCCTTGACCAACATATAGGCTGCAACATCGAAGCTTACATCGACAATGTGGTCATCAAATCCAAAACCGCCAACAATCTTATCGTCGACCTTGAAGAAACGTTCGCCAACCTAAAAAGATACAGATGGAAGTTGAACCCTTCAAAGTGCTTCTTTGGAGTTCCATCTGGCATACTCCTAGGCTTCATCGTCAGCACCCATGACATCAAGCCCAACCCCAACAAGGTCACCACCATCACCAACATGAAACGGCCAACCTGCATAAAGGACATACAGAAGCTTATAGGCTGCATGGCTGCTCTCAGCCGCTTTATATCGCGCCTTAGCGAAAAGGGACTACCGTTCTTCAAACTCCTTAAGGCCTCCGAGCACTTCTAGTTAGAGGAGGCAGATACAACTTTTGAGTAGCTCAAGTTGTTTCTAATGAAGCCTCCGATCATGACGGTGCCTCGACCAGATGAAACCCTACTGATCTACATCGCTGCCACTTCTCGCGTCGGTAGCACAGCTATCGTCGTCGAGCGCGAGGAAGTCGGACACTCCTATAAGGTACAACATTCGGTCTACTTCATCAGCGAGGTCCTTAATGAGTCCAAAACTTGTTATCCTCAAGTTCAGAAACTGCTATACGCCATTCTGGTCACGTCACGCAAGCTCCGCCATTACTTCAATTATTACAAGATCACCGTGGTCATTGAGTTCCCTCTAGGGGACATCCTCCATAACAAAGAGGCCAATGGCCGCATCATCAAGTGGGTTGTCGAGCTCGGTAATTACTCCATCGAATTCAGAAATAGGCCCACCATCAAGTCACAGGTGCTTGCTGACTTCGTTGCTGAGTGGACTAAGATCCAAGAGCCCATCCCTGCTACTTGCCCCGAGCACTGGGTGATGTACTTCGACGGCACCCTCAACATCAATGGTGCTGGTGCTAGCATTTTATTCATTACGTCGACCAAGGACAAGCTCCGATATGTTCTCCGAATTCATTTTCTAGCCTCCAACAACACCGCCGAATATGAAGCATGTCTCCAAGGACTCCGTATAGCCGTTGAGCTCGACGTCAAACGCCTCATGGTATACGGAGACTCCACGCTGGTCATCAACCAACTCAACAAAGACTGGTCATGTTCCAGTGAGAAGATGGACGCATATTGCGCCAAAATCAGGAAACTCGAAGGGAAATTCTAAGGTATCAAGTACCACCACGTGGTACGAGATCAAAATTAGCTCACCGATCACCTATCCAAGATAGACTCTTCTCGCGCTGCAATTCCTCCTGGGGTTTTCATTCAAGACCTCTTTACGCCATCCATTAAGGAAGAGAAGGAAGTTTAAGAAATCCCCCCCTCGCCGAGCAGCTGGTACTTGCAGTACCTTCGTCGGCCACTGATTTGAGGGAACAGTTCATCAAGTACCTCACCAGCGCCGATATACCCACCGACAAGACCGAAGCTAAACACCTAATCCGCTGCAGCAAGCATTACGTGCTGGTAGATGGGAACTTGATGAGGAAAAGTGCCAAGGAAGGGATACTGCAGAAATGCATCACCCAAGAAGAGGTAGTGAAACTACTTCTCGAAATTCACTCTGGTTCCTGTGACAATCACGCGACCTTGAGAAACATGGTCGACAAAGCTTTTCGAGCTGATTTTTATTGGCCCACGGCCATCGCCGATGTAGAAGACCTCGTTCGACATTGTGAAGGGTGTCAATTTTTTGCCAAGCAGATACACGTGCCGGCCTAGGAATTGCAGACCATCCCAGCTTCTTGGCCTTTTGCATGCTGGGGACTAGACATCATCGGGCCTTTCAAGCTAACGCTAGGTGGTTTTTGGTATGTGTACGTCGTCATTGACAAGTTCTGCAAGTGGATCGAATACAAACCGCTTGTTTCGGCTACTGCTAAGAAGGCAGCCGAGCTCTTCAAAGATATCATCCATAGATTCAGTCTCCCGAACAGCATTATCACCGATCTCAGAACTACATTCATTGGTCATCATTTTTGGAACTTCTACAAAGATCAATGCATCTCCGTCAAATATGTCTCCGTTGCCCATCCTAGAGCCAACGGCCAGGTCGAATGGGCGAACGACATGATCCTTGATGCCCTCAAAAAGAAGTTATATCAGAAAGAGGAAAAGCATCTGGGCAAATGGCTTAAAGAGCTCCCAGCTGTGGTCTGGGGATTGCGCACTCAAGCTAGTCGTAGCACCGGTGTGTCTCCATACTTTTTGGTCTATGGCTCAGAAGTCATACTTCTAGTGGACATTGCCTTTCGAGCACCTATGGTGGAACATTATAATGAAGAGCAAGCCGTAGCTGTTCGGACAAAGGACGTCGACAGGGCCGAAGAAGAACGCCTGATAACTTGCATCCGCATAGCCAAATACCTAGAAGGCTTGCAAAGATACTACAATAGCAACATCAAAGGTCGTTCATTTGCTGTCGGCGACCTCGTTCTCCATAGGAAACAGAAAACCGAAGGGATGCAGAAGCTCTCCTCCCCAGGAAGGGCCTTACATGGTTAAAGAGGTTACCCGACCAGGGTCTTACCGGCTATGCGACTTGGATGGAATCGATATCCCCAATTCATGGCACATCGAGCACCTTATACGTTTCTATCCTTGAAACACTCTAGATATGTACTCTCCACTCCATAATGAATGAAGTTTTTGTCGCCATAATTTGTCTCCATTATTTCTCCACTATGGTTTAATCTCCATTTGTGGTTGTCAGCTCTAAGCTACTCCTTAACAAACTCCAATACATGATCTCCATAAATGCTCCGCCATGGTTCTCCATACTAAAATATCTCTAAGATATTTTGCCAACCATCGAGCAGCGCACGTTTCGCTCTGTGTTCTTTGGAGAAAACCTAGTCTCTGATCTCTCCCTATACGTGCTACGGGCTCCACGCTCTGCGTCATGGGTGGTCAGCTACGGTTCCTTGGTCATGTTTGTTCCTCCTACATGTGCACGGGCTCCGCGCTCGACGTTATGGAATATGGGCTAGCCAAGGCCAAGAGCTCAGTAACAAACTAACTGCTCGAATGTTATTTATACCATGTATAATCATGTTAGGGTTAACACTATAATGATTTTTCACCGAAATATTGGCAAACTGCATAAACATGCACATGTCACTTTACAACATTTATACACATACATAAATGTTTGTCTGCGCCCTTGCGCATTTAACTCTCCTCTCCAGTTGTTACGTATAGGTTACTCTGTGAGCAGGTCATTACGTTTGGCCCTCTCCGTCCACTTCGCCGGACAGATCAACGTCACCGGCCAGCTTCTTCGCCGCATCCTCCACCTCATTTTCTAGGTGCTGCTGCTTCGTCGCACCCGTCCCTCTGGTGAATCTGGCCCCTATCGCTTGAAGATCGATGGCAGGGTAGTGGGACCGGACCACCGCTAGGGCGTTTATCACAATGGAGATAGTGATGTCTTGGTTGAAACTCTTGAAGTTCTCCCACGCTGCCTTGCATCTGTCGATGATGGTGTCTGGACGTGGCGGCCTGTCGTCGGGCTAAGGAGCTACCTCCATGTCGACGCAGTCGAGCACAAGCATGATCCCTGCAACCACGGCCTCAAGTTTCCCCCTCTAGGTTCTGGCCTCTAGCTTTAGCACATCAAACTACGCCTTGGTCCTCTGACGGTATTCTACAAGCACCGAAAAGATCCGTCAAGTGAAGAAGTCACTTCAGCAACAACTCTGACCACGAACTCCTCACCTTTTAGCTCCTCGGCCAGCTTCTCCGCTCGCCCAGATGCCTTCTTCTCCTCCTCTTGGAGTTGACCAATGACTTCACGCAACTGACCGAGCTCCGCGTCTCGCTCTACAAGCATAACGGTCGTTAGCAACAATAAGACTGTTCGGCAATGCAAAACAAATTCGTCGATCCGCCATACCTTTCCTCTGCTCAGAGATGTTTCTCAGCTGCTCGGATTTGCGCTCCAGCTGCTCGGAAAGATTCGTTAGCTACTCGGAGATGGTGGCCAGCTGCTCGGATAGGATGCCCTTCTGGTACTCCAGGTCCTTGGCGTTGGACTCAGCAAGATCCCGCTCGCGCTGGGCCCTCTAGATGTTCTTCTCCATCAGCTTCACCACCTCCTTTAGCTTCACGTTCTCCTTGACAAGGGGCTCCACCCTCTTGATCAGCTACTACCGGTGTATTGCAGTTCATGCTATGCCCTGCAAAAGCACCAAAATTATGAAGAACTCCAATGTCAAAGACAGACATTGTCGACGCAATACTAACCTTGATCTGCTTCATGGCTGTGGAAAGGGTGGACTCTAGCCTCTTGACCTCCCTGGTGGTGTCCTCCTCTTCCACGGCCACCACTTCATCCCCCACTTACGGAGGATCCAGACGGCTTGAGGTTGTGATTCCTCATGCTCAATCTCCTCCACCTTGTCCTCTTCCTCCGCAGCTGGTGGCGCCACCTAGGGGCTCGGTGGCCGCACAACGCGTCCGACCACACCCTCTGATGTCTCAGGGAGTGCTGCCTACTCTTCCGACACCACTAGCCTCCTCGCCCTAGACTCTGGCATGATGTTGGCAGCTCCAGCTCCTACCTTTGAAGATTCGGCGGCTCCCGTCGTCGCTCCTGGCATCTCCGTCGCATCGGCCACCGTCGTCATCAACCATTCTGCGCTGCCAACTCCATCAACAGCAGCGGTTGACTCCTCTGCAGACCACTGAGCCCCCGAGGACTCTAGGACGGGGTCTGTCGACATTGCCTCCACGCCGGGACTAGCCCGGCTGCTCACCACCTAGACGGATGGATTCAGATCCTCCGTACGCCTCGCACTGCATTAGATTAGCACGTTAATCGTCGTGGCTATAAGGATCCGACAGCAAAATGAATCCAAGGCAAGGATACTTATACGTTGGCCTCCTAGTACATGGTTCTAAACCAGTGCTGCCTCCCCGAGCCCCAGGCACGGCTCTGGGGCCAACCCGCGTGCCCTAGGCTGCAGGTCTCGTGGCCCCTGCCGTCAGCCTCTCCTCCGCCTGTCGCTCGGGGACTCCCTTCGCTTGTTGCTTAGGGACTCCCTCCCCTCCTTTTGAGTGCACCTCCACGCACATGTTGCATGGCGGCACCTCAGTTCTCGGAGGAGGAGCTACTGGAGCCCCATCATCGTCCGACCACTCAGACATCGCCGCACTCTGTGTCCGAGTGGTCTGACCGCCGCCAAGCGAGATGTCGCCTGGTTTGTGGGGCGCTGCTCCCGCCGTCTTCCTCTTCTTGTGGGCCGGCTCATCTGTCACTGCCCTTTTCCTCAGACTTTCTCTGACACTGGGGGGGACTCTCCGTTCGACCAGCGCCTATGCCTCTAGACTCTAATGAGGTGCTGACGGCACCTTCCTCCGGCTGAGTGGTTGGCTGGGCATCCACTGCCTTCGGCCAATTGCTCCTTGGCACACCCAAGAAGTATGCCACTTGTTCCTGCGAATGGATCTTTCCACAAGTGAATCAACTCACTACTCGGCAACGATACAGGATAAAGAGCAACAAGAACAAATAGTTGAGACTTTTACCTAAGGAGGTGGGTTCATGCAGTTGAAGGCTCTCGTCTACCCTGACACGCTGAACGAGGCAATTGGAGCGAATAGTTCGGCTGCTCGGCGTATTACAGCGTCCCTCGACAGCCTCTCCGTCCTCTCCCGGGTGCCGTCAGTGTCCCCCTTGAAGTCAAAACTCGCGTGGGCCCTCTCCTTGTAGGGCTGGACGTGGCGCACTATGAATCTCGCTGCCACCAGTCCGCCGTTCATCTTTACGCCCTTTATCAGGACAAGGAGCTCTCTCACCTGCTCCATATCAGCACTGCTCGGCTTCTCTACCAGCTCCTTTGGTTCTTTGGAATGTGGTCGACGTCATAGCGAATAGCAGGATGGCTCTGCTTCATGTAGAACCACCTGGCATTCCACCCCTTCAGCGAGGTGTTCAGCGGTATAGTGATGTACTCGCCTGCCATCCCATCGTGGAGTTAAAGATACACGTCGCCGACCACTCTAGAACCGTCGCCCCCCTTCTTCTTTAGCCAGAATAGGTGTCGAAAGAGGTTGAAGTGGGGAAGAATTTCGAGATACACCTCATAGAAATGGATAAAAATTGGGATGTGCAAGATGGTGTTTGGGTGGAGATTGCACAGACTAACTCCCTAGAACTGCAACAGATCCCTCGAGAATGGATGAACAGGAAATCCTAATCCGCGCCAGAAATAATCTTCAAATACTATGGCTTCATCGGTATGTGGCATCGGGTAAGGCTCACCATTGGCGGCCGCCATCCGGCGGTGACACGATCCGAAAGAACACCCGCCTCCACCATCCCATTGATCTCCGCCTCTCCCATGAGCGACGGCACCCACTCATTGTCACGACTTGCTCCGGTGGTCACCTTCTTTGGGTTTCCAACTCCCCTCTTCGACGCCATCTCTCAGATCTAGTTTGGGATTGGTGGCGGAAGCGCGTGTGAATATGAATCGGGAAGCGCGAGGGTTGAGGAGGAAAAGAAGTGGTGAAGTGGTAAAGGTGGGAGCAAGGAGTGCGGCGGCGCAGTTGTAAAGTGATCCCCCGACTTTTCGCATTCAAGGGTTTTTGGGAAACCGCTCCACAATTTGCGCCGCTCCGAATTCTCCGAAGCAGTATGATGGGCCATTACCTGGGCTTTCGCGTAACTGCAGCCCATATCACCATTTTTTCCCAATTTATTACTGTTCACCAAATATTTGCCAACTTCTCCGCAATCCATTAAGGCTCAGTAACTCCTGCTGCACAGCCATTACTCTGGTTTTTTCTCCACGATTTGATTTCTCCAGGATTTCCACCTGTGGCTCGGGGACTACGTCATCAATACGATTTGGTTCCTCACCACACTGGGGACTTTCTTCTGTTCACTGTTGTTTCTAACCCTGGCATGACGTGACCACGTCACCTACTGTCAGGCTCGGGGACTAAGTGGGCACACTTCACCTTGCGGTGAATGTGCTTTTCTCATTTTGGGGCTCCGCCCGGAGACTGGCTGCCTACTCGGCTGGTCTTCTGCTTGTCTTCTACTTTGGACCCTAGCACCACGTGACTACGTCACCTACTGTCAGGCTCAGGGACTAAGTGGGCACACTTCACCTTGCAGTGAGTGTGTTTGCTATAATCTGGAAGACTCCGCACCTCCTGAATCACTACACCATTACACTCTTAGCTAGCTAGGCACGTTGGCATGCATGCTCTAGATCTTCTTAAGGATAAGAGCAAAGTACAAGCTAAGTGTCGGGTTCATAAACCCGGGGTCCTCAATGGACCCGCTTCCCTACAAAACTCGGCCCAGCAAGCGGTGCAACGACAGCACACGCCTAGGCTGGCCCAGATACACAATAACAGGTCAAGACCATGATTTGGTCCCTGACCGGTACCTCTGACCAGGGCCTCCCCGAACAGACCACGGCCTATCACAGGAAAGAGGGATACGGAGCTAAAAATGCTCCTACGGCCCGTCTAGACCCAGGAGTTCGAAGGTTGGCCCACCGATGTGTTCGACAACCACTCCTAGCACCTTTAGAGTGAGGGGTAGAAAGGGCCGACCTCTGGGTCAGGGGCTCCACCTCGCCCGACCTCTGGGTCGTGGGCTCTGCCTCACCGGGCTCTGGGTCATGAGCTTCGCCTTGCCCGATCTCTGGGTCGTGAGCTCCGCCTCTCCCGATCTCTGGGTCGCGAGCTCTGCCTTGCCTGATCTCTGGGTCACAAGCTCCGCCTCGCCCGCCCTCCTTTCTCTGACCAAGGATACGCCGAACCTCTCCTCGCTGCTCTTTCCGACTGACACGAACAGGGCCAACTGGGAGCAATTGACCGGGGATGCTCGCTCGATGTGGGCCCGGGTGCAGGCAGAGCAGATAAGATAAGGCGCTCAAGTCAACCGTAATACCGAGGATTGTACCTTGCCATACCCTGCGCACCTGCAGGACGGTGCCCCCAGGCTATGACAGACGGACACTCTACATCATTCCAGACATGTTAGAGCATAAACAGTGTTGTGGGCGCCGTCGTTTACCGTACTAGGAGAACACGGTAGAGCCTGCCAGGCGCGTCTGGGCATAAATAGTATCATGGGCACTGGTAGCCATCTCGTACCCGATAGCGTGGGCAACGAGACTAGGTAGCACAATAACGCACTCTCTCTCTCTTTCTCTCTGACTTGTAAGGCCATCCCTTCACCTATAAAAGGGGATGCGCTCTCTCCCAATAGGGGGACGCTAGATGACTCGAGGACTCGATGACCTGAGGACTCGAGTAGCTCAACAGCTCTAGAACTCGACAGCTACACAAAGCATACGCTCCAATACTTAGCGCACGTTAGAGCACCCGTCACACTCTTCCATTCGGTTCAGAGTCCGACCGGGCCTCTAACACATTCCTTCTCATTCCTTACTCGTTTGTAACCCCACAACAAACTTCGAGCACCTGGGCTCCGACCGACTGAAACTGGATGTAGGGCACGTTGCCTGACCCAGTATAAATCTTGTGTCATCGCGTGCTAGGCCACATCCGATCACAACGCACAGCAAAACTACAAATATTTACTTGTCGGCCACATTTCGCCCTGACACTGAGATTATATTAATACTGTTATTATTTTACAATTGCCACATGCCCTTAAACAATATCAACAGCTGATAGAAAAACAATTGTGCGTTTCATACTGATCTTGTCTCTAGCTAGCATGCAAGTAGATCGAATTGAAGCTATACATTTGGATCCAACTCCTTTGCATGCATGACCTGCCCTTTGCTCCAGACGTTAGGACCCATGTTGGAAAGCATTGGTCACAATTGGACACGTCTTGTTGCTGTCAACTATAGTATGGGAGAGAGAGAAAGTTGATTGAATTGGTGACAAAGTAGATGAGATATTCTCAGGGATGGCATCTACCAATGCTTGTAGAGTTTTTTTTACCAATTAATGCTTAGTGCCTCGTTCAACATTAGTAATTTATGTGTATATTCGCCAGCTTGATTGGCATGTGGCAAATAAAGTAGTCGAGAATTGATTTGCTCGTATCAATGTTTGGGAAAAACTATGGTAAAGTTTGTTGCGTTCTCAGTGGAGGCATCTCTGCGTCCGTAGTGGTGACTCTCAGTTTGATCACCTAACATGCCTGTAAATGGCCTTTTAGTGTAAGGCGTGAGATACACAAATGAACAAGGTTTATAGCATTATATTTTGGGAAATATCTCTCGATATATTAATGCATGAAATTGTCTCCTGAATTGTCAATGACCTTACATTTGACACCCGAAAGAGTGAAACCAGGTGCAAGTTAACTATGGAACTTCTCAACTAACATGGGAAAATATTTAGACCCTATTTGGATTTGTGACTAACAGCTAGTTGACTAATTATTACTCTATAAAGATCCAAATAGGTGGGTTAATGGATGGGCTAGTCTTTAGATATGCCCCAACTAGTTGCTATAGGCTACTACTAGTTGGCAAAACTCACCTAATTGGGACTAATATAGAGGAAACCAATTTCATGAAAGTTGAAAATACCCCTACCTAACAATGGCATAGCAGGAGGCAAGGGGCATAATGGTATTTGCATGGAAATAGTACTATCAATTAGTCACAAGATGGTAGAATAATTTTTAGCTAGCTAATCCCTCCATCCTGAAATATAAGGTATCCAAATAATTTTAGGATATATTATATTATGTGGTAAGACAAATGACACATAACCCTCCTTGATTGCCATATATTTGGGTTGGTGATATACATTAATGATAGGTATACATGTGAATGTTGCCTTTTGGAGTGTTTGTTCACCTAAAATCCCTTATGATTTAGTACACATTTTGAACTCTGGATCCTTTACGTTTCAGAAAGGAGGGAGTAACTATTACCCAACAAACAACTAGTTCTAGTCTTAGTCCTAGTCTGGACTAACTGGTAATTCTAGTCCATCCAAATTGAGCCTTGGTGATTTCATCCCGTAACTCCAAAATAGAAGTCCTGGATTTAGAAATAGAAGTATACCATAAAACTCACTCGGTAAGTACACTTTTTTTAATGCATGGAAAGGCATTCAGGAAAATACAATTAATACGATTGAATCGTGTTTGTTTTTTTTTAATTTTCCTTATCTAATTGTAGAAGGTGGAATACCATCTTTACCCTTGGGGAACCTTCGTCTTCACACCGAACTAAACTTCTCTTAGTGCTCGAATCCGCCTCACAACCCCTCCTCCTGCACTAGCAAGAAATGTAGATCCATCAGGCATCAGCTCTGGCCTTGGATTGTTTGCTTCTTTTCTTTGTTATCTACTATTGGCTTGCTGCATGGCAGTAGAAAACTATCATGCTCAGCAAGATAACCGGGACAACAGCCGCCGGAGTGGGAGTGCGGTGAACCTGAGGCAAGTGCATGTGCATCACTAGCTTGTTCTGGACAAATGCACCATTTTGCCTCTGCACTTGGTAGCCGCTTCACTGCGAGATTATTCAGTTAGTCTTCAATCTAAAAGGATTGAATGGGATTGAAGAGGATTTCGATCAAAATCCTCTCCAATCTCTCAGATTAGAGACTAACCAGACAAGCCTATGTGATTGTCGATGACCTTGCACTTGACACCAAAAAGAGTGAAACTGGTCCAAGTTAATTATGGAACTTCTCTAGAACATGAGGAAAAATATTTAGGGATTTAGTCCCATGACGACAAAATAAAGGTTCTGGATTTAGAAATAGAAGTATACCATAAAACTAACTCGTTCGGCAGTGCTCTTTGGGGCAGTTTCTCTGTAAGAATCACTAATTTTCAATCAAACAGCAAAAATTTCGCACGGATTCTGGTGGGGGCACACAATAATCACTTCTCTATTTACATAAGGAGCGGTGAACTAAAAAAACATGTTCCTCACGACTTCTTATTCAATCTGCACCAGAATCATTTCAGAATCAATTCTCGCTTGGTGCACACGCTACCCCCTCACAAGAATCAACTAGAATCACTAGGAGATAATCAAGAAAGTGAAGCTAAGAATTAGGAAGTGGAGCTGTACTAAACAAACCTTTAATTAATACCATTGAATCATGTTGTTTTATTTCTTTTTTAATTTTCATTTTTCTAAATTTCGAAGGTGAAATGTCATCTTTACCCTCATGAACCCTCGTCTCCACGCCGAACTAACCTCTTAGTGCTCGAATCGTCATCTCTCACTGCCCGTCCTCCCACACTAGAACCGTATATCCATCCAATGTTGGCTTTGGATTGGTTGTTTCTTTTCTTGGTTAGCAAGGGAAATCAAAATCAATAGCATGTTCGGTTGGCTGGTTCGTATCGTTGCTGGTTCGTTTATGTGAGAGAGAAGTACTGCTGGCTGGTACATGTGAATATTATCTATGTGAGGGGGCTGGCCAGCCAGCCAGCCAGCCCCAGCCGATCGGGCTGCAAATCTTTCTTCTTTTTTTTTAGTCCAGTTCTCGTCCCTTACTGTAATTAGTTTGCATTGCTGCACGGCAGTTGAGACTCTATATCACGGCAGTTGAGACTCTTACATTCTATTCCTCGTACTAGCATCTATATTTTGTGAGGAAAAAAATTAACAAATAGGAGAACAAGAAGTATGAAATTATATTTAAAAAAAACTCAACCTATGGGGATAGACTCTTCTGCCGTATTGTATTAAGAAGAAACTTCTCACATGCAAGCCGATAAAACACTCCCAAAGCTGGCTGCCCTAGACGTGCCACTAGGCGAAGTAGAAAATTAAGATTATTGCATAATGGATAGTTGTAAAAGAAAGATCTCCTTATTTTGCATAATTTTCTAAAAGTGTAGCCACATTTTCTATTTTGGGGTGTTTCCTACTTTCTCTCACCACACCCTGTTTTGAGAAATTTACACTCTTGAGATTCCCCTACTATTTTAAAGCAAGTGGGAGACAAAGCAGAGGGCCCCTGAAAATATCACGAATCTGTTGTCAATTTCTTGAAATTGACTTAGCTTTTAAGCGAGGCCAGAATCACCAACAAATATGTCGAATTCATATATAACGCCTCATTCTTCTTTTCAATCATGGATTGTGATATCACAAACTTTTTTTTTCCGTGCACACTCCTTGCCCTACCTCCATTCAAAAATTCAAAAAAAACACCGTTTCTTAAAGTATAGCAAATAAATAGTTAGTGGAATCCTTCAAACTTCGGGCTCCACATGTTTGCCTCCTGAATCTACATTGGCAACACTCGCATTCTCAGCAACCCTGAGACAACTGACAACAAACCTTGAATATGATGTCAACTTCCATGCCTCCTGATTGCTGGTCCCACCACCCTCTCCACGAGCCATCGCTGGCCACAAGTTTCAGGGGATGTGGGCCCGGAGTGACATTCAGGGTGGACCCACAGATGCCACTAGGACAGATTTAGATTCCCTAAGAAAACCATTGGCCGGCTGTGAGGAAGTGTTGGGATTTTCTTGTCACCAGTAAGGAAAAAAATTTGAGGTTGCCGTCACAGAGAGTTTTGCTATGGGTGCAGGTCACCTGTTGATGTCCTAAGAAGTATATATATTAGGGCAAGTGGTCCTAATCGAAGGTGGTGGTGGACATGCAGTTGCAGTTCATCATCAGTTTGCTTGATCATTGTTGATGATATGTTAGTTTTTGGCATAAGTTTAGGTAGTTTGAGGGTTTATAATCTGAAGCTGTGGCCCCCCACTGGAATGAACTCATGACCAGCTTGGAGCCAGAAGAACAGGAATGCTACTGAAAAGAAATTCTGTCTTGACCCAAGCAAATAAGGTCGTCCAAATTAATTTTGTTTAAAATGATGAGGTCCAAATTGTCCAAGGAATAAATTTTTTAAGTAGAACAAAAGGTGAAATGGTACACATCCTTCCACCAAAATTCCAAACACACTTAAGGTCTTTGATATAGTAGTTATTACTAAGGCCAGTCTCAATTGCGAGTTTCATGGCGTTGTTTCCATGACTGTCGTGCCATGTAGAATGAAATGAAACATGGATAAAACACTCACTATCAATGTAGAGTTTCCCTCTATAGTTTCATAGGCATTTAATTTCATGACTCATAGAGAGTTGATAATCATACCAAAAGAGTTTCATTCCCTTGAAACTCACTTTTCTCTCTCTTTTTAAAAACGTTGCCACATCATCAAAGATGCTTATATGGTAGCTTATTAAATACAAATGAAACTCTGACGATACTCCCACTGGGACTGGGCTAATGAGGTGGAAACATTAATGCATCGCAATTAATAACTCAGAATGCTCGTGCTAATAATAATGGCTTCTCCTGCGCATGCACCATAGCATATCTGTATATATACACCACTGGTCAACTCAAGCTCACAGCTAGCGACCATGAGAATGCAATCTGTGAAAGATCACACATGACGCAGGCTAACATGCCCAACTAGTTTATCGAGTATTATACATAGACATCATCAAAGTGTAGCATATATACTACCACATCGACATCAGTACATCACATTCTATATATCTGCTGTCACGCCCAGACCAGTTTGAGCTCAAGAAGAAGAAGAAAACGAACGGACGACAATATTCGATATCCATCTGCTGGAATATCATCATATATATTCATCAGATAACTATGGGTCTGGCATCAACTTGCATGCAAGGCGATGCAGCTATATCAGGGTTAGTTTGTCCTGGCCCGCCTGACCGATCGCCGTGAACGGGAGACATAGGATTACATCGATCTAGGGTCCGCTGTCGATGAATTTCCTTTCATTAGTCTTTGCTTCTTGGGTGATGGTGATGGCGATGGCAACAGCGCGGCGACGATATTTGCTAGCGACGACTACTAGTACTAGCTAGTATATGATGACTTGGTCAATACTGAATACCTCTCGCTCCGATCCGTAGGTTTAACAAAGCACATTGAGCTGAGCCTGGTTTTTAATTTTAACCTATTGTGTGGTTGCTGTTGAATGTTGGGTATCAGTAATTAAGATCAGTGCAGCTAACTAGCTAGCTGACGAGATTTTTTTTAATTTTAACACTTTTTTGAAACTAATATTAAATCTAAATCGATTTTTTTTTAAAACTAACACTTTTGGCCGCGTCTATTGCCCTGGCGCGGCCGAATGCCTGTGCCGCGCCATGCATGGTGGCGCAACAGAGGGCTGACGTGGCGACGACCCAAAGCTGTGACCGCTGACGTGGCAGGGCCTGCCGCGTTACCGACCTTGGCGCGGCAGTGCCGCGCCCTGATCCGTGGCGCGGCAGGCCGGGCCAAATAAATACCGCGCGCGAGCCCCGCCTGGCCGAGCAGCCACGCCACCTGGCCGCCGCGCCCGCCGCCCGTCCGGGGGTACCTGGACGGTTTAATCGAAACGCGTCGCGCCCGTTTTTTGTTGAATTATTTTCACGGCCGAATAAAGAATTTGATAAGCCAATGATTCGTCAATCATAATACGGTTATGCACCATTTTAACTAATCGAGTACGAAAAATTGCCACCGGCGTCGAGATACGCCAGGACTAGTTGGTACTTAATCTCGCCGGCAGTGCTGCCGCGACTCAAAGAAACGAATAAGAAGCAAGTTGACAAGCTGCCACATAACATATTCATTGTTTTGACATAAGTTTGACATAACTTAACCAAATAACCCTGCAAGTTTCGGATGCCAATATTCGTTTGACCTAACAAATTAAGACCCAGGAGTGTAAGGATCCCTCGGACGTCTCTGTCTCTTCGGATTTGTTGGCCACACATTGAGAGTGTAGCCAACGTCGGTATGGTCGCGTCGACGGTGCGTACGGCTCGTACCCTGCAAGTATATGATATGCACGATTACTTATAATTCTTTATGATCGTTAGTTCATGGAGCCTACGTATTGAAACAAACTATCTTGGTTAGTACCTGTGAGGCTCCTTGGGTACCAAGCGGTGCACCACCAAGCTGAGATATGCCGATCTCGTCCTGTGGCCAATCGTCCCACTGGTCGTGTTGTCCGCCGAAGCCCGGGGGGTCGTCATCGTCGTCATCGTCGTCCTCGGTTGCAGGGTCCTTCCCAGCGCTATGATGTGGTGGTGTATGCACCGCGGAAGTGGCACCTGTCATCGGCTGAGAAGAGCCGGCCGGTGTCCTCACAGAGGCTGATGACGTGCCACCCGACCGCGCCGGGAGTGGCGGTTCATAAGGAGTGTCCATGCAGCTCAGCTTCTGAGCTAGCTTCCTGTAGCTCTTCTTCACCTTCTGCATAAATAGACGTTAAAGTTAGTGCATTACCCAAACGCATATACACTAAAGAAATATTTTCAGAATGAACAAGTTTATGTTTACCTCCACAAAAGCCGCGAGAACGCCTGGCCCCTGCCCTCTAGACTCGTGTAGCCGAAACGCTGCTTTGTTGGACAGCCTTGACAATTGTGTCGCCTGGGTACAAAAACACGGTTGGACAGTTTTAGTAGACATACTTAATACCAAAATGTTAACAAGTTGTACCATTCAAGTATATTACCACGTATCTTTGAAGCGGGGCTCTCTATACATGTGTGTCCTCCCTAGTGGTAACGTCGTACACATCTTCGATGACATCTTCCTCCGAGTCCTCGTCAATCGCCACGTCAGTGTACGGGGGCTTGATATGTGTCTTCGTAGACCTGTGAAGCCACCGCAGGTACTCGTCGAAGGTGCGCTGGTCGTGTGGAGGACCCTCAAGGACCGCATGTGGTACCCTGTTCTGCCACAAATGGATCCACGAGCTGTGTGTCACGCGCCAATCCTTGGTCTTGTACCTCTTCCTGCGGTCATACCTGCAACAAAACGATGTTAGTTGTACTAAACAAACCTCTAAATTGTAGCATTGTTATTAATCGATAACTCACCCGTGCAATTCTTGGTTGGTGGAGTCAAGCGGTGGTGGGCAGCCTATCATTCTCCCAAACTGTCTGCAGACCCGGATGGGCAAGTGAATCTTGACCACATGGAAGAAAATAAGAGGGACGTCGCAGCGATACTCGTGTGACTCGTCCCTAGTGACAGGACTGAGATAGGCCTGGAGTTCCGGAGAATCCCAAGGACACCAATGCACCTGAAATTTTGTAATTGCGTTAGGCTATGATATAGTGTACATCGAAGAAGACACAAGTATGATAGTAAAGAGAGCGTAACATGGTGCTGTGTCAGGACGTCGAGACCGTTCGTGTACTCCCTGTACTTGCGCCACGCATTCCCTCTAACTAACTGTGCTTCCGTCCAGATATACAGAGCTGTAGGGAGTGTATCATGCCCGTTCCATTTGCTGCATTTAACACGATAATGAATTAGCCACTAATAATCTCATCATATCTAACTGCCTTGAAGAATATAATGAACCAAAGTGCTTAACGGTAAACCATTATTAAGGGGCCTCCCAACGGGCAATCGTTCCCAACACCAAACCTGGAGTAGGTAGGAGCAACCCCCAAGGTTCGCATAGCCTGAGGTGCGACGGTAGGCAACGCATAGCTGTTGATACGTCCATGCCAGAACTGCGCTGCCCCAACTATACGCCGCTATGTTCTCCCACGGCTGGCGAAGTATGTCTAGGGAGATCCAGCTGATGGTGTTGCCCGAGGCGTCTGGGAAGAGGAAAGCATCAAGAAAGTGTTAGAGCCACACTCGAGCGAACCTGTCGATCAGAGCCTCCTCAGCCTGTGGGTCCAAGTAATCAAAACGCTCCGTGATCCAGGACGACGAACACACCGAAACTTTTCCTAAAATTGACCAAAACAAATGAGACCCCATGGCTGCAGGAAAGCAATGCAAGTATTAAATAGGCTTGAATTACTCACTTATTTTTCTTGGAAGCATCGTCATCCGGTGGAAGAAAGCCAGTAAACTGAGCCACCAGCTCCCTCCAATGATCGTTGTCAACTATCCCTGTCACTGGAAGTCCCCTCAACTGAAGGCCTAAAATAGCCTTCACGTCCTGCAACGTCAAGGTCATCTCGCCACAAGGTAAGTGGAACGTGTGGGTCTCAGGCCTCCACCTGTTATTAGAATAGAATGACTGTTAATTGCCTCAAATTAGTTACAAGAAAGTTTACGTACAAAGAATGCACTCGCACCTGTGTACAGTTGCAGTAAGTAGTGCTGGGTCAAGAGGCGGAAGACCGTGGTTGACAACACGGACAAGCTCGAGGAAGCCGGCACGCCGTATGTACGGCGCATAACGCTCATCCCACTGGTGCGCCTTGGTGTGCGTGCGAGGCCTCAAAGGAGGCAATGCCACCTCTGCGTCGGTGTCACTTAAGATGTGTGCTCGGTGCTGGTTGTCGTACTCCAGCTCAAAAACGGAGTACAACGGGTGCTGCGTGGGAGGGGCCATACTGTTACAAATTAATAAACAGAGCGTTAGAGTATTCAAATTAACAAAATTAAAATTAACATTAGTAAGTTCAGAAACAAATTCACTAACCTAACTATTCTAAATCCCTAAACCCAAAATCCTAACTATACTAGATAATAAATACATAATCAATCCATAAAATCCCTAAACCCTAGCTAAATACAAACAACTATAAACTAAATACATAATTCAATCCTAAACCAAAAATCCCTAACTAAATAACTAACTATAAACTAAATAACAAATACATAATCAATCCCTAAACCCAAAATCACTAACTATCCGAAATCACTAACATTCATAAATCAATAACAATCATAAAACCCTAACTATTCTACATTACTAACTATCCTAAATCACTAATTATCCTAAATCAATAATAATAAAAAATATATGAAATCGAGAGGGAGGTACCTTAGGGCGGCGGACTGACTTGACGCCTGCGACGTTTGTGGGCGCAGCCAACAAGGAGCTGCGTGGCGGGGGAGTGGCTGGCGCGGCATGGCCGCATGCCTGGGCGCTGGTGGTGGTGGCGGGCGGCGGCGGCGGCATCGCATCGGCAGGCGGTGCGTCGTGCGAGCTGGCGGGGGCTCATGGCGTGGCATTTATTTAGCCTCCCGCGCCCACGGATCGGCAGCACTTTGCCACGCCAAGGTCGGTGGCACGGCAGGCCCTGCCACGTCAGCGGTCACAGCTTCGGGTCGTCGCCACGTCAGCCCTCTGCCGCGCCACCATGCATGGCGTAGCACAGGCATTTGGCCGCGCCAGGACAATAGGCACAGCCAAAAGTGTTAGTTTTAAAAAAAAATCGAGAATGTTAGATTTAAAATTAGTTTCAAAAAAGTGTTAAAATTAAAAAAAATTGCTGACGAGCTGTGCTTGTTTCAGCTTTGAATCCAGAGTTTGCAAAAGATTGACCTCGCCGAGTATTTAATCTGGAAACTTGAGATCAAGCCAAAACTGCTGGTCATACCATGTGAAGAAATGAAGATTTGTCCTGTGTTTACAGGTAGAACGAATGAATTGGATAAACATGTCCACGGCATATCTAGCTGATCTGACGCGATGATATATGTAAGATTAGTATGTAAACAATATATAGCACTGTGTGCAAGGTTGTCGTCTGGTCGATCTATCAGTGGCCGTCGCTATTAGTAGCTGTTACCGATGGTTTTACGTTCTAGTGGTGCCGATCGAATGCTCAGTTGCTCACTCGATTCGGGAAGTACAGTGCTGTGCCTGGGCATATCCGGCGGCGGCGTCGGCTGTCGGCAGCACGCCGATGATATGATGGAGACTGTATGGGCCGGGGTGATGTGTACCTGCATGCACTGAACAACGGTGCAGCAGGTAACGACGACGGAGAGGAAGAGGACACGGACACTGAGCACTACTGTCTGCATCCGACCGGGAGCGACTACGGCAGCGTGAGGCTAGCGCTCATCGTCCAGAAGACCAGATCGAATTGCGCCGCGCGAGCTGAGCGAGCGAGACTGCACGGAGCAGAAGCCATATGGCTGGCCCCTGGCGACGCGCCGACGGCTCAGTCGCCGGTGTGCATGCGGCACTTGTTGACGAAGGGGTCGTCGGTGTGGTGGTCCGGGCTACGGGGTAGAGGTATGTGGCCCGTTGGACCGAATCGCGTGATGGTAAGCGTTTTCCGGGCCGAGCGGCGGAGGCCCAATTACCTGGACCCGACGTTTGTGAAGGTCCGTCGAAGGATTTTGTTCCACACGGCTTGGGTGCTTGCCTTCTAGCCGTCGGCCTTTGCAGCCTCGACCGACGCGTTTCTCCCGCCTGGACACATCAGGACATGACAAATGTGATTTCAAAAAAGAAAAAGAAAAGGACATGACAAACGTACTCCTGAGTAGTATATGTAACTAGTAGCAAACATGGTCGTATGTTGCAACGGAGCATACACCTCATTGTTGCTCAATGATTTATATAACAGTCATGGTATCTGATGTTCCAATATATAATAGAATATACTCTCACTACTACAGAAACTATTTTTAGGGGCGGCTTGTAACTCTTTGTAGGGGCGGTTTGGCCAGCCGCCCCTACCGAACCGTCTCTACAAATCATGTATTTGTAGGGGCGGTTCTCAGGCCACCCCTACAAATCGATTTGTAGGGGCGACTCGTATTACCAGCCGCCCTACAAAGGACGGCTGTAGTACTAGCCGTCCCTACAAATTGATTTGTAGGGGCGGCTGTAATACTAGCCGGCTCTATAATACATGTTTGTAGGGACGGTTTAATTTAGAACCGTCCCTACAGTACGTTTTTTCGTAAAAAAAATTAAATTTACAATTCAAATTCGACCAAAACATTGTTTGTTTCCGCATATTCCATCCAGCGTTCGCGTTGCCGAACGCCCCGCGACCAATGTTCCGAACCGCGTTCGCGTTGCCGAACGCCCCGCGACCAGCGTTCCGAACCGCATTCGCGTTGCCGAACGCCCCGCGACCAACGTTCCGAACCGCGTTCGCGTTGCCGAACGCCCCGCGACCAGCATTCCAAACCCCTTAGACTACAAGCACAAGAGTATTATATAAACTACAATTATATGTCCAATTTACAAGAATATATACAATCCATCATTAAATATACAAATTCCATACACATTGTTATCAATGTCCTAGAGCTAGCCTTTCAGTCTCGCGAAGGTGTTGGTACTGAGGATTTCTACCTAAGTCAGACTCTCGGTCATGGTAGGCGCCTTTGACGTGTACAATCTGGTTCAATATGAAGTTGCAAAGGTCGCCGACGAGCTCTAAGAGTTGGTCATCCTTGTATGGGTCTCTTTTCATTCCTTTCTCTTTTTTTCACTACAAGAGAATAAGTTTGGGTTTAGTATTTCATACAATGTACGAAGTTTTTATACTACAGGTGAAGAGGTTTAAACTTACCCTTAAGGGGTGTCTCCTGTAGGCACCGATGTTACTCATCATAGAACATATATAGTATCCGCAATGTACACTCCCAAGCTTCTACTTGGGGCACTGTGTGTTTTGCATATGAAAATGTTAAATAATGATTTTGACAGCCATGTAATGGAGTACTGAAGAAGTAAGTTACACTTACCGCATATACTGTTTTTATAGCGAGCTTTTCCTTCCTTGCTGGATCATGCCTTCCATGATGATTAGTGACATAGAACATAAATGCCCTGTTCGAATTATTTTAGCAAATACAACTTGTTAGTATTCAAAAGTGAACATTACAAGTATATATATAAACATATAAACTAATGGGTATTGTCGATATGTATACGTCTTGAGAATCGATATGAAGTCTTTGTATGTCACCGGGTCTCTATCTATTGAATCAAAGACCCATGCAATGCTCCTCCCGACATCGACGGCTATACAAATCCAGTGGTTGCTGCATGGATTTAATCATAGAACTAGATAAGCTCTTTTGCATCGAATAAAATATATCGAACAAAGCTTTAAGTATAGAGTTGAACTTACTCGAAGTTGTATGGTAGCCATATAGTAGAGTGCTGTTAGAGAGTTTTGAAAGCCAGGGCAATGTATGCCGCAACCTTAAGGGACTCTTCCTTTAGTTTCGTCATACGGATGTGCTCTTTCTCCCAAAGAGTCTTTGCAGCAGCTAGCTCTTTAGCATCCAGTTTCCACTGTTTAGGGTAATTAAAATTTGTTTGGGCTATAGCTTGAGGGTCTAGATACCCGGCTTTCACACTTGGCATTTGTTTGACGATGTGCACTTGTATTCTACAAATCACGGCGTGGGTTAGTTACAACAAAATTCAAATATTACATTCATATCATATCAGGAGGACAAGGAATTACAGGCACCATGTGCAAATTAGATTCATCTCCATTTCTCCTAGGTGAAAGCATGTGTGCATGTCATTGAAGTCAAAGATAATTTTCCCGGCTGGGCTTCCAAATGTGCCGGTGGGAAAGCATGCTTGTATGAGGTCTATGCTCGTTGAGAGAACACACAAGTACCAATCAAGGAACCTTCTCATTCCAAGTGGTAGGCGCTGGATGTCCTGGTTTGGTAGGAAGGGATTGCCTCTTTCATATGTTTTTGGACAATCCTTTGACCATTTGATGGCATCAACATTTGGATACTGCTTTGCAATTTTGTGGAGTTTGCTAGTGACGGTCTCCTCAGAACCCTGTGATGGGACTTTTTTAACTTGGTTCTCAGGCTTGAACTGGTCATGGGAATACCACTTGGACACCGACGAGACATCTTTCATCAGAACATAAACTGGCCTTGTGGTGATTGGATGCTTCTTTCGAAGTTCCCATTTAGGCACATTCTCATCTTCTTGTGCATCACCTTCTTCAGGAGGCACTCATTGTTCATGTATCGGCTGTGCTTGTTGAGAAGACTGTGGCATCTCATCATGCCCTTGCTCGGTACGAGCTAGAGAAGGTTGTGGCATCTCATCAGGCACATGCTCGCTAGGAGGCGGGGAAGAATGTGGCATCTCAGGAATGTGGTGGTCACGAGACGGTGAAAATATCTCCCCGACCTCAACAACTTGCTCCAAATTTGGGAGAGGGGGAGGCGGCGAAGAAGCAGTCAATATAATGTCCCGTTTGTGCCAGAGGATGAACTGCCCCATAACGTCTCCAAGTAACACCAGCCCCTCAGGAGTTGCGTAGTCTATCCTCCACTGCATGAACTCGGGCTTCACGGTATGCACCTCGACCCTAGTGTAGTCCGACGGTATCTTATTATTGTGGTGTAAGCCACCGGAGGATGTGCCACACCCGTTACCACCTCCATCACAGTGTTCTGCCAGCCGCTGAGAAATACCAAGGTGCAACTAGTTGGCGTATGCGATCGACGGGGGTTGTGGCTGTAGTGGAACCTTGGCTGCTAGGAACTTTCGGAGGGCTGCCAACTAATGCCAGTTCTTTCGGCGGCGTCACTAATATCTGTGGCTCCGTAGATAGTCCTTGCTCCTCCAGCACCTTCGCAACAAGAGCCTTTACTTGGAGCTCAAGATTAGTCTATTGGTCTCTGCCATGTTTCTTGTACATGTGCCTATCCTCTTCGAATCCTTACTTCCAGGTCGTCCTTTTCCCTAGCCCCCTGGTGCGGCCTGTGTGCTCCTTGTTTCCCAAGCCAAGGCTAAGCTCGTCCCTCTCTCTAGAAGGATTGAATGAGCCCTTCTCCTTGTCTTCAGCATATTTTAGTATCCTTGATACTACCTCTTGGGTCTCTGGCTTATCAAACTTAAGATTACCGTCGGATGATTCTGTACTCCTCGCATATATGCAATTCCTTGAGCGTACCTTCAAATTTGTCACATCGATATTCCCAGTAGCTGCGGCCTCTTCGTCCATCTTCCTAAACTACTCTTCCTTGGCATTGTAGCCACCGGGGCCTAGATGATGGTGGTGTTTGTTCCTCTTCGCCAGCTCGGTGTTACGGGCACTGAGCTCCACTGCCTCCGATGAAGTCTTTTGAGCCACGAGCTCCTCCCATTGACTAGGAGTTATTTTGCCGAACTCGTTGAAGGGAGTTAACCCCATTTAGATATACTTCGTGTTGAGCTCCGACCTCCAACGTCAGAATGACTCTCCCATCATCCTAAAAGCATTTTTTTATCAGTTCGTGCTTACCCTCTGGAAATCTAAAATTGAGCTTCAGCTGCCTATCCCATAGTTCATTCTTTTTGTTCTTTGGTACCTCTTTCCAGTTAGGGATTGCTGGGTTCAATTTATCTCTTACTAGGGCCCCGATCGAATTACAGAATCGTACTCTTAATTCCTTCAGCTCAAGGATCTCCCCTACTGGCCCGACCTCCGTTATCACATAGCATGCCTTATCTGGATATAGATTTCCTTTTCTATCCCCTTATTTCCTCTTAGGCTTGGTAGTCGTGGTTGTGTCTTGAGGTTGTGGAGCAGAGGCATCGTGATCCGTCTCTGTGGCTGTTACCTCTGCTCTCCTTTCCTCTCACTAGTAGAGAAACAACCTTTGATCCACTTTGAAATTTGGCTTTAGTCCCGATATTTTTTGCTCCTGGGACTAGAGAGACCTTTAGTCCCGGTTTGTAGCTTCAACCGGGACTAAAGGTCTCTGCCCAACGGCTGCTGTGGTAGGCTTTTGCTGCAGGGGATCTTTAGTCCTGGTTGGAGCTACCATCCGGGAGTAAAGGTTAACTTTTACTCCCGGTTGGTCCCTCCAACCGGGAGTAAAAGTCTACTCCCAGCTGGAGGCTCCGTCCGGGACTAGAAAGGGACCTTTAGTCCCGGTTGCTGTCTTCAACCGGGACTAACTAAAGGTTCCCTCCTATATACACCTTCTTCCTCCCCGAGCCCGAGCCACTTCGAGCTCAGTGTTCTTGCTTCATCGCCGGCCTCTCTTCTTCCTCATCGCCGGTAATCACAAGATTTCTTTGATTCCTCCATCGATTCTTCGGTTCTAAAGGTTACCAACTTTATACTCTTATGTTTCATCAGTAGCATATCTCATTTTGTGGACTAGATATATGTAGTTTTTTATGGTGGATTTTTTTATTTGTAAGCCATTTAAGCTTGAAATCACTTTAAAGTTTGCATATTTGGATGAAGGAAGGTTAAAGTAGTTATTCAAAACTAGTATTCAGCTTTCATTTCTAGCATGCATAGCACACTTCATGGTTTAGAGATATAGAGAATTTTAGAGTTTTTTTAATTTTATTTGTTTATAAAATGAGAAATTTATATTATATTAAAAATGAGTATAAAGAGTAGATATCAACTGCTTCTGGGTCCTCGGCCTCTCATCGGGTTCCAAAGCGACTGAGGCTGGACCTCCCTCTCATTGCATGCGGCAAGTGTGAGGAGAAGATTGTGATGGAGTATCGGGTGAGGAAGGAGTGTCCCAAAAAGGGCCGCATCTTCTACAAGTGTTCGGATCGCAATGTGAGTTATTTTGTTGCATTTGATGATTATGGTTAATTTATACTTATTTTTATGATGATTGTGATTAAAGTTCTAATTTTTTGTTTTAATTTTAGTAGGATGGCACTGGATGTTCCGGCTGGTACTGGGAGGAAGAGTATGTTGAACACGTGCAAAACTCTCTTGCACAGGCGGCTACGGTGGCTGATGAGGCAGTGATCCTACGGAAGATGCCCATAGATGTTGAACAAATGCATGATCTGTCTGTTTAGTTGGGATTGGTCGCGAAATCCTTGTGCTGCTGAAGTGCATTGTAGCTTTAGTTTTTTTAGTGGTAATTGGGATTGTCTACATTGTAGCGAGACTTTCATAAATTAATACCTTGTGTGGTGGCATGCATGTCGTATAATTAACTAATTATGTTCTAGATTTTAATATGGTATGTATGTCATGTAATGCAGATGAGCCAGCATTGGATGTACAATGCTGATCATCGCACCCAAGAGTTCATTGAGGGCGTGCATTCTTTCTTATGTGTGGCCGAGGCAAACAAACGCAATGGTTTCATGTGCTGCCCATGTGCCATATGTAAGAATTTGAAGGAATATGCTAGCTCAAGGAGTCTTCATTCACACTTGTTGAAGTCGGGTTTCATGCCAAACTATATTTGTTGGACGAAGCACGGAGAAACCGGGGTTGTAATGGAAGAAGGTGAAGAAGAACAATGGGACGATGATGACATTATTGCTGAATATGGTGCCTTCAATGATACTGCAATGGGGGAAGTTGAAGAAGAGGTAGTGGCAGAAGATGAGTCCGCTGATGATCTTGGTCAGGCCATTCGTGACGCACAAAGAGAATGCCAAGTTCGAGCACATGCTAGAGGATCACAAGAAATTGCTATACCCAACTTGTAATGCGGGGCAGAAAAAGTTGGGTACCACACTGGAATTGCTGCAATGGAAGGCAAAGAATGGTGTATCTGACAAGGGATTTGGGGAGTTACTGAAAATCCAAAAGAAGATGCTTCCGAAGGATAACGAATTGCCCGTCACTACGTACGAAGCAAAACTGGTAGTCTGCCCTTTGGGATTAGAAATCCAGAAGATACATGCATGTCCTAATGACTGCATCCTCTACCGTGGCGAGGAGTACGAGAAGTTAGATGCATGCCCGGTATGTCATGCATCGCGGTATAAGATCAGGCGAGATGACCCTGGTGATGTTGAGGGCGAACGTCCCATGAAGAAAATCCCTGCCAAGATTATGTGGTATGCTCCTATAATACCACACTTGAAACGTCTGTTCAGAAACAAAGACCATGCAAAGTTGTTGCGATGGCACAAAGAAGACCGTAAGGTAGACAATATGTTGACACCCTGCTGATGGGTCCCAGTGGAGAGCAATCGATAGAGAATTCCCGGAGTTTGCAAATGACGCAAGAAACTTAAGGTTTGCTTTAAGTACGGATGGTATGAATCCTTTTGGGGAGCAGAGCTGTAGTCATAGCACTTGGCCTGTTACTCTATGTATCTACAACCTTCCTCCCTGGTTATGCATGAAGCGTAAGTTTATTATGATGCTAGTGCTCATCCAAGGCCCAAGGCAACCTGGCAACGACATCGATGTGTTCCTGAGGCCACTAGTTGAAGAACTTCTACTTTTGTGGAACAGACCAGGTATACGTGTGTGGGATGAGCACAAACATGAGCACTTTGACCTACGAGCAATGTTGTTCATAATAATCAATGATTGGCCTGCTCTAAGTAATCTTTTAGGACAATCAAACAAGGGATATAATGCATGCACGCACTGTTTTGATGACATTAAAGGTATATTCTTGAAAAATGTTGAAAGGTCATGTACCTTGGCCATCGTCGATTTCTTCCTGCGAATCACCCCCTAAGAAAGAAAGGCAAGCATTTTAAAGGTAAGGCAGACCACCAGACCAAGCCGGGCAACCGAACTGGTGAGGATGTACTCAATATGGTCAAGGATGTGAAAGTAGTATTTGAAAAGGCACATGGCAACGAACCTGTTCCGAACGGCACCGACGGTCACGCACCCATGTGGAAGAAGAAGTCCATATTTTGGGAGCTACCCTATTGGCAAGTCCTAGAGGTCCGTAGCGCGATCGACGTGATGCACCTGATGAAGAATCTTTGTGTGAACCTGCTAGGCTTCATGGGTGTGTATGGGAAGCCTAAGGACACAGTTGAAGAACGATAGGACCTGCGATGTTTGAAAGAACGAGACAACCTACATCCAGAGAAGACAGATGATGGACGCCATTACTTAAGTCCTGCCAGCTACACTCTTAGCAAAGAAGAGAAGGAAAGCATGTTTGAATGCCTAGCAAGCATCAAGGTACCATCTGGATTCTCCTCGAATATAAGGGTATAATAAATGTGCCAGAGAAGAAATTCCTAAACTTAAAGTCCCATGACTGCCACGTGCTCATGACGCAAATTGCTTCTAGTTGCATTAAGAGGAATTCTACCTCGAAATGTATGTCTAGCCACCGTGAAGCTATGTGCATTCCTCAATGAAATTTCCTAGAAGGCAATCAATCCAATGGATCTAGCTAAACTATAGAATGATGTGGTTCAATGTCTTGTCAGCTTTGAGTTGGTATTCCCTCCTTCCTTATTTAATATCATGACACACCTCCTAGTTCACCTGGTCAAGGAGATTAGCCTTCTCGGTCCTGCGTTCCTACACAACATGTTCCCCTTTGAGAGGTTTATGGGAGTCCTAAAGAAATAAGTTCACAACTGTGCTCGACCAGAAGGAAGCATCGCCAAGGGCTATGGAACAGAGGAGGTCATTGAGTTTTGTGTTGACTTTATTCCCGACCTTGACCCGATTGGTGTTCCTGAATCGTGACATGAGGGGAGACTAAGTGGAAAGGGGACACTAGGGAAGAAAACATATATTGGTACGTAGGACAATTATTTTAATAAAGCACACTACATAGTTCTGCAAAACTCCTCCTTGGTGGATCCGTATATCGAGACACATAAAGAGTTGCTCCGATCCGAATTTCTAGGGAAGTCTGAAGCTTGGATTACGTGTCAGCACATGGAAACTTTCAGCGACTGGTTGCGAAAAGAATGTTAGGGTGATGAGAGTATTGATGAGCAACTGTATTTGTTGGCTAGGCAGCCATCGTGGCATATCCTCACATACAAAGGGTACGAGATAAATGGGAATACATTTTACACAGTAGCCCAAGATAAAAGGAGCACCAACCAAAACAGTGGTGTACACATAGATGCCACCGACCCTAATGGAAATAAGCAAACATATTATGGCCGCATAGAGGAGATATGGGAACTAAACTATGCACCTACTTTTAAGGTACCTTTGTTCAAGTGCCAATGGGTAAAGGCGACTGGAGGCGGGGTAGCAGTCGACAACCTGTATGGAATGACAACCGTGGACCTCAACAATATTGGGTACAAAGACGAACCGTTCATCCTTGCCAAGGATGTGAATCAGGTGTTCTATGTCAATGACATGTCTACAAAACCGAAGAGAGGGAAAAACAACAATGACCCAATCAATGAGCCAAAGCACCACATAGTTCTTTCAGGGAAAAGAAACATCGTCGGAATTGAAGACAAGTCAGACATATCAGAAGATTATGAAAAGGATGACCGAATTCCGCCCTTCACAGTGAACAAAGACCCAAGCATCCAGCTAAATGATGAGGACACTCCATGGTTACGGCGCGATCATAACCAAGGGATATACGTTAAGAAGAAGTTCACTACTGTGCCCGCTTGATATATATAGTGTATTCATATTTCTATCATGTATTCATATTTTCTATGATTTAAATAAATTTTCTGCTTGACGGTGGATTTCCTGTGGAGAATATGTGATGAAAAAACAAATGATCAACGTCAATAAGATGTGAAAACTAATTTCCTGTCGAAAAGCAATAGTTTTAATGATTTTAATTAAGTAGTACATTTTTGCATGGTGAAAATTATGATTTTTATTTACACTATGTTAAATATTTATACGGTAAAACAAAAGAGTTTAGGTTACAGATTTTTCTTATGTACAATAATGCAAAACCAGGTCCCGGAATTCTTTTTGTAATTTTTTGCTAATATTTTATTTACTAGGCAATTAACAACTCTCTACATATTTATATAAAAGAAATATATAAAAAAGGAAAAACTTCTAGAAACTGGCGAGAAGCCAAACTACAGCCCACCTTTACTCCCGGGTGGACCAACCACCCGGGACTAAAGATGGGTTGCGTTTTCGTGGCCCACCAAAATCACCTTTACTCCCAGGCCGTGGCAACACCCAGGACTAAAGGTCAGACCTTTAGTCCCGGTTCTAACCATCACCCGGGACTACAGGTCCCCCTTTATAAACCACGCCCTTCTCCCTTAGTTCTCTTCCCCTCTGTCTCCGCCGCCTTCTTCTCCAACCGGATCCAGTAGCCGCCAAGCCTTCTTCTCTGTCGCCTCATCTTCTCCACCAGATCGATCTGATCCAGCAGCACCGCCGCCCTAGGTGACCACCCTAGCCTTGCCTCATCATGCGCGCACGCTGTCACTGGCCCCACGCGCACGCGCGCTTCTTCTCCGGCTGGCCAGTGCACGCCTCGCGTCGTCCTCGTCCCCGGCCCACCTCGCTCGTCCTCACCAGATCGCCAGCCCTTCACGCCCGAGGAGGACGCCGCCATCGTCCGCACCTATGCCGGCGTAGCTCCACCTTGAGGGCGCCGCCAGCATGCCCAGCCTCTACAGCTCAGACCGCGCCGACGCCATCACCGATGACGGCGCGCCGCGCTGCGACGATCCTGTCCTCGTCGAGATGGAGCGCATCAAGGCCGTCCTCATCAACGACCAAGAAAAGGTCCCTCCTCCTCCTCACCTCTGCAACGTTCTGCCGCCACCATTTTTATCACTGCCGATTCCATTGGTAACTCGCACTGAATCTTCTCTGCTCTCACGTTGTTGTAGTCGGAGTCCGATCGAGTTGCTGGAGCTACTCCAGCAGCTACAGGAGCTAGACCTCGTGTTTGACACCTTGGATGTGAGCCACTGCCGCCACCATAATCCATTTATGATGGGTTAATTGCTCCAACCTTTTGTAATCGGATTGATGCGTGTGCTGAGCCCTCATGCCGTCAATCTTGTAATGCGATTTTGCGCTGAGCCATTGAGCTCAGTGGAGCATGGGCGCGGCCTGGTGTCTCATTGTTTTCTCCTTTTTGCGCGGTAGCTTATGACGACGCTGGCCCCCAGATCCGAGACGTTCGACGGCGTTTGTGATGTTGTAGTAGCGCACATAGTTCTCGTACTCGAGCGAGCATACCTCCGCCTCCTTGGCACGGACGCCACCACCCGCGAGCTCGCTGATGTCTAGCACGTCACTTAGAAATCATGCCTTTTATTTTTTAGAATTAATTTTTCCATGAAATGAAAAACTTAGAAAATAGTTAGAAAATTGTAGAAAATCCGTACTAGTTGAACTTGCGGACCGTGTTCATCTCGGCTAGCATGTTCTCTGCCGAGCGGTAACGGACGTCAAGGAGGAGCTTTGATTCTACTAGGGAGAGCGGCAACGGTCATGGAAGACCGTGTTCCCTTCCTCGTAGAATTGGAGCTCTTCCGTGGCCAAGTACGGTGCCGTCCGATGAAGAAATGCCCGCCGAGATGATCACGTAAGCAAGGTCAACTAGTACGGAAGCTTACGTGATCTTAGAAGATGTGTGAGGTCATGAGAGCGTGTGTTTTTTCTCAATTTTGTCGAGCAGGTCACTTAGAATTAATTTTCCATGAAACGCCCGCGAGCTCGCCGATATTGAGCAGGTCACTTAGAATTAATTTTTCCATGAAATGAAATACTTAGAAATCATGCCTTTTATTTTTTAGAATTAATTTTTCCATGAAATGAAAAACTTAGAAAATAGTTAGAAAAATGTAGAAAATCCATACTAGTTGAACTTGCGGACCGTGTTCATCTTGGCTAGCATGTTCTCTGCCGAGCGGTAACGGACGCAAGGAGGAGCTTTGATTCTACGAGGGAGAGCGGCAACGGTCATGGAAGACCGTGTTCCCTTCCTCGTAGAATCGAAGCTCTTCCGTGGCCAAGTACGGTGCCATCCGGTGGAGAAATGCTCGCCGAGATGATCACATAAGCAAGGTCAACTAGTATGGATGTGTCGGTGTTTTGGACCGGCGGGTCCTCAACCAACGAGTGAAAATGTACTGCATGTCCCTAATCCCAGATGGTGATGCAAAGAGACACAAGGTTTATACTGGTTCAGGCAATAGGTGCCCTACGTCCAGTCTGAGAGAGCGATCTTGTATTCCTTGCACCGAGGTGCTTGTAGTAGGGGTTTACAAGCTGAGCGAGAGAGGGAGCCGGTCCCAGGTCTCTGTGAGGAGTAGTGCGGGTTGCTTGAGATGTTGATCTCTTGCAGTGAAGGAGTGTGCGCGTTATAGGGTGTTGTTGTCCGTTGCTTGTACGGGTGTGTGATGCCTAGGAGCGGCCCTGGTCACTCCCTTTTATAGTCGAAGGGAGGCACAGGGGCGGTACATGTATTTGCTACGTGGTGTTTTTTTTGGCAAAGGCGGCATGTCCGAGCCCTGCAGCTTGTCACTGTGGCGGTATGGTTGGTGGAGCAGTCTTGTCCTCGGTGCACTGGAGCGACGCGCCGGTCACGCCCGATCCTGTGCGATGTGGGAGCTCCTGTGGTGGCCCGGCAGGCGTGCCTTCTTCTGTTGGAGACGTGCTGGTCACTGTAGGTTTGACCGGCGTGGAGAGCCAAGGCCAGGTTGATGCGACGGCGTGGGTACGCTAATTCTAAGGCTACAGGAGCTAGGCCCTGTGTACGACATGGGAGCTCCTATAGCCTGACGCAGGGTGTGGCGTGTACTGCAGGCGACGTGCCGGTGCCGGTGCGTCGTCAACGTAGAGAGCCAAGGCTCAGTCGGTGTAGAGGCTGAACCATTGTGGGGGGCTCAACGGGCGTAAGCCCCGAGGCTACAGGAACCCGGGAGCGGTTAGCCAAGGCTCGGAGAGAGCAGTTGGCCTTGTACATCGATTTTGAGGCTACAAGGACCCGGGCATGACTTTCCACGCCGCGCTGTCCTTGGAGCAGGGGTTAGGCAGCACAGCGTATCATGGGCATCAGCCGTGGGCACAGTGCTGAGCACAGCGGCCGGTAACCCCCGCCCCGTCCTGTCCCGGATGGTAGGGCGTTGATGTGACTTCCGTCTCATCGGCCACTCCACTGTACCGTGCCGTCGTGTGGCAGACGTTGTTGGAGTGGTTGAACACTTTAGTTGGATGTGATGTCCTGTCAGAGAAGTCGGTCAAAGCGGCGGTGACGGGGTTGATGCTGAGCCGGCCTCGAGTGAGTCGGTAACTGGGTGCTCGTCCGAGGCCTCTCAGCGTGGGGCCTCGGGCGAGTCGGATAATCGGTACCTTGTCTAAGGCCTCGTGGTATGGTTCTGGGCCGAGCCTACTTCGGTCGTGCCAGGATGTTGTTCAAGGTGGGCCGGGCGATCTAGCCGGGCCTCAGATGAAATGGGGGTTTGCCTGCGGTTGTACTTTGGCTTCAATATTTACAAGTCCTAAGCAATTTTTTCGGTCTTTGCTTAGGGTGCCCCTTTTTATGGTACCTGATAGTGGCCCCTGAGCCTCGTGGAGAGTGTGAGCGCTCTCCCTGAGGTTTTGACGAGACTTGGCTTGCGCAAGCTCCTGTCGGGATTCGTGTTTCGTAGTCGAGGCTTCGGTGGGTGCGCGCGAGTGCACCTACCGAGTGTAGCCCCCGAGGCCCTAGAGGAGTGGATTTATTCCTCTAGGGGCTTTTTCCCTATTGAGTGAGGGGTTTTATCGCGTTTGTCGAGCCCCCGAGTGTGAGTTCGGGTCACTGGGCCTCGGCTGGGTCGCAGGAAGAGCCCCCGAGCCTCTCCCCGGAGCAAGAGGGTGGTCAGGAGTTTTCCTGTCTTTTTTGTGCGGCCCTCGCACATCCTTTTCATTCGGAAGGAGGGGTGGAGTATGCTGGGATACCCTCGATGGGCGAGCAGTGACACCTCCGATGAGCTGTTGTCGGGTAAGTCCAAGTGGAGGCCCTTGCCCCATTCGATAGGGGTCGGCTAGCAGTCTAGAGACGCACTCTAAAAGTACCAAAGGACTTCTCTAGTGGGTCCTAGGGCTGTTTGATTGGCCCTAGGGGCTCGGTGCCTCCCTTCGGTGGGATCCCATTCAGAGACCTCCCTGCCGGTCTCAGACACGACTTAGGGCATCCCAGGCAATTGCTTGCTTGGGCCTCGGCCATGTACGGGCTCGCCCATAGTCGTCCCTGGCTCTGTTTGTCCAGGGGTGGCTGTCGAGACCCTTGGGGGCCCAGCCTTCGAACCCCTGGACAGTAACGGGCTCGGTGCCCAGTTCCTTAGTCTAAAAGGAATCGGGTGGGGAATATTCCCTTCCCATCGGCTGACGACGGTGGGTGCGCCTTTTGAGGCGGTTCCTCAGGGAGACGGAATGGTGCCTGCCGTCGCCGTGGGTGGATGTGACGTGATGTCTGCGGATGGGACGTTACTGTGCGCGCGCGGTTAATAAGAAAAAGGTGAACGCGTGGGCGGTTTGGTCGGAACCGCATTAACTGCGCCAGATCTAGGAAATTTTTTCCTGGTTTCGTCGCCTGCCTGTTTGCCCTCTCTCCTCCCTTATAAATACGTGATGCGCTGCGCCCCGCCCCTCTTTACCTTTTCCGCCTACGTTCGCCCTCTCTTCCTTCAAGCGGTTGCCAAGAAATGAGGAAGAGAGCGCCTTGGAGAAGAAGGGAGGAGGGGGAGGAAAGGAGAGAGAGAGAGAGAGAGAGAGAGAAAAGCGGGAGCTCGCCTTGCCACCGTAGCCACATTTTCCACTGCACCCATGGCTGGTGGCGCTGTTGTCCTCTAGGCGGATCCTTGGGGTCCGTCTGACGTGTCCGCGGCGACGCTACAGTCGCTCATCGACGACGGTCTCCTCTGCTCGGTCACCGACCCCAATAGGCCAAAGTGGACTGCTCTGGGGAACGAGCCAGAGTCGAGGCCACACGATGGCTACATGGTGAGCTTCATGGCCATCCACGAGCGTGGCCTCGGCTTGCCGATGGACCGGTTCATGCGGGCGCTCCTGCACTACTACGGCGTGGAGTTCCACAACTTCAACCCCAACTCCATCGTGCAGGCGGCCATCTTCGTTGCCGTCTGTGAGGGGTACCTGGGCATTGCCCCCCACTGGGAGTTGTGGCTCCACTTCTTTCGGCCGGGGCTTACCACCAAGCCGGCGGGTACGACGGGCACGCGGAAGGCGTTGAGGGCCGGTGGCTGCACTCTCCAAGTGCGCCAAGACCGACAGTGCTTCTACATCCCAACCCAGCTCGTGTCGTCTAACCGCCGCTGGTACAACAACTGGTTCTACCTCTGCAATGATGACGGCGGGCTTCCCCCCTATACCGGGCGGGTCGTGGAGAGCCAGCCGGAGAGGTGGAGGTACGGCGTCCTGTTGGTTGATCAGCCCAAGCTGCAGCCGCTTCTTAGGGCCCTGGAGAGGCTGCGCATTTGCGGCCTTACAGCGGCCGTGGTCGTGGCGGCCTTCCACCGTCGGAGGGTGCTGCCACTGATGGCTCGGTGGCGGCGCCTGTTCGAGATGACACCTGGTGAGTCGATCGATGGCATCCGGATGTCCGCCGTCACCCTCCCCGACGAGGAGATTCTGTGTCGAGTGAGAGAGACGGTGGAGGGGCGGCAGAGGAGCAGTGATCTGACCCCATTCTCGATGCACCCATCACGGGGGTATATCTCTCTGGTGAGTTGCGCGTTGCTGCATTCCCTGAGGCCTTCTTGCTCCTTACATTTTCAATTCGTTTCCTTATTACGTTTGCCATTCCTGCAGGGGATGAGGGATGTGCGAGCCTCTCCGCCGCCCATTCCTGAGGACACAGAGCGGCGAGCCGAGAACAGTGCACATGCTGAGGCGTACAAGGAGCAGAAGGATGCCGAGGAGGCAAGGCGCAAGAGGAAGAGCCTCGAGCGTGACGAGCTGGAGAAACATCGTCGGCAACAGAGGCGCGATGGCCTCCCGGAGGAGCCATCTCCGTCATCGTCATCGATGGACTTTTTGAGCGACGACGATGACGACAGCGAGGTGGGGCGGGGTCCCCTGGACCACCTCCTTGAAGTCAGGGAGATGGTGCCCGGGGCGTCGGCGAGTGTAACACCTCGGGTGTTTAAATATTAAAAACCGGACATATCATCATATGCATTGCAAGGCATTGGTTATATTGTAAACTTTGATATGCATTCACTAAAACAAGTTTACATTTATGTTATAAGTATTGCTTGGTATTTTTTGAATCAAGTTTAAAATCTTTGTATTGATTTGAAATTCCGAAAACCCTGATTTTCAATATTTAAATCTGACCCTGAAAATCCATTTCAAAATCAAAGCACATTTTGGGGTTGAGTCTTAAAGCAAAGTTGTAGAGCTTGTCGAGTTGTACAAAGTTTGTTTTTGGAGTTTTTCAAGTTATTTAGTAAAATTTGAAGTTATTTAAAAAGGCGAAATTCCTTAAATATCCCCGCTTTAAATTCAAAAGTTCATTTTAAAATGTAGGCTGAATTTGGGTATGGTTTCAAAAGCAAAGTTGTAGAACTTTTGATTTGGAACAACTTTTGTTTTTGGATATTTTTGAGTTGTTATGAAAATTTGGGAGTAATTTGTGAAATTTGGTGGATGGCAATTCTGTAATTTTGATGAACAGTGTTCACCGCTTGAGCTACACCGCCGGCGACCTTCTTCGGCGTTCCAGTCACGCGCGTGGCCATCTTTGGCGTCGCGTTGGCGCGGTAAAGGCCGCAGCGTGGCTTCCTTGAGCTTCTGAGCCGTGTTATTTGGACCGAGGCGCCGTCGTCGTCGTTCTTTCCTCTCCTCTGTTTTCTCCCGCCGCCACCGCCATTCTACGTTGAGCCCTCGCCGTCGAACCAGCGCCTGTGCCGTCGTAGCAAAGCGCTCAACAGCTTCGCCTCTTCCTTGCGCGCTCAGCCGAACCATCCTTGACGCTAGATTTCGCCGTGAAACGTCGCTTGCCGCCCTTCTTCCTCGCGGCCGGCAGCACCACCGTGGTGTGCGCGTCGCCGTGGCCAGCGTGTTACGGTGAGCCTCTGCTATTTCTAACTCTTGCTTTAGCTTCGCCTCGATGCCATGGTGCTTTGTGCCCGGTTGATTGACCATTTCCTCCACCGCAGCCGCCGTCGTCGAAATTTGCTCCGCCGTGACCGCTGTGACCGTCGAACCGTGTCTTCGTTGCTTCTCAGGCTCGGCTAGCGACTCCAGTGTGTTCGGGGTGAGCTCCTGGTTCTACCCGAGTTGTTTGTTTCATCATTACCGAGCTCCTATTGCCGGCGTAGCGCAGCCGCGCTGCCGTGTCCACCATGGCCGTTGTCATGCTCATGCGCCGCTGTAATTGGTCCCGATTGTGCCACCAATCGAGGCGTAGGGGTGTAGGGGTCATTTTAGTACCTTGGCCGTCGCCGTTGAGCTCGCCGTCGGCGAGTTTTCGCCGGTCAGCGCGCGTGTCGCCGTGGTCAAAGCGCGAGGTAGAAGATGACAAGTGGGACCCGGTTGTCAGTGACTCGGCGTTCAAAATAGATTTTCTATTTTTCTGAAATAAGTGAATAGTGTCCGTTTTTGTTATTTTTGTGTAGATTTATTTAGAGCTCCAAAAATTATGAAAATTTTTATGTGACTTCTCTGTGATGTGTATTATTTAGGAAAAATATGAAATGTTGATTTTCTATACTTTTTTAGTGTGATAAAAATTGCTCAATTAATTAATAAATGAGTTTCCAGGATTTTTCTAGGCTTATTTATGTATCCAAAAATTATGAAAATTGTTTTGTCACTTAGTTATCATGTGATGAACATATACCAAAATTTTTAGGTCAATTGGAACAAGTTTATTTATTTCATAATTATTAATTCATTCATTCATTCATAAAAGCAAATAGTAACCTTTAGTGATTTAGGTTTTGTTTGAGTTTTTTATTAAGTGATGTCCTTGGGTCATTAGTTGGTAATGATCCTTGGCAATTGTTGTGAGTGTTGCGAAAATGGTTTAGTTAGTTTGACTTGTAACTGTACCGCGAAGGAAAGTTGTATTCAAGTTGTTAAGTTTTGCATCCATCATCGAGCATCATATTTTGTATCCGCATCATGTTAAACATGGCATTGTTACTACGTGTAGTGAACGAAGGTGAACACGTGGTAGTTAATCAAGTAGTTGAGGAGGTTGATCCGTCTGTGGAAGCTGGTGTTGATATTGGTGGAACGACTCCGGACCCAGACTTTTTCGTCAACGAAGGCAAGCCCCGGATGCATACAACCCTACCTTGTATTTTACAAATTGATTTCGCTTTTGCTTCTTTTTACTGCATTAAGTGATTAGGAGTCAAGTGAAAACCAAATTGGTACCTTACCAACCTTGTTATTCCATATTTACCATATTACTAGTTTTAAATTCGTATATGACAGTTTTGCTTAGCTATGCTTAGAACGGTGAAAGTCGGGTGATTACCTGTCATCTACAAGTTTTAAATGGAGCTTTGGTTAATTATGTTAACATGTGATATGGGAATGTGGAGTAATAAATCTAGACCGGGTGGACTCGGTGTGTGTGAGCCACAAGACATGGAGGTCTTGTCAGCAGGTTCTTTCCGCCTGTGTCGATTAAGGTCCGTCCGTTGTTGAATTGCATGAGGTGAGACTTTGTAGTACTAACCACATACTTCGGTAAGCCTTAACTTGGCTATTCTATTACGAGAATGGCTACTCGCGCACTAGGAGTGGAGATATGGCGGGAATAGCGTGTACCCACGTGGCAATGGGCTGGATTGGTGGAGTACTGTATTCTCGGGTGGCGCGGACCTATTCTTGTTTTAGAGGATCCGAGGGTAGGTTGGTATATGTAGGTCGAGGACCTGCATATGTCGTGTGGTCTGGAATTCCCAGCTAGGTTATAATCGGTTCGAATCGTCGTTGCTCCTCGGTTATGGAGACTCAACTCACTATTCATCATCGTAGTAATTAATAACTGAAACCTGAGGATGGTATGAGAAAGTGTTGGATATGAAGTTTCATGATCTCAATACGGATCGTGTCAGCTTTGTATATGATCTTTATGAAGTTTTAAACGTTGATATAAAGAATTTTGTTAAAATGCTTTTACGCAAAAGAACCTTGATTACTGCTAAAGCCATACCTTGAATCCTATGAGCCTGCATTCCTGTGTTCTTTTAAATTCTTATTTCGGTTAAGTCTTGTTGAGTACTTTTGTACTCAGGGTTCGTTGACCCTTGTTGCAGGTGAGGCTCATGAGCAGATCTATTTTGGATCGTGCTGCATGACTGTTGTTCAGTGCGATGACGATAATTAAATGTGTGGCCCTTGGGCAGGGCAGCTTATGTTGTGTGTTTTGTAATATATTATAATGCCACTCCACTACTTTGGTTTGCTTTAATATCGAACTTAGTTGTATGGTTTGAAACAAATAGTTTGTAAACTATGTTATTGTAAGGCTTCCGCTGTTTTTACTCTGATGTATCTATTTAAATAAACTGTTGTAATACTGCAATGACTCTGTAATGTGATCCTGCTCAAAAATCGTGGATGATTCGAGGTTCCCCGAGGACACCCGATAGTCTTCTTAAGTTACCGAGAACGTATGCATAGATGTCAAAGGTCGTTGGACAGTGACAGGTGCATGTGGGCCCTATAATTTAGGAGGTTCTACCACAGAATGGTATCAGAGCGATCGTTACAAAGTTTTTTGTGGTATTGGTTTACGAAAACTTCAAAATGATTTGGGATGACTAAATTTAACTTGATTAATTTGGTCTAAATTGCTTCTGACTTGTCTTATTTCTTTCTCACCATTCCTCATTTGATTTAAAAGGTTTTGTGTGGTGGAGTAGTAATCTTATTATGCCCTATATAAAAACAAATGTTGTTTTAAGCTTTGGTGGTTTTGTTCGTCAGAACGATTCATGCATCATAATTAAGTTACTTGTTACTTCCTTCGTCTCTGAGTCTGGGGTGAGTAGTGTGTATGGGTTGAGTGTGTAGTCCATCCTTACTGCTCTTGAGACTATTGTCAGATTGTTTTACTTGGATTAATACTGCTTGTACAGTATGGCTCGTACCAAGAAGACACCCCGTAAGTCCACTGGGCCCAAAGAAGTTCCTCGGCACCAACTAGGCCCTAGGAATGATGGTGCTAGCAGTAGCAGCTCTAGGCCTGATCCTCAGGCGGAGATACAGAGGATTTCTGCAGAGTTAGCCTAAGCTACTAGAGATAGGGCTATGGACGCCATTCAGGTGGGCAGATTACAGGAGCAATTAAGACGTCTCACCACCGCTCACAGGAACTGTGAACGTATGTTAGTTCGTACGGTGGAAGGAAGGAATGAAGCTTGGCATAGGGAAAATGTAGCTAGAGCTAGAACTCATGAGTTAGAATTTTATGTAGAAGACTTAGAAGAGCATAATACCTATCTGCATGAGGAAGTTCATAGGCTAAGCAATCTCCTAGATCCAAATCATGAACCCCAAGCTGATGAAATGGATCCCGGTGTTATCCTTGCCGATGGTAGTGAATCGGAAGAAGAAGAAGAAGATCCCGAAGAATTAGTAATGATCGATGAAAGTGACAATGAAGGCGGTAATATTTCCGGAATGGATACCGAGCCTGAAGTTTGATGTAATCGCAAAAAGGAGTAGAGTTGTGAAATAGTTAGTTCTAGTTTAAGTTAAGTAGTCTTGTTTAAATGCGGTTTTGTGTTTAAATAAGTGAAACTAGTGTAATGAGTTGCAGTCCGCTCTTTTATCAATCAATAAAGGCTTGTAAAGTAAAGTTTGGTTTGTTGTGAACAGATGTGTCGTACGCGGGGTTCGTATATTCCTGGTACTTCACAAAATGAGAACGATATTCTAGATCCGCCACCAGTTCCAACAAATCTAGCGGATGCTATAGCCGCACTTGTCAATGTGACGGTTGAAAATTCGTGTTTGCTTCATGAGATGGCTCAAAGTAATTAGAATCAGATGCATGGAAACTGTGGTCGCCATCATAATAGGTAGGAGGCTACATATGTGGACTTCACAGATACAAAACCCCCAGTGTTCACTAAGGCAGATGAACCATTGGAGGCTGACGATTGGCTTAGGACCATGGAGCAGAAGTTTGATCTTATACCATGCATAGAGTTTCAGAAACCAGTGTTTGCTGCTCAGCAACTTAGAGGTGCAGCCGGTGCTTGGTATGCAAATATTATGGCCATGCAACCCGCAGGTGTTCCGTTAACTTGGATGGAGTTTCGTACTGCTTTCAGAGCCCATTATATCCTCGAGGGAGTTATGGCTATGAAGCTAGATGAATTTCTTGCTTTGAGGCAAGGGGACCAAACCGTGATGCAATATGTGGGAAGATTCAATCACCTGTCACAATATGCACCTGAACATGTCAATATTGATGCCAAGAAAAAAGAAATGGTTCATGAGAGGTCTGAATACCAAATTATAGACTATGATGACAACATGTACCAATGTCACTTATCATGAGGCAGTGAATATTGCTATTGCTTCAGAGGCAAAGTATCGGCAGCATAAGGATCTCAAAAAGAAAAAGAGTATGCCGTCTGGATCTTATGGGGGAAATCCAAAGAGGCAGAGGGTGATTTATCATCTAGTTAATCATAATCGTCCTCCTTATCGTCCGCCGTAGTTTCAAGCCGGTCAGCAATCAAATGTCCATCCTGCTACAACTTATCAGAATCCACAACCGACAAATGCTTCTGGGTTTCTGCTTCAACACCCCAGGGTCACAAGTATCCTTATTTCAATTGTGGCAAGCCTAGTCATTTCTCGAGAGAATGTCCGTATCCAAGGCAGTCTAATCCCAATTATCAGAAGGCCCCTGCAAATCAACAACAGGCTCAGGCACAAAACAAGAATAACAATCAGAATGCTCAGAAAGGCAAAGATGAAAGGAAGACAGGACGGGTGTTCTATATTCAAGTTGGGGAGATTCCTGAAGGAGAGCCCGTGATGATGGGTATGTTTCCTGTTGCCAATCATCCTGTAGTTATACTTTTTTATTCTAGCGCATCGCATTCATTCATCAATAGAACATTTGTGGTGAAGTACGAAATTTCAATTGGGACAACAAAGAAAAATTTCTTTGTACAGTCGCCCGAGGGACGTCTATGTACTAAGGAAATGGTATACCAGGTGCCCATAAACCTAGGGTGGGCATATTTTCCCACTACCATGATTATCCTTAAGGATCAGGATATAGATGTAATCTTAGGAATGAATTGGATGCATCAAGATAAAATTTCATTATAGATGCTTTGAATAGAACTATAAGGGTGAGTTTGCCGATAGAACTTCTCAACTTCTCATCCAACTTCCAACCTTAAGAAGATCAGTGGGCAGAGTTTGTGCAATCTGCCGTCAAAGAGATTAGAGATATCCCGGTAGTATGTGAATTTCCTGATGTGTTTCCTAAGGATTTACCCGGTCTACCACCGATAGGGATGTCCAGCTTTAACATAGAATTGCAACCTAGAACAGCTCCGATTTCTCGGAGAGCTTATAGGATGCCACCTAAGGAGTTAGTCGAGTTGAAAACTCAGTTGCAAGAATTGATTGAGAAGGGGTTTATACAACCTAGTTCATCGCCTTGGGGGTGTCCGACAATTTTTGTGAAAAAGAAAGATGAGACTCTGAGGTTATGTGTTGATTATCGTCCGTTGAATGAAGTGACCATCAAGAATAAATATCCATTACCTCGGATAGATTTGCTTTTTGATCAATTGGCCGGAGCCAAGGTTTTCTCCAAGATAGATTTGAGGTCAGGATATCATCAAATCAAGATAAAGCCTGAAGATATTCCCAAAACGGCATTTACCACAAGATATGGATTATATGAATATTTGGTAATGTCTTTTGGTTTGACCAATGCTCCAGCTCATTTCATGTATTTGAGGAATTCAGTATTCATGCCTGAGGTAGACAAATTTGTAGTGGTGTTTATTGATGATATTCTAGTATATTCCAAGAATAAGGAAGAACATGCGAAACACCTCAGAATTGTTCTGACTCGCTTGAGGGAACATCAACTATATGCCAAGTTCACCAAGTGTGATTTTTGGCTTAAGGAAGTACAATTTCTTGGACACATCTTGTCAGCGGAAGGAGTTGCTATTGATCCAAGCAAATTGAAGGATGTGCTTGATTGGAAACCACCAACCACAGTTCATCAAGTTTGGAGTTTTCTAGGATTGGCGGGGTATTACCGTCGAATTATTCCAGATTTCTCTAAAGTATCAAAGTCCATAACTGAGTTAATGAAGAACCAAGTCAAGTTTGCCTGGTCATCTGATTGTGAAGAGGCTTTCCAGACTTTGAAGAGACTATTGACCACTGCACCAGTATTAGCCCAACCTGATATCGAGAAGCTGTTTGATGTTTATTGTGATGCTTCAGGTATTGGTATTGGATGTGTGTTGATGTAAGAAGGCCAAGTCATTGCTTATGCATCCAGGAAACTTAAGCAACATGAAGAACACTATCCGACTCATGATCTGGACTTAGCAGCTGTGGTCCATGCTCTGAAGATTTGGCGGCATTACCTACTTGGTAATATGTGCCATACATATACAGACCACAAGAGCTTAAAATATATCTTTACTCAGTCAGAGTTGAATATGCAACAAAGAAGATGGTTAGAGCTGATTAAAGATTTTGACTTGGAAGTACATTATCACCCTGGTAAAGCAAATGTGGTGGCAGATGCCCTCAGTCGCAAAAGTTATTGCAGTTGCCTGACAGTAAGAACAATGGGTTTGACTTTATGTCAAGAGATGGAGAAGTTGAATGTAGAAATAATTCAACAAGGTAGTTTGACCAACATAATTGTTGAAGCCACTATTCGAGATCAAGTTATTGCTGCTCAGAAGAAAAACAAGTGTGTAGCCCATATCAAGGAAAGAGTTAGGAATGGAAAGGTGGAATGTTTCAGTATAGATAATGAAGGTGTGCTATGGTTCAAGGATCGTTTGGTAGTACCAAAAGTTCCTAAGTTGCGGCAGTCAATTCTTGAAGAAGCACATGCTACTAGGTTATCTATCCATCCGGGAAGCAACAAGATGTACCATGACTTAAAACAAAGGTTTTGGTGGACAAAAATGAAGATAGAAATTGTGAGATATATAGCAAAGTGTGATACTTGTCAGAAGGTGAAAGCTATACATTTGAGGTCTGCTGGAGAATTACAACCATTACCTATTCCAGCTTGGAAGTGGGAGGACATAAGTATGGACTTTATTGTTGGTCTACCCAAGACATCAAAGGGATTTGACTCAATATGGGTTATTGTAGATCGACTCACTAAGTCAGCACATTTTCTTCCTGTCAAGACTATATATCCCACTGTCCAATACGCCAAGATATATTTAGCAAGAATTATGAGTCTCCATGGAATACCAAAGACCATAGTGTCCGATTGGGATACACAGTTTGTCTCTAGTTTTTGGAAACAATTGCATTCTTCATTGGATACCAAGCTCCTGTATAGTACAGCTTATCATCCGCAGACTGATGGACAGACTGAAAGAGTCAATCTAGTGCTTGAAGATATGTTAAGGTGTTGTGTCCTTAATTATTCCAACAAGTGGGACGAATGCTTACCTTTGGCCGAGTTCTCATATAACAATAGTTATCAGAAGAGCATTAGAATGGCATCATTTGAAGCACTCTATGGCCGTAGATGCAGAACATCATTGAGTTGGTCTGAGCCCGGAGAAAGAAGATTCTTTGGAGTTGACCTTGTGAAAGAAACCGAAAACAAGGTTAGGCAAATACAGAGTAATTTGAAGATAGCTCAGTCCCACCAAAAGAGTTATGTGGATAGACGACGGAGACCATTGGTGTTTAACAAATGAGATTTTGTATATCTGAAAGTATCACCAATGAAGGGAGTTACCCGTTTTGGTGTTAAAGGCAAGTTGGCACCTCGATATATTGGACCATTTCAAATTTTAGAGAGATATGGAAAAGTGGCCTATCGCTTGAAATTACCAGAACATTTATCAGCTGTACATGATGTGTTCCATGTGTCTCAGTTGAAGAAGTGTCTCCAAGTGCCTGAGCAGAATGTTGAAGTTGAAGGAGTGGAACTTGAACCAGATCTGACTTATTCAGAATATCCTATCCGAGTGTTGGATCAGAAAGATCGTATTACTCAGAGGAGAACAATAAAGTTCTACAAGATACAATGGAATCAACATTCAGAAGAGGAGGCTACTTGGGAATCAGAAGATTACTTGTTAGAAAAGTTTCCAGAGTTTCTTGCGTCATTATAGAATAGAGTACTGTTAGTTAAGCTCGGTTGTTACAAATTGTGTTTTGTAAAGGAACCTCAGTTGTTTTATGGATGAGAATTGGATGTTTTTGGATTGACACATTTCCTTTTCCATTACTTACCCTATGGCTTTGAATCTCGGGGCGAGATTTCTTTTAGGGGAAAGGATTGTAACACCTTGAGTGTTTAAATATTAAAAACCGGACATATCATCATATGCATTGCAAGGCATTGGTTATATTGTAAACTTTGATATGCATTCACTAAAACAAGTTTACATTTATGTTATAAGTATTGCTTGGTATTGTTTGAATCAAGTTTGAAATCTTTGTATTGATTTGAAATTCCGAAAACCCTGATTTTCAATATTTAAATCCGACCCTGAAAATCCATTTCAAAATTGAAACACATTTTGGGGTTGAGTCTTAAAGCAAAGTTGTAGAGCTTGTCGAGTTGTACAAAGTTTGTTTTTGGAGTTTTTCAAGTTGTTTAGTAAAATTTGAAGTTATTTTAAAAGGCGAAATTCCTTAAATATCCCCGCTTTAAATTCAAAAGTTCATTTCAAAATGTAGGCCGAATTTGGGTATGGTTTCAAGTTGTTAAGTTTTGCATCCATCATCGAGCATTGTTAATCAAGTAGTGAACGAAGGCATTGTTAAACATGGCATTGTTACTACGTGTAGTGAACGAAGGTGAACACGTGGTAGTTAATCAAGTAGTTGAGGAGGTTGATCCGTCTATGGAAGCTGGTGTTGATATTGGTGGAACGACTCCGGACCTAGACTTTTCCGTCAACGAAGGCAAGCCCCGGATGCATACAACCCTACCTTGTATTTTACAAATTGATTTCGCTTTTGCTTCTTTTTACTACATTAAGTGATTAGGAGTCAAGTGAAAACCAAATTGGTACCTTACCAACCTTGTTATTCCATATTTACCATATTACTAGTTTTAAATTCGTATATGACAGTTTTGCTTAGCTATGCTTAGAACGGTGAAAGTCGGGTGATTACCTGTCATCTACAAGTTTTAAATGGAGCTTTGGTTAATTATGTTAACATGTGATATGGGAATGTGGAGTAATAAATCTAGACCGGGTGGACTCGGTGTGTGTGAGCCACAAGACATGGAGGTCTTGTCAGCAGGTTCTTTCCGCCTGTGTCGATTAAGGTCCGTCCGTTGTTGAATTGCATGAGGTGAGACTTTGTAGTACTAACCACATACTTCGGTAAGCCTTAACTTGGCTATTCTATTACGAGAATGGCTACTCGCGCACTAGGAGTGGAGAGATGGCGGGAATAGCGTGTACCCACGTGGCAATGGGCTGGATTGGTGGAGTACTGTATTCTCGGGTGGCGCGGACCTATTCTTGTTTTAGAGGATCCGAGGGTAGGTTGGTATATGTAGGTCGAGGACCTGCATATGTCGTGTGGTCTAGAATTCCCAGCTAGGTTATAATCGGTTCGAATCGTCGTTTCTCCTCGGTTATGGAGACTCAACTCACTATTCATCATCGTAGTAATTAATAACTGGAACCTGAGGATGGTATGAGAAAGTGTTGGATATGAAGTTTCATGATCTCAATACGGATCGTGTCAGCTTTGTATATGATCTTTATGAAGTTTTAAACGTTGATATAAAGAATTTTGTTAAAATGCTTTTACGCAAAAGAACCTTGATTACTGCTAAAGCCATACCATGAATCCCATGAGCCTGCATTCCTGTGTTCTTTTAAATTCTTATTTCGGTTAAGTCTTGTTGAGTACTTTTGTACTCAGGGTTCGTTGACCCTTGTTGCAGGTGAGGCTCATGAGCAGATCTGTTTTGGATCGTGCTGCATGACTGTTGTTCAATGCGATGACGATAATTAAATGTGTGGCCCTTGGGCAGGGCAGCTTATGTTGTGTGTTTTGTAATATATTATAATGCCACTCCACTACTTTGGTTTGCTTTAATATCGAACTTAGTTGTATGGTTTGAAACAAATAGTTTGTAAACTATGTTATTGTAAGACTTCCGCTGTTTTTACTCTGATGTATCTATTTGAATAAACTATTGTAATACTGCAATGACTCTATAATGTGATCCTGCTCAGAAATCGTGGATGATTCGGGGTTCCCTGAGGACACCCGACAATCTTCTTAAGTTACCAGGAACGTATGCATAGATGTCAAAGGTCGTTGGACAGTGACAGGTGCATGTGGGCCCTATAATTTAGGAGTTTCTGCCATAGCGAGCGGCCCGGCGTCTCCGAGAGGAGGAGGAGGAGGAGAGGGCGCCTCGGGGCTGGTGATCGCCCGCCCCGGGGCCAAGGCCGACACGCCCGAGACAAGGGCGTCGGGGAAGCGCGCCGTCAGCCCGATGGGCTCGATGGCGGAGGTGGAGCGGGCGACGGCGGGGGCGACTCAACCGCCTCCGTAGAGGGCCGAGGGAGCGTCAGAGTCCGGCGAGGGCCGAACGGTACCGGCGGATACGGAGGCCGTGCCACTGCCGAGGATGAGGGACGTGGTGCGGAAGTTGTTGCTTCCCCGTTTGAGGTAAATGTTTTACCAGTGGAGTTTGCAATATCTCCCACTCATTCTTTGGTCATATGCTGACCTCGTGAGTGGTTCGTTTTCAGTCGGAAGCGTCAGGCGGAAGCGCCTGCCCTGGCGCCACTTAAGGTGCTCAAGGTGAGCACCAGCGCCACCACCCGATGGGTGATGGACGCGCAGGCCACCTTGCTGCGTGGCGCGGCGTCGGTCAGGGCCGACCCGGAGGAGCTGGTCGCCCAAGGAGAGGCCACCGAGGCGGCCACGAAGTAGGCGGGGGATGAGGCACCTATGCCCCGCAAGGCCGGGGCCCTCGAGGCAGGTGAGGCTGAGGTGCCTACAATCGCTGAGGCCACCGAGGGCAAGGCCGAGGCCCCTAGGACCTCCGAGGCCGAGGTGGCGGAGGCCGGGGTTTCTAGGACCACCGAGCCCGAGGTGGCAGAGGCCGGTGCTTCCAGGACCACCGAGGCTGAGGTGGCGGAGGCCAGCTCGAGTGCGGCGAAGCCGTCGGCCCAGGATGCGGAGACGGAGGCGGGGCAAGCTCCAGTGCGGCCTCCGGTCCAAGACCCGCCACCGTAGCAGGAGAGCGCCTGGGAGGTGGAGGTTCAGACAATCTCCTCTGACGATACCTCCCGGGGGAAGGAGGTGGTGGACGCCGAGGCGGCCAGCACCACGGAGCAGCCAGCCCCAACTCCGGGTGAGGGTAGCTCGGCCCTTGTCCAGGTCCGACCCGAGCCCCGCAGGTGGGATAGCTCGCGTGTCTTGTGGCGGAGCCGGGATGACCCTGGGGGGGAGCCTCTGTTTGCCCTTGAGGACATGGACGAGGGGGGCACTAGGGCTCCCTTGAGCAATTCCACCTGCTGGCTGAGCGGTCATTGCAGACGGCGCTGTCCGTCGTGGCCGAGAACCTGCCCGGTGTTGCCCGGGTAAGTGCTTTCCTTTCTTGCACCGCGTTGTCCTTCCTCTGAGCCCTCTCGTAGTTCTTTGACGTATGTTCTACTTATCCAGGAGCTCGAGGCCCGGTCCCTCAAGAAATCGATGTTCCTCCGGCAGGAGAGGGACGTCTGGGACCAGCTTCGGTAGCAGAAGGAGCTGCTCACCAACTCCAATGTGCTTGTGTCGTCACGGAGCGTGGAGGTGGAGGACCTCCGCCTTCGCTGTGTTGACCTAAAGGTCGAAGCGGCCATGGCTCGGGAGCAGGCCACCCCTCTGGCGGCACGGATCCAGGAGCTGGAGGAGGAGCTGACCCGGGTGGCTGCCTTGCAGGACACCTCTAGGTCCCGGGCCGAGCAGGAGGCAGCTTCTGCCAAGGCCGTCGCCGAACAGCTGGAGGCGGAGAAGGGCGCGCACCTGCTGATTAAGGGCGCACTGGCGGAGGCTGTAAAGGTGGCCGAGACCTCTCGAGTCGAGGCCTTAGCCTGGAAGGAAAATGCCAAGGGTGAGTCCTGTTGAGCCGTGCCCCCTGTTTGATTTATTTCTTTTGCGTTCGACCCCTGACACCCCAATGTGACACAGAGCTGGAGCGAGAGGCTTCCAGGGCGGCCGAGGCCTCTCAGGTCGAGGTTCAAAGCTAGAAGGGGAAAGTCGAGGGTGAGTCTCATAGGCCTGCGCCCTTGTTTGGTTTATTTCCTTTCGCGCTTAACCCCCAACCCGCTTGTCTGGGTGCAGGACTGGAGAAGGAGGCCTCCCAGGCAGCCGAGGCCTCCGTCGTAGTGCAGGCGGTGCTCGAGGCCAAGATCCAGGAGCACAATGTGCTGCAGAGCACCGCCCATACCGCCTGCGAGGCCCTAGAGGTCGGGGGGGGGTCGAGTCAGGTAGCTCCCTTGGGAGTCGCTTGATCGCGTTGAGCGGGCGCGTCCATGAGCGGCTCCGGGGGGCGCTACACTTGGGCGTTAAGCGCGCCCTGGCCGTCGTCTCCTCACACTATGCCAGCATCGACCTCGAGGCCGTCAGCAACGGTTACGTCGTGGCTGAGGACGATGAGAAGGCCGAGGAGGAGGTGATGAAGCTGGTGGAGGCGGCTGAGGCCCCTAGCATGGTGCTGGCCTGGCTGTTCGAAGAGGAGGTGGTTCCTCCTACGCCGTCCGTCGACGTTGGCGACCCCGTATTCTGACCTGGGCCAAAGGGGCCATGTAATAGATTAGGACTTACATCGTTGTACCATAATGCTCGTGGCCGTCGAGGCCTTTTCAGTACTTGTGTATATATGTTTTTTAATCGTTTTCTATTATATTTCCGAGCCTTTGCCCTCTGTCTCGTTTTTAGACATGTCCTTTGCAAAAACTTCCTCAGAGCCTAAGCTGCCCTTCGGGCGAAAGGTGGTGAGGGAGTTACCGTAGCCCAGAGGCGTAGGCTGTCTTGTGGCTTGGCTGGCCTTTTCGCCTCGAGGCGAACTTTCGGTCCTTAGGTTTTTTACAATCGATTTGTTAGAGTACACGAGAGAGTTTGGCGTAGGATTTTTTTCGAAAAAAACAACTAAAAAAGGTGTCTGGGACTTGGGGGGGTCCCCCCTTCTAGTCCCCGAGGGAGGCTCAGTTCTGCAGAGGTAGAGCCGAGTCAGGTTTGAGGCCCACGGTGGGCGCCTCTATAGAGGCAGAGCCGAATCTCCCTTATAGCGTTATCGTAACGCCGAACCCGTTTCGATGGGCTCGGGGGGTTTCTCAAAAAAATTTGAACAATTAAAGAACGCTTCTTTATTGTATTTCGAGGAAAATTGTACAACGCTTGGGAATTTAAGGGTAGAAGCGACGTAGCTGTTATATGTTCCAAGCGTTGGTGAGGATTTCGCCCTTCTCGTTGGCTAGCTTTTAGGTCCCGGGCTTTAGTACTTGGGCGATGATGTATGGCCCCTCCCATGGCGGGGTCAGCTTGTGGCGGCCCTTATTGCTCTGCCTCAGCCTCAGCACCAGGTCGCTCACCTTCAGGTCTCGGCTTCGAATACGCCGGGCTTGGTAGCGTCGTAGGGCTTGCTGGTATTTGGCTGAGTGTAGCAGCACGACGTCTTGGGCTTCCTCCAGTTGGTTGAGGGCGTCCTCTTGGGCAGTGCGGTTGCTTTGCTCGTTGTAGGCTTGTAGCCTTGGGGAACCATATTCTAAGTCAGTGGGGAGGATGGCCTCGGCTCCATAGACCAGGAAGAACGGTGTGAACTCCGTGGCTCGGCTTGGAGTGTTCCTTAGGCTCCAGATGACCGACGAGAGTTCAGCAAGCCATTTCTTGCTGAATTTCTTCAACCGGTTGTGTATTCTTGGCTTGAGACCTTGTAGGATCATGCCGTTGGCACGTTCTACTTGGTCGTTTGTCCTAGGGTGTCCTACGGCTGACCAGGCCATATGGATGTGGTGGTCGTCGCAGAACGTCAGGAACTTGTGGCCGGTGAATTGCGTCCCATTGTCGGTGATGATGGTATTTGGAATCCCAAACCTGTGGATGATATCAGTGAAGAACAGCACCGCTTGCTTGGATTTGATTCGGGTGATCGGACGAGCCTCGATCCATTTGGAGAACTTGTCAATAGCTACCAACAAGTGGGTGTAGCCCCCGGGGGCTTTCTGTAGAGGCCCAACCATGTCCAGCCCCCACACAGTGAACGGACATGTAATGGGGATGGTCTGGAGGGCTTGGGCCGGGAGGTGCGTTTGCTGTGCATAGTACTGGCATCCCTCGTAGGAGCGCACCAGCTTGGTGGCATCAGCCACCGCCATTGGCCAGTAGAATCCCTGGCAGAAGGCATTTCCGACGAGCGTTCGAGGCGCTGCATGGTACCTGTAGGCTCCCGCGTGCAAGTCCCAAAGTAGGGCTTGGCCTGCCTCAGTGGTGATGCACCACTGGAGGACCCCAGATGGGCTTCGCCTGTACAACTCGCCATTGCTGAGGACATAAGCTTTGGCTCGTCGCGCAAGCCGTCGGGCCTCGGTCCTGTCTGCAGGAAGCTCTCCTTGAATGAGGCAATCAAGGAAGGGGACTCACCAGTCCGTACCCTGGTCAGCCTCGGGAGGCTCCACGTTGATTTCCATGGCCTCGGACTCGGCCATAGGGGTTTCGGTGACAGAGGGGGCCTTGGGCCCTGCGGTGGGCTCGATCGATGGGCCCTCTTCTGCCGCCGAGGCGTAGCTGACGGAGGGCTTGTGGTGCTCTCTGGCGAAGACGTTCGGGGGGACCGGGGCCCGTGTCGATGCCACCTTTGCCAGTTCGTCCACGTCCTCGTTGAATCTTCGCACAATGTGGTTGAGCTCGAGGCCGTCGAACTTGTCTTCTAGGCGGCATACTAGCTTGCAGTATGCCTCCATTTTAGGGTCATGGCAGCTCGACTCCTTCATCACTTGATCGACGACGAGCTACGAATCGCCCGGTACGTCGAGATGCCGTACTCCAAGTTTGATGGCGATCTACAAGCCATTGACGAGGGCCTCGTACTCGGCCATGTTGTTGGAGGCGGCGAAGTGAAGCCGGATCATGTAGCGCATGTGCACTCCGAGGGGTGAGATGAAGAGCAGACCCGCGCCTGCCCCGGTCTTCATCAGAGACCCGTCAAAGTACATGGTCCAGCATTTCGCCTAGATTTGAGCAGGGGGCAGCTAGGTGTCGGTCCACTCAGCTACAAAATCGGCCAAGACCTAGGATTTAATCGCTTTCCAAGGTGAAAAAGATAGGGTTTCCCCCATGAGTTCGACGGCCCACTTGGCTATTCTACCCGAGGCCTCCCAGTTCTGGATTATCTCTCCCAAGGGGAAAGACGACACCACGGTCACCGGGTGGGATTCGAAGTAGTGACGCAGCTTGTGCCGAGCCAAGACTATGGCGTAGATCAGCTTCTGGATGTGGGGGTAGCATGTCTTAGTCTCGGAGAGTACCTCGCTAATGAAGTAAACAGGTCGTTGGACGGGTAGAGCATGCCCCTCTTCCTGCCTCTCGACTACTATGGCCGCGCTGACCACTTGGGTCATTGCGGCGACGTAGAGTAAGAGGGCTTTGTCCTTGGTTGGCGGTACCAGGACGGGAGGGTTGGTGAGCAGTGCCTTGAGCTTGGTGAGGGCTTCTTCGGCCTCGGGGGTCCAAGAAAAGCATTCAGATTTTCTCAAGAGACGGTACAGAGGCAAGCCTTTTTCGCCAAGGCGCGAGATGAAGCGGCTCAGGGCCGTAAGGCATCCCATAACCCTCTGCACTCCCTTGAGGTCTCGGATCGGCCCCATGTTGGTCACGGCCAAGACCTTCTCCGGGTTGGCCTCGATGCCACGCTCCGAGACTATGAACCCCAAGAACATGCCTCGAGGGACCCCAAAGACAGACTTCTCGGGGTTGAGCTTGATGCCCTTCTCCTTGAGGCATTTGAAGGCTACGTCCAAGTCATCGACGAGGTCACTGGCCTTCCTGGACTTGACCACGATGTCATCCATGTAGGCCTCGACGGTTCGCCCGATGTGCTATCTAAAGACCTGGGTCATGCACCGCTGGTACGTGGCCCCTGCGCTTCTGAGACCGAATGGCATAGTCACATAGCAGTACATGCCGAATGGGGTGATGAAAGAAGTCACGAGCTGGTCAGACTCTTTCATCTTGATTTGATGGTAACCGGAATATGCATCAAGGAAAGATAGGGTCTCGCATCCCGCAGTGGAGTCAATGATTTGGTCGATTCGAGGTAATGGAAATGGAACTTTTGGACATGCTTTATTTAAACCGGTGTAGTCTACACACATCCTCCACTTTCCATTTTTCTTCTTAACTAATACAGGATTAGCTAACCACTCTGTATGGGACACTTCCTTGATGAATCCGACCGCCAAAAGCTTCTGCACCTCCTCGCCGATGGCCCTGCGCTTCTCCTCGTCAAATCGGCGTAGGCGCTGCTTCACCGGTCTGGAGCCAGCCCGGATGTCCAAGGCGTGCTCGGCGACCTCCCTCGGTATGTCCGGTATGTCTGAGGGACTCCACGCGAATATATCGACATTCGCGCGGAGAAAGTCGACGAGCACAACTTCTTATTTGCTGTCGAGGGTGGCGCTGACCCTTAGCGCTTGGTCGTTGGAACAGGTGGGGTCGACTGGGATGAGCTTGACGGCCTCTATGGGCTTGAAAGTCCCGGCACGACGCTTGGAGTCGGGAGCTTCACTAACGAGTCGGTCGAGGTTGACGATGAGGGCCTCGGCCTCCACGAGAGCCTCGGCGTACTCAATGCATTCGACGTCGCAGTCGTATGCATGCTCGTACATGGACTCGACAGTGATGACGCCGTTGGGGCTCGGCATCTTGAGCTTGAGGTAGGTGTAGTTGGAGATCGCCATGAACTTGGCGTAGCACGGGCGCCCCAGGATAGCGTGATAGGTCCCCTTGAACCCAACCACCTCGAAGGTAAGGGCCTGCTTGCGGTAGTTGGAGGGGGTGCTGAAGCAGACGGGCAAGTCAATGCGCCCGAGGGGTCACATGCGCTTCCTCGGCACGACGCCGTGGAAGGGTGCGGCACTGCCTCGGAGCCGTGACTGGTCGAGCTCCAGGAGCTCCAGGGTGTTGGCGTAGAGGATGTTGAGGCCACTGCCTCTGTCCATCAGCACCTTGGTGAGCCAGGTGTTGCCGATGATCGGGTCGATGACGAGTGGGTACTACCCGGGGTTTGGGACATAATCGGGGTGGTCACCCCGATCGAAGGTGATCGCCTCCCAAGACCAGTCGAGGTACTAGGGAGTGGCCACCTCAACCAAGAAGACCTCCTGTCATTCCCTCTTCCGCTGACGCGCCATGAGGCATGCTGAAGGCCCGCCGAAGATCATGAAGGCATTATGCACCTTGGGGAAGCCGTCGTCCTTGTCGTTGTCTCCATCGCCGGCGCCCTTCTTCTTGGCATCATCGTTGGGGAGCCCGAGCTTGGCGTAGTAATGCCAGAGCATGGTGCACTCTTTGAGGGTGTGCTTCACCGGGCTCTGGTGGTAAGGGCATGGCTTCTTAAGCATGTCGTCGAAGAGCCTAGGGCCCCTGGTGGGGCCTCGGGGATTCTTGCGATCCGTGGCTACGACGAGATCAGCCTCCAGGGCCTCTTGCTTCTCCTAGCAACCCTTTTTCTTCTTCTTGGAGAGACGGGAGGCCGAGGCCCTGGGGGCCTCATCCCTCCGCTTCCCCTTGGCGTTGTTGTCAGGAAAGATGGCCCCGATAGCCTCTTCACCCGAGGCGAAGTTGGTGGCAACGTCGAGGAGCGCGGTCGCCGAGGTCGGTATGTTCCAGCCTAATTCTCAGACCAGGTCTCGACAGGAGGTGCCGGAGAGGAATGCCTAGACAATTTCCAAGTCGCCGACGTTGGGCAACTCGGTGCATTGCTTGGAGAAGCATCGGATGAAGTCTCGGAGAGACTCGTCCGGCCTCTGGTGACAGCTCTTGAGGTCCTAGGAGTTCTCGGGGTGCACGTATGTGCCCTAGAAATTCTCGACGAAGACCTTTACTAGGCCGCGCTAGCTATTGATCTGCAAGGGAGGAAGGTGTTCAAGCCAGGCTCGCGCCGAGTATGACAGGAATAGGGGGAGGTTGCGGATGATGAGCAAGTCGTCGTCTCGCGCCGCCTAGCTGACAAGCTAGGCGGTAATCGGCCAGCCACAGCTCAGGGTTGGTCTCACCGCTGTACATTGAGAGGTAGACCGGTTGTCGAAATCGGGCCGAGAAGTGGGCGCTGCGGATGGCCTTGCAGAAGACTCGAGGGCCAGGTGGCTCGGGAGAAGGACTGCGGTCCTCCCCACTGTCGTAGCGACTGCCTCGGTGCGGGTGGTAGCCTCGAGTGGGCCCATCATTGTCATGGCGTAGTAACACCGAAGCATGGTGCACTCTTCGAGGGTGTGCTTCACCGGGCCCTGGTGGTAAGGGCATGGCTTCTTAAGCATGTCGTCTAAGAGCCTGGGGCCCCTGGCGGGGCCTTGGGGATTCTTGCGATCCGTGGCTGCGACGAGATCGGCCGTGAGGGCCTCTTGCTTCCCCTGGCAACCCTTTTTCTTCTTCTTGGAGAGACGGGGGGCCGAGGCCCCTCCACTTCCCCTTGGCGTCATTGTCGGGGAAGATGGCCCCAACAGCCTCTTCGCCCGAGGTGAAGAAGGTGACATCGAGGAGCGCGGTCGCCGAGGTCGGTACGTTTCGGCCTAATTCTCGGACCAGGTCTCGGCAGGAGGTGCCGGAGAGGAACGCCTGGACAATTTCTCAGTCGCCGACGCTGGGCAACTCGGTGCATTGCTTGGAGAAGCGTCGGATGAAGTCTCAGAGAGACTCGTTCGGCCTCTAGCGACAGCTCTTGAGGTCCCATGAGTTCCCGGGGCGCACGTATGTGCCCTGGAAATTCCCGACGAAGACCTTTACTAGGTCGTGCCAGCTATTGATCTGCAAGGGAGGAAGGTGTTCAAGCCAGGCTCGCGCCGCGTCTGACAGGAACAGGGGGAGGTTGCGGATGATGAGCAGGTCGTCGTTCGCGTCGCCTAGCTAACAAGCTAGGCGGTAATCTGCCAGCCACAGCTCAGGGTTGGTCTTGCTGCTGTACTTTGAGAGGTTGGCCGGTTGTCGACCGGGCCAGGAAGTGGGCACTATGAATGGCCTTGCTGAAGACTCGAGGGCCAGGTGGCCCGGGAGAAGGACAACGGTCCTCCCCACTGTCATAGCGACTGCCTCGATGCGGGTGGTAGCCTCAGGCGGGCCCATCATTGTCGTGGCATCGTTGCCCGCTGACCACATCATGGTCGCCTTGCGCCTCGCGTCGGTCACTGAGGCGGTCGTGCACCGAGGGGGCCTTGTTGGCTTTCAGTGCCCGAGCAGGCTCGGGATGGACCGAGGCCTCTCTATCTTGTTGAGGCGGCACCACGGGCCGTTCCGAGGTGTCCCCATCGTCAAGACATGGAGCTTTCGGCCTGCTGTACTGCGGCGGTCTCGAGAAGGTCTCAGAGTTCACCGTGGACCCGTCGCCCCTCCGAGGTAGATGGCTCGGGCATTGTTCGGAGTAGCATCGCCACTACCGCGATGTTCTGGCTAGCACGATTGAAGATAGGGGGTTGCTCGCCCCCTTCGTCGTTGTTGATGCCGTGGTTGACATCGCGAGCCCTCCGCCGGGCTGCTCCGCCATCACCGCGACCCCACTACTCTCGCTCGAGAGTGTCTCAGAGCTGCTGCAGAAGGAGTCGGTCTTGTTCGACCTTGGCCTGAAGCTCACGAAGCTGCTCCAGGTCTAGGCGTCGAAGTTCCTCGGGGGCGGGGACATCGTCCCGTGCTGGCAGGGGCTCGGCGCGTGGCGGTGTGGCATTGCCTGCCCCCATGTGGGACGGGGAGTGATTGCCTGCCCCTTCGTCCTCGTCGCCCGCGTTCGGCATCTCGAGCTCGACGTTGAAGCACTCACGAGTCGGGTCGTAAGCATCTTTGTCATCAGAGTCGGAGTAGCCGAAGCAGTAGTCACCCGCGACCATGAAGCGATGCATAGCTTCAGGGTCGCGAAGCCTGGAGAAGTCCACTCTGGCCCATGCCTCGTCCTCCTCCAAGGAGTTAGCGTGGGCATGGGTCGGAGTTGTGGCAATGAGGTCGAGGGCAGAACGTTGATGGCATCCTGGGGGTTCTGTGTGAGCAAAAGCGTGGCGGCGGCGGCATTGCTCAACCCGAAAGGGTACGGGGATGATGTCATCGCCGGGCTCCGCTTCGCCGGAGTCGGCTCCTCGGGAGGTGGCGGGGCAGAGCTTGATGACGGGGTGTCGCTGCGCGCCACCGGCGTCTTTCCCTTGCCCAGGCTTAAGCTAGATAGGTCCCTAGCCAGGGACTCTGCACCAACAGCTAGGTGTGGGAGACTGGCGGAGCGTGGAGTGTCACACTGAACTTGTGTGGTGTTGGGGTGGTTCCGCTCGCGTTGTACCTAGCGAGCGCGACAAGAGCGGCGGCCCGGGCACCGCCTACACCTGGGCTACTAGTGCATGATATCGTCGTCGGACGATGGGGCTCTGGGTGGGAGGAGTACCATGTCGTACTCGTATCCTAGAGACATGAACTCTAGGCTCCCAAACCAGATCACCATGCCAAGACGCAGTGGTCGCACGGGGTCTGCCATCCGGAACTTGTTGGGAAGACTAAGCTGACATGCAGTATGGCCCCTACCTGGTGCACCAACTGTCGGTGTTTTGGACCGGCGGGTCCTCAACCAACGAGTGAAAATGTACTGCGTGTCCCTAATCCCAGATGGTGATGCAAGGAGACACAAGGTTTATACTGGTTCAGGCAATAGGTGCCCTACGTCCTAGTCTGAGAGCGATCTTGTATTCCTTGCACCGAGGTGCTTGTAGTAGGGGTTTACATGCTGAGCGAGAGAGGGAGCCGGTCCCAGGTCTCTGTGAGGAGTAGTGCGGGTTGCTTCAGATGTTGATCTTTTGCAGTGAAGGAGTTTGCACGTTATAGGGTGTTGTTGTCTGTTGCTTGTACGGGTGTGTGATGCCTAGGAGCGGCCCTGGTCACTCCCTTTTATAGTCGAAGGGAGGCACAGGGGCGCTACATGTATTTGCTACGTGGTGTTTTTTTGGCAGAGGCGGCATGTCCGAGCCTTGCAGCTTGTCACTGTGGCGGTATGGTCGGTGGAGCGGTCTTGCCCTCGGTGCACTAGAGCGATGCGCCGGTCACGCCCGATCCTGTGCAATGTGGGAGCTCCTGTGGTGGCCCGGCAGGCGCGCCTTCTTTTGTTGGAGACGTGCTAGTCACTGTAGGTTTGATCGGCACGGAGAGCCGAGGCTGGGTTGATGCGACGGCGCGGGTACGCTGATTCTGAGGCTACAGGAGCTAAGCCCTGTGTACGACATGGGAGCTCCTGTAGCCTGACGCAGGGCATGGCACGTACTGCGGGCGACGTGCCAGCCCCGGCGCGTCGTCGACGTAGAGAGCCGAGGCTCAGTCGGTGCAGAGGCTGAACCATTATGGGGGGCTCGGCGGGCACATGCCCCGAGGCTACAGGAACCCAGGAGGGGTTAGCCGAGGCTCGGAGAGAGCAGTTGGCCTTGTATGTCGATTCCGAGGCTACAGGGACCCGGGCATGACTTTCCACGCCGCGTTGTCCTTGGAGCAGGGGTTAGGCAGCACAGCGTAGCACGGGCGTCAGCCGTGGGCACAGTGTCGAGCACAGCGGCCGGTAACCCCCGCCCCGTCCTGTCCCGGATGGCAGGGCGTTGATGTGACTTCCGTCTCGACGGCCACTCCGCAGTACCGTGCCGTCGTGCTGCTGACGTTGTGGGAGTGGTTGAACGCTTTAGTTGGATGTGACGTCCCGTCAGAGAAGTCGGTCAAAGCGGCAGTGATGGTGTTGATGTTGAGCCAGCCTCGAGCGAGTCAGTAACTGGGTGCTCATCCGAGGCCTCGTAGCGCGTGGCCTCGGGCGAGTCAGAGAATTGGTACCTCATCCGAGGCCTCGTGGTATGGTTCTGGGCCGAGTCTGCTTCGGTCGTGCCTGGATGTTGTTCGAGGTGGGCCGGGCGATCCAGCCGAGCCTCGGATGAAATGTGGGTTTGCCTGCGGTTGTACTTTGGCTTCGATATTTATAAGTCCTAAGCAATTTTTTTGGTCTTTGCTTAGGGTACCCCTTTTTATGGTACCCGACAGGATGGTTATTTATTTAAACATGTTTTTGAGCTAGAATTTGATGGATATTTGATAACTTTAGACCTACAAATGTCATCTACAAATGTTACTATCCTCGAGGTGGCACGTCCTGCAGGAGTCCATTTTATAGATATAGTTTTTATTTTTTATAGATATATCTAGTGGTGTAAAAGCTAGATGGCTGCCCCGAGAGACAACATGGATGAAGAAATGATGGATATTATCAACACCGGCACTCAATTTGCCGATGGTGACCAGCAGGATGTAGATGACGGGAGTCAATACCTGTCTCTTGAAGATAACCAAGAAAATATTGTGCAAGAAAATACCGGCGAGGTATATATATTTATATATATATTTGAATATTATATATATATATATTTTGAATATCTATCATCCATTATGTGTACACATGATATTTATTTATTCCTTTTTTATACGTAGCCCTCTGGATCGACGACCACAACGGCGAAAAGCAAAAATATTCGAGGCCCGAAAAAGCCATTGGAGGGGCGCTACATAATATCGGAATTCAATATCGAGACAGGCGAACCACTTGGTCCACATGCAAGGAAATCCATGCAACACTATGGGTACCTTGTAAGGGATAGACTTCCGATCAGTGCCCGTGAATGGAAGCAAAAGATCAACGAGCCTCATTTTAGTTTTGTCTCTGATCTTGATAAGAATTTAATTTGGGATGATATCTTTCAACATTTCACGTTGCAAGCGGATGATTATGATGCTATCAACGATGATGAATTGAAGGAACTAGTTCGAAAGTGGGCTATGAAGAAGATGACCACACAATTCCAGACTTAGAAGAAATCCCTATACACGAAATACGTCAAGAAGAAACTAACGCCTAATTTCAATACTAGGGGCCCGCTCGTGAAGTTGAGGCCCTACTAGAATGATTTTGTATAGTACAAGACATCAGAAGAGGGTGAGGAACGCGACTGCCATTCCCAAGTGGGAAAAAATGGAAGTGGACATTCTTGCCAAGGGTATCACACCAGAATCACTCAATTGGCCCAAACGCGTGAAGAATTGGTTTTTCGCTCATGGGGGAAGACTGGACCTAGAGACCGGAAAGTTGGTTCATGGCCCAAAACTCAAAAGAGCAACACAAAGATTTTCTTATGCTCTACAAGCTAAAGCTATTGGTGCATTCAGGCCCAACAGAGAGAAGGATGAACTGACGTATGCCATCGGGACTGCTGAACACAATGGCCAAACAAGAGGTTTAGGACGGAACATTTCTTGGGAGATGGTTTCCCTAACGATAGAGATACCTACAGAAGCCGGCAGAGAAGGAAGGATGAGGAAGCAGCGCGGATCAGTAGGTTGGAGGAATATGTTCGTGAGTCACGGGAGGCGTTGCTTCAAGCATAGGAGCACGAAAAAGACATGCAAGCTAGAATGCAGGACAAAATCATAAAGCAAGTGCAAATAGCAATGAGTGCCCAAAAGCAGGCATCAAATCTAGGAATCAACATAAATATTAGCCCCCTGATCAGTTAAAAAGCAACTGCGCTTCCACGGAGTTGCCAAATCAATATGACGCAATGCTACGTTTTCCCATGGATGACATCACTGCACCGTTTACATCATGTGAGCTACATATTCCAAAAGAGAATGCCACAATCATGGTGGCTCTCGGTGTTTTTTCTCCTCCAGATCCTACCAAGACACCAAGAATCCATGGGGCAATAATACCACCTAGATATGTTAGCGTCTCAGTGGATAGAGTTAACAAAGGTTTTAGTGATCTGGCTCTTGACATTCTAGGAGGTGATGGGGAGAAGACTCTAGGAGAAGCAGAGAAGACATTCATACTATGGCACAAGCGCTACATCATTATTCCCGGGGTCTCTAGTCCACCGCCGCTTCCTCAACTGCCAGACAATAGGTGCGGACAAAAGTGAACGAAACAATTTTTTCACTAATTTTCTATTGACATGCATGATTAATAATAACAATTTCTTATACCTAATTATTCTTTTTTGTACTCACACAGCACGGCCTCCGCCAACCTAAGTCCAATTATTCAATCTCCAGATCATTATAGTGCTTCGGGCAATGATTATGCAACGCTGCCACCGCCGCCACCTCCAAGGAGGTCTCCAACACCTCCAAGGAGGTCTCCACCGCTGCCACCTCCAAGGAGGTCTCCAACACCTCCAAGGAGGTCTCCAATGGCTGCCCCGCCTCCCTTGATGATCAAGAAGCAGCCAGCTCCTAAGAGGTCCGCCCCGCAAATGAAGCCGTTGGCCCACTAGCCGGCAAAGAAGAAAGCCTCCTCTAATCCAGTTATTCCCCAAAAACTATCTTACGAGAAAAGTGAAAAGGAATTAAAGGATGCAGTACAAAAAGATGTGAAAAGTTTCTTCGAAAAAATAAGAAAGCAACGAGAAGTGAGGGAGAACCCAGAGAAACCGTACTTCTACCTACCTCTAGATCTTCTAAGAAAGAAGGTGGACCAGAAAAAGCGGGAATCCCAAAAGACCCTGCCAAAATCGGACTACGACCGCTCTCTCACCAAGTCATTTGAGACGGCACAGAAAAAGACTAGAGCAGGGAAAGGTGTTGCACAACTCGGACAACAATCACAACAATCAGTCCCCCCTCTTGTCATTCGTAATGAATATGGTTCAAACTTAGACTTACCGGACATCAATTTTGAGGACCTGGTTCGGTTTTACAAGGATACTGGTTTGGACCTTGCCCAAGTGCTCGCTGAAGGACCATCTGCTCCGAAAGTGGATCCTTGGAAGAAATTTGAACATAGAAAGAGTCTATACAACCCTGAGGCCTTAGGTGAACTGGGTACACAAATGTACCTGCTAAACAAGTGGTACATAGCGGCGTGTGAACGGGGAGACAACTTTGTTTCTTTCAGAGTTAGAAACCAACATTACTTCCGTGGCGATGACGTTATATATGTTGAGTTTTTAGAATTACACCAACTATGCCACCTGAACTCTCTCGACAAAAGTCTCATTAGCTGTTATTGTCTATAAGTGTGATTATTTTCTACTATTAAAGTGTATATATATAAAGCTACATGTATATATATAAATTATATATCCTCACACTATATTTTTATATATGTAGATATGAGATGACAGAACTCAGAAAGAGAAAGGATAATGATGTTGGTTTTGTTGATCCAAATGCCGTATTCAAACACCCTGATCCCCCGCCTCAATGGAAAGTTGAACTCGAGAAAAATCTCATGAGGTTCTTAGTGAACCAACAAAACAAGGACATACTCTTCCCCTACAACTTCAAGTGAGTGTTAAATAATTAATGTCGATCATATGGACATTTGTTCAATTATTTGCTTACTAGCTAAGCTATCTCCCATATATATATATATATATATATATATGTTGACTCTAGTTAATGTCGATCATATTTGTGTATAAAAACATATGCAGCAATCACTGGATATTGATGGTCATCGATATGGCCAATAGTCGGTTGAGCATCTTAGACTCGTTAAGAAAAGAGCAAACAGAGTACTAAGACATGATAGATATTATCCAAGGGTAATTTGGTCTCTCTAGCAACTATATATACCCCGATCTCTTAACTACAATAATTATTAAAGGCCAAATTAATTTTTTATTCTATTAGGCGCAGTGTTTGGAAAAGTTTCATTGAGGAACACCATATGAAATATTGCAAAGCACCACTGGATGTAATCGCACACAAAGTAAGTACTAGCTATATTTATATATATATATATATATCAATTAACACCATGCATGCTTTCAATTCACCAGATCTTTTTTCTCGTAAAAGTGGGTTCTGAGGCAAGAACAGGGGAACAACTACTGCGGATACTATGTTTACGAGTTCATCATGGCGTACTCAAAAAGAACTCCTGAAGAGAACCTCAAAGTACGTTATATAAATATATTCATATATTCACAATTTCTTTTATTGCTCATATATATAAGTAATCACGTGACCAACACACACATATATATATATATATATTAATACTTTTCTTTTAACTTTTATTGAAGACTCTATGGTTGAAGGAAAAAGTCATACGACGTGACCAACTAAAAGCAATTCAAGAGAACATAGCAGGATTTCTTAATGACTAGGTCCTAAACCCCGCCGGCAAGTTCTACAATGATGTGAACGAAACATGGAAGCCAAACCAGATGGAGTGAATTTGTTATCCCAAGGATATGATAGAATATACAATGCAAGCTTTATTTGTAATATATATATACATATTATATGTACATAAAATAACGTACAATATATGTATATGCATGTAATATATACGTAAGTTTCATACTTTAGTTTGTACAAAATGTTCGAACATTATAAACGTGTTAAATACGTATATTATTAGCAGCGTAGAATGCGTATTCGAAAACCAAAATGAATCATCAATTGAAAATAGAAACAAAAAAAAGAAAAAAATAAAACCTTTAGTCCTGGTTGGTAATACCAACCGGGACTAAAGGGCCAGCCCACGTGGCCAGGCCGGGAGGCCTCTTTAGCCCCGGTTGGGACCTTTAGTCCCGGGCGCGAAACCGGGACTAAAGGAGGGGCCCTTTAGTCCCGGATTCGTGCTCCCGGTTGGGAAACCGGGACTGAAAGGGTTTCCCAACCGGGAGTACAGCTTGTTTCTGTACTAGTGTCTACTCCGTCTTGTCCAGCGAGATGTCACGGACGTCGACGTCGTCTTTTCTGAGTTTCAGGAGGGACCTGTATATACGATAGGTCAAAGTGTTAGCAGAGGTAACACAGCCAAAGCTTTAGCAAAATTTACAAGCTAAGGCTTTTTCCCTACCTCCTCGTTCGGGTCAAAATCCTTGTCCAAATCTTCCTCCGTTTGCCTCCTTCTGGCTTCACGTGGGAAAGGATCTTTGGGACTTTCATATCCCTCTTCTAAGTCATCGTCATCATCATCCTCTTCTTCTTCCCTTCAACAGCCTCTCCTGCTCTTCCTTCTGCTCCCCCTTCCTCCTCGTCACACTGCTCCTAAGTAAGCATCACTTCTAGATCCTTTTCTAACTCATTATCAAACTGCTCCTGAGTTAGCTGATCCTCTAGTGCTTGCTCCTCATAGGTTGGCTGCTCATCATGCTCGGGGCATCGGGCTGCACTGTATGGTGTCCATGACATTATTTCGCGCTTTGTTCTTATAGATGCAAGAAAGTGTGCTTTAGGTACGTGAGAAGGTATAAAAAATAAAAAAGGTCTATAAACCAAAGTTGTCCTATAAAACAACAATATATCAAAAAAACGAGTATTAGCAGTAGTAGAGGCCTCAGAAACATGTCAATCATCATTTGATCATGAACTTGGAGCATCAAGGCATCATAACAGAGAAGAGAGAAGGTAATGTAGGGGCGGCTGCTAATGATGCCAAGTTCCTCACAAGTTCTTGATCATCAACTCATATTCCATATAATGTATGGACTTGGATAATTTTATCATCGGCAAAACAAAGGAGAGGAGAGGAGATGGGAGATTTGGCAAAAAAAAAAGCAACAACTGCTTAACAAACATAGAGAGAAAAATGTGTAAAAAAGCAGCTGTTGCTTCCCAAACATAGAGGATACGAAAGGTGGAAAAAATAGAGGAGAGGGGAGATTTGGCAAAAAAAGCAGGTGCTGCTTCCCAAAAAAACAACAGCTGCCATACTGACTTTGCTCGATCACACATGAACATCATATGCTTAATATCTTCTGAACCTGATAGGCAGATCGGACAATCAGAAGTAGTAGACAACAGTACTAGGGAAGTAGTAGAATTAGTTGACAGAAGTACAAGTAGTTGATAGAAGACAGAAGTAGAAGTAGTAAACAGTAGTAGTAGAGAAATAGTAGAAGTAGCAAAAAAAGCAACAACTGCTTAGGAGAGGAGAGGAGTAGAGTGGAGTAGAGGAGAGTAGTAGTAGAAGAGGAGTGGTAGAGTAGTAGAAGAGCAGGAGGACAGTATAGTAGTAGAGTAGTAGTAGGAGTAGCAAGTAGTAGTAATAGGAGTTGTAGGAGACCAACCAGCAGCCACTAGTAGTAAGAGTTGATAGAAGACAGAAGATAATAAGTAGCAATAGTAGTAAGTAGAGAGAGGAGTAGTAGGAGTAGCAAGTAGTAGTAGGAGCAGCTGGCCAGCAGCCACCAAGTACTAGGAGCAGACAGCAAGTACAGAGAAGATTAGTAGCCACCAGCCACATAGTAAGAGAGAATAGTAGTAGAGAGTAGAGACTATGGAGTAGTAGAGCAGTAGTAGGACAGCAAGTAGTAGTAATAAGAGTTGTAGGAGACCAACCAACAGCCAGCAGCCAGCAGCCACAGTTAGGAAAGCAGCAACAGTTAGGAGAAGATAATAAGTAGCAGTAGTAGTAAGCAGAGAGAGGAGGAGGACAGCCAGCAAGCAATGAAAATAAAAAACAACTATCTATGTTCCCAAGAAAAAGGTGTACTATGAAGTTTTCATTTTAACAAACTGGAAGAGAAACCAGCAATGTGACAGGTAGAGATGCCAAATTTGGAAATTAAACAAGTTGAGGTTTTTTTCTCACAAGAACACCAAGCTGTAGTGGCTTATAAAAATGACAAGCCACAGACTGCTCTAGCCGCACAACACTGTGGAAAGGGTACAGTTCATAATGATGATGCTGGTGATACAATGTATAATACATTGTTAAAGCACACTAGAACAATTCCTGCGAGTGTGCCAGTTGGCAACTAGTTCATGGTATAATGAACTAGTTCATGGTATAATGTACTGCATCTAACAAACAGAGGAAATTGAAGTAAAGACTAATTAATTGAATACATGTTAAATTCAAGAGCAAGCACATATGTCACTGGTACATGGGCAAATCAATGATTTCGGACAACAGTTCAAAACATATCACAGCAATGGAAAATAGCAAGGCTAACTGTAAAAAAAATGCGAGGCTAGGTGCAGTGCAAAGAGTACTACGTGAAGTAATCAAAGGGCCATGCATAGTTCGATCATGTTGCAGTCCACAAAATTCTTCAATTTCAAAGGGATCTAAACTTTTACAATTCTAGGTTGATATCAAATATAAATGATGCTTTTGCAGTTATGCACATAAAAGTTATCATCAATGCACACACCACAACTACTCCAAAACAAATTTCCTAAAGCTAAACTTGTGCCTAGGCCAAAGTTTAGAAACTCATGTTGTAGCCTTTTAGGATATCAAAAACTCAACCATGCACAGAAGATTCCATATCATCTCAATCATTCCTAGAGTCTGTTCAATTCAGTTATTCAGTTGCTACATGGAAAACTGGGAAAGTGTTCTTGCACAGCCAAGTACTTATGTGATCACAGTAACATCACCATTTAATCATTTGGTCAAACTAAAAGTAAATATATTAAACTTCTCTAACAGAATATCCTAAGTGATTTTCTGGAGATGGATTCTGCCTGGCTAACACACTTCATTCAGCTGTGCTGATTTTACTATCCTAGCCATTAAGATTGGCAACAACCGTTTTTTAACAGTGCTCTTTTCATATAAGTATTATGGGTCCCCAATCAAATAGAATATGCATCCACAATTCTCGAGTTGGTAGTATCTCATAGCTCATCTCTAAAGCAAAATAACTGAAACCGAAATCCAAAAGGTGGTTTCCTCCATTTACCTATATGTTCTATTTTGCTTTTATGAACCTGGTGAGGTTTGTTAATTTGCCATCAAGTTACCAAACAGAAACTGCTGGGTTAGTGACTTACGAGTCAGCATCAAATTAGTATGATATCCTGCAGACTGCAGACTAGTGGAGCAATTTGATGTGTTGAAAATAGAAAAAATTGACACTACCTTCAATATTACGTTGAATCCATGTCAAATTACTAGTTGAATACTTGAATCATTGAATTTATTCAGTTCTGCTAAATATTCACTGACTGAGGAATAAGTTGACCAAAAATGAGTGACCACAATGAATTAGATGATGTTTCAGTCAGGGTAAAAAGGATGTGTCGATGATCAATTTTAGAGGATATAGGAACCCCATTTGCTAAAATACATCTCACACTAAAAGCATTTTATAACATGGTGGGGACATGGAGTATAACATGAATATAGGTTTCAAGCTCGGGTTGCAAATTCATATACAACAATTAACACCAAAGCAGCAAACATATGAAAAATGGGAATAAGGGATGTGTATTGATGCTAGAACCATGACCAGGACAAACTTCATAACCTGAGAAGTGAGAACAGATATTCCAAAACACTAGCCAATGTACCTAGCCTCGCATTTTTTTTACTGTTAGCATAATTTAGCACTGATCCAAAACACTAGCCAATGCAACTTGCCGCAGCACTCATATACAAAGAAAAACAAATAGATTTAAATTCAACACATCCATTCGATGCCACCAAGGAGAACATGCCCAACGAACTGGCCATGATTATGAGAGGTCACTGCTGCTGATTGAGCCATTGAAGGAAAAACAAAAAAAACAGTGCAAAGAGATGGAAGAAAGCATCAGCACACTCACCGGAGAGCTCGGGAAGGAGTGCGGACGCCGGTGGAGGTGCGCGGAGGCCGCCGGCCGTTGGAGGTGTGGACGGTAGGGAAGGAGTGCGGACGCCGGAGAGCTCGGGCACCGTGGCCGCTCGCCGCGTGAGGGAGCACGGACGGCCGACGCACCTGGGCCACGGGAGGGCGGGGAGCAGGCCCGCTGCATCTCAAGGTCGGAAACCCTAGCGCCGTTGGCCGGGTGTGGGGAGGGGGCGCGCAGATGTAGGGAGGGGCCGCGCGGGTGCGGGGAGGGGGCGCGGGCGTCGGGAGAGGTCCGGGGGTGCGGAGAGGGGGCGCGGGCATCGGGAGAGGTCCGGGAGGCGGCGTCGGTGGGGCACCGAGGAAGGAGTGGGCAGCCTGACAGCGTCGGAGGAAGAAGAGAGCACCCTACAGGTTTTCACCCGTGCGCCCTTCTTTTTATACTCAGGCCAATTTCTAGGGGCGGTTCCTGATCCAGCCACCCCTACAAATGCATTTGTAGGGGCGGTTCCTGATCCAGCCGCCCCTACAAATATTTTCTATTTTTTTAAATTATTAATTCTGTATTTTTTATATCACAAAAACACAAAGTAATATAAAAACAATTGTATATATGCACAAATATAATGTTTTGTATTATTCTATATATGCAGAAATATATATATAAACAATTGTAGTCAAAACAATATAGAAAACAAAAAAACAAAAATTAAAAATTTGAATTTTAAAACTTCGACTACAATTTTATGACATTAAATGAAATAAAATGAAAATATTGTAAACATAAAGTTGTATAACTCATCAACATGTACAACTTTTATTTTGGTCATCTTGTCATGTGACTTTGTTTGAACGATTCAAAATTTCAAATTCAAACAATTTCAACTTAAAACAATATTTTGAAAGAGTAAATGATTTCAGATGAAAAACTCATGAATACCAAAGTTGTAGAACTCATCAATATGTACAACTTTTATGTTGATCATATTTTCATTTGACCAAATTTGAACAGTTAAAATTTTGAATTTCAATAAATGGCAACTTCAAACAAGATTTTGAAACCATAATGATTTCAACAATAAAAGTCGTGAACATAAAAGTTGTTGAACTCATCACTATCTACAACTTTTATTTTGGTCACTTCTTTATGTGACAAAGTATTAGTAAACATTGTTCACAAATTCATATATGACTCATAGTTTCATGAACTATACGAGAAACATGTTGATTTGTGAACAATGTTTATTATCACTTGGTCAGATAAAGAAATGATCAAAATAAAAGTTATAGATCTTGATGAGTTATACAACTTTGGTATTCATCACTTTTTAGCTGAAATCATTTAATGGTTAAAAATCTCATTCGAACTTGTCATTTTTTTAAATTTGAAAATTTGAAGTGCTCAAACTTTGTCAAATGAAAAGGATGACCAAATCAACACACTAATTTGGTAGGGCATGATTTTAGAAAATTTTAGGAAAAAAAACCATCACATTTGGAGTTAGTATGAGGGAGAAAGACTAGTTACAAATTTTACTCAAAGATTAAAAAGAAAAATCACAACTGTTCATGATGATCAATGATGAACAAGTGTGATTTCTCTTTTTAATCTGTGGCTGAAACTTGTAACTAGTTTTTCTCCCTCATACTCCAAATGTGATGGTTTTTTTTTTCTAAAATTTTCTAAAATCATGCTCTATCATTTTAGTTAGGTCATCTATCTTTGTCACTAATTTTGAACAATTCAAATTTTGAATTTCAGAAAATGACAGCTTCAAACCTGATTTTCAAACACTAAATGATTTCAGCTATAAAGGTGATGAATATAAAAGTTGTATAACTCGTCAAGACCTCCTACTTTTATTTTGGTCATTTCTTCTTTTCATAAAGTGTTAAGTGATTTCATAAAGTTTTTGTAGTAATAGAGTGGATGTTCAAATAGATTCATCTGGATGTTGCAAAAGGTAGTCTCACACACATGCATAAATGTAGTCTCACACACATACAAAAATATGTAGTCTTACACACATACATAAATATATAGTCTCACACGCATGCATAAATGAAGTCTTACAAACACACACTTACGCAAACACTCCACGTTCAACAACTAGCTAGCCCGCTGTAACGACTTTCCCCTTGACACCTTTTCGTTCCTATGGCAATATGTCTTTGGGTAGATTCTTTTCCACAACACTGATCTTCTTAGGAAAGTCTATGAATAACGGCATCTCATCGTAGTTATTGTAAGCATCAACATCGTCCACTCCATCAACTCCAATAATGTGTTGTTTCCCGGAGGCAACCACGCGCTGTCTTCTTCTTCGGGGGGAGGTTACTTTGTGGGTCAGACATATAGAAAACTTGTGCGACACGTGAAGCGAGCACCCAAGGGTCATCTTGGTAGCCTAGATTCTCGACGTCTAGGACTCTCAATCCGATCTCGTTCAGTTGGTGTTGTTTGATCCAGCGGCATCGAAACAGGACCACTGTTATATCCCTTCCATAGTCAAGTTCCCATATCTCTTCAATGATGCCAAAGTATTGGATCTTTTGCCCCAATCCATCGAGAGCCTCTATTCGAACGCCGTTATTTTGGTTCACATATTTACTATCCTTTGCGTGGGTATAGTACGTATACCCATTGATGTCATAAGCATTCCAAGATGTCACTTGTCTCGATGGCCCCTCTTCCAACCTACTAATGGTAATAGAGTCTATGGTTTCTCCAGGCGGTATGTTTTGGTCCTTCAACCATGTAGTTAGTCATTGCTTGTGTTGTTTTATGACCCAATCATCCAAACGGCCATTTCTCTCCACCATAATGATAGCCAAGTGTTCATCAATGTACGGTTGCATCAGTTGTGTGCTCTGCAAGACACTGTAATGCGCCCAACTCACCTCTTTGTAATCATGGTCGATGAACACTTTTCTACCACTGGTGCCCTTCCCAGCCAGCCTACCCTTGTGACGAGAATCGGGTTTACCAATCCCTTTCTGTACTTTTAGGTACTCTTGATAGCACTCGATGACTTCTTTAGTACTGTAACCCTCTATCATGAAGCCCTCTGGGTATGCTCGATTATGCACGTATCGACTTAGAACCAACATGATCCGCTCGTAGGACCACATTTCATGCAAGTAGCAAGGGCCCAGCGCCTGTATCTGATGAACCATGTGAATCATGAGATGTGGCATTATATCAAAAAAAGCAGGAGGTAAACACATCTCCAGTTGGTTTTGTGTCTCCACCACAAATTCATGTAGGTCACTCAGCTCTTGCTTGCCAATCGTCTTCTGTGAGATCTTTGAAAAGAAGTAGCACATGCGGGTGATGGCCATTTTCAAGAACTCTGGCTTTATAGCCCTGATTGCAATAGGTAGAAACACTGTCAGCATCACATGGCAATCATGAGCCTTACATTGTGTTATTGACAAGTCCTTCATCGACACTAGCTTCTTCACATTTGCTGAAAACCCAGTCGGGACTTTGATCCCCCTCAGGAAAGTGCATATAGCTCTCTTCTCGTCTGGTGTTAGGTTGAAGCACGCCGCGGGCAGAGTGTATTTTCCATTAGCCTCAGGTACCGGGTGAAGCTGTGGCATCACATTTAGCTACACCATGTCTTTCCGTGCTTTCAGACCATCCTTTGACTTGCTTGTGTCCATCAAGGTAGCAATGAGACTCTCAAAGACATTCTTCTGCACGTGCATAGTATTAATGGCATGGGGGGCCTCCAAGTCTAGCCAATAAGGCAGATACCGAAAGAAGATTGATTATTTCTAGAAAAGTATGCCTTCGACGGGAGGTGTGCTTCTATCTCTGTTCATCCCATCTGGATTCTTCTTTCCATAAACGACACGTATGTTTTTCACCATTTTGTACACGTGTTCTCCGTTATGATGTCTCTCCGGAGGGGGTTCAATCTCCGGGGCGTTGTCATAAAATCTAAAGAATAATTTGCTGTGGTACTTGTGACTTGTCTTTAAGAAGTGCCAGTTCCTTAGGTAAACTATCTTCTTGGATGCATCCAAGTACACCTATGTAGTACCATCCAAGCAAACCAAGCATCCCATCTTCCCTTTGATCTGTCTAGACAAAGCAAACAGCGCAGGGTAATCATTGGTAGTAACAAATATTATTGCTCTACATATGAAGTCCTCCTTTCAGAACGCATCGTACATCTGCTCCCCATGCCTCCATATCCTCTCCATTTCTTGCATCAAAGGCTCGAGGAACACATCTATATCAATGCCTAGTTGTTTAGGGCCACAAATAAGAATAGTGAGGATATGGTACTTTCTCTTCTGACACAATCATGTTGGGATGTTGTACATGGTCAAGATCACTAGCCATGTGCTATGGTCGCTCATCCTCTCATTGAAGGGATTCATTCCATCGGTGCTCAAGCCAAACCGTACATTCCTTGGGTCATTGTTGAATTCTTTGTGCTTCTCATCAAACCTTTGCCACTTACTACAATCAGTTGGGTGTGCAATCTTATCATCATCCACATTGCGCTCATCATCCCACCATGTCATGAGTGCGGCTTCTTTAGGGTTTAGGAAGATACGTCTCAAGCGGTCGGTCACTGGTAGGTACCACATTACCAAGGCAGGAATTATTCTCTACTTTACATTGTTGCCTAATGGAGTGTCCTCTAGGGGCCAAGATTCTTGTACCACCTTTTTTGTACCCTTCTTATTCCTCTTTTTCCCCGTGGAGGCTTTGTCCCCACCGTAAAGGTCATTGTTCTTGTACCGGCTGGCCCCACACCGAGGACATTTATCCAGTGACTTGAACGTTTCGACACGAAAAAGTATATAGTGGTTGGGGCATGCATGGATTTTTTCAACCCCCATTGTCAATGGACTTATGACCTTCTTCGCTTGGTATGTGTTGGCAGGAACTGAGTTTGGTTGTGGCAGCACCCATGATAGGAGATGCAATAGATCATTGAAACTGTAGTCTGACCAGCCGTACTTAGCCTTCAGGATGAGCAGCTCAAGCACAAAACGTAGCAATGTCCAATGTGTCGGACAGCACTTTTCAACACTATACACAGTCTCTTTCGATGCTTTTATCACCCTTTCCAAATTTTCTAGACCTTTTGGGCTATTTAGTAAAATCTCTGGTCCAAGGGCTCGAATCATGTCCTCCAAATTATCTTCATCCCCGACACGTGCTCCACCATCATTATTGGCATCACCTTCATCGTTACCATCCCAACCACCAGCATCACCACCTTGTTCATTGCCAAACTCGAAGTCCATTCGTGCATCAAGCTCTGCTGAATATTGGGACAGGGATTCTACGGTTTCGTCATCGTATTCCTCCTCATCCTCGTCGTTAACAATAACCGTTTCACCATGATGAATCCACACTGTGTAGTCCTCAACAAATCCTCGCATAATCAAATGTGATATGATGATAGTCACATCTGTCAATGCCATACGGTTCTTGCAATCTTTATAAGGACAAATAATTGTATCCTTATTCTCTTTCAATGTCGTTGTATGCTTCTTTGTGGCTTCAATAAATTTATCCACCTCTTCACGAAAACCCGCCTTGAACCTTAACGAACCATACATCCAAGAGTTCCTGTACTCCATCTTTTACAGCAACAACAAAACAAACATTAAAGGACTACTTATTTAGATATATATAAAAATGAATCAAATTAATAATTACTTGAGAATAATTGTATATACTTCAGATATATATGAATATAAATCTAATATAATTACACGAAGCATACAAACACACCATGGTAGAGGAAAATTAATTAATGGCCCATTTATCCATAAATAATTAAAATACATATTTATTGATTGCAATAAACAATTTCAAAGACAACAATTAGCAACAATTATACTTTACCCAATATCTTTCATACAAACCCTAGTCCAATTTTATCAAACACAAATTTACAAAAACGAAATTAATAAAAAAACCAAACCCTAGATCTAGATCTACATGCACATGAAACATGCATAAAACTAACTAATTGTTCACTAAAATCAAGAAACATGGACCAAATAAGGGTTTGATCTTGTTCCCCTCCCTAATTTACTCTAGTACATTTAAAACTTGGGTCTAATTTGCTTCATAAGTAGCTCAAGCACCATAGAAGAGAGAGAAAAACAAAACTTTAATTACTCACTAACCAACCATTAAAACTTCAAAAAAAGTGTCGAATAGCATTTTCTTATCTTCTACAACCTCTCCACTAAAGGATTTGAGACCAAAACATTCCCCCCTTAGTAGAGCAATTTTTGGGAGGTCCCCAAGGTCTCCCCACCTTTCTTTCACGGGTTGGAGTGAGTGACCCGAGGAGGAGGAAGGTGCTGCAGTTGTGCTATATGTGGGTCATTTGTAGGGGCGGCTGGTGATTGAGCCGCCCCTACAAATCAAAGGTATTTTATACGGGGACATTTGTAGGGGTGGCTCAATCACCAGCTGCCCCTACAAATAGAAACGCCGAGGAGGCTAGTGAGTGAGCCGCCCCTACAAATCTGACCCATTTGTAGGGGCGGCTCGTATCACCAGCCGCCCCTGCTGTTCTATTTGTAGGGGTAGCTGGTGTCTGAGCTCCCGAGCACGCCACTATAGGGGCGGCTCCATCACCAGCCACCCCTACAAAAAATTCGTCCCGTTGCTAAAAAATCATTTTTTTACGTAGTGTCTGTTCCGTCATTGCACACATAAATGCTCATGGTTTTGATTAGAATATACTCTGATCCGTATGATAAGATTACATGGTTTTGATTGGTTCTCAACAACTGAGCAGTTACGCTATTCTTGGTTTTGATTGGTTCTTAACAAACTAAGGGTCTTTTGGATTCTCTGATCTATGTGTGGTCTAAAGTTTTTTAAAAGTTGAGAAAACAAGTAGTGGTCAACAATTCCCCTCCCCTGCTGCGTCTCCCGAGGCGACTCAGGGGCTCTCCCCTGCCTGGCAGGCGTGCTGGCTCTTCATGGCGCTCAAAAGGGCCCTCGCAACAGTTCCACCTCCCCCTCCCTCTTCTCCCCTCCTCTCCCATGTACGAGCTATGAACTTCTATGAGCAAGGATGGCCAGAGATGACCTAGAAACGCCGAATCGAAGCCCTCTTGGCCCAAATCCGGTGACCCCCAATTCGGATCTGGCCTGTGGTAGGTGGCCAGGCGACCTCGCCACGCGCGCTCATGGTGGCTCAGATCCAGCGGCCACTGGTGGAGAGCCTCATCCTCTCGAGCGTGTGCCGGTGGAGGAGGGCGAGCTGCGGTGGACCTCCATGATGCATCGTCGAGCCGCGCCCGTGCCTATCTGTGGCGATGGGGCTCACGCCCCTCGCATGCTTGACCATGGCCTAGAAGGCAGCAACAACGGTGGCTGGCTTTTGTGGCCCGCTGGGCCTCCATGCCTGCACCTACGCTCACTGCAGGGAGCGGTTGGGTGGCAGCTAGGCTCGCCTACTCACTCGCGTTCGTAATGAGGCATGGTCGGGTGGCTACGGCGGCTAGCTGGGCCAGCCAACTTGCGGGGGTGACGGCCAGTCAGGCCTAGCTCACGCTCACCTTCCTCAATGCCTGCAGAGGCTGTCGAGCAACCAGACAAGGTGCACCCCATCTTCGCCAAGGCCCACATGCAGGGAAGGTCTAGGCATCGGCCTGCGGTCAGCTGCCGGGTGAAAGGTCCCTAGTTTGGTTTTGGTAACTGAGTGACAACCACGGTGGACTAATTATGTTTTGAGTGAGATACATAGGTGATTAGTCTACAAGTACATCATGTGTGAGCAACCTATGCCATGGAGGTGAAATGGCTTGATATGTTGCAATGCTCACACATGTGATGATGGAGCTCATTGCATATGAAACATGACATGGAGTCATGTGACTAAGATGGAGAGGATCAAGACAAGACTTGGCTTGATGGACCAGTTGCAAGCGTGAAGGGAAAGTTGGAGGCTTTGGAGCGATGGACCGCGTGGTAGTGAAGCTTAAGTAAGACTTGGCGCCGATGGATGAAGGTAACGGTAAAAAGCATATAAGGTCAAGATCGATGAGCCAACAAGGTCACATGATGATATGAAGTGGATCATATCATTTGTGATGTGGTTGGTGCATGTGTTGCATCAACATTGGAGGAAACGGAATGGAATGCACAAGGCAAAGATATACTTGTAGAGCATTTCATTTCGCCGATCATAGGTGTGTACAGAAGTTTATGACCGGGTTTAGGATAGATGGCCGTACTATTAAGAGGGGCAAACTTATTTGCATATCGGTCATCTAGTGCCACTCGAGTGATCTAACTTTGCATCGTTGCTAGGATCGAGTGGCGTGGTGATTTAAGTGACTAATCCTTAGAAAAATATTTGTGAAAATACTAACACACTTGCACATGATGGTGTACACTTGGTGGTGTTGGCATATTTGCAAAGGAGAAGAAGTTGGAAAAGTTTAGGAGCTAAAAAGATCAACAGGACCCTAATGGCGAGGGCAACAGGACTGAGGTGAGATGGTCCTGTTGGTCTGTGTTAAACTGTGATGGTTTTTGGATTGGAATTCTGTTTTGATCCATTGTGCTTTGGATCATATATGCACGTGGGGTGTGTATCCCTCTACATAAGCTTTCCAAAATGTCCCAGATCATCAAAATCGGATTTCGGAGCTAAGAGTTTTCGTCATTTTAGTGCTCAGGACCCTGTCCGCTGTATCCAGTTCTAGGGTCCGGACCGGGTCCGGTTCTAGGGTCTGGACCATGTTTTTTGGGTCTGGTTGAGCACTTTTACATGTGTTTGAAGGGATAGGACCTTGAGATGGTCCGGTTGTAGCAACAGGACCCGGTCCGGTTGCTTCGGGAGCTCTCCAGACTGAACATGACCGAGGTGTGAGTTCATCTGGTTGCTCGGTCCGGTTGCTGTCTGAGCGCCCGAAAGTTAACCGTTGGAGCGCCAACGGCCGGTGTTTAAAGTGGGGACATGTGGCAGCATCCAAGGTCTAGAGGCCTGGTCCGAACCTCCCCGAGCAGCTTTTGAGCAATGGCTCTTTTGAGCCCTTGGGCTATAATTTGAAGGGGCACTCGGGCATGCCTGAGGTTGAGCACCTTGGGGGACTTTGTGTCCATGCTTGAGTGTGCTTGGGAGCCCTCTAACTCACTTGTGCTTGCAAGAGTGTGATCCAATGGCGAGTCAGTGATTCTAGTGCATTGCATTGAGAGATTGCATCGAGTGGCACTAGGTGTTCATGTTGCAAGCCGGTGGTGCTTGTTACTCTTGGAGGTTGCCATCTCCTAGATGGCTTCGTGGTGAGTTCTCCGTCGTGAAGCCCGCAAGAAGATTGTGCAGAGCTTCGAAGAAGGATTTGTGAGGGGCATTGTGCTCGCCCCATGGGAGCCGCGAAGAGCAACACTAGTAGAGCATGTCATTGAGCTACCCTCACTTGTGGGTAGGTTCTTGTGGCGCCCAACGTGTGGTCTAGGCTTGTGAATACCTATTAGCCGCCGAACCACCAAGTGTGCGGTCAACACAATGGAGACTAGCTTGGTGGCAACCAAGTGAACCTCAGGATAAAAATCACCGTGTCAACCTTGTTCATCCCATTGGTTTGCAATTCCCTGACACAAGCTTGTAATTACTTTCATATACATGGTGCTCGTGTAGTTGCTCTTGTAATTAGTTGACTTGTGTAGTTTTCTAGTTACCTTCTTCCTTGTGTAGCATAGAAGTAGCTCTTGCATGACTAATTTGGTTTGAGTAATCTTGTTAGTCACATTGCTTAGTTTGCATAGCTATGTATTTTTTGCGCTCTCTAATTTGGCATTAGTTGCCTTGTTATTAAGCATTGCTAGTGAGCTTTGGCTTTGTGCTTTTTGCATACTAGTTGTGTAGGAGCTCCCCCGTGTTTGAATTACTAGCGGCATAGGTTTGTGTGACCTTGCAAGCTCAAATTGTTTAGGAGAGCTCTAGCAAGCCCAGCACCTTTGTTGCCTAATTAGGATCTTTTCTAAGGTGCTTGTGAACTTAGATAGAGGGGTGTAGTCTTGGCTAACCGATAGTTTTAATTATGCATTTGTTTCAGTTAGCCGGCACGTTTAATTTTAGAAATGACTATTCACCCCCCTCTAGTCCACCATCTTGACCCTACACGTGGTATCAGAGCTAGGTCTCTTATTTGTGGTCTTCACCGACCCGAGAGGATGGTGACTTATGGGCTAGATGTTGAGTGTCCACACATTTTTTATGGCACACACTTTGTATGATAGAAAAATTGGATGATTAATAATTTGAAGTTCATTCCCCCTCAAATGTGGTGGATCGTAGATGTGGGCTTTTAGGTCTCTTATTTGTGGTCTTCACCGACCCGAGAGGATGGCGACTTATGGGCTAGATGTTGAGTGTCCACATATTTTTTATGGCACACACTTTGCATGATAGAAAAATTGGATGATTAATAATTTAAGTTCATTCTCCCTCAAATGTGGTGGATCGTAGATGTGGGCTTTTCTCATGCGATTGATAGAAAGAATGCAACTCAAGCGCAAAAGAAATGCCTACATCTTGATTGTCAAGTTACTAACATTTTCTATCAATCTATGAAAGATAACATATTTGGTGAGAACATGGATAGGAAATCCACCCTTGAGATTTGGATTTATCTCAATAGAAAATATGGGACGGTCTCCAATGATGATGATGAGCCCAAGGAGGAGGCACATGAGGATGATGAGCATGACCACAACTTGGTGATTGTGGAAGATTGCTCCACCTCATGGTCAAGTGATGATGATGATGATGTATCTACCACAAGTTCACTTGACAAGGTTGTTGATGATGCCACAAGTGATGCAAATGATGCTTCTACTCCATGCACACTTGTTGATGATGATGATAGTTCATGCTCGGGCTATGAGAATGATGCTTCTACAAGTTCTCCAACATCACCACATTGCTTCATGTCACAAGGTTAAACTAAGGTATCTAATGCTAATGTGGTTGATCATGTTGATTCATATGATGAGCTTGTTATTAGACTTGCTAGCATGACCATGTCTTTAGAAAATAAGAAAGCTAAAACAATGAAATTGGAAAATGAAAACTCATTTCTAAAGAATTCATGTGAAGAACATAAGCACTTACTTGATGTTCTTAAAGCTTCACATGATGAGCTAAAATTAACTCATGAGAAACTTTTGGATCTCAAGAAGAATTATTAGAACAACATGCTTCTCTCATTAAAGTATTTATAAAGAAACTTAGAAATAATGAGGGCTCATCACATGAGTTAAGTGATCAATTGCAACATGTGACTAACTCTTGTGATGTAGGGAAGAAGCATGTATCCACCTCTTGTGATGATTTATTAGCTATGCCATATTCTTCAATTATAGATGCTTATTTTACTTCCTTATCTTGTGAGACTAACCTTTTAAAGGAGAACAATGAACTCAAAAGAGAAGTGAAGAAATTGAGCAACAAGTTAGAGAGGTGCTACAACACCAAAATCACCTTCAAGCACATGTTGAGTAACAAAAGAAGCTATGGTGATATGAGTGGCATTGGATTCAACAAGAGCATGACCAAGGGGGAAGAAAAAGAGAAAGAAAGATGAAGAAGCAAGAACAAAAGAGGCTATCTCATTTCATGTGCTTCAAATAACATGAAGCGGGTCATCTTGCTAATGGTTGCCCAATGAAGAGAAGCTTAAGTGGAAGAAAGAAGAAGGAGGCTCAAGCATGTCAAATGATTCAAGTGACACACATGGGGTCATCTTACCTCAATGTGCACAACCAAGCAATTGGTGAAGCAACAAGAAGAGCCTCAATCAAAGCCACAAGTTGAGCAAGAAACGCCCCAAGAGCAAATCAAGATCAACCATGAAGATGGTGGTGACTTGATGGTGAAGAAGAAGAAAACTAGAAGGGGTGGAAAAGCAAGAGAAAGAGCAATGCGTCCAAGCATGAATCAAGACGCAAAGAAAGTGAGCAAGAACAAAGAAGAGAAGATGAAGGAAGTTGCTCACATCAAGCGCCATAGTTGTGATGAATTGGGCCACCTAGCTTCGGATTGCCCAAACAAGCATGGGAAGAAGGCTCAAGCATACAATGAGAAGCAAGGCAATGAGAAGCAACATATATATGAGCAAGGAAGAAAAGGCTCAATCAAAGAGAGTTTGCTACTCATGCTAGGAAAGGGGACACATGGCTAAATCATGTCCCCTAGGTAATAATTCTAAGCCTATTTCAATTGTTGATAATAATATACTCAGAAAGGATGGCAATGGTACCTCATTGATGGTAATTGCAAAACATCCCGCTACTCATACTAAGGCTATACCTAAGTATGTTGCTCCTAACTTTAGGGGACCTAAACTAGTTTGGGTACCATCAAAAAGTGGATGATTGTTTGTAGGTACCATCGGCATTGGAGGCTTGGTTCAAGTGGTATTCATTGTGTTGATCATGTGATTGAGCCAAGTATTGACAAGTGATGGTTATTATCCCAATGCCATGACAAGATAGTGAAGTCCAAGAGCTATCAACATACAAGTGCAACATTCATATTGTGGATGATTTATTGATATATTTGATGGCTTGCAAAGATATGAGTTGAAGCTTGCTAATTGGATGATCATGAGCCAACCAAGTTATATCTCTTGTTGATCATTTCATTTGGGTGCATATGAGTTGATTGAATTGGATAAATATGCAATGTTGCTTGCTATGGGATGTTTGAATGGAAAAATAGCTTAGTAATCAAGTTTGGATTGATTTGTGTTGGATAAATTCATGAGATAACTTTGAGTAAGTGGATTGAATGGATATATGTCTTGTGAAAGTATTCAAACAAGTTACTTTCAAGTTTGATTCACATTTGTTGAAGAATAGCTCAATTGATTGAAATCTGTCATATATTTAAAAATCTGAGTGAGCTGAGATCAAGACTAAATTTGAGTAATCAAATCTATTTAGATTGGCTTGAAATTTAGTATGCATGCTCTATACTTATGGTATTAGTTATTGTATGAATTTCATGTGAATTAGATAAGAGTTGCTTTGATTTTGGAGTGGATCTTGTCAGCTATAGTGCAGCAGCTTTAAGCATATAGCAGTGTTGGAAGATGTGAAATCTGGTAGCAATCTAGGTGTCAAATGAAGTCCAAATTTTTACATCTGCTAGATAACTTAGTGAAGCACATCTCTACCAAATTCATGGTATTTGGATCTGTACATTGGGAGATATAGATTTTTATTTGAAGAGTACAGAATATGTCAGAAAAGTAACAATTATTGAATTCATGGAGAGTTACTTTGATTGAAAGATCCTCAAGTTAGAAACATGTTTATAAGTGGTTGGGGTACCGAAGTTTGGTTTTGTGATAGGCTAGAAGCATGACAAACAAAGAGTACAAGACCATTTGATGGAGGAGTGTACTTGGCACACATTTGGTACTCAAAGTGAAGATCAAGGTCAAACTCAAGATGAAGATGAAGTTTAAGTTCTAGTGACAATTGAAAATTATTTGGTAGAAAGAAAGGGACTTAAAGAAGAAATCAAGGTTACTCATCCAATTAAGTCCATCACTTGGATCAATCAATCAAATCATTTCAATTAAGTATCAACAATGGTTCTTTAGAGAAAGGTCACTTCTCCCTAGTGTAGGGGCTTGCCGCCTTTTATAGGTAAACCAAGTGTGATACTTGCAAGACTAACATGGAAGTGGTGATCCAAGAAACATTATAGATGCTTAGTTGAAGCAATCAAAAGGGTTGATCTAGAGAGCAAGCAACACCCAAAAGAGAGCAAGTCATGGAATTTCAACAGGTATTCTCACATTTGGTGCTCTCAAGCAAACAATGACAAATGATGAAGCAAGCCAACCATAACAAGAAAGTGCACTTGATCAAAAGTGGTTCTCAATTTATATGGGTGAAGAATGGATTTTATTATTGATGATTGGTCTTTACCAAGCTTATAATTGGACTTCACATTCCTATTGCGGAGCTTTATTGGAAACTAATGACTATCCTCTACTCTAAGATAGCAAAGGTATCACTTTAATGTGTGTTGTCGATCCTTAATGACCAAATCCGACTGCCAATTAAGACACAAAAAGAGGAGAAATAAGCAATCTTGATCACATATGTATTTACTACTAACCAAGTTCCACATGTATTTGGAGAACGTTATTTTACAAGTCACAAACACAAATACATGGAATAATTCACCGAAAGGCGCTTTCCAACGCTGATTTGTGCAAAGGAACAAGGGAGACGTCCATCAAATCAACTCAACTGCGACAAAACCCCACGGAGCAGCAACCCATATCTAGCCCAAGGCCTGCCACGTGAAGGCGGTGGCGAGGCGGCTTAGTCAGGGGGCAGCCGACCCCTAGGGCGGGTGACCCCCTACCAGCGCTTCTCAGTCACCCCTTGCTCTAGCGATGGCATGCTCCCATGCTGAGGAGGTGCATCCCGTGCTTTTGCGCCAAAGATAGATAGAAGCACTACCTTGCTCCTGTATAAATAGAGTGGTAACCCCCCTCTCATGATAACACACTTGGGAAGCACAGAACACAAGATACACAATGTAGCAAGAAGAGGAGGAGCTCCACTTTCATATCTTAGTTCTTTGGCTTAGTTTAGGGAGTAAGTGAGGAAGGAAAAGAGATGGAGAAGTACCGGAATTGTCGGCTACCTCCATTTGTGTACTTGGGACCCCTTGTACACATAGCGGAAGGAATGCTGGGAATCTCGGCTCCCTCTTCACTTGTACCTCGATGAATCTAGTACTATTTGGAGTGCAAAGGTTCATGTTTTTCTTTGGTGGTGAGTTCTACTTTAAGTTAGTCTTGTTTACTATTTACTTGCGGGTTCGTCTTCCATTCTCATAGCGGATACTCTAGTAGAGGGCTCCTGATAAAGACAGATAACCCTATACGGCGCTAGAGTAGTAGTTGATAGCGTAGATGTGGTGTCTAGGCTAGAGGCTACCTTCGTATACCTTGTTCCCCTCGGTTGAGGGGTAGGCAGTAGGTTGTGATAGCCCTGTTCATCCCACATATTCCCCCACATCTAGGTTCGACGTAGGCTATAGGGCGGCCTCACCTGGCAGACCAGGTGTGATCTGGTGCCCGAAGTAAGTATATAGTAGCAAAGCTATCTGAGCTTAGGATCTCTATCCCCAGAAAACCTCACTATCCGAGCTAGCTTTCTTCTTGTTATCTTAGGTGAACTAGTTAAGAGACTCTTACACATCTGTTCCCTGAGGAAATACAATACCCTGAATACTTCCAGGTGAAATGCTACAACAGTAATTCCGTGTGCTTGTGGATTATTTCTGTATGCGTTAAGAAATACCAACAAGCATTTTCGGCGCCGTTGTCGAAGAACGGTTGTCGTAATTATCTCCAAACCTAGTTCATCAGTGTATCCTTATGTTTTATCTTTCCTTTCAAAAAAATGGTATTCCTTCTATTCTTTTTCACCATGTAGCCCTTCCATTCAAAAAAAAATATCTTTCTGCTCCTTAGGACAAGTTCTTAGAGCCACCACCTTCGAAGCCAATCACAACTTCTGGCTATAAACTCCATCCTAGTTTTGGCGGTCAAGCTTATGACCATAAACTAAGCACTACTGAAAGATACCCTAGATTATTATAAAAAACACACACACACAACTTTTTCTTATCAATAATAGCAAGATCATGTTTTCAAGTTAGTATGCACCTTCGGGTGTTCTTGTTTGCTAACCATGATAGGTTAAGATCAAGAAGAACAGGGAACATATGATGCTCGAAATCATGGGAGCTGCATCAACTACATACCGTGATGACCTTTGGTGATGTGACACACTCAAAAGGAGACCCCCAACACTACACACTTGATTTTCACAAAAGTCCAAGTGTGGGGGAGAATGGTGAGAGTCTCACCAAAAGGCCATCTTGGTAAAAAAGAAAAAAATGATGTTAGCCCTACCTCACTAAAAAAGTATTATAATAAAAAAAGAGAATCATTATGAGCCTAGGGTGCCCAACCATTCATGAGCAATCAACACCTCCACCCTGCTATTGCATAGAAAGGTATATATATACTAACCATATGCAGAAAGAAAGAAGGTCGCCATCAAGTGAAAAACAAAAGCATCATATGTGATGGAACAACTATATTACATCACTCACAATTCAATCACAAATTGTGGGAGGTGGTACAATTAATCAAGGTATGAGAGAACCAACCCAAACATATCTTTCCTATTTTCAGTTACTTTCTACCACTGCATGTTTGCATGCATGTTACTCATTTAATTTCCTATTCAAAAACCATGGCATGCTTGTTTAAATTCAACTCATCCACCCCGTTTGCATTGCCTGCATATAAAAAACACAACAATGGTTCTTTAGTTAACCATTCAAAGTTCTCACCTCCATTTAAGTGAATCTCATGTTACTTTCATGCATCTTTTTTCTATTCTAGTATGCTTTGGTTTGGATGTTGGTCATACACCTTTTAAATTAGGAATTGTGCTTAGTTTGGATGTAATGATCATGCTTCCATAGGCTATTTAAATTAACCATGGTGCTTAGGTTAATTAGCCTACCTTAATCAAATTGGACATGGAGTCTAGTTTGATTTTTGAACTGAAATTGCTAAATATAGACTCTGGTTGCATGCATGGACTAACCCATGTAGGATATTATCAAATTCATGTGGGTAAGTCCTTGAGATGAATTCATAACGGAAATAAATCAAACCTCATTTGGTGAACTTTCAATAAACAAAGATTTTGAATCTAAAAAAAGAAAGGGCTCTCTTTGCTAATTGAACATATATGAACACCACTTTTCTTTAGCATAGAGGAAAACCATTAGCTCATAACATCAACCACTATTGTTTCAAAACATTCATAAAATCCCTCGGGTATGTATTGTCCACTAACCATATGTAGGGATGAAACCTTGATCAAAAGAAACATGGATCACACACCCGCCAAGCCAAACCACATGAAGATCAAGATGGTATGGCGGAAACAAAAAGTACAATCATCATCATCCTTCTTTAGGATGATATGATGCCAATTCAAGCTAAAATGCAATGGAGAAGTCCTGCTCAATGGACTTATAAAAGGTCAGCCATTGCCGAAGGTAAATCGGTAGCTATCTTTAAAATTTAAAATAAATATTTCTAGATTAAAATTTTGAATTCTTACTTCAAATAAAACTCTCAGAAGAAAAAAATCTATTATAAAAAAATGAATGATAAAAAAATAGATAGAGAAAAGAGAAGAAGAGAAAGAAGGAGCATTCTCATCTTCTAGACCTTTGCTATCACTAAAGCCCATGGTCCATACACAGTAGTTGGGTGTGTGACCTAACCTTGGTGATAACCTGAAATGAACCATATACAGCCGCCCATGCAGCAGCTTCAAATCTTCCATCTATAAATGTTGCTGGTAAGCACTCAGGTATGCAAAGGCAAATAAAATGTTCACCAACACATTTTACTCATGTTTGTCTCCATGAAAATATAAACTTGCTTATACTAGTTCATGCTTCCTTTGTTCATGACATATGCTCTGGTTTGGGTGTATTCTTAAGGTACATCTATAGGCTTTTTAATTAAGCATGGTGCTTAGGTTAAAATAGCCTTCCTTAATCAAAATTTGACATGGTGTTGAAATTTGATTAATGAACATTGAGTATTACTTTCATAAACAATGGAAGTAATCTATTATGGAGATGAATCAAGGCTATGTTTATTTTTCAAACTTTACCTTAGCCTTGTTTGTGCTAAATGATAGAAAATTGGGTGAACCCATAAAATGAAATAAAAATAAAAATAAAAATAAAAATAAAAATAATAACAGTAATAATAAATAACAAAAATAAAAGTAATAATAAAAAAATTAAGGCTCTCTAGTGTTTCAACTGGTAGAGCTCTTGTCTGTTTCTTTTTGTTTTTCTTTGTTAAATAAAAAACAGGTACAACAATAAGTGTGGGGGAGATCTCTCAAGCATAACTAACACACATTCAAGATCCCCCAACACGTTGCACAACATCAAATGATCCAACGTGTAGAAGGACGGAACAGATGGACCCAGAGAGGATTGGCTAGACCTCTAGTTTAGCCAACCCATCTCTGACTTCTCGTAGCTCCTTCATCTTCAACGATGGTTTGTGCAACACAATGCTCAACTCCCTCTAACTTTGAGTTTAAATAAACATAAATCTTGATCACTAAAATTAACCTCTATTTATCCCTAATATCTTCTCCTGATGAACAATGCCCCTTTTCACCACACTTAAAATTTTGAAAAGTGATATGTTCATAACATGTTTAAGACAGAAGCTTGCATAAAGTTTTGTTCCATATACATACACTTATGCTTGTGGGAAAATATTCTAATAGGACAATCATGTTGACTAAGATGTTGTGAGGTGTGATATAGTTCTAACTTATCAATCTTACCATTTCTATTTAAGGTATTTGGAGAATTTATTTTGATAAAAATTGTTATAAAACCATAGTATCACGTACTCCTCAATTGGTGAGCAATTCCTACCAAAGCCAAATATAATATCTTGCAAGTTTCAAGCCTTCCACATATGCTACTTGTAATTGTATTGAGTTTGGTCGAATCTTGTTGACCCTTGTTGAGAGATTTATTATGCTCCCAAGATCAAGATCACGTACACCCACATATATATGTTGCTCTTACACTGGGAGAGCATAAAAACAGGCTTCCATTTAGACCCACTAAAAACTCTGCTCCTACACTGGGAGTAGATAAAAAAATGCTTGTTAGGTAAATACTTCATATTCTAAAAGATAGTGATCTATCTCTAAATATATGGTTTAGAAAAAGAGACATGGGCTATGCAAAAAGTTTATGATAAAAAAATATGTGGACACATGAAGGTCCAAGTAAAAAAAATGGACACATGAAGGTCCAACGTTCAAAAAGAAAAAAAATGCTGAGCATTGGAAGGCTCAAGTATTGAAAAAAGGGGGAAGGAAGAAAGATAGCCATCTTTCAAAATAATAAGTTATATAGAGATCATATCTACAAAAGGGGTATAGTTTTAGTTTACCATTTTTCCACACACATGCACGTCTTGATCTAAGAATATAATACTTCTCTCCTTGGATCCTCGATTTGACTTTACAACATGCAATACAAGTATGCTATATTGTTTATCCCTACCTAAAGCTCCACATAAACCTTTTTAGAAGTAAGAGAAGGCAAAACATTGCTATGGCTTGGTAAGGATTTATACACCATTGAGTGATTTGAGGTGTATAAAGTGAACTATGCTTTTTCTTAAGAAAAAAACCTCCAAAACTCCAAGTTGCTAAGATGTGAAATTGGGGAGATGACTTTGTTTCAAGGACTATTTCACTTTTCAACAACCCAAAGAAACATGTTAGCTAACGCCACATATCCCACTGGTATAAAAAATATGTTGGAATAACTTTTATGTAAGGCATATATCTTAGGATGTTATGCTCTTGATTACTTTTATCTCTAAACTTTGCTCGAGGACGAACAAAGGACTAAGTGTGGGGGAGCTTGTTGGCGGTCCTTAACGACCAAATTCGACCGCCAATTAGGACACAAAAAGAGGAGAAATAAGCAATCTTGATCACATATGCATTTACTACTAACCAAGTTCCATATGTATTTGGAGAACGTTATTTTGTAGGTCACAAACACAAATACATGGAATAATTCACCGAAAGGCGCTTTCCAACGCTGATTTGTGCAAAGGAACAAGGGAGACGCCCATCAAATCAACTCAACCACGGCAAAACCCCACGGAGCAGAGACCCATGTCTAGCCCAAGGCCTGCCACATGAAGACGGTGGCAAGGTGGCTCAGTTAGGGGGCAGCCGACCCCTAGGGCGGGCCACCTCGTGCTGGCGCTGCTCAGCCGCCCCTTGCTCTGGTGGTGGCATGCTCCCTTACTAAGGCGGTGCATCCCGTGCTTTCATGCCAAAGATAGACAGAAGCACTGCCTTGCTCCTATATAAATAGAGGGGTACCCCCCTCTCATGACAACACACTTGGGAAGCACACAACAGAAGATACACAATGTAGCAAGAAGAGGAGGAGCTCCACTTTCATATCTTAGCTCTTTGGCTTAGTTTAGGGAGTAAGTGAGGAAGGAAAAGAGATGGGGAAGTACCAGAATTATCGACTACCTCCATTTGTGTACTTGGGACCCCTTGTACACATAGCGGAAGGAATACCGGGACTCGGCTCCCTCTTCACTTGTACCTCGGTGAATCTAGTACTATTTGGAGTGCAATGGTTCATGTTTTTCTTTGGTGCTGAGTTCTACTTTAAGTTAGTCTTGTTTACTATTTACTTGCAGGTTCATCATCTATTCTTGTAGTGGATACTCTAGTAGAGGGCTCCTGATAAAGACGGATAACCCTGTACGGCGCTAGAGTAGTAGTCGATAGCGTAGACATGGTGTATAGGCTAGAGGCTACCTTCGTCTACCTTGTTCCCCATGGTTGAGGGGTAGACGATATGTGGTGATAGCCCTGTCCATCCCTTGTATTCCCCCACATCTGGGTTTGACATAGGCTACAGGCCAGCCTCGCCTGGCAGACCAGGTGTGATCCGGTGACCGAAGTAAGTATATAGCTAGTGGCAAAGCTATCTTAGCTTAGGATCTCTATCCCTAGAAAACCACACTACCCAAGCTATCTTTATTCTTGTTATCTTAGGTGAACTAGTTAAGAGACTCCTACACATCCGTTCCCTAAGGAAATACGATACCCTGAATAATTCTGATTGAAATGCTACAACGGTAATTCTGTGCACTTGTGGATTATTTCTGTACCTACCACTATTGCTTGAATGGTTAATTGATCTAGTGGTAGTACATGAGTTTGTTCATGAGCAAGTTAACCTAAGTACTTGATTTATTTTGGATTGCCAATAAGTGACAAGTACAACCTTGATAAGATAACCTCAAAATGAGTGAAGAATCTTAGAAATGGTTCAAACCAGACTTGGAAGTTTAGGCAAAACAATTAAGTTCAAGTCATATTAGAAGTTCATGACAATGATAAGAGTACAAGAAAAAGACAACAATGCAAATGGATATCTAGTTTGTTTATTTCAAGTGGTATCTAGACTCAATTGATCTCTTCAAGTGGTATTTACAAGTGGTGTCTAGATCAACTTACAAGTGATATCCTACAAGTGGTACTCATGAAGATGATAAGTGTTCAAGAAATTGTTGTAATTGACAAATCCTATAATTAAGTGGTTCCATGATTGTTGCTACACGTGGTATATCTAGATTATCACCTTGTTACAAGTAGTATTCATACAAGTGGCATCTAGCACATCAAATGTTGGTTCCACAAGTGATAATGAACTTTAAGTGATCATCAAGTGAAGAAAGTTCCATCACATACAAGAGCTCAAGACTATCAAATGGATGACCCATGCTATACAAGTGTTGTCATGCCATCATTTGTGGTAGTGTCCATAAAAAATGCAAGATTCAAATATCAACCATCTACCCCAATGCAACCCTTTGTATCAAGAGATGCACATCTTTTATGGAAATTGATGACAAAGGGGGAGAGATTGAGACAAAGATATTACAATTGGGGATTTGGACATGGACAATGGACAAAGAGGGAGCAACGTTGAGGAATGGAGAAGGATCAAAATCTTGGACAAGAGAAGCACACAAGTAGGGGGACCAAGCTCATGAACTTTGGTTGTTTGTATTTGAGATGTGCATAGTCATATGATTGCTTGCATTTGCATAAGTTTTAAATTTTAATATGCATGCTTGTGTGGTGTATGCTAGTTATAGAACTTGAATGATGATTTGATAACTAGCATGCATAGGATGGTAGCTAGACTTGTGTTTTTACAAGTTGTACTAGAACCTTACTTATAATGTTGATCTCACGGGGTTTCTAGTGTTGTCTAGCTACTCATGGGTGCTAAGGATGGTGTTAAAATGTGCACTCCAATTGGTATCACGCATCAAAGGTTAATTCTTTACACCTTAGCATCATTTGGTAGTAATTACTCTCCCACAATTCCAATCTATGCACATGTGCGAGCTTCAAACCAAACACTCTAGCACATATGTAGGGGGAGCTAATACTACCAATTCAGGTTTGTGGTACTTATCCAAAATCATTTACACATGATAAAATTGCTTGGGCAAGCAACATGAATCCTTTTGAGCTTAATTTCCATATCTTTGTAGAATTGTCATCAATTACCAAAAAGGGGGAGATTGAAAGGTCCCTAGTTTGGTTTCGATAATTGAGTGACAACCTAGGTGGACTAATTGTGTTTTGAGTGAGATACAGGAGATTAGTCCACAAGTACATCATGTGTGAGCAACCTATGCCATGGAGGTGAAATAGCTTGGATATGTTGCAAAGCTCACACATGTGATGAAGGAGCTCATTGCATATGAGATATGACATGGAGTCATGTGACTAAGATGGAGAAGATCAAGACAAGACTTGGCTTGATGGACCAGTTGCAAGCGTGAAGGGCAAGTTGGAGGCTTTGGAGCGATGGACCGCGTGGCGGTGAAGCTTGAGCAAGACTTGGCGCCGATGGACGAAGGCAACGGTAAAAAGCAAGTGAGGTCAAGATCGATGAACCAACAAGGTCACATGATGATATGAAGTGGATCATATCATTTGTGATGTGGTCGGTGCATGTGTTGCATCAACATTGGAGGAGATGGAATGGAATGCACAAGGCAAAGGTATACTTGTAGAGCATTTCATTTCACCGGTCATATGTGTGTACAGAAGTTTATGAGCAGGTTTAGGATAGATGGCCGTACTATTAAGAGGGGCAAACTTGTTTGCATATAGGTCATCTAGTGTCACTCGAGTGATCTAACTTTGCATCATTGCTAGGATCGAGTGGCATGGTGATTTAAGTGACTAATCCTTTGGAAAATGTTTGTGAAAATGCTAACACACTTGCAAATGATGGTGTACACTTGGTGGTGTTGGCACATTTGCAAAGGAGAAGAAGTTGGAGAAGTTTAGGAGGTGAAAAGATCAACAGGACCCTAATGGCGAGGGCAACAGGACCGAGGTGAGATGGTCCTGTTGGTCTGGGTTAAACTATGATGGTTCTTGGATTGGAATTTTGTTTTGATCCATTGTGCTTTGGATCATATATGCATGTGGGATGTGTAGCCCTCTGCATAAGCTTTCCAAAATATCCAAGATCATCGAAATTAGATTTCGGAGCTAAGAGTTTTCGTCATTTTAGTGCTCAAGACCCTGTCCCCTGGGAACGGTTCTAGGATCCGAACTATGTTTTCTGGGTCTGGTTGAGCGCTTTTACATGTGTTTGAAGGGATAGGACACTGAGATGGTCTGGTTGTAGCAACAGGACCCTGTCTAGTTGCTTCGGGAGCTTTCTGGATTGAACAGGACCAAGGTGTGAGTTGGTCCAGTTGCTGCCTGAGCACGCAAAATTTAGCCGTTGGAGCGCCAATGGTCGGCGTTTAAAGTGGGGACACATGGCAGCATCCCACAGTTCGGACCCTCACTGTTCATGGTCTGGATCCAGGGTCCGGAGGTTCGGTCCGGACCTCCCCAAGCAGCTTTGGAGCAACGGCTCTTTTGAGCCCTTGGGCTATAATTTGAAGGCACTACTACCATCAGGATTTAACGGGGCGGCTGGTAAGGGTTTGTAGGAGAGGTTTCCCAAGCCGCCCCTAAGCAACCGTGTCTACAAATCATTGATTTGTAGGGGCAGTTCCCAAGCCACCCCTAGAAATCGATTTGTAGGGGCGGCTGGTGTTACGAGCCGCCCCTACAAAAGGATTTGTAGGGGAGCCTCTACAATTTAGATTTGTAGGGGCGGCTATGACACCAACCACCCCTATAGTTTCCATTTGTAGGGGCGGTTAGAACCACCCCTACAGTCAATTTTCTCGCCAAAAAATTTTGAAATTTGAAAATTCAAATCTGACCGGAACATATATACATATATGATTCACAAGGCCATTATATCAATAGGTAATTCACAAGAAGATATATATACATATACATATATAATTGACAAGAACATTATATCCAATAAGACTACAAGTCCAAATCACAAGAACAAATATAATTCATCATTACATTCACATAATCCATAAGTCCGACCGTTCCACAAGTCCAATAACATTACCAATGTTACATTCCATTCACAAGTCCAATCAACATCCTAAGCCTAGCCTTTCCCACTCACAAAGATGTTGCTAATGAGGATTCATACCTAATTCGGTTGCTCGGTCATGGTAAATGCCTCTGATGTGTACAATCTGGTCCATTATGGAGTTGCAAAAGTCGCCGACGAGCTCCAAGAGATTGTCATCTTTGTGTGGATCCATTTTAACACCTTTCTCATGTTGCCACTATAAGAAAACAAGTTTAGGCATATCTAAAATAGAGGGCATATCTAAAGATAGTGGGCATATATGAAAACAATGAGCATATATGAAAACAGCGAGCATATATAAAAACAGTGAGCATATAAAGAGGTTGAAGAGGTTCAAACTTACCCTACAAGGGTGTGTCCTATAGGTAGTGGCGTTACTCATCAAATTGCATACGTAGTATCCACAATGTAAACTTCTGGGCTTCTACTTGGGTCACTGTGTTTCACATATAAAAATGTTAAGTAATGCTTTTGACAGTAACGTAATAGAGTACTTAAGTAAGTAACACTTACCGCACATAGTGTTTTGACACACAGATTATGCTTTCTTTCTAGATCATGTCTTCCTTTGTGAGTCTTAACATAGTACCTATACGCCCAGTTCGAATGAACTTAACAAATGCAACTTGTTAGTATCTAAAAGTGAACGTTACATGGTATATAAGAGGATTGTCGATATGTATACGTCTTGAGAATTGATATAAAGTCTTTGTATGTCGCCGGGTCCTTATCTATTGAATCAAAGACCCACGCCATGCCCATCCCGACATCAACGCCTATACAAATCCAATGGCGGCTGCATGAATTTAATCATAGAAACCGATAAGCTCTTTTGCATCGAACATAACAATGTGTATTGTTAAACCTTTAAGTATATAGTTGGACTTACTCAAAGTTGTATGGCAGCCATATAACTTGGTTATTTTGGAGGTATTTAAAAGCTAGGGCTATGTATGCCGCTGTCTTAAGGGCCGCAACCCTTATTTCCTTGTTTTGGATTTCCTCTTTCTCCGCAACAGTCTTTCCAGCAGCTAGCTCATTACAATCCAGTGACCATTGTTTTGTGTAATTGAAGTTTGGTTGTGCTATACATTGAGGGTCTATGTACCTCGATCGCACACTTGGCATTTGCTTTGAAGTGTGCACTTGCATTCTACAAATCACGCCGTGGGTTAGTTACAACAAAATCCAAAGATTAGAATCATATTATAGGGCAAGGACTTACAGGCACCACATGCGAACTAGATTCATTTCCATTTCTCTAAGGTGAAACATTGTCTGGACGTCATTGAAGTCAAAGGCAATTACCCCTTCTGGGCCTCCAAATGTGTTGGTAGGGAAGCATGCTTGTATGATTTTTTTGTTTGTCTGGAGAGCACGCAAGTGCCAATCATGGAACCTTTTCATTCCAAGTGGTAGGCGTTGGATGTCCCAGTTTGGTAGGAAGGGCTTGCCTCTTTCATAGGTTTTCGGGCAATCCTTTAACCATTTGGTGGCATCAACATTTGGATATCCCTTTGCCAATTTGTGAATGCGGCTGAGGGCCTCATCGGATGGTGGGACTTCTTTGACTTGGTTCTCAGGCTTGAACTGGTCATGGGCACACCACTTGCACGTCAATGAGACGTCTTTTATCAACGTATAACATGGCCTTATAGTGATTGGAATCCGTTGTTGAATTTCTAGCTCCTTGCGGGCACCCTCTTGTGCATGAACTTTTTCTGGAGGCACGTGCTCGCTAGGAGGCCCTTGCTCCTTACGAGGCGGAGAAGGTTGTGACATCTCAGGCACATGCTCTCTAGGAGGCCCTTGCTCCTTACAAGGCGGATAAGGTTGTGACATCTCAGGCATTTGCTCGCTAGGAGGTGGGGAAGACTGTGGCATAGGTTGTGGCATCTTATGCACGTGCTCACTAGGAGGCGGGGAAGAATGTGGCATCTCAGGTAAGTGGTGGTCATGAGACAGTGAAAGTATCTCCCCCTCCTCAAAAAGTCCCTCCAAACGTTGAACAGGTGGCGAAGAAGCAGTCCATACAATGTCCCATTTGTGCCAGAGGATGAACTAGTTGATTACTCGACCTCTGAGTAACTTTAGTCCCTCAGGAGTTGGGTGGTCTATCGTCCACTGCATGAACTCGGGCTTCACAGAATGCACCGTGACTCTAGTGTAATCCGGCGGGATCTTATTATTGTGATGCAAGCCGCCAGGAGGATGTGCCACACCCTTTGCCACCTCCATCATAGTGTTTTGCCTACCAATGAGAACCACCAAGGTGCAACTAGTTAGTTCCCGTATGCGATCGACTAGGGTAGTGGCTACAATGGAACCTTGGTTGCTAGGAACATCTAGAGGGCTGCCAACTAATGCCAGTTCTCCCAAGGGCGCCGTTACTGTCCTTGGCTTCGAAGACAGTCCTTGCTCCTCTAGCGCCTTCACAACTAGAGCCTTCACGGTGAGCTCAAGATTAGCCTCTCGGTCTTTGCCATGTTTCTTGTACATGTGTTGGTCCTCTTCGAATCCATGTTTCTAGGTCGTTCTTTTCCCTAGCCTCCTGGTGCGGCCTGTGAGCTCAGGGTTTCCCAAGGCAAGGCTAAGCTCATCCCTCTCTCTAGAAGGCTTGAATGAGCCCTTCTCCTTATCTTCAGCATATTTCAGTATCTTTGATACTACTTGTTCCGTCTTTGGGTTATTAAACTTAAGCCCATTGGATGCTTCTATACTAGTACTCCTCCCAAGGATCCAGTTCCTTGAGCGTAACTTCAACCCACTCAAGGAGAATGACCTGGATGCGATGGTCTCTTCCTCCATCTTTCTAAACTGCTCTTCCTTGCCATAGTAGTCACTAGGACCTAGACGATGGTGGTGCTTCTTCCTCTTTGTTAGCTTGGTGTTATGGGCACTGAGGGCCAATGCTTCCGGTGAAGTCTTCTGAGCCACAAGGTCTACCCATTGACTTGGAGTTATGTGGCCGAACTCGTTGAAGGGAGTTAAGCCCTTTTAGATATAGTTCTTGTTGAGGTCCGACCTCCAACGTCAGAATGACTCTTCTGTTATGTTCAGAGCTTGACGTTTTACCAGTTGATGGCTTCCCTCCGGAAACCAAAAATTGACCATCAAGAACTTCTCCCATAGATCTCTCTTAGTCTCCTCTGGTACTTTTTTCTAGCTGCTGATAGATGGGTTCCACTGATCTCTTACTAGGGCCCAATCATATTACGGAATCATCCTCTGAGACACTTCAGCTGACGGATCTCCCCTGCTGGCTCGACCTCTATGATCACATAGCATGCCTTATCTGGATATTGGTTATTTTTTTTGTCCCCCCCATTTCCTCTTTGGCTTGGTACCCGAGTTCGTGGCCGTGGCTTGGGGTTGTGGAGTAGAGGCGGCAATGTCCAACTCTATGGCTGTTGCCTCTAATCTCCCTCCCTCTGCTCTGTCTTGTCCAGCAAGATGTTGCGGCAATGTCCAACAAGTGTGATTTCTCTTTTTAATATCTGACTAAAACTTGTAACTAGTCTTTCTCCCTCATACTAACTTCAAATGTGATGATTTTTTTCTAAAATTTTCTAAAATCATGCTCTACCAAAATGAAAGTTGTAAATCTTGATGAGTTTTACAACTTTTATGTTTACAACATTTTCATTTTAGGTCATTTTCTGACTTAAAATTCAATTCAAAGTTCACAAATTCAAATTTTTAATTTTTAAATATTATTTTTTTTATTTTTTAATTTAAAAAAAGAAATTGTATCATTATATATATCTGCAAGTTATTTTTTATGTGTACGGGCAAATATAGCAAATTGTTTTTAATACATTTATACATTTATATATACATTTATAAAAAAATATGTAGAACAAACATTTAAAAAATTTAAAAATACGAAAATATTTGTAGGGGCGGTTGGTGATTGAGCCTCCCCAACAAATAGAACCATTTGTAGGGGCGGCTCGTATCACCAGCCGCCCCTACTGTGCCATTTGTAGGGGGCGGATGGCCTCGTGGGACCTCGACGGGGGCACTGTAGGGACGACTACAGAGTGAGCCGCTCCTACCAAAAAAAAGGAGCCGTTGCTACAAAGTACTTCTATAGTAGTGAGGGGTACTCGGGCATGGCTGAGGTTGAGCACCTTAGGGGACTTTGTGGACATGCTTGAGTGTGCTTGGGAGCCCTCTAACTCACTTGTGCTTGCAAGAGTGTGATCCGATTGCGAGTGAGTGATTCTAGTGTGTTGCATTGAGAGATTGCATCGAGTGGCACTAGGTGTTCGTATTGCAAGCCGTTGGTGCTTGTTACTCTTGGAGGTTGCCACCTCCTAGATGACTTGGTGGTGAGTTCTCCGTCGTGAAGCCAGCAAGAAGATTGTGCGGAGCTCCGAAGAAGGACTTATGAGGGGCATTGTGATCACCCCGTGGGAGCCACGAAGAGCAACACTAGTAGAGCGTGTCATTGAGCTACCCTCACTTGTGGGTAGGTTCTTGCGGCGCACAACGTGTGAGCTATAGGCTTGTGAATGCTAATTAGCTACCGAACCACCAAGTGTGTGGTCGACACAACGGGGACTAGCTTGGTGGCAACCTTGGGATAAAAATCTCCGTGTCAACCTTGTTCATCCCGTTGGTTTACAATTCCCTTACACGAGCTTGTAATTACTTTCATATACATTATGCTTGTGTAGTTGCTCTTGTAATTAGTTGACTTGTGTAGTTTTCTAGTTACCTTCTTACTTGTGTAGCATAGGAGTAACTCATGTGTGACAAATTTGGTTTAAGTAACCTTGTTAGTCATATTGCTTAGTTTGTGTAGCTAAGTATTTTTGTGGTCTCTAATTTGGCATTAGTTGCCTTGTTATTGAGCATTGCTAGTGAGCTTAGACTTTGTGCTTTTGCATACTAGTTGTGTATAGGCCTAGATGAAAAACTCATAACTCGCTAACTCGCTCGACTAGCTCGTTAGTGGCTCGACTCAAGCTCGACTCGTTTGGATTTTTATTTAACGAGCCAGCTCGTGACAGCTCGGTTAATTAATAAGCCAACTTGAGCCAGCTCGCGAGACAAAACAAGCCAAGGTAATTCACATGAAAACAACTACAATAGACCCAATGCAATACAACTTTAAGTAGTCCATATATCCCTCTGCTTATGGCCCAATATGATTAAACACTAAAACCCTAGACCAATAGACCCCATAGCCCCACCCAGTCACCCCACCGACCTACCCCATGGTATCATGTTCACGCGAGACGAGTCCAAAATTCATATGTATTTTATTTATTCCATTTTAAATATGCAGGTCATTTGTTTGTTGCTAACTTGCACTTATAATCTCCATATACTGTGTTTTTGTGCTTTGGCTCGCGAGCCAAACGAGCTAGCTCGAGCTCACTAACGAGCCGAGCCGAGCCGAGCTAGTCTTCTGGCTCATTTGTATAACGAGCCATAATGAGCTGAGCCATAATGAGCCGAGCTATAACGAGCCGAGCCATAATGAGCCGAGCTGGCTCGATATCTAGCCCTAGTGGTGTAGGAGTTCCCCGTGTTTGAATTACTAGCGGCATAGGTTTATGTGACCTTACAAACTAAAATTATTTAGGAGAGCTCTAGCTAGCCCGGAACCTTTGTTGCCTAATTAGGATCTTTTCTAATGTGCTTGTGAACTTAGATAGAGGGGTGTATTCTTGGCTATACCGATTGTTTTAATTTTGCATTTGTTTTGGTTAGTCGGCGCGTTTAATTTTAGAAATGACTATTCACCCCCCTCTAGTCTGCCATCTCGACCCTACACCGGTATGGCAGCACCCATGTCTGTGTTCCTCGTCGCCGTCGGCTAGCTGCTCTGCCTCCTCGTCGTAGTCGTCAGACAACCCCGGCTGCTCATCACCGTCTGCGGCTGGCCGGATTGCTGGCAGGCTGGCTAGCTGGGTCTGGCAGCGCGTCGGGTGACACCTACCGTCATGTTTTGGCCTTCCGTTGACCTATGGAGTCTGGGTGAAAACCATGTCTGGCCCGCTCCAGGACAGCAATGATGGTGCATTGGCATCATATCCCTCCTTGGAGGCATCGCTGCAGACTCCAGTTCCGGGTCACAGAGGGCTAGCTGGCTTCTTGTGTGGATTGGAGAACCATTGGTGAAAGCCACGCCCGATTCCCTGGGCTGACAGCGGCGACGCCCTTTGCGCCGCACACCTTCCTGAAGGCGCTGTCATGCTCCTCCACAGGCCAACTTGCTAGGTAACGACTGGTGTGTGCCTCCTTGCTCCTTGTTCCCCTCTTGGGTGCCTGGCTGTCGATCGTTGTTGATGTTTCGACGAGTGTCCTCCTCTGGCGTCTCTGCTCCGTCGGTGCTCTCCTTGATGGTGCCAGGAAATCAAATGTCGGGTGGTGTTTCCACCGCTGCCTCCATTCCCCTCCATGGTTTTCTCCCCATGGACGGCGTTGAATCGTGGTATGTGGGCCTGGAAGTGTTGTAGGTGTCACCATCAGCTTCAAAGGAGGTCGCCGTGTCCGGTGATCTTGGGCTTGCATGTCAGTCACCACTCTTAGTCCCCATTCCATTGTTGGTCCTCAGATGGAGGGCGGCAGCAGAGCGGCGTAGCTACGAGAAGTGGTGCAGGGCACAATGGTCACGGCGTAACCGGCGAGTATGCTGTTCGGCGGTGGCGCAAATCGACGATGGGTTGACGTCCTTCGGCTTGAGTCTAGCTTATTCTTGAGTCCTTGTGTTGGTTCTTCTTATTGTTTTTGTTATGTGTTGTTGGTGGTGGTGCTGTTGTAATCTCTCTATCCCCCATTGTACTTCTCTAGACCCTTTGTATCTGGATTGGCTCCACGCCCTTCCACCTCCCGGCTTGCCCGGCATCCGTGGAATGAAAATTCAGGTGGGGATAGTTCATCCCCCAGTGACCTTTAAAAAAAGTTAAGAAAACTTTAGACCTCATGTTTGGAGCCTCAAGAGCTAAAATGTTCTAAAGTTTAGTGGCTAAATTTTAGACCATGGGATCCAAGCAGAGTCCGATTAGCATTCATTCTATAGTTGAAGCAATGTTTAAGATTCCCATGCCACATTTTAGGCACGAGTTATTTATTGATTACTATTAGGTGCAGACTATTAACTGTGCGTGCAACTGGAAAGAAAGCAAACACCAATAATACACTCCATAATTTAATTTACCTCATGTAACAACTGGATTACCATACAAATTAAACCCCATGCAAATTAAATGATCTGCGGAAACAAAAAGATCAACAGGTTCAAATATTAATTTCTGTATGATGAATAGATGATCGATGTGTATGTGTTTTTATGTGTGTACAAGACAGAGCAGATCACTATTTCACTTAGGTAGGGGAACAGGCGCCGTGTAGGATGCTTGTAGCTCTAGAGCTAGCGGTGAGCGTGGTAGCCATATATACGGGCAGTGCAGCGAGTATACGTGCACGCAAGCATGAACCGTACCGGCTGTTCATCATCGTGGCTGCATGCGCGACCTCAGAATCTGATTTGAAGAGTAGTAAACAAATCACTCGTAATCCTTGGGAAACAGATGTGCATATACAGCCTGCAGCGCCGAGCACGCAATGCTAGAAACGGATCATATCATATATATCGTTGACCCTCAATCCAGATGAACCGTTCGTACGTGTGAAGCTGGCGTTATATATACATTCTCCCTCCGTCCCAAAGTAAGTGTCGTTCTCGTTTCTCGAGGAATCGATCGTTTTTAACTTTAACTAAATAATTATAAGAAAATATTAATATTTATAGTACATAATTTATATTATTATATAGATCTTTAAATCTATCTATTTTCATAATAAAGTTATTTAGAGATACCAATGTTGCTAATATTTCTACAATCTAGTTAAACTTGAGAAAATTTGACCGACACGAATACCATAGCAACACTTATTTTAGGATGGATAGAGTATATATTGCTCCATTCTAATTTATAGGTCATTTTGACATTTCTAGACAACAACGTGCGAAATGAGCGATTGAAATTAAACAGCATATGTTCAATACACAGGATAGAAAGTTGAGCAAGGAGCACGGTGAATTGGATGCTTCTAGTAAGAGGTTGGAGAGACGTTGGGGAAGATGAGTCAAATCCAGGGGGCCAGCGACATTGTGAAGAAACCTGACAGGGCGCGTCAGGTTGAAGATGATGCAGTGGCTAAGAGAGTTGGACCGGGCTGGATTTGGATTTTCCCACCCAAGTTTATTATATGCCCACTCTTGGAAACCCATTGGCGCCCGTAGAGTCAAGAGGATAGGTCCTCCACCTCCACTTTCCAAATCCTTTGCGGAGGCAGTGAAGGTTGACGAGATGGCGAGGAGGGAACCGGATCAGCGCACCTGGAAGCGTCGTCCTAAGATGACTGGATGGAGGAAGACGACTTGCTAGGGGGAGATCTACGCTATGAGCAGGATCTGCGCCATAAACTCCAGCGAGGGCTTGATGAGGAAGGTAAGGATCGCCAATACAAAGGGGGTTCCAGTTATGATAGAGGGGGTTATGGAAATCATGAATTTGGTAGGGGAGCTCGTGGATTTAGAGGTGCGGATGTTGGATTCCAAGGGGGAGAGGTTTTGACAAAGGAGGCTATGGGGGTAGAGATCTGGACAAAGGGAACAGAAGTTATGCAGGAGAGTTTTGACAAAGGAGGCCGGCTATGGGGGTAGAGATCTGGACAAAGGGAACAGAGGTTATCCAGAAGATGCTTGCAAGGGCGCCCAAGTGTATAGGGGAAATTTGGGGCAGAGAGGACCAGGGGCTCTAGGGGGATGGCGTCCTAAAGAGTCTATGAAGGACAAAGCACAATTGCAGATAGAAGGAAAGTCGTTAGAGATCAAATGTTTTAGTGCTCCAATGAGCCAGATTGCTATAAGTGTAAAGTCAAAGGGCACATGGCGGCAGAGTGTGGCAATACTGACCAGCGCAAAATTCAGTTCTTGGGTTTGGAATTCCGAATCAAGGTTTCTATGCTATGGAAATCCTTGAAAATCAGTTGAAACAACATCAGCTGTTGGCCTAGTTACTGTCCAAGAAGGAGAATCTACTAAGGATAAGCTTAATGAGGAATTAAGGCTGGTTGTTAATGACAAATGGGATTTTGGGGCCAGGAAGATTGCAAAAAATGAATTCCTTGTGATATTTCTAGACAAAGGTACACTAGAGACTTTTTCCAGGTTTGCTAGCTTTGAGCTTTCCATATACAAGCTGAAAGTGTGGATATCCAAATCCACTGCAGATCCAGCTAGTTGCTTCTTCTATGTTGGGTGAGAATTAGCAATATTCCAAGAATTGCTAGGCAAGAAGTGGCGGTTAAGGAGTTAGCATCACTAGTTGGGCAACCTATGTTGGTGGATGAATTTAGTCTAGTGAGGGATGAGCCGGTAAGGGTGAAAGTGAATTGCAGGGACCCTTCAACAATAAGATGTGTCATTTAGATTTTCTTTAATAAGGTGGGACATGATGTTAAATTTATTGCTGAAGGAGGTTCTGCAAAATCTCAGGAGGCCAAAGGAGGTCCTCCTCGGCCAGGGAGGAGAGAGAGGACAGGCCAGGAAGGAAAGACCAGTTGGATATAGACCCAATGGGTAAAAAGAAAGCTGATAAGTTTGATAGGCTTGGGAAAATAGATAGGGAACAGGGATCTAGTCATGGGACAGTCAGGATGCTATGGATATAGTTCAAAGGATGCAAGAGTGGACTTGGACTTAGGCAACAGAATGATTCAGATGATCAACATCTCAAGCGAGACATTAGAAGACGTGTTGAAGACACATAAATACAAGCAAAAGTCCAAGACACAAGATGGAAGAAGCTCGGGCGAAGACACACGAAGAATTGGAACACCGGACTTGTCCTGTGCTCACTGTATGCTTTGGAGGAGCATTGGACACCATCAGGGCATCAGAAATTTAACCGGCAGACGGGATCACTGATGCCTAGCAGGAGAAGTGCCCAGTTCTCTGCTGTGTGCAACTGTTTGGTGGCACTTCAGCACATTTGCTATCAGGAGCCCGATTTCTCGCACTTCAAGATAGAAGCTTTGCGTGCTGGTGATGTCCCCGTTCCGCAAGTAAGCCAATACTGGACGAGCTACAACCAAATGGATGTGGTAAAGTCAATGTAACTGATACCTGAGTCATGGTTATTTATTGTATTGTTATTGTAATAACGATCTCTCTCTTTTTTTTGCCCGCTTGCAGGTGGTGCTCCATGATATTACCTATGTTGCATTGGGCTTGTCGGCCATTCTAGACCAAGCTACGGAGAGACTCGGGTATGACTAGGAGTACTATATTGGGAACCTTGGCCAGCACACTACTGTAGGACGCCAGTTCTGCATAAGATTTACTAGTGGGGCCAATGGTCGTTCGGTGGTTACATCTATGGACGACCATGACACCGGTCTTTTGAGGCACGAGAGAGTGCAATCGTACAGGCATTATCCTTCATCGATGGCTGTGGTTACAGAATCCGTGACATCAATTACCATGCTTGGATGCAAATGTATGGTGCTGCGCATCCACCCTCGAATTAGAGTTTGTTTAGGTTTAATTTGCAAGGTTAAAGTTTAATTCGGCTTGTGTTTGTCATGTAACTCATGTGTTGTGGAACAAGAACTCTAAATTCCAGTGACATATTAGTCTCAAACTTTTTCTCAGGCTTGCACGTGCCACAGGTGAATGAAACATCAAGTTTGGGATTTTTCTGAGATGGTTTGGTACTTTCTACGATTTAATTGAATATCTGCGCGACGTCACCGATTAACTAGAGGTTGAATTGAGCCTACCCCAAAACGATCCAAAATGGTGCTAAACTTTTCCACAGGGTCTTATGTGTCCTAGGAACCAATTTTTGGTCGTGGATGCAAAATTCTAGTGTGCCCAACATATAATTGGGCCTCTTTTGTCCCGTTTAGCACAAGGAAAAATATAATAATAAAGAAAATGATCAGAAAAATCTAAGATTTTGTTTGGGGCCATAATTTGGGTGTCCATGCTTGCAAAAAAAAATTAAATCCATTTGGACATAGGCGGTACATACCTGCTTCACAAACCTATAGAAGTCGTCTCATGTTACAATGACTAAACACCTAGGTTCTCAAGGTTTTTGTAGTTCATATGCATTTCGGTGTCGTATTAGTTTCAAACTTTTTCTCATGCTTGCACGTGCCACGGGTGAAGGAACCACCAAATTTGGGATTTTCCTGAGATGGTTTGGTACTTTCTGGTGTTTAATTGAATTTTCGCGTGACGTCACCGATTAATTAGAGGTTGAACTGAGCCTACCCAAAACAATCTGGAATGGTGCCAAACTTTTCCACAGGGTCTTATGTGCCCTAGGGACCAATTTTTGGTTAAGGTGGATGCAAAATTCAAGTGTGCCCAACATGTAACTGGGCCTCTTTTGTCCTGTTTAGCACAAAAAAATATAATCATAAAGAAAATAATCAGCAAAACCTAAGATCTTGTGTGGGGTCATAATTTGGGTGTACAAGCTTGCAAAAAAAATTAAATCCATTTGGACATAGGCGGTACATACCTGCTTCACAAACATATAGAAGTTGTCTCATGTTACAACAACTAAACACCTAGGTTTCTAAGGTTTCTGTGGTTCATATGTATTCCGGTGTCATATTGGTCTCAAACTTTTTCTTAGACTTACACGTGCCACAGGTGAAGGAATGATCAAGTTTAGGATTTTTCTGAGATGGTTTGGTACTTTCTACTGTTTAATTGAATTTCCGCGCGACGTCACCGATTAATTAGAGGTTGAACTGTGCCTACCCTAAAACGACCTGGAATGGTCCCAAACTTTTCCATAGGGTCTTATGTGTCCTAGGGACCAATTTTTGGTCGAGGTGGATGCAAAATTCTAGTGTGCCCAACATGTAATTGGGCCTCTTTTGTTCCATTTAGCACAAAGAAATATATAATAATAAAGAAAATAATTAGAAAAAACTAAGATCTTGTGTTGGGCCATAATTTGGATGTACATGCTTGCAAAAAAATTTAAAGCCATTTGGACATAGGTGCAATAGGAATATAAATTCGTGAATTTATTTAGCTTAAAAAAGAAAAATATATATATAATCATCACTGTCGGCTTAAAAAACCCGACAGTGATGGGCAGAAACCGACAGTGATGACAACTGCCACTATCGGTTTCATTTTGAAAAGGAAACCGACAGTGATAGATATATTTTTAAAAAATTCAAAAAATTGTGCCCCGCACGGGGTACGAATGGGGTCTTGGGCTCTAGAGTGTAGTGCCTTAACCGTTGCGCTAGGATAGTATTTGTGTTAGGCTTAGTTTTTTATTTTTTTTTATTTTGTTATAGTGTAGTTAGTTTATATTCAAAAATAAAACAAAATCAAAAAATTTGCCCCGTCGGGGTATGAACCCGGGTCTCGGGCTCCAGAGAGTACAACCTTGACCGCTGCGCTAGTTATGTAATTGCATTAGGAGTAGTTTTTTATTTTTATTTATTTATACATTGAGCAGTTAGGTAATTCAAAATTAAAAGAAAAAACAAAAAGTTTGGCCCGCCTAGGATTCAAACGCGGGTCGCGGGGTCGTGAGTGCGCGGCCTTAACCGCTGCACTAGGATAGGGAATTCATTAGCTTAGGTTATTTTTATCTTTTTAACATTGCGCTCCAACCAGTTGTGGTAGTGCACATCACTACCGTGTTGGATTTGGCACCGGCAGTGATGCTATGTCATTACTGTTGGTTTGCCTTTGGAACCGGCAGTGATGTGCCATGAGTATATAAGCCGGTGGCACGGGCTGAAATTTTTTTAAGTCATTTGAAGCCCACGCCATCCATTTCCTCCAAGCCGATGGAGCACCACTGCCCTGTGCGCCGTCGTCCGCAGCCCAAGCGCCCTCCTCTTCTTCAACGCTGACGTCTGCGCGTCCCCATGCGGCCCGCGCCAGCGAGGAAGACCCGTGACGCCGTCCTCCACGCCGACATCCCCCACCCCCGGTCCTCCACACCCCATCCCACCCTTCCCACAGCTTGGATTTGAAGGAGCGTGCGGACAGCGGCGTCACCACGCAACACGGTGAGCGCCTTCCTCACTGCGCCCATTAGGTGTTCGACGGTTTGCCGCTAACCGTCACTGCCGTCCCAGCCACGCCCACATCGTCGTCTTCCTCAACGCCGACGGAGCTCCACCGCCACCCGCACCGCCATCCGTAGCCGTTGCGCCATCCTCTTCTTCAACGCCACAACAATAAGTCAATAATCAAGTAGGGGCCTTTGCAATCTTCTATGGTATTGGCTTAGTCACCTGGTAAACAGAATGCCAAACAGGGAGCCGCAAAAATTGCATAGGTCCTTTTCTTGTGCTAATTCAAGTTTTGTACATTTTTTAAAAAGTGTGCTTAGACACTTCCAAAAACCTTGCAGCTTGCTTCTAGCTACTCTCAGGGTTCCAAGAACCATCAATGCAAGGCCGGCCATGCATGATTCTGCTAATTGCAGTAGATGAAAACATAAATAATCCAGATTGGAGTTTAGTCAAGTATATAGGATAATATGATATCTGTTTTAACTGTCTGCATTTTTATTTTAAATTTTGATGCATCCACTTTAGTGTATTGTTGCCAATTGCCATGGTGCTACATTCTGTCATACAAATATTGTCCTAGATGATTTCACACCTAGCAGTCCAATCTGTGACGTCAGACTTAGAAGACAGTTCTTCCCTGTTTTATTACTTTTTTAGACCAAATACAAGAGCTGCACCGCCACCCGCGTGTAAGGTCGAGATGGCGAATAGAGGGGGAGTGAATAGTCATTACTAAAATATAATCGCGTCGGCTAACCAAAACAAGTGCGGAATTAAAACTATCGGTCTAGCCAAGACTACACCCCTTTATTTATGTTCTCTATCACCTTCCAAAGATACTAATTAAGCAACAAAGGTGCCGGGCTAGTTAGAGCTCACCTAACCAATTCTAAAAGCAAGGTCACACAAACCTATGCCACTAGTACTTTAAGCAACAAGGGAGCTTCTACACATGCTAGTAAGCAAAAGCACAAAGCCACCTAATGCTTACTAACAATGCTCAATAACAAGGCAACCAATGCTAAATTAGAGAGCGCAACTACTTAGCTACACAAACTAAGCAATATAACTAACAAGGTTACACAAACCAAATTAGCCACACAAGGGAGCTACTTCTATGCTACACAAGCAAGAAGGTAACTAGTAAGCTACGCAAGCTAACTAATTACAAGAGCAACTACACAAGCACAATGTATATGAAATATAAATACAAGCTTGTATAACGAGGATGCAAACCAACGGGAAGAAAAAGGTTGACATGGTGATTTTTCTCCCGAGGTTCACGTGCTTGCCAACACGCTAGTCCCTGTTGTGTCGACCGCTCACTTGGTGGTTCGGCGGCTAATTGGCATCACCCGTCAAGCCTGCACGTCGTGCACCGCAAGAACCTACCCTGAAAGTGAGGGTAGCTCAATGACACGCTCAACTAGAGTTGCTCTTCGCGGCTCCCGCGGGGAGAGCACAATACCCCTCACAAAGCTCTTCTCCGGAGCACCGCACAAGCTTATTGCGGGCTTCGATGGAGACCACCACCAAGCCATCTAGGAGGTGGCAACCTCCAAGAGTAACAAGCACCACCGACTTGCAACTCGATCACCTAGTGCCACTCGATGCAACCTCATGATGCAATCACACTAGAATCGCTCTCTCACACAATTGAATGATCACTATCAAGTATATGTGAGATGGAGGGCTCCCAAGCACTACCACACAAGCCACCAAGGCTCTAGTGTGCTCAGCTACCGGCCCAAAGCCGACCATGGCTTCTATTTATAACCCCACAAACAAATAGAGCCGTTACCCCTTCACTAGGCAAAAGTCGGGACGACCGGACGCTCCAGTCTGATCGATCGGACGCTGGACCTCAGCGTCCGGTCAAGCGATACTCACCACGTGTCCCCTCCTTCAAGCGTTGTTCATCCGATCTCAACGGTCATCTGATGACCAAACGCAGCAGCTTCAACTGACCGTACGCTGAGCCTCCAGCGTCCGGTTGTTTCCAGTAAGGTTCCAGAAATGACATTTCACGACCGGACGCGTCCGGTCGATCGGGATCAGACGCAGCACCAGCGTCCGGTCACTCTCCAGCTTCTGCTCTGCCTACGTCACCATACGTCAGCTCTGACCGGACGCATACAGCCAGCGTCCGGTCACTACGTGACCAGAGTCCGGTCCACTCTGTGGGACCTTTCTCACCTCCATTTCATCACCGAGTTGATCCACATCAACTCCAACTCCATCTCCTTTGTAAATGTGCCAACACCACCAAGTGTACACCATCATGTGTATGTGTGTTAGCATTTTCACAATCATTTTCCAAAGGATTAGCCACTCAACTTGCCACGCCACTTAATCCTAGCGATGATGCGAAGTTAGATCACTCGAGTGGCACTAGATGACCGATATGCAAACAAGTTTGCCCCTCTTGATAGTACGGCCATCTATCCTAAACTCGGTAATAAACTTCTCTACACACCTATGACCAGTGGAATGAAATGCCCTAGGTTATACCTTTGCCTTGCGCATTCCATTCCATCTCCTCCAATGTCGATGCAACACATGCACCAACATGATCAACAATGATATGATCCACTTCATATCATCACGTGATCATATTGGTTCATCGATCTTGACTTCACTTGCTTTTTACCGTTGCCTTCGTCCATCGCTCCAAGGCCTTCGACTTGCCCTTCACGCTTGCAACCGGTCCATCAATCCAAGTCTTGTCTTGATCTTCTCCACCTTGATCACATGACTAAATGTCATGTCTCATGTGCAATGGGCTCCTTCATCATCACATGTGTGAGCTTTGCAACATCTCCAAGCCATTTTCACCTTCATGGCATATGTTGCTCACACACATGTACCTGTGGACTAATTACCTGTGTATCTCACATAAACACAATTAGTCCACCTAGGTTGTCACTCAATTACCAAAACCAAACAAGGACCTTTCAATCTCCCCCTTTTTGGTAATTGATGACAACTCTACAAAGATATGGAAATTAAGCTCTTTTGGATTCATGTTGCTTGCCCAAGCAATTTTACCATGTGTAAATAATTTTGGACAAGTACCACAAACCCGAAATGGTAGTATTAGCTCCCCCTACATATGTGCTAGAGTATTTGATTCTAAGCTCACATATATGCATAGATTAAAATTGTGGGAGAGTAATTACTACTAAATGATGCTAAGGTGTATAGAATAAACCTTTGAAGCGTGTACCAATCGGAGTTGCACCTTTAAGTTCATCCTTAGCACCATAGTTAGTTAGATATCACTTGGAAATAAAAGCACTAGATACCTTGTGAGATCAACATTAAAAGCAAGGTACTAGCATTACTTGAAAAGCATACCAAGTGTCTAGCTATCATCATATGCATGCTAGTTATCAAATCATCATTCAAGTTCTATTACTAGCATACAACACACAAGCATGCATATTGAATATAAGAACTTATGCAATGCAAACAAGCACATGAATACGCACATATCAAATGCAATCAATCAAAGTTCATGAGCTTGCTCCCCCTACTTGTGTGCTTCTCTTGTCCAAGAATTTTGATCCATCTCTTTTCTCCAATATTGCTCCATCTTTGTCCATATTCATGTCCAACCTCTTAAGCTTTCATATCTTATCTCTCCCCTTACACACTTTATCTCTCCCCCTTATAAAGGCTTTCATATCTTTGTACAATCTCTCCCCCTTTGTCATCAATTTCCATAAAAGGTGAGCTTCTCATTGATGCAAAGGTATGCATTTGGGGTAGATGGTTGAGGCTTGAATCTTGCATTTTTTATGGACATCACTTGATTGTTGGAATGACACCACTTGTAGATTCCACTTGTAACTTGTACCACTTGTATGTTGTGTAGGGCTTCTTGAGATACCACACATAGGATTTTTTATCTTGAGATCAATTTGTGGGACACCTCCCCCTATGTGATAGCATGGGTCATCCATTTGATACACTTGAGCTCTTGTAGGTGAGGGATGCATTCTTTATTTAATGATCACTTAAAGTTGAGGATCACTTGTGGAACCATCGTCTTGCATGATTGATACCATGTATAGATGTGATACCACTTGTATGAAGTGAATACCACTTAAAAGAATCTTCTAGTTAGGAACCACTTGTTGGATTTATCAATAAAAACTATTTCTTGAACATTTGCTATCTTCATGAGTACCACTTATAGGATATCACTTGTGAGTTGATCTAGACATCATTTGTAGATTCTTGATGAAATACTTGAGTCTAGATACCATTTGAAACATACAAACTAGATATCCATTTGCATTGTTGTCTTGTGCTTGTACTGTTATCACTATCGTGAGCTTCTAATGTTGACTTGAACTAAATTGATTTGCCTAAGCTTTCCAAGTCCGGTTTGAACCAATGACAAGCTTCTTCACACTTCTTGCAAGGGTTATCTTGCCAATGTTGTACTTGTCACTTGTTAACAATCCAAATTAGATCAAGTACTTGGGATCACTCGCTCATGAACAAATTCATATACTAACCATTAGATCGAGTAATAATTCAAGCAATAGTGGTAGGTTATGAATTTAAACATTTCATTTGTTATGCATGATCCTATGAAGCATGTACTATATGCACTAACAGCATACTAGTAAGGGATGAAATGATCATGCACATTACAATGATACCTTTGTTATGTTGGAGTAGAGGATAGTCACATAGATTCCAATTCATTACTCCAATAGCAATGTAAAGTCCAATTATTAGCTTGGTGAAGACCAATAGATACCATTTTGAATTCCATTCTTCACCCATATAGAATGAATACCACTTATGATCAAGTGCACTTTCTTGTTGTGGTTGACTTGCTTCATCTTTTGATCAATGCTTGCATGAGAGAACTATTTGGAATACCACTTGAAATAATATGATTAGCTCTCTTTTGGGTGTTGCTTGCTTTTCTTGATCAACCCTTTTGATTGCTACAACTAAGCATCTCAAATATTCCTCGGATCACCACTTCCATGTTAGCCTTCTAAGTACCACACTTGGTTCACCTACACATAAGCGGCAAGCCCCTACACTAGGAAGAAGTGACCTCTCTTCAAGAACCATTCTTGATACTCACCTGAAATAACTTGATTGATTGATCTAAGTGGTGGACTTAACGTGATGAGTAACCTTGATTCCTTCTTTAAGTCCTTTTCTTTCTACTTGTTTAAGTCCTTTTCTTTCTACCAAATGATCTCCAATCATCACTTGAACTTAAACTTCATCCTCAACTCGAGTTTGATCTTGATTTTTATTTTGAGTACCAAAAGTGTGCAAAGTACACTCCACAATCAAATAGCCTTGTACTCTTTGCTTGTCATGCTTCTAGATCATCTCAAAACCAAACTTAGGTACCTCAAACACTTGTAAACATGTTTCCAACTTGAGGACCTTTCAATCAAAGTGACTCTAGATCAATTCAACATTTGTCACTTTTCTGGCAGATTCTGTACCCTTCAAAGAAATATGCATATTTCTCAAAGTACAAATCTAAATACCACGAGATTTTGTGGAGGTGTGAATTACTAAGTTATCTAGTAGCTGTAAAAATTTGAGATTCATTTGACTTTTAGATTGCTACCAGATTTCAATTATTCCACCACTGCTACATGCTGAAAACTGCTGCACTATAGCTGACAAGAACCACTCCAAAACCGAAGCATTTCTTATCCAATTTTCATAAAATTTCTACATAATCTTATACCATAAGTCTAGAGCATGTACACCAATTTTCATGCCAATCCAATAAGTTTTGATTACTCAAACATGGCTAAGATCACATCTAGCTCAGATTTTGCAATATGGGACAGATTTCAACAATTGAGCTATACTTTATCAAATATGAATCAAACTTGAAACTAACTTGTTTGAATACTTCCATAAGACATATATCCATTCAAACCACTTACTAAAAGTCATCTCATGAATTTATCCAACACAAATCAATCCAAACTTGACTACTAATCAATTATCCATTCAATCAACTTATAGCAAGCAACTTTTCATATTTGTCCAATTCAATCAACTCATATGCACCCAAATGAAATGATCAACAAGAGATATACCTTGGTTAGCTTATGATCATCCAACTTGCAAACTTTAACTCAATTATTTGCAAACCATCAAATATAATCAATGAATCACCAACAACTTGAATTATAGCACTTGTATGTTGATAGCACTTAGACTTCACTCAATTTTCACTTGGCATTGGGTTTGGATGTGCACTAGGCTTCATATCTTGACTCAACATATGATGATCAATATGAAATCACTTGAATCAAGTCTCCAATGCCGATGGTACCTACAATCAGTCATCCACTTTTTGATGGTACCCAAACAAGTTTGGGTCCTCTCAAGTTAGGTGCAACATACTTAGGCATAGCCTTAGTATGAATAGCGGGATGTTTTGTAATAGCAACCATAGAGGTACCATTACCACCCTTCCTAAGCATAGAATCATCATCAATTGAAATAGGCTTAGGAGTGTTACCTAGGGGACATGAATATGCCATGTGTCCCCTTTCCCGGCATGAGTAGCACTTTCTCTTTGATTGAGCCTTCTCTTCCTTGCTCATGTGGTGCTTCTCATTGCCTTGCCTCTCATGGATTGCTTGAGCCTTCTTCTCAAGCTTGGTAGGACACTTAGAGGCAAAGTGTCACATACTTCCATACTTGAAGTACTTGATGTGAGCATAATCTTTCTTCTCATCTTCATTCTTGCTCATCATCTTGGCATCTTGAGTTTGCATTGGATGCCTTGCCTTTCCACCCCTTCTTGTTTTCTTCTTCTTTATCATCAAATCACCACCATCTTCATGGTTGATCTTGATTTGCTCTTGGGGTGTCTTCTCTTGCTCAACTTGTGGCTTTGGTTGAGACTTCACTTGTTGCTTCACCAATTGCTTGGTTGGGCACATTGAGGTAAGATGACCCCAAGTGCGGCACTTGAAGCACTTCACATGCCTTAGCCTCTCTTCTTCTTTCTTAAACTTGAGCTTTTCTTCATTGAGGCAACCATTTGCAAGATGTCCCACTTCATGGTACTTGAAGCATATGAAATGAGAGAGCCTTTCTTGTTCTTGCTTCTTCATCTCTCTTTCATATCTTCTTTTGCCCTTGATCTTGCTCTTGTTGAATCCAATGCCACTTATGTCATTGCGGCTTTCTTGATAATTGACTTTGCTAGTCTTGAAGCCGACTCCACTCTTGTCACCAAAGTTTCTTTGAGTCTTCAACATGTGCTCAAAGGTGACTTGAGAGTTGTAGCACCTCTCTAACTTGTTGCTAATTTCTTCACTTCATTTTTGAGCTCATTGTTCTCCTTCAAAAGGTTAGTCTCACAAGACATAGAAGTAGAACAAGCATCTTTATGTGAAGAGCATGGCATATCTAGTAAATCATCACACGAGGTGGATACATGCTTCTTGCCTACATCACAAGGGTTAGTAATGATATGTGATTGATCATGTGACCCATGTGAAGAGCTCTCATTATTTTTAAGTTTCTTTGTAAACATTTTAATGAGAGAATTATGTTGTTCTAATAATTCATCATGAGATGCAAGTAGTGTCTCATGATTCAATTTTAGCTCATCATGTGAAGATTTAAAAGCATCAAGTAACTTCTTATGTTCTTCACAAGAGTTCTTTAGAAATAAGTTTTCATTTTCCAATTTCAATGTTTTAGCTTTCTCATTTTCTAAAGACATGGTCATGCTAGCAAGTCTACTAACAAGCTCATCATATGAATCAACATGATCAACCACATTATCATTTGATACTTTGGTGTCACCTTGTGACATGAAACAATGTGGTGTAGTTGGAGAGCTTGTAGTAGCATCATCATCATAGCTTGAGCATGAACCAACATCACCATCAAGTGTGCATGGAGTAGCATCATCACTTGCAACACTTGTGGCATCATCATCAACCTTGTCAAGTGAACTTGTAGTGGATCGATCATCATCATCATCACTTGACCATGAGGTGGAGCAATCTTTCACAATTGCCAAATTGTGATCATGCTCGACACACTCATGCACCTCCTTCTTAGGCTCATCCTCCTTCTTAAATTTGCCATCATCCCATGTGGAGGAATCACCGAAGGTTTCCTTGATGGACTCCCATATCTCACGAGCGGTTCCCTTGATGTTTCCTTGTTTCATCAAATCAAAGCTCAAAGCATCCATTAGATAACAACAAGCATGTGCATCAAATTCATAGAGAACTCTTTGAGCTTTGGTGAGATTTCTATGATCCAAGACATGGGTGAGAACGCTAGTGACAACCCACCAAAATTTAGGTCCCTTTGCATGAAAATGATCAAGCATGTGATTTTTCCAAAGTGTAAAGTTTGTGCCATCAAAAATATGTGTCTCACAAACATCTAGCCCATTTGACGCCATCCTCTCGGATCGGTGAAGACCACAAATGAGAGACCGGGCTCTGATACCACTTGTAAGGTCGAGATGGCGACTAGAGGGGGGGTGAATAGTCGTTACTAAAACTTAATCGCGTCGGCTAACCAAAACAAGTGCAGAATTAAAACTATCGGTCTAGACAAGACTACACCCCTTTATTTATGTTCTCTATCACCTTCCAAAGATACTAATTAAGCAACAAAGGTGCCGGGCTAGCTAGAGCTCACCTAACCAATTCTAGAAGCAAGATCACACAAACCTATAACACTAGTACTTTAAGCAACAAGGGAGCTCCTACACATGCTAGTAAGCAAAAGCACAAAGCCACCTAATGCTTACTAACAATGCTCAATAACAAGGCAACCAATGCCAAATTAGAGAGTGCAACTACTTAGCTACACAAACTAAGTAATATGACTAACAAGGTTACACAAACCAAATTAGCCACGCAAGGGAGCTACTCTATGCTACACAAGCAAGAAGGTAACTAGTAAGCTACACAAGCTAACTAATTACAAGAGCAACTACACAAGCACAATGTATATGAAATGTAAATACAAGCTTGTGTAATGAGGATGTAAACCAATGGGAAGAAAAAGGTTGACACGGTGATTTTTCTCCCGAGGTTCACGTGCCTGCCAACATGCTAGTCCCCGTTGTGTCGATCGCTCACTTGGTGGTTAGGCGGCTAATTGGCATCACCCGCCAAGCCCGCACGTCGAGCACCGCAAGAACCTACCCCAAAAGTGAGGGTAGCTCAATGACACGCTCAACTAGAGTCGCTCTTTCGTGGCTCCCGCGGAGCGAGCACAATACCCCTCACAAAGCTCTTCTCCGGAGCACCGCACAAGCTTCTTGCGGGCTTTGACGGAGACCACCACCAAGCCATCTAGGAGGTGGCAACCTCCAAGAGTAACAAGCACCACCGGCTTGCAACTCGATCACCTAGTGCCACTCGATGTAACCTCATGATGCAATCGCACTAGAATCTCTCTCTCACACAATCGAATGATCACTATCAAGTATATGTGAGATGGAGGGCTCCCAAGCACTACCACACAAGCCACCAAGGCTCTAGTGTGCTCAGCTGCTGGCCCAAGGCCGACCATGGCTTCTATTTATAACCCCACGAACAAATAGAGTCGTTACCCCTTCACTGGGCAAAAGTCGGGACGACCGGACGCTCTGGTCCGATCGACCGGACGCTGGACCTCAGCGTCCGGTCATGTGATACTCACCATGTGTCCCCTCCTTCAAGCGTTGTTCATCTGATCTCAACGGTCATTTAACGACCGGACGCAGCAGCTTCAACTGACCGGACGTCCGGTCGTTTCCAGTAAGGTTCCAGAAATGACATTTCATGATCGGACGCGTCCGGTTGATCGCGATCGGACGTAGCACCAGCGTTCGGTCACTCTCTAGCTTCTGCTCTGCCTACATCACCATACATCAGCTCTGACCGGACGCATACAGCCAACGTCCGGTCACTGCGTGACCAGAGTCCGGTCCACTCTGTGGGACCTTTCTCACCTCCATTTCATCACCGAGTTGATCCACATCAACTCCAACTCCATCTCCTTTGTAAATGTACCAACACCACCAAGTGTACACCATCATGTGTATGTGTGTTATCATTTTCACAATCATTTTCCAAAGGATTAGCCACTCAACTTGCCACGCCACTTAATCCTAGCGACGATGCAAAGTTAGATCACTCGAGTGGCACTAGATGACCGATATGCAAACAAGTTTACCCCTCTTGATAGTACGGCCATCTATCCTAAACCCGGTCATAAACTTCTCTACACACCTATGACCAGTGGAATGAAATGCCCTAGGTTATACCTTTGCCTTGCGCATTCCATTCCATCTCCTCCAATGTCGATGCAACACATGCACCAACATGATCAACAATGATATGATCCACTTCATATCATCACGTGATCATATTGGTTCATCAATCTTGACTTCACTTGCTTTTCACCATTGCCTTCGTCCATCGGCGCCAAGTCTTGCTCATGCTTCACCGGCACGTGGTCCATCGCTTTAAAGCCTTCGACTTGCCCTTCACGCTTGCAACCGGTCCATCAATCCAAGTCTTGTCTTGATCTTCTCCACCTTGATCACATGACTCAATGTCATGTCTCATATGCAATGAGCTCCTTCATCATCACATGTGTGAGCTTTGCAACATCTCCAAGCCATTTTCACCTTCATGGCATATGTTGCTCACACACATGTACCTGTGGACTAATTACCTGTGTATCTCACATAAACACAATTAGTCCACCTAGGTTGTCACTCAATTACCAAAACCAAACAAGGACCTTTCACCGCGCCACCGTCTATAGCCATCGCGCCATCCTCTTCCTCGACGCTGCCAGAGCACCATCGCCACCTACGCCCTCATCTTCCTCGATGCGAGAAGACCAAGGTCACCATCACTTCGGACGGGCTCTTCTCCATGAGGTAAACGATGCTAACCCGCTTCACCATGCTCTGTGTACTGTTACTGTCTGCCATTTGGACGGGCTCTGCTATGTGTATTCATGAATTGCTAATTTGCTAGGTTGTAGAATCTTTCGAAAATTGCTAGCAAATGAACAAATTAATTAAAGTTCCTGATAAATAGCAAATTAACATAGCATGGCAGCACCTATACACGGATCTTTTCAATGCAAAGGTATTAGAAAAGGAATGAACAAAGTAATCTAGAGAAAAATATTTAACATAGGTCACTTACAAGTTGATTCACTGGAAGATAGTCGAACATGGCCTCTTCATATTTGTTTTCTAATGTCTTATATGTACTGACAATTACCATAATACTTTCATGTCCAATATGCATGGGATGAAGCCTAGCTAAATGTATTGCAAATTGAAGTTTGAATATTTAAATATAGTCTACAACTTTGCTCGATACACTAAACTTAGTCTACAACATGTTTGAATGACAGCACTATCAACATAAGTTGGTAACATCTATAGGCAACCATGGCATGGTATGTAGTGCATGTTGGTCGGATGCCTAGATCTACCTTACCTGGGAAGATTGCTATGCTCAAGTCAATCGATACCTAGGTAATTGTTACAAAAAAATACAACACAGAAGCTAAAGCTTTGGGGGCCTACTATGGTCAAATGAGTGAAAACCATGGCCATCCGCCGGCAGTGGAGATTGAAGAGGAGCCACCCATCGAAGATATGAAGATTAGGAGAATTGCTCCTTGGTCTTGGAAAGATGTCATGCTTTTATTTATGGCTATGGCCATTGCTTTTCTTATTTGGAAGTTGATGTAGGTTTTATTTTGTAGAACAGTAGGTGGACTTTGTTGTATGGACCCAATCAAACAATGCATTTGTTGTACGTGAACTGTTTGTGGACTTATTATTAGACTTTGCATTAAATCTCTATTAGTTGGGTAATATATATATGCACAAATGCTACTAGTAGTTGTACGTAGCCAAAACTGACCACGATCATGTCACAACCATGACTCGTCGTCGCCCGTCAATCCGTCGCCCAAGAACTGATAGGCAACAAGAAGCGGCTGATATCGGTAGGATGGGAGAGCAGCATGATCCGACAAACGGTGGTGGTAACAATCAGGACGGTGAGAACGAGGTACCATGGACCCCTACCACTCTTCTCGAGCTAGATCAAGATGACCAAGATGACTAGGTAACTTAGGTATCATGTGACTAGGTAGCCACACACGCTAATTAATTGAGAGTCTATTAGCTTACTTGGTGTCTCCAGCGGGAGGTTGAGCCGACCGAGCAGCCAGATGGTTCGGGTAGCAGTAAGGCCAGAACCAAGCGAGGCGTGTCATAGCTTCCTACTGGTAGGAATGCACACTGGCACATCACTGAGTTTGACCAAGTCGGTGAGCCGCTCGCACCTAAAAAAACTACCGCCAAATACAAGACTGTCATCGGGGCACTTGTAAGGGACTACATCCCGATTAAGTACAGGAAGTGGATTGGGAAAGATGATGACCCATGGAGGGTTTCCGAAAGTGAGAAGGATGACATATGGGAGAAATGGGTCCCACAATATTTCACCTTCCCACAGGACTATGACAAGGAGCAAGTCAAGAAAAATGCAAAAGAAATCATGGAGAGATGCTTCAAGACTTTCAAGGGAACATTATACAAGAAATTTATCCTGGAGGATAAAGAGCCAAATTGGGATGGTGGAGAGTACAGAAGGACTTCTGGCAGGAATTCAAGCAATACAGGCAATCCAAGGAGTACTTGGAACTGAGCAGGAAGAATAAGGAGAACTCGCTTAAAGCGACGAATCCTCATAAACTCGGCTCTTGTGGCTACGCCAGTAAGATGGATGCATTTGAAAGGAAACTTGAGGAGGTGGAACGCCTTGGCATTGAGCCTAAGACTGCCAATTAGGAGCCCAGATTGATATATTTCTGTATGGCAAGGGGGGTACACCACGACCTGGATGGGAGCTTTAGCTCCACAAATCCAGCCATGAGTAGCCTCATCCAAAGGATCTCCGAGGTAAATGATGAGGTGAGGAAAGGGACCCGCAGTACAAATAGGGAGAATGACTTGCTCACCCAAGCACTCGGAAACAAGGAGCACCCTAGTCGCACTAGAGGAGCCGGTCTTGTTCCTTGGAAAATAGCATTCGAGGAAGAATCTTCCACTTATCGGAGCCGCTCGAGGGGTAGAGCAGCACAAGAGGCAGAATATATGAGGGTTCTAAAAGAGATGGAAGACTAATTCAAAAAATGGATTGATGAGAGGGTTCAACAAAAAGTCAATGTACTTATGGCGTCCATGGGATTAGGAGTAGTACCACAAGAACCTCTTCCGACTAGCTTTAGCCCACAGTTCAGGGGTCGCAGTAGCTGTGGATCGACCCCGCTCAATGATGAAGAGGCGAATGCGCCTCATCCGGTGGACAGCATCACCGAGCCCGTCAATGTCAGGCTGTACATCCGTCAGCAATGGACAACTGACAAGGTGGTGGTCAGCTAGGCCTGGCCTACGGGAGATGGGACCATTAATGGCCGCTCAATTCCAATGGGGTATGCCCACGTCAGCGTTGATACTATACTTGATAAGAAGTATAACAAGATGCACATTGATTACCCCGCACAGGAAGACAGGCAACATCTTGTTCAGAACAAGGGCGCTCATGTGGCCTGGCGCAAGCGCTTCATTAAGCTTGATCACCAGTTGTCTTCAGATGATGATGAGGACGACGGTGAATCTTCGCCGCCCAGAGATAATCACTCACCATCTCCCAACAGAGGAGATCACACTACCTTCCCTGGTTCCTTGCCATCACCCCCGAGAAAAGAGAAGACTCCTCCTCCTCCTCCCTCTTCATCACCCCCGAGAAAACATAATTCTCGCCTTCCTCCTCCACAACAGCCCAAAACAAGATCTAAAGCATCCTCGCAGTCACAGTAAAGGTCCTCAGATTTGGTCGCTAATGCTCCCAAAGTGGACCAACAAAAAAAGAAAAGGACGATGAGTGGCAGTGTTACAAATTTAATGAACCAACAAAAGCCAGAAATAGCCTCCAAGGAAGACAAAGTTAGATTCTAGAATCTATTTGCCTCATTGCCTAAGTGGAGGGTGCAGTCCGAATTCAATAAGCAAACAGAGAGTAAGCACAATCAATTAAGAGTAAGAAATACACCATGAAGATCAAAGGAAGATAAACAAGATTCTCGAAGACAACCCCAGATTAAGCAGGGACGATGTCACGAACATCTATTATGATTCACTAGCATATGAGACGGCAAGACCGGTAATGCAGTTTCAAAGAGGTAATTTCTTGGTGGACGAGGAGGAGTATAAAATTTTGACAACATATATGCGTGACTTGCATGATTATTACATGGCCCAAGCACTTGAGACGGACCCAGTGGGTTTTGAATATATTATCCGCTCGCCGCATGTTTTTCATTATCCTAATGAAGAGAAGCACTTTGTCGGTTGGGATCACTTGTTTCAGCTATTCCAGAGATGCGATCTTGATGCACAAATGTTGACACTATGGACTATGTAAGTACCCTACTCACATGATATTATAATTAACTACTCTCTCGATACACAAATAGTTAACGACTGCATATTCCCCATGAATTATGCAGGTGTGTAGCAAAACATTGCTTCAAAACAAAGTACGCTCACATGTCTTTCCTAGACCCCAAGCTAGTCAACCAGAGAACATGCAGAGGCATGCATGGAAATAAAGTGGAAGATCTGATGGAGACACCGACTGCCATTTTTGAAAATTTCAAGATGAGCAATAAAACCGAAATACTTCTAGCCTACAACTACGAGTACATGTTCTCTGCTCTTATTTTTATGCTTGTTTTTTGTAGTTACGATTATTCATTAACTAGGGTTTTGTGACTGCAGCAACTATTTCGTCTTCATTGTTGTCGATATTAAAAGAAATCGTATCAAGGTGTGAGACTTGAAGAAAAAGCTACTTTCTTTGCTCGTTCCCCTAGTCGAAGTGCATAATGCGTAAGCAAATCTAATAACATATTATTTTTTAATCACACATAGCATATTCTAATGTTGCCCTTTTTCACACTTTATAATGTGGCATAGTGTCCAGGCAAGAATGGTCAGTAGGACGAAGGTCCCATTCCATGTTGCACCAATGCAATTGGAGACCCTAGACCAGCCGGCGAGAAACAATGAATGCGGGTTTTACGTAATGTGGGCAATGCTTCGCTACCTAGGCGTAAAATCGTAGGCGGCAGATGCTTTGGTGTGTATAATCCCCAATTCATTTATATCTGTTAATTCAACAAAATGATCTACTTATTTCTCTAACATTTCTGTCTTTCGAAACCGGTTTTTCTGAATAACAGCGCAAGAAATTTTAACACAACAGGCTGTTAGAAATGGAGGTCATAGAACTGTCATCGGAGCTATAGCCTTCATCATATCGGAGTGCTTGGAAAAAAAAAGAACATTCTCCATTGCATAGTCCGTGAAGTACAAGGCGTAATATGGGCCAGAGCGGATCGCTAGACTATTGTAATTTCTTTTTTATTTCAAGGGATCGAGAGCTTCGTAAGTACATTTGAACCGTAACCATAACATTTGTAATATTTAATGTTGATGGATGTGTCGTCTACGTAGCAAATATAAAGCGAAACTCGATTCCACTAAAAAAATAAAAAATAAATTATATAAAACAATAAAATATGAAAAGGAGATCATTGTCGGTTTGCATGTCATGCCGGCAGTGATGTCTTGACCAACACTGCCAGTTCAAAGCTCAAGCCGGCAGTGCTAGCTTGAGCATCACTGCCGGCTCAAGCCAAAAGCCGACAGTGTTGGCTTGAGAATCACTATCGGCTTGAGCCACGAGCCGGCAGTGTTGGCTTGAGGATCACTGTTGGCTCGAGCCACAAGCCGGCAGTGTTGGCTTGAGCATCACTGTCGGCTCGAGCCACAAGCCGGCAGTGTTTGCTTGAGCATCACTGTCGGCTCGAGCCACAAGCCGGCAGTGTTTGCTTGAGCATCACTGTCGGCTCGAGCCACAAGCCGACAGTGTTGGCTCAACTAACACTTAGGAACCGACAGTATTGCCTGCACATCACTGGCGGTTCTGAGTACCGGCAGTGATGTGAACCCTCACATCACTGCCGGTATGTCACTGTCGGTTCAAAATCCGACAGTGAAGAAGGATTTTGAACCGATAGTGATGTCCTGATTTAGGGTAGTGTACCTATCGACGACGAGCATCAACTCCGGCTTCTTAGTCTTACTAGGCTTCTTGATCAACAGCGACCAAGGCGTAGGCGTATGGGGTTCCACTTCCCATGGAGGCGGCACGCACCTGCACGTTCTCCCCGCGCGTCCAGATTGGCTGGTGTCCTCCTTTTGATTTTGAGGTGCCGGTGTATACCGTATACTCCGACGTGCCAGTAGTCTTGCATGCATTTGATGACATGCTTACATGCATGTATATGGCTACCAAGAGCAACTCATAAAGAGACTCTCTGCATCCTTACTAATTTAGCCTGCTACTGCTAGTCGCCAAACATACTCTGAAATAAACATCAAGCTGTGATAACAATTTGTCCAAATGTCTCCGAATGATTAACTAGAAAAACCTTCTCTGCGCCGGAACACACAATCACTGCCGCTTGCACTGCAACCGGCAGAGATTACTTATCATTGTCGGTTCGTAAGCCTAGGATTCAGAAAATTCAGGAGAAGCTATTCACCCGACAATGATTGTGATTGTGTGATGATGGCGATGAGAATAATAATTATTATCGGGTGTGGTATTGAGCCAACTGTGGCACTCAACAATTCACTGCCAGGTGTGTACTGATCTAACAGTGGTGTCAGTACCGGTTCATGATCCAAACTCTTCCGGTTCATGCTTCAATCCCATAGTAATAATAATCATAAGATTACTGCTTTGACTACAGCGTCTGCCTCATTTCTGTGGTATCCACTTTTGACGTGTAGGGTTGATGCTTTGCCTCCTCGAGGCACTCCAGTCGGGACGGTCGGGTGGAAGTTTTACTGCCACACGGGTTAGTATTTAATAAGGTTGGGGACGGAGGTACCCCCCCCCACCCCCTTCGCTTTCAGTAAGGATCTCATTTCCTTGCCGCTTAGGCCTTTGTCTTTTCCATAGCTGTTGTGGCTTTCTTCTGTGGCACGGGTCCATGATCGAAGGTTAGCAAAGGGGCTTGAAACTTTCGAGCGTCCAATGATGGCTAGTGTGAAGGCTCATGAGCACATGGATGAGAATTTGAGCAATGTTGACGCCGGGGTCGAGGATCTTGTTGGTGGTGGGAAAATTGAGGCAGAGAAAACTTTTGATTTTGGGCCTACACTGACGACTAAGGGTGACTTGAAATGGTACGTTAGTACAGTTGGTTTGAAGAGGATAAGGTTTGGCTGCCGAAGGGTGAGTCGAGGCCAGAGCCCCAATTCAAAGAGGTGATGGTCTTTCGTGACCTTTTGGTGAGGTTCCTTCGGGAGATCCTGGAGACGTTCCAGGTGCAATTGCATCACCTAACACCTAATGGAATTGTCACTCTCTCTAAGTTTTGTTGGGCCCGTAATACCTTCGTAGAGAAGGTCAACATTGATTGTTTTTGCTCGCATTACGAGCTCCATAATCAGCCAACATTTAAGGATGAGAACGGGAATGACGCCTTTTGTTCTCCTCTTGCATCGAAGATTGGGAAACAAGTTATTACTCGTGATCCTTCCAAATGAGACGTGCAACGTGGGAGGCTTAATCACACACCGCTACCGCTACACAAATGATAGATCGATGTTAGTTTAAGACAGACAGCGACTTTTTTTAAACACGATTGTTAATAGGCATGGCATAAAGAAACAGACCACATATATAAATGTCCAGCTAGGCCTAAGGGCAGTCCCAATGGTGTATTGATGATGGTTTCTATCTTCGTTAAATGACTTGTCACGTAGGTAAAATGCTGACATGCTCCGGACAAAAATCATATAAATTGTTTCCTCACAAACCAGGTCTTCTCTTGACCCAATGCGAAATTCTAGAGGCGGTTGTTCCAGAATAATAAAACTACTAGTCCATTGGAACCCTCACAACCTTTACAAACCGGGAGGCGGTTGTTCCAGAAAACAAATCCATCCACCCTCAGGGGCGGTTGATTAATACAACCACTTATCTAATAATCATGTTTTTAAGAGATAGTTTATTTTGCCAACGCATCATGTAGAGATGCGTTGGTGATTTGTAGGACTCGGTTGGCTAGCTTCAACCACCTCTAAAAAATAGCTCCCACTACTCAAGCAAATTCATATTTATAATTATAGCTCTTTAATACTCCTAGATACTCCTAGAAAGACACACAGTGTAGACAAATTAAATAAACTTTATCTTAAAATTGAAGTGCTTGGCCAGATCTAGTTTTATTGTCGTTAGAGACTTTTTTTTTTAATTTGATATCTTTTAGCTGCTAGGTGCCCAAATATGCATTTGAAGATCTCAGATTTTTAAAATACGATTTTTTTAAGAGTATTAAAAGAAATAAAAAAAAGAGGGGGCCCACATGTTTTTCCATGGATGACAGTAGAAGCTTCTGCAGCTTCTTCAGTTTTTAGCTTGCCTCTAGTGGTCACCAAACATACTCCGAAGGAAATAAACATCTAGTTGTGGTAGCAATTTTTCCAAAGGAAACATCTAGTTTCCTCTTCGGCGCCAGACTAGGTGAACGCGCGAGAGGCAACCAACCCCAATCGATTCCGAGTTTGCTACCACCGACCTGATCAACCTCGGCACGGACCTAAGGAATCGCGCGCCCAGCACCCGAAAGTGAAGAACAGCGTGCTCCTGCCGTCGGGGATTACGATCGTGATCCAGATGGGGAGGAAACGAGGAAACGATTCAACGATCCGAATAAAGAGGGATCTGATACCAATTGTCAGGTTCCGGATCAGAACCAGACGGGTAGAGTAGAACTAGGAAGAATTTGGTAAGAAAAGAGCAAGAACTCAAGACTAACAGAGAAACCGGATTGGGATTCAGAGGTAAGGCCCTTTGCCCAAGGATACGACACGCAGGTCGCAACTAAACCCAACACAGCTATCGATAGACCCATCAGCCACTCAATGTCTTGGCGCCAGCTTCTCTTGCCAGTTCTTCAACAGTAACCTGACGCTCAGCAGCAGGTGCCTGCATAACGCACCTGACAGGTAAAGAAAGAAAGAAAGAAAACACAGCGCTGAGACTGTAGGTGTGTCCTTGACGATGCACCGCATCACTTGGATCGCAGTCCTTGATGCACCCAACCAAGGCGGCGGATTTGCATTCTGCACATGCCTGCTTTCTTCTCTCTACGAAACCTGCGAGTGCGGCAGATAATAGAGAATCCAAAGGCGGCGGCGGCGGCGGCGGCGGCAGGTTGCACACGTCGGCGCATTCCTCATAAATTGATTGGTTGGCTTTGCAGATACCATTGCAGTCTTCCTCCGTCGCCGCCACGGCCGGGCGAAGGACGCACAGGACGGCTGCGACGACGACAACCGCCTTTGAAGCGGCAATACCACCAGCTGAAGCCATGACAGTTAATTAATGGTGGATGCCGTGTGACGTCGTCGTAGACGGAGCTGATGAGCAATCGAAGAAAGAGCAGGTATGGCAGTGCCTGTGGATGGAGAGCAAGTGCTTAGCGCATATATAGGGCAGCGGCCGGGATCGTATGCAGAGTGATTAACGCCCCCACGGATGAAATGAACTATCCCTTCCCAGCATCATATATATATTAATTTGCAGAGAATTATATATTGCAGTGCATCGTGGCTTGCACGACCTCAGGATTCGCTTTCGATATAGATCGGCTACACTAGCTAGCAAACAAGTCAGCCATGATCGATCCGTGAAATTTTCCCAATCAGATGTGCAGAGATGCAGCGCCAGCACGCCATGCGTGAAACAAAAACCAATCATATCTTTGACCTCAAGATATGACAGATCCGCTCGTACACCTGAACGACGAAGCTACCATTTCATTTCTTGATCATATTGATGATGACTACTACTAGTTGGCCGGCCGGCCGGCCGGTCGTATGGATTGGGTACATCGTCATGAACCTGGTCTGACCACCAAGTTGAGTTCGTCTCGCTAGCTCGCCGCCGTGGCGAATTGTTTCAATCGTGCGTGGATGTACTCGAATGATCAGAATGCACAACACAGCAGGATCTCTAGCTAGTAATAACCAACTAATCATCACATCTCTCTGCTTTATTATTCAGGTACAAACATGTCTAGTTGGTAGTTGTTGAGCTGACTGTATGTGTGCGCGCTCCATCTACAGCATATCCAAAGCTGCCATTTGATTTCAAGATCGAGTGCTGCTAGTAAACAAGTTAGTCGTGTGAGATCGTCTCAAATCAGAGTGCATATATATATATGCAGCGCCACCACGTTGTCCATGAAACGAATTATACCGTTGACCGCATGATGATCCACGTGAACGAATATTATATTGCTTCATTTATGATGTGTAATATACCACTAGTAATAATTGTAGAACTAATTGATCGACTACTGTAGGTGTTGGTACAAAGTAGTACAAATCTATCTTGGGCACCTAAGAGCACCCGCAAAGATTACAGTAAACTTGCTCTCTATAAGATCTACTCCCTCCATCCTAATTCTCAAATTATAAGTGATTCTAACTTTTTTGCAGAATCAAATTATAAATCATTTCAACTTTCTTAGAAAGAGCTTGAAACCAAGAAACCTAATGTGTTTCTATATAAGACTGTAGGGGTTTCCAGCTTGTTTAAAGGTTTCATGTGGGCAGTTCAGGCTGCAAAGAGGGGATATAGGTGGAAAACGAGTAATGGTGAGAAAGTTAGACTCTAGGAAGATAATTTGTATGGCTTTTCTAGCCTTGCTATTCAGATTTGGCTTTTATATAGGATTGTTAATGAGAAAGGGAAATCTATAGCTGAGCTCTGGGATGGAAACAATTTAAAGTGTACCTTCAGGAGTCATGTTAGTGAGGAGTTGTTTAAGGGGCCGTTTGGGGTCGCTCCATGGAGCAGATTCTCGAAGAGAATCACTCCCCGGCAGACAAACGCTAAAAAAAGTAGGGAATTCAAGTGAATCACTCCTCTATTTTGTATACAAGTGAGGGAGCTGAAAAAACCTCCTTGTTATATTTTGGTGGGGATCAGCAGAGAATCACCCTGCTCCCTCCTAAAAATCCAGTGGAATCACTCAATCGAAGAATCAAGGAGCGGAGCTGAAGAATCGGGAAGCGGAACTCTCCCAAACGGGCCCTAACTCCTGGCTGGAAGTAGTTGAGCTTGGGTCAACTATTCAGCTGAGTGGTGAAGAAGATGAGATGGTGTGGCATTTTTCTTCTAATGGAGTATATATGCTCTTCATAGTCTTTATATAAGGTTATAAATTTTGGAGGAATTAAGCCGAAACATGTTTATGCTCTTTGGAGTATTTTTTTAGATGAAAGAAGAATTATATTAGATCATAGCTGAGTGCATCATCACATTACAAGCACAATAGAATACACTACGTATATCCAGAACTTGGTCATCTAAATTGTACCCACGCTTTATATAGCCCAAAATCCCAACTCTAAACGTGTATTCTTTACCCCACAACGCAAAAGCCTTAGGTTAGCAGAGAAATCCAAAACCACACAAGGACGATTCGTTGCAAGATAGATGACCGCATAGGACAAACACGTCGCAAATTGAAGTAGGGCAACAAAAAAACAAGGGCAAGCTAACCAAAGGGTGATATGGAAATATTCAAGAACATAGTGCATATTGTTTTTGAATTGGTTCTAACGTACCAACCGTTGCGGATAACATTCCTACAAAGAAGTGGAGAGAAACTTCTTCTTTCTTGTGTCTTCCTTTTTCTTTCTGCCACCGAAGAATAAGAAAGACTGATCTGAAACTTATTCTTCCTAGTCCTTCATTGTGGTCAGATCTAACCACAACAAAACGGGGAAGAGACCGGAAAAATATTCCATGACAAATGACATCATCTCCGCCTTTGATGTCGCCATCCGCTAAAGCCTTTTAAATCTCTATGTCGTCAATTTAAAGTGTACCTTGAGTGAAGTTGTTTAAGGAGCCGATGAGAATCACTCCCGGCCTAAAAAACTCATCTTCAACAAAGCCGCCATGGAAAAATCGAATCCACCCCATACCCCTCCCAAACGCCGGTCAACTATTCAGCTGAGTGGTGAAGAAGATGAGATGGTGTAGCATTTTTCTTCTAATGGAAGAGGAGGAGGAGGAGAAGAATAAATCCCAGTGCATCATCACGTTAAAAAAAAGAATACTTGACATGGAGAGACTCTAATAGCCTAGATGACTCGATCTAATAGAAAACTTATAAAAAGGCGATGGATCCCCACGGCCAACATTCCTCTTCTTCTTTCTTATGTCTTCGGCTTTCCAAGAATAAGAAAGACTGATCTGAAACTTATTCTCCTAGGGGGAAACCACAACAAAACGGAGAAGGGACCAATGGTGGTGGATGATGGCGACATCGGAGGCGGAAAGCCAAGTCTCCATGGCCGATGAAGTTGTTGTGGCGCTCCACCCGCCCCTCGCCGTCGCCAGAGAGAGGAGGAGATAAATCTCCGGTACCAAGAAGCTTGACTCTAACCCTAGATGACTCGCTGTGTGTAAAAACATCGTTGCGTGCTGCATGGACGGATGGGCGCTCTTTGGAGTATTAAGATTCCTGCTAGAGTACATTTCTTTCTCTGGTTACTTGCCAACAATAGAGTTTTAACTAGAGATATTTTACCAAAAAGAAGGAAAGTAGAAAATGCTAGTTGCCTGTTCTATTTAGAAGCTGAATCTGTTCAGCATGTTTTCTTTGAGTGTGTTGTGGCCAAACAATACTGGTGTTTGATCACAGAGATTGTCAATGATAAAGTAGGAGGTAATCTAGTTGAGATATGGAAGTTTTGGCTTAGTGATAAAAGACATGGTTTATTAAATATTATCACTTCTGTTGTTCTCGATCTGTTGCATTTGGAAACTCAGGAATGAGTTGTGTTTTCAGAGCTCTGGCCGGATGAGAAGCATGGAGATGCTACTCTTCAAGGTAGGTGGACTTCTGCAGAATTGGATAGACTTATGCCCTCCAGAAAAGAAAGAGCAGTTGAAGACTATTCTGGAGAGAATCAAGGGTGTGGCAAAAATTGTGCTTTGGCTACCCTGTGCAACTCTGGGCGATACCTTAAGATGCCTCAAGGTGAACCTGAATTTTATCAAGATGAAGAGGCTTTAGTGAAAGAACTGGATGGTGCAAATAAAGTTGGCTTCTTCAAAGGCCTGGTGGTGTTCGCTTAATGCGACTTTTGAGCTGTTGTAGGCTCTGCTCTCCATGGGCACGGAGTGCTGCTGCGGGTGTTGGCCCCTTGATCTTCCGAACGGGTGAGCCAACTACTCATCGACGTTGCCGACTACACACTATGGTTAGAGGTAGAAGAAGGGAGGGAGAACAGAGCATGCACATAGCACAAGCACCAGCGTTGGCCGGAGCTCTGCAGAGGAGATGGCAAAACTGAACTCGCTCTCTTTACTGAGTTGCAGTGGGAAACTATATATACAACTCTACCCATCTAATCCTAGTGCACAGACATGTCAGGCTATCATGCTGCTACAGTGATTAGATGTGACAGCAGGGCTGACTTTGACGTATGCCCCTGCTGTGGCTACAGTGCGGCAGGGGAGCCATTCGGCGCCTGCCCCTGCAGCGGCTATAGTGCAGCAGCAGGGAGCCCTTTCGACGTCTGCCCCCTGTCACGCGTTCACACAGGTGAGCAGCAGATTACTCAACAGCGGGTTCTTCTTGCGCTGGCTTTTTTTTCTGTGTTGTCTTGTTCAGGTGGTGAGGTTAGCGGTTTTCATGTCTATAGTGAGAGATATGTGTTTCTCTTTTCTTTCGCTAAATACCGAGCTGTAATGGATATCCTAGTCTTTTGACAATAGTTGAAAGGCTGGGGCATATGCCCTTGAATTTGAACACTAAAAAAACAAATGCACAATGAAGAAATCCATTATCCATATAATGCATATAGATGATGATGTAGTACAAAAGGAACAATGGTGTGCATTCTTATTCTTATGCATATTCGTGGGAACGCAACACAGAAATTCATCCATATATGTAATTAAAAAAAAGTAAAACATATAGCAATACAAGCAGTGACATACGCACACATTGACACATATATGTGGCACGCACCGCCGTCACGGGCACGGCATACTCTGAGGTTTGAGCAACATGCATGGGTCGTATGTGTATTCAGGGAGAGGAGCAAGTGTCCAGCTCCATTCCTGAAGACGTTCGTGTAATCGTTGCTAACGATTTGTTAGCCGAGTAATGAAATTAGACCCATTTTCAAAAAAAAAAACTCGTGATCCTTGCGCTACCCCAAAGCAAATAAACTAGTTTTTCAGCACGTCGGTGGTGGAATTGATCGAAGTAAACAAGTCAGGAGCACCGACCGAAACCAATGCATGCACCGACGGGGATTGGCCCGACGTGCGCTGGACTTAAACTCCGGCGACATCACCCCACCAAACATTATTTTATTTTATTTTTTTGCGAATTATTAAACATAATTTTATTTTAGATATACAATAAAAGCGTATAGATATAAAAGTGTATTTAAATCGACAACAATCATACATGATGAAATACATGTACGACAATAGCATAGATAAGATCCAAATAAAAGTTTATTTTACTATATACATAAAACCTAAAAAAATGTGAAAAAATATTATAAAGAAAAAAGGAACAAGATATGATTAGCAAGGTCTTTAACCTCCAGTCGATCAATCTAATTCTTAGGCTAGAAAAATATCACGACAATAATAAAAACAAACGAGATGAGAAGGAACCTAAAGACTAGTCCTAAATAATATTGATGCAGTTGGAGATAGAAGGGAGAACAAACGATCAAGTGCAGACCAAAGAGGGCCCAGGTCGCCACTCAACTTTCAGAAATCAGTGATATAGCCCATGTTTTGACCATTACTGCCCCCATTCAGCCCATTGAGGTGCCTTCGGTCAGCCCAATACTAAGAAAGAATTAGCCCAAAAACTCTAGTCCACCAAGGAAAAGGAGCAGCCATGGACGGTTAAGCCTCTTCTTGTCCCCTCTGTTGTGGTGTGCTCTGCTGCTTGTTCCTTTGCTTTTCTATGCAGATGTTTTTTGAAGTTATCCAGTTCTGGTTCTATCAACTTCAATGTGTTGCGGCATGCGAAGAAATTAATTAAGGTGTGGCTTTTGTGGTGCTTTCTTTGTTTGCTGCTTATTAGGAACATAATTTGCCTTGCTGCATCTTTCTTGGACACTATGCTAGCTGTCTAAGTAGTTTTATGTGTGTTGTATCTGTATTCTTCCGTAACCTTTCTTTCATAACCTGACCTGCTCTTGTTTACCACTTTCGTGAACATTCATAGTTCTTTCATAACCTGGCCTGCTCTTGTTTACCACTTTCATAAACATTCATATATTAGTATTTCTTTTTGTTCATTATTAGTTGGTGCTCCACTATCATCCAAATGTAATCTATATCGCTTACAAAGCTAATCCTTAATTTCAAATTCTTCGCAATCCCTGCAGCAACGTGTGGAATATCTTCTACTCCCTTCGTTCCAAATTATAAGTCATTCAAACTTTTTCTTAGAGAGTCAAAACATTACAAGTTTGACCAAAATTATAGAGAATTTATAACATCAAATAGGTATACTATGAAATTATAATTCTCAAAGAATCTAATGATACTTATTTGTTATATTATAAATGTTATCATTTTATTATATAACTTTGGTCAAACTTGAGATGTTTTGACTCTCTGGAAAAATTAGAATGATTTATAATTTGGGATGGAGGGAATAGTAAAGATGCATGTTAAAACACAACATCCCACCAGGGTGGAAACCATCGATGGCGTCCATGCCCCAACGCCCAAAGATGAATCCATCGGTGTCGTGTATTGTTTGTTTGCGGATCAAGATCGTTTCTGAAATTGGGTCCTCGGAGAGCATCTCTTTGTTTGTTTGAAATTTGGATGCACACAAATAATCAATCAAATGACCAATAAAAATCATATGGACGCGACAAAACACGACGAAACATACACGTGGAATGGAAATATGGAATAGAAACACGGGGACTCTACCACTCAGAAACAGCTCAACGCATGCATTCGTCACGGGAAACCCGGTGCGGCGCCGGCGAGGAACCTCTGCGCTAGGCGCTCGTAGCGGAACCCGTCGGCGACGGAGTTGTCCGCTGCCCAGACAAAGATGCCGTGCAGCCTCCCCTGGCGGCGCAGCTCCCGGCACGCCCTGAAGAACCCCTTCCCGGGCCGCAGCCCGTTGCTGGCCGGGTCGGTTCCAAAGCTGACGAGCACTTTCCCCCCTCCGCCGGCGCCGGCGTACCGGCCGCTCTGCTCGTAGTAGTAGCCCAGGAACTCCGGCACCGTGGTGTTGGACGGGTACGCGTAGAACTGGAAGTTGACGTAGTCGAAGTCGCGGCCGTAGCGGCGCCACAGCTCGCCGTAGTGCGCCTGCACGTCCGGGTTGGCGAAGGGCGCGATGGACGCGACGGAGATGACGCCGGCGGACTTGAGCGCGCGCACCAGGCGGCCGACGCACTCCGCGAACACCTCCGGCGTCTCGCGCTCCCCGAAGTGCTCGTAGTCGATGTCCACCCCGTCGAGGCCGTAGCGGGTGAGGATGGCCGTGAGGGAGGCGACGGCGTTGTCCACCCAGGCGTCGACGGAGGACGCGCGGAACGTCGCGTTGTAGCCGAACACGGTGTCGCCGCCGAGGCTGAGCGCGACGCGGGTGTTGTGGGAGGAGGAGGAGGAGGGGCACTTGAGGGCGGACACGGCTGCCGGGGTGAGGTGCGCCTCGTCCCAGAAGACGGCGAAGCGGCCGTCGGTGGGCACGGGCGGCGCCGCGGAGGCGTTGGCGGCGTCGGCGGCGGCGTAGTCGATGGCGAAGGAGAGGATGAAGTCGAAGTCCACGCCCGGGTGCACCGGCACGTCCGCGAACGTCACGTTCTTGCCCTCCGCGCCGATGTACTCCCGGAACAGAGGGCGCGGCGACGACGTCGGTGGTGACCAGCTCCCCGCCGCCGCTGCTGCTGCCGTGGAGGCCGCGACGACTGCGAGCGCAGCAGCGATCATCACCAGGTTGAGAGAAGCCATGACGACGACGGTAGGATCGGAGGTTAGTCGACGACGATGGCTAGAGATGAAGAAGCATGCATTGAGATTGACATGGGTTTCCAGCGCATATATATAGGAGTGCAGAACAGCATCAGACTCTGACATTAGACTGTCTCCAGCAACCGTGACACAAAATATAAGACTCATTCGTATTTTAGGTAGCACTACTGACAAAAGATTCAATACGTCTTCTTCAACAAAACGACCCAAAAGATAACTCTTTCTACAAATGGGTCTCAGGGAGGGAATACTCAAATTTGGGTTATGCCTCTCCTGACACCCAAAATGAGTCTTCCATATAGGTACTCTGTTGAATGCTATAGGTATCCTTCTGAAGACCCATTTTGGGTTTGGGTATCCCAATAAGTCTCCTATTGGAGACACAGCCATGTTCCCGATCTCGTTCCCGTTCCAGGAACGGAAACTTGAGCTATCATTTTATAACGTGGGAACAGAAACATTCGTGTTTTCAAAATGTAGATGTTCTCGGAACGTGAAACATGAGAACGAAAACGTGGACGATGTTCCCGTTCCCAGCGGCTAAGACTCTAACTTGTGAGTTGACTGGTCTAAGGTGAAGTGAGCTAGTGTGATCGATCGATCCAGCTGCCGCCTGCAGGCGGTGCACTGGTACTACTCAACTATGGCCGGCAAGTGTGCATGTGTATCAGTCACCTGCTGCTGCCGGCCCTGCGTGTCAACAGCTACGTACAGGCCGCCGGCAGCGTGCAGGCGATCACGAATGGCCTACAGCTACAGGCACTATATTGTACTGTCTGACTGTCTCCCTTCCAAGAAAACAAATGAGTAATATTATTCGTATAATATGATTATATACGGATGGACGCGTGCGTTTTCTATTATACGGAGCACCGAGGCCCCATTTCGAATGGCTTTTGAACCGTTCCGGCGTCCCCGGAGGAGCAGGAACCAAATAATAATAAGCCAGAACTTGTTTGGCCTAGTTTTAGATTTTAGAAGAACATACAAAATTAAAATAACTCTAAGCAAGAAACAAATAGAGCATGACTTTAGGGGAAAAAATATAAATATCAGGTTTTATATTTTCCTGAGTTAAAACAAATTATCTACGAATTTTCAAAAGTTAAATCAGATTTTAGTATGTTTAAATGCATGTTTTTTCTAGAAAAAAAATATTTGGATATTTTTTATGAAAAAAAAGATCTTTAATTTTTTTTATAAAGCTTAGTTGATCTTCCTTTACTGTCCTCAAAGCTCAATTTAACTTTCTCGTGACTGACGTGGTGCTACGTAAGATGGTTGATGTGGCGCTACGTGAGTTAAAATTGCTTTCAAAATCAAATAAAAAGATAAATTGAACGGGTTTAGAAATTGAAGATTCTAAAAATCTATTTTTATGTAATTAAGGGAGTCCCATTCCTCCTAAAATGACTCTAGATCCTAGAGTAGTTTGTCTAATCAAGCTAAAATATTTCTAAAAATTATTTGGTAAAACACCTTTGTGCAATATTTTTTAAGAGAAGAAGCTGGTAGAATGAAGCTAAAAGTTTTAGCTCTAGCTCTAGCTCCTAGTTCAAAGAGGACCACGGATCCTTAGTAGCTTCAGTAGTGAAGCTGTTTTTTTTGGCACCTCATTTGCTTCCTAAGAAACGGAAGCCAAACCTTTTTCTTAAAACCCTACCGTAGCTCCTAGTTACTTTTCTAAAAAAAGGATAAAAATGATTCCTTAGATCATCTCTAATAGTTCTCAAAACACACTCCCAATCTTGATTTTGTGTAGGATTGAAAAAAAAAGCTCTCTCCAACAACTCCTCATCTCAGCTCTCAATCTTACCGTACTTGGGAAAATTGATCAACATGGGCGAAAAGTACGTCATGGGAGCAACTTCAATCCACGTTGGTGCAAGTTCTTTTGACGTTTCTTCCTTCTCACGCCAAGGAAGAAGCCACCATCGCCTCCTAGAAGTTGATCACCACCTCCACCACTGGCCTCTTCTTAGCATGTCCTAGCCAAACCTAGATTTTATTTAGGTTTATGCTTGTTAAATCTAAATAAATCTATAACTAAGCTATACATGATCAAATGAGTATGAAATTTTTGCTACAATTCAATCATACAATAATTAGCCTACCATAAAAAAATTCATCATAATTGGACCATAGAAACTGCAGCTATAAATTATTCCAATTAATTACAGAAAAACATAAATCTAAAGTCACAGTAAAAACTTTATACTAAAGCATACCATATTATATGTTCACTGTGTAGATCTACTCACGTGGAGTCTACCAAAATTGAATTTTCCATTTTATGATTTTTCTATGATTTACTATGATTTTTCAAATATTCAGCCAAAATAAATAAATAAGAAAAAGACAAAATCGCCTTCAAAATTGCTTATAACAGGGCCAGGGAGAAAAGATGAACGATTTTAAAAGTTGAAGAAGATGTTTTGTCTAGTTTTGAAGTTCAGAGAGGAAAAGCGAATTTCACGAAAATTGAGAGAGATAATGTGGACTTTTTCCTTTTTTTTTTTCAAGGCGGGCCAAGTGGGCTCACGGGCTACCCGCGCCATCATCTGCATGCTCAACACCCAGATGAACACCCAAAGCAGCCCACCCTAGCGTCCCATCGAGCTAGAACTAGTATTAGAAGCTATATGTCGACACAAATCTTCACCGTACAAAAGTGTTTAGAGATCATGCATGGCGGGCGTAAAAAATGAGTCCGGCGGAAAAACGTGAGCTTTTCTTCGGTGCACTTACATTGTGTGGGCCAAAACTAATTCCGCCGCACCAGCCCACTAGGTCCAATCACCTTATGTGGGTCAATTGGTACTATTGGGCCTAGGCCCACAACCAAGATATACCGAATTTTTTTGCTGCATTGACGTGTACTCAGGAACGAGGACGCCCGTGCACAGCCAGAAACGCTAACCTGTGCACACACGATATCATTGGAAATCGAGCTCCCACTACGATAGTACGATACGCATGGTGTTGCTTTTATTCTTCTTTTTTTTATTCAAACCATAGGACACAACTACACGAACCGTGAACATATTTTTTTTTCAAAATCAAATGCCTGTACACGCGCTCACCCTTATAAACGTGTGCAACACATTATTCCGGCTGTAGTTTATTTCTAGTTCTCTACCTTTAAAACCAGACACGCGCAGTCCCTCAACTCTCAAAACCATTTAAAATTGGCTCTTGCGTCCATTCGACTGCGGTTTCCGCACAGTAAACCCGCTACGACCCCGCCTGTCAGGCCTTTTCCTCTCACCGCCAGGTTGGGACCACCTGTCATCCCCTCCCTCTCTTTGCAGGCCCCGCCTGTCAGGCCTTTGACCAAATTCACGCAGGCGCTGGTGCGAGCGGCGCACGGTGCACCGAGTGCACGTGAGCGCGGCAAGGGGCACAGCTGCCTCTCTTCCTCCTCGGCCGCGCTCTCGCCGGCGGCGAACTTGTTCGGCCGCGCTCTACGACGGCTCAGGGAGGCAGAGAAGGGGGTCTATGGTTCCGCGAGGTCACGGTGAATACTCCGAGGGGCTAAAGGTGGCGGATTGAAGCTCAGGGAGGCCGGCAATGGCACTGCGGCGGCACGGGGATGACAGCGGGGCTCCCTGGGTGTCGGTGAAGCTCCAGCGGGGTCCTTCTAGCCTTCTAGGGCTTCGACGAGGCCTGCTAGGGCTCCAGGTGTGGCTCCAGAGGCTCGGGCGAGGCTGGCCACGTTGACAGCGGCACAGCGGCGACAGCGGGTCACGGCGAGGCTGCTGCGCACCTAGGCAGAGCCAATAGGCACTCCTTTCCTTCAATTGAGGCTCCGGGTGACCCATAGGACTCAACGCCAGTGTCCAAAACTCACGGCGGAGTCTGCACCGCGACTAAGCGCACGGCGGAGCTCCAGCCAGCTACTACTTGCTTCGTTGTGCGTGCGCGCTGGGAGGGAAGGGGTGCTGAGCATGCGCTGCAGCCTGCTCGGCGAGCTGGGCATGGAACCGGAGAGAGTCATGGAGGGATGGGGATGGTGCGGTGGTGACCGTCCGCTGCAATGGCTGCGGCAGACTGGTGGAGGTGGTGCAGTGGTGCCCATCCGCGGAGATGCCAACGGAGTCAGAGTCGCTGCCGAGCTCTTCTACGCCGAGGCCACCGCTGTCCGTCCACTCGTCGGAGTCCCGCGCCTCCGCCGCCTCCTCTGCTCCCTCTTCTTCCTCCTCCTCTCCTCTGCTCTCTACACTGCCACCGTCGTCGCGCCCTGCTCCACCGCGCCTCTGCTCTCCCTTTCTCCCCCAGCTCTGTCCTTGAAAGCTCTAGTTTGGTTTTGGTGAATTGATGAAACCCTAAGTGCTAACCTAGTTTATCAAGTGATCATGAGATAGGTAGCACACTCCAAGTGGTGAAGCAAATGAAGATCATAGCATGATAAAGATGATGACATGGTGATGATCAAGTGCTTCGACTTGGAAAGAAGAAAGAGAAAAACAAAAAGCTCAAGGCAAAGGTATAATTTGTAAGAGCCATTTTGTTTTGGTGATCAAGACACTTAGAGAGTGTGATCACATTTAGGTTTGATAGCCGTACAATTAAGAGGGGTGAAACTCGTATCGGAATGCGGTTATCAAAGTGCCACTAGATGCTCTAACTCATTGCATATGCATTTAGAATCTAGTGGAGTGCTAACATCCTTGAAAATGTTTGTGAAAATACGCTAACACATGTGCACAAGGTGATACACTTGGTGGTTGGCACATTTGATCAAGGGTGGTGAAGTTTAGGTGCAAGGGTGTCGGATACCACAAGAAGGGGTACCCTAAGCAAGAACCGAAAATATTGCTTAAGCCTTGCAAAAATCAAAGCCAAAGGACAACCACGAGGTCTCGGCAGATTCTCCGACTCGCCCAAGGCTTGCACCGAGGCCTCAGACGAAAGGCCAAAGCCCTCCGCCCCGCCGAGACCCTCTCACCGAGGCCCCCTCGCCGAGGCCCCGCCCCGCAATGCCTCGGATGGGATACCAATTCTCCGATTCGCCCGAGGCTGGGCTCGGCAACAACCTCGTCACCTCCGTCCCGACCGACTCCCCTGACGAAACACCACATCCAGTCAATACGCCCCACTACTCCCAGTAACGCGCACCAAGACGTTGGCACAAGATGAGCAGAATGACCGACGAGACAGGGACCAGCGCAGTAGGGTTACCTACCACCGTGCTCATCATCAGGCCCCTGGCCGATACCCGATCGCCTCATGCTACCTAACTGTTCGGGTCCCAGTAGTCTCAGAATCAGCATAGAAGACCAACTGTTCGTCCTCCGCCTCGTCCGAGACCCCCCGGCAGGGCCTTGGACGTACTATTCCTTCTCCGCCTCGGCCGAGGCCGGGCTCGTCCCGCATCCTCGTCGCCTCCGCCTCGTCCGAGACCCCCCAGCAGGGCCTCGGACGTACTATTCCTTCTCCGCCTCGGTTGAGACCGGGCTCGTCCCAGCATCCTCGCCGCCTCCGCCTCAACCGTCCCTCCGGCGAGCCGTCACATCCGCTTAAATACACCTGGTCGCACCTACTACGCCACCACGAATCGACAGTGGTACAAAGAACAGGGCGATGGGACGATGGTCAAATCTCCTTTTACCATCCCTCATCGATGGTGCAGGGTTACCGTGCCACAGTGGACACACGCCTCCACTTCTTCTCCGCCTCGAACTGGTACGACGCGACCACCGAGACCCCGCATCATACACGGGTCACCTCCGAGGCCTCGGCAAAACAGCCCTCGCAAGACGATCAACTACAAAGACCCGCCAGCCCTCGGCACTCCACCAAGTCAAGAACACACAAGGCACGGCATGCCTCCTCCAAAGTGGAAGCCGACTTCGACTAGACGTCAACAAGGACTCCCACGACCTCAACAACCTCGGGCTCGCCAAAGACGGCGCGCCAATCAAGTACCAATCGCCATCCCCAACACCATGTCGCTCATGAGGATCTGAACTCATGTGAGGCTCCACGTATAGCTCACTCATGTACTCCTGGCTCCCTCCTTGCGGTTATAAAAGGAAGTGGTCAGGGATAGCTCGGGGGGCGAAAGAGGAGAAATATGAAGAACACCTGGTAGCTCACACATACACATCCCAGCCGCCAGAGAGCAACGTCTCAAGCAGCCCACACGACACCTCGCCGAGACCTGGGATTAGCTCCCTCTCTCCATGTGCTTGTAACACCCTACTACTAGCACTTTGGTGCAAGGAATACAAGATCGATCTCTCAGACTGGACGTAGGGCATCGATTGCCTGAACCAGTATAAATCTTGTGTCTCTTTGCATCACCATCTGAGATTAGGGGCACGCAGTTCAAATTCACTAGTTGGTAGAGGACCCCCGGTCCGAAACACCGACAAAGGGTAAGAAGCTCCACCGGCGCCCTAGACAGAAAAGACGGAGGCCACTGTGAGTGACCGGACGCTGGCCTCGGTTGGACTGGAGCGTCCGGTCAGTGGCAGCAGAGGACGTGCGTTTCGGTCTCATGACCGACGACTGGTCGCCAAATGACGGACATCGGCGGTGAATGCGTCCAGTCGAAGGCCGATCTACATCTGATGTAGGGCATACAGAGGTAACACTGTGTGACCAGACGCTGGCTGTGTCCGGTCAAGCATGACCGGACGCGTCCGGTCGGGAAAATCGCGTTTGGAACCTTACTAGAAACGACCGGACGCTATGGTCCAGCGTCCGGTCACTTTCTAACTGACGCGTCCGGTCAGTAGACGACCGTTGAAATCTAACGAACAGTATTTGAAGCAGGGGACACGTGGCGTGAATCACGTGACCGGACGCTGAGAGCCAGCGTCCGGTCGATCGGACCGGAGCGTCCGGTCACCCCGAGTTTTACCCAGTGAAGGGGTACAACGGCTCTATTTTGTGGGGACTTTGCGTGTCAGGTAGGGGCCTTTGCGTGTCAGTTTCGTCATCCCAACATGTTCCGGATGGCAGACCCCGTACGACCGTTACGTCTCGACACGGTGATCTGGTTCGGGGGCCTAGAGTTCATGTCTCTGGGGCATGAGTACGACATGGTACTCCTCACGCCCCGAGCCCCACCAACCGATGGCGACGTCATGCACCGGCAGCCAGGCAAAGCGGCGCGCCGGCAACGCTCTCGCTCGCCAGGTTTCGCCAAGCACGACGCGAGCAAGACCACCCTAATGCTACTCGAATCCAGATTTGCATGCCGCTCCCTCACGACATCCCACGACCAAATTGCTTGCACAGCTCCCGGCCGGGGACCTGTCTAGCCCGAGCTTGGACGAAGAAAAACGCCGTGGCACATGGCGCCGCCATCCACCAAGCTCCGCCCCACCACTCCTCAAGAGCCGGGCCATGGAGCAAAGTCCGCGACGGCACCATCCTCATACCCTTTGGGTTGAGAAATGTCGCCACCTCTTATGCTTACGCTTACGCCGCTCACCACAAGGATCCCCGAGCACGCCGCCAGGCAGCTTCACTCTCGACCTAGGCACCCACGCCGACTCCTCGAGGAGGACGAGGCATGGCCCGAGTGGATTTCTCTAGACTCCATGACCCCGGGCTATCAATGCTGCGCTTCCGCCGCAAGCGACTCATCGCTTCACTATCCGACTCGACAACGAGGGGGCACCCCACGACCCCGCCGTGAGTGTTTCCACGTCGGGCTCGGGATGCCGAGGGGGGGCGAGGAAGACGAGGGGGTGGGTAGCCGTTCCCCGCTTCGCCCAGGTACAGGCGCCGCCACACCTCCGCGCATTGTCCTACCGGCAGCACGGAACGAGAACCCTGCTCTTGCGCGACCTCAACGTCTAGACCTGGAACAGCTCTGTGAGCTCCAAGCCAAGGTCGAATAGGACCGACTCCTTCTACAGCAGCTTCGAGACTCTCTCGAACAGGAGCCTGCAAAAGTTTGGCAAGAAATGGCTCGCCGAACTCCCATCGGTCATCTGGAGCCTGAGGAACACTCCAAGCCGAGCCACGGGGTTCACACCTTTCTTCTTGGTCTATGGGGCCGAGGCCATCCTCCCCACTGACTTGGAATATGGTTCCCCGAGGCTACAAGACTATAACGAACAAAGTAACCAAGACCACCCGAGAGGACGCCTCGATCAAGCTGGAGGAAGCCCGAGACGTCATACTACTACACTCACCAAATACCAAATTGAGCCTACAGCGTTATCAGTTCCAGCGGACGCGTCCAAGCCGAGACTTGAAGGTAGGCGACACCGGTGTTGAGGCTAGCATAGAGCAACAAGGGCCGCCACAAGTGACCCCGCCATGGGAAGGGTCGTACATCATCGCCAAAGTACAAGCCCCAAGACCTACAAGTCAGCCAACGAGAAGGGCGAAGTCTTCACCAACTCTTGGAACATAGAACAGCTACATCGCTTTTATCCCTAAATTTTCAAGCATTGTATACGTCGTTTCTCGAAATACAATTAAAAAGCGTTCTTTAGTTGGTCTAATATTTCGAGAAACCCCCCGAGCCCATTATAGGTCTCGGCAATACAGTAACACGACAAGGGAGGCTCGGCTCTGCCTCGGCAGAACCAAGCCTCCCTCGAGGGCTAGATGGGGGACTCCCCCTAGGTCCCACTCACCATTCTTCAGTCGTTTTTCACAAAAATTCCTACGCCAAGACTCTAGCATGCTCTGACAAATTGGTTGTAAAAACCCCTCGGACCAAGGTCTGTTTCCTAAGCAAGAGGCCGGTAGAGTCGCGAGACGGCCTACGCCTCCGGGCTATGGCACTCCCTCACTACCTCTCGCCCAAGGGACGGCTTAGGCCCCAAGGGGGTGTTTTGCAAAGCGAAATCTGATCAGGAGCAACAGAGGGTAGAGGCTCGGAAACATGAGAAAAACAACTAAGAAACACAAATACTTCAAAAATAAAGGCCTCGACGGCCACAAGTGTTACAATACAAAAATAACTCCTACTCTATTTTTACATAGCCCCCAGGGCCCAGATCAAGGCTTAGGGCCTTCAGCACCGGCAGATGGTAGGGGAGGAACCACCTCCTCTTCGAAGAGCGTCGCCCGCGCCATGCCAGGGCCTTCCGCCGCCTCCATCACCAGGACCACCGCGTCGCCTCCTCCTCGGCCATCATCAGCAGGTGACATACCCATCACTAATGGCCAGGAGGTTGACACCAACGTAGTGAGAAGAGATGATGCCAGCCAAGTGCTTGACACCCAGTGTGCGGCGCTCCTGGAGCCACCACAGATCCGGGTTGCTCAACACGATCAAACGGCTTCCTAGGAGTCGCTGACCAACCCCTTCAACCTCCAAGGCCTCGCAGTGCAGAAGGGCAAGCATTTCAGCGCCTCATGCTCCCCGATCTCAAGTATCGAGCACCGCCCTGCACCGTGCTAGAAGCCTCGACCGCCCGAGTAACCTCCGCCTCGACTGCACCATGGAGAACAGAGTAAGGTTGAGCGAGGGAAAAACAACCTAAATTAGGAGAGGAAGCCCACGGAACTCACCCTTGGCCTTCAGCTCCCAAAGGTCGGGGTCTCGACCGACAGCCCTCGGCTTTCTCCTTCCAGGCACAGGCCTCTCGGCCCCGAAGCCTCGGCCTCCTCCTTCAAGCGCCGGGCCTCGACCCGAGAAGCCTCGGGCGCCTGAAGCTTCACTCCCACTCTGCGCCACACAAGGGAGTTAGGGAGCGAACATAAGGAAAAGAAAACAAAATGAGGGGACTAGGACTCACCCTCGACCGTCCCCCTCCAAACCACAGCCTCGGTTCGCGAGGCCTCAGCTGCAGCAAGGGCCTCATCCAAGGCACCTTTCGTTAGCTGGTGCGCCCTCCGTTCTGCCCCCAGCTGCCCCACAAGAGTCGTGGCCGAGGCCGTAGCATTAGTGGCTCGGCCCCTAAAGGTATCCCGATCACTGATTGCGCGGGTGAGCTCCTCCTCCAACTCCTTGACCCGTGCCGCTAGTGGGGCGAGCTACGTCTAGGCCGTGGCCACCTCGACCTTCGCGTCGGCACAACGAAGGTGGAGGTCCTCTACCTCTGCGCTTCGTGCCGACAGGAGCTCGTTGGCGCCGACGAGAAGGCCCTCCTGCCGCTGAAGCTGGTCCTAGACACCCCTCTCCTGCCGGAGAAAGACCGACTTCCCAAGGGACTGGGTCTCGAGCTCCTGGGGAAGCAGAACAGGGGTCATTGATTGTAACAAAACCAGAGAAGGACAACGTCGCGCGAGAAATGAAAACGCAAACCTGGGCGACTCCGGGCAAGTCGTCGGTCACCACGGACAGGGCCATCCGTAGCGACCGCTCCGCCAGCTGATAGTATTGCTCGAAGGTGCCCCAGCGCCCGCCCTCGGCTGCGTCCTCGAGGGCGAACAGAGGCTTCCCCCTCAGGGTCATCCCGGCTCCGCCACAGTACCCGTGGGTGATCCCACCCGCGAGGCTCGGGTCGCACCCGCACGAGGGCCGAGTTTCCCTCGTCTAAGATCGGCGCTGGCTGTCCCACGGCACTGGCATCCTCGGCGTTGACCACCTCCCACGCTCGGGAAGTATCGTCGGAGGAGATCGGATAGACCTCCGTCTCCCGGGCGCGCTCTCGCAACAACAACGGCCCCTAAAGCAAGGGCGCCTCCAAGGCCTCCACCGCCTTCATCTCCGCCTCCTGGACAGACGGCCTCGCTGCCATCACGACGGCCTTGGTGGTCTCAGGGGCTCTGGCCTCCGCCATCGTGGCCTCGGAGGACGCAGAAACACCGACCGCAGCCACTGCGGTCTTGGACGCCCTGGCCTCCGTCGCCTTAGCCCCGGAGACCCCGGGGGCCTCGGCAACCAAGGGCACGCCGGCCCCATCCGACTCGTGAGCCTCGCCCTTACGGGGCGGAGGCACTCCCTCCCTCGTCTGTTTAGGGGCCGCCTCGGCAGCCCCTCCTTGGGCGGCCGGCTCCTTCGGATCGACTCTCGCCGACGCCGCATCGCGTTGGATAGCGGCTTGTGCCTCCGCCACCCAGCGGGCGGAGGAGCCGGGGCTCACCTTGAGCACCTTAAGGGGCACCAAGGGAAGCTCGTCCGCAGGCCGCTTCCGACTAAGGAAAAATAACCGACAGGGTCAGCGCGAGACCAAAAGGTGAACGGAAGGCACTATGACCCTACCAAAAATACTCTTACCTTGAACGGGGCGGCAACCGTTTTACCACGGCAAACCTCGTCCGCAACGGCGAAGGCGGCGGCAGAGGCGTCGCCTCCATGTCCATCGGCGCCGGTCGGTCCTCAATGGACCCCGGCGCCCCTTCGGTCCTCTGCGGGGGCGGTGGTGTCGCCTCCACCGCCACTTGTTCCACCACAGCCGCCGAGCCCACCGGGCTGACGGCGCGTTTGCCCAACGCCCGTGCCTCGAGCATGTCAGCCTCAGCCCTGGAGCGAACAACCGCCGACCCTAGGTCCTCTTCTCCTCCTCCTCCCGGGAGTGCCAAGCTGCTTGCCATCGCCCCGGGCACCACCTCCACTATATCAGGAAGATGGTCCAGGGGACCTCCCCCCACCTCGCTCCCATCATCCCCGTCCGAGGCCTCCGTCGACAGCGACGTCGACGGGGATTCCTCCAACGGGAGACCATCCTTCCATTGTTGACGGCGGCGCTTATCCAACTCCTCGCGCACGAGGATTTGCTTGCGGCGCGCTTCGCCGCCTTGGCGCTCTTCTCGCTTTTTTCGCGTCGGCGTGCTGCGTGGTTGATCGCCGCACCGCCTCGCGTCCCTCGAACGCGGGCGGCGGAGATGAGCGTGACGTCCCTCATCCCTCCACAGAACGATGGACGCGCATAAGGAAACAAGGGTAAGCGGAGATCGAGGAGGCTCGAGGCTACAAGCGGCGCCACGACTTACCAAATGAAAGGAACCCCATGACGGCCGCATAGCGATAGGGGTCAAGTTGCCGCCCTCGCCTTCGCCTTCATCGTTTCCCCCCACCCGACGAAGAATTTCCTCGTCGAAAAGGGCAGAGGAGGACATCCGGGTGCCCTCAATGGAGTCACCCGGCTTCATCTCGAACACCCGCCGCCACCGAGCCATCAGCGGCAGCACCCTCCGGTGGTGGAAGGCGGCCACGACTACAGCCGTGGTGAGACCGTGGCCCTGCAGCCTCGCCAGCCCCTCCAGAAGCGGTGCCGCAATGGGCTGGTCATCCTTCGGACACCGTAGATTTCCATCTCTCCGCAACTCCCCACAATCCGCCCGGTAGGGGGTCCTCCTCCGTCGTCATTGCGAAGGTAGAACCAACTCGTACCACCACCGGCGATTGGATGACGCGAAAGGGCCGGAATGTAGAGGTGCAGCGGTCCTAGCGCACCGGAGTGCACCGCCGCCCTCGTCGCCTTCCTCGTACCCGACGTGCTCGTCGGCTTGGTAGTGCGCCCCGCCCGGAATAGGTGGGGCCACAACTCCTAATGGGGAGCAATCCCCAAGTACCCCTCGCAGACGGCAACAAAGATAGCCGCCTGAGCGATGGAGTTGGGGTTGAAGTTGTGGAGCTCCACGCCGTAGTAATGCGGGAGCGCCCGCATGAACCGATCCGCCGGGGCGCCAAGGTCGTGCTCGTGAAAGGAGACGAAGCTTACGACGTAGCCGTCACGGGGCCTCAGCTCTCGCTCGCCGTATGGAGCAATCCACTCCGGCATGGATGGGTCTGTCACCGGGCGAAGGAGTCCGCCGTCGACAAGCGACTCAAGCATCTCCTCGGTGACATCCGACGGATCGCAGGGGTCCGCCTCGACAACGACGATGTCGCCGGCCATGGGTGCGACGGAGGAATCAAAAGGCGGTGAGTTTTTCTCTCTCCCACGCTCTTGCCTTTTCCTCGCTTTCTCCCTAGGCTCGCTCTTCTCCCTCTTCTTCCCGGCAGACCACGCTTTAGCGATGGCTCGACGGAGGCAAAGCTAATGCAGGGCAAGGTAAGACGAGGAGGGCAGGACTCTTCGGTATTTATGCAGGAGGAGGCGAAACGAATTCAAGCGGCGAATCGGGAAGTTTCCCCGATCCGGCCAAGTAGATTAACCACGAGCCGATTTCGCCGGCCCATGCGCCCACGTCTCCCTCATTAAATGCGATTATAGTTACGTCCCATCCACCACGTCACGCTTGGCCACTATGGCAGCAGGCGTCGTTTTGCCTCCCCAGGAAATCGCCTCAAAAGGCGCGCCACCCGTTGCCAAGCCAATAGGGAAGATATTTCCCACGGCCTATTCCTTTCATATGAAGGAACCAGGCTCTGAGCCTATTACGGTCCAGGGGTTCGAAGGCTGGGCCCCAAGAGGTTTCGACAGCCACCCTAGGATAACAGAGTCAGGGACAACCGTGGGCGAGCCTATACGGGGCCGAGACCCAAGCAAGCAAAACGCTTGGGACGCCCAAAGTCGTGTTCGAGACCGGTAGGAAGGTCTCTGAATGGGATCCCACCGTAGGGAGGCACCGAGCCACCGAGGCCCAGCGAACGGCCTTGGCACCCACTAGAGAAATCCTCTGGTACTCTTGGAGTGTGTCTCTGGACCACTAGCCGTCCCCTAGCGAACGGGGTTCGGGCCTCCACTCGACTACCCGAAAATAGCTCACCGGAGGTGCCACCGCTCGTGCCCACCGAGGGTAGCGAGGCACATTTCACCCCTCCTTCCGAGCGAAAAGGAAGCATGAGGGTCGTACAAAAAGTCAGGGGAACCCCTGACGGCCTTCTTGCTCTATGAAGGGGCTAAGGGGCTCTTCCTACAACCTTGCCGAGACCCGGCGACCCCGGCTCGCACTCAAAGGGGCTCAGCAAAATAAACCCTCCTTCCAAGCGAAAAGGAAGCGTGAGGGTCGTACAAAAAGACAGGGGAGCTCCTGACGGCCCTCTTGCCCTGTGCAGAGGCTAGGGGGCTCTTCCTGCAGATACGCCGAGACCCCACGACCCGGGCTGGCGCCCAAAGGGGCCTCGGCAAACAAACCCTCACGCGCGAGGGGCGTATAAAAAGCCAGGGGAACTCCCGACAGCCCTCTTGCTCCGCGCAGAGGCTAGGGGCTCTTCCTGCAACCTTGCTGAGACCTGCAGCTACGGCTCACACTAGAATGGATATGTGAGGGTCGGGTGAACAAACCAGGGGACCCCTGACCGCCCTCCTGCTCCTGGTGGAGGCTCGGGGGCTCCTCCTGCGCCCAAGACAAAGACACACGGTCTAAGTCCACGCTAGAAGTTCCGTTATGGTCCAGGGGTTCGAAGGCTGGGCCTCCAGAGGTTTCGACAGTCGCCCCAGGACAACAGAGTCAGGGACGACCTTGGGGTGAGCCTACGAATGGCCGAGGCCCGAGCGAACAATCGCTCGATCACTCAGGGCGTCCTAAGTCGTGTCCGAGACCTACAGGGAAGTCTCCGAATGGGATCCCACCGTAGGGAGGCACCGAGCCACCGAGGCCCAAATGAACGGCCTCGGCACCCACTAGAGAAACCCTCTGGTACTCTTGGAGTGCGTCTCCTGCACCGCTAGCCGACCCTTAGCGAACGGGGTTTGGGCCTCCACTGACTACCCGATAATAAACTCACCGAAGTGCCCACGCTCGTGCCCATCGAGGGTAGCCTGGCACATTCCACCCCTCCTTCCGAGCGAAAAGGAAGCGTGAGGGTCGTACCCAAAGTCAGGGGGATCCCTGATGGACCTCTCGCTCCGTGCGGAGGCTAGAGGGCTTTTCCTGCAGCCTCGCCGAGACCCCCGCAACCCGAACTTGCGCTTGTGGGCTCGACAAATGCGATAAAAACTCCTTGCTCAAACGCGAAAATGAAAAAAGCCCCTAGAGGACTAACTCCACTCCTCTAGGGCCTCGGGGGCTACACCCGGCGGGTGCGCTCGCGCGCACTCGCCGGAACCACCAAGTACAAAACACAATCCCCACGGGAGCTGCTACGAGCCAAGTCTCGTCAAAACCTCGAGAGAGTGCCCGCACTCCTCCCGAGGCTCGGGGGCTACTGTCGGATACCACAAGAAGGGGTACCCTAAGCAAGAACCGAAAATATTGCTTAAGCCTTGCAAAAATCAAAGCCAAAGGACAACCACGAGGTCTTGGCAGATTCTCCGACTCACCCAAGGCTTGCGCTGAGGCCTCAGACGAAAGGCCAAAGCCCTCCGCCCCGCCGAGGCCCTCTCGCCGAGGCCCCACCCCGCAATGCCTCGGATGGGATACCAATTCTCTGATTCGCCCGAGGCTGGGCTCGGTAACAACCTCGTCACCTCCATCCCGACCGACTCCCCTGACAAAACGCCACGTCCAGTCAATACGCCCCACTACTCCCGCAACGTCAGCCGCACGTTGGCACAGTACAGGCAGAATAATGACCGACGGGACAGGGGACCGGGCGCAGCAGGGGTTACCTACCACTGTGCTCATCACTGTGCCCCTGCTGATACCCGTACTACCCTATGCTACCTAACTCCTGCGCCAAGGACAAAGTGGCGTGGAGGGTCAAGTCCGAGTCCCAGTAGTCTCGGAATCAGCATAGAAGACCAACCGTTCGTCCTCCGCCTCGTCCGAGACCCCCCGGCAGGGCCTCGGACGTACTATTCCTTCTCCGCCTCGGCCGAGGCCGGGCTCGTCCCGCATCCTCGTCGCCTCCGCCTCGTCCGAGACCCCCCGGTAGGGCCTTGGACGTACTATTCCATCTCCGCCTCGGCCAAGACCGGGCTCGTCCCGCATCCTCGTCGCCTCCACCTCAACCGTCCCTCTGGCGAGCCATCACATCCATTTAAATGCGCCTGGTCGCACCTACTACGTCAGCCACGACTGACAGGGTACAGCAACAGGGGCGATGGGACAGCGGTCAAATCTCCTTTTTACCATCCCCTACTGACGGTGCAGGGGTTACCGTGCCCTGTGGACACACGCTCCGCATTTCTCCGCCTGAACCGGGTACGACGCTGACCACCGAGACCCCCGCATCATACACGGGTCACCTCCGAGGCCTCGGCAAAACAGGCCTCGGCACGATCAGCTACAGCACCCGCCAGGCCTCGGCACTCCACCAAGTCAAGAACACACAAGGCACGGCATGCCTCCTACAGTGGAAGCCGTACTGACTAGACGTCAACAAGGACTCCCACGACCTCAACAACCTCGGGCCTGGCCAGCACGGCGCGCCAGTCAAGTAGCAATCGCCATCTCCAACACCATGCTGCTACAGGACTGAACTACAGTAGGCTCCACGTATAGCTCACTCATGTACTCCTGGCTCCCTCCTTGCGGTTATAAAAGGAAGTGGTCAGGGATAGCTCGGGGGGGGGGGCGAAAGAGGAGAAATAGGAAGAACACCTGGTAGCTCACACACATACACATCCCAGCCGCCTGAGAGCAACGTCTCAAGAAGCCCACACGACACCTCGCCGAGACCTGGGATTAGCTCCCTCTCTCCCTGTGCTTGTAACCCCCTACTACTAGCACTTCGGTGCAAGGAATACAAAATCGATCTCTCAGACTGGACGTAGGGCATCGATTGCCTGAACCAGTATAAATCTTATGTCTCTTTGCATCACCATCCGGGATTAGGGGCACGCAGTTCAAATTCACTAGTTGGTAGAGGACCCCCGGTCCGAAACACCGACAAAGGGTAAGAAGCTCCACCGGCGCCCTAGACAGAAAAGACGGAGGTCACTGTGAGTGACCGGACGCTGGCCTCGGTTGGACTGGAGCGTCCGGTCAGTGGCAGCAGAGGACGTGCGTTTCGGTCTCATGACCGGACGCTGGGTCGCTCAGCGACCGGACGCTGGCAGGGTGCGTCCGGTCAGTGCTGACATACGCTGATGTAGGGCATACAGAGGTAACACTGTGTGACCAGACGCTGACTGTGTCCGGTCAAGCATGACTGGACGCGTCCGGTCGGGAAAAATCACGTTTGGAACCTTACTAGAAACGACCGGACGCTATGGTCCAGCGTCCGGTCACTTTCTAACTGACGCGTCCGGTCAGTAGACGACCGTTGAAATCTAACGAACAGTATTTGAAGCAGGGGACACGTGGCGTGAATCACGTGACCGGACGCTGAGAGCCAGCGTCCGGTCGATCGGACCGGAGCGTCCGGTCACCCCGAGTTTTACCCAGTGAAGGGGTACAACGGCTCTATTTTGTGGGGGCTTCTATTTAAGCTCCATGGCCGGCTCAAGCTCACTCTCTTGGCCATTTTCATTGACATAGCAACCTTGTGAGCTTAACCAAAGCCCTCCCACTCATTTGCATCATAGATTAAACATCTTTGTGAGATTGGGAGTGATCCAAGCGCATTGCTTGAGTGATTGCATTTAGAGGCACTTGGTGATTGTGTTTCACTGCGGATTTCGCTTGTTACTCTTAGTGGTTGCCACCACCTAGACGGCTTGGAGCAGCGAGGATCGTTGAGCGGAGGGTGGTGATTGTCTCCGGCTCCGATCGTGGTGATTGTGAGGGGTTCTTGACCTTTTCCCGGCGGAGCGCCAAAAGGTACTCTAGTGGATTGCTCATGGCTTGTGTGATCCTCATCCTGTGTTGGTTGTGCGGCACCCTATTGAGGGTTTGGCGTGTAAAGCCAATTAGCGCGTAAACCTCCAAGTGAGTGTATCGCCACAACGAGGAGTAGCTTGCTGGCAAGCAAGTGAACCTCGGTAAAAATCATTGTGTTCATCATTTGATTCCGATGTGATTGGTCTTCATTGTTATTCATCTTTGTGATTGATTGGCTCCTTCCTCGACACGGCGGTATAACCTTCTTGATCACTCTCTTTACATTACCGCAAACTAGTTGTCAAGCTCTTTAGTGTAACTAGTTGTGAGAGCTTGTTAGTTTGGTTAGTGTGGCTCTTTAATTAGCTTTTGAGAGCACACTAACTTAGTGTAGTGATATAGCTATTGTGTGGATATATTTCATCTAAACTAGAATTGTGGTAGGTGGCTTGTATTTTGGTAGGCTAGCGCATAACTCGCTTCGTCTCATAATTGTCTAACCCTTTTGTTTAGTGTTGTTGTAGAAATTTTTATTAGGCTATTCACCCCCCCCCTCTAGCCATTAGGACCTTTCAGCCCTGCCCTTTTCTCCCCTGCTGCTGCGCGCGGACAACAGGGAAGGACGGAAGATGCCGTCCACCGCGCCCTCGCCTTGCTCCGTCGTGCCGCAGCAAGCACCGTTGCCGCCCCTGCTCTGTTTCCCCACTCCGCTCTCGCTCTCTCACACGCGAGTTCGGCATCGACAACCGCGGCATCAACACCAACGACAACCGCTACTACGGCTGCGCCGCCGCCACCGCGGCCAACCTGGACCTAGACTGGGCGCTTTGGGCGCTGTAGGGGAGCTACTACCTCCGCGAGGGCGTGCTAGGGCTGGACGAGGTCTACGACATCCTCGACTGGGCCTGGTGCAGGCTGCGCAACGCCACCATGCTGCTGCGCGAGGTCCAGCGCCCAAATGCCGCTCAGGGGCCCGGCTTCACGGAGGCGGTGCTTGCGACACCGTCTTTGTTCCACCCGGTGTCCGGGATGTGCGTAGTGGTCTTGGCGCGCGATCGCCGATGCCGACGCAGCCCCTTGAGCTAGGCTTGGGCCCCTCGCAACGAGACGGAGGCGTGGGAGTATAGCCATGCAGCAGCAGCAGCCGCCGGCGCGCCGAGGGGCACCACGCTATCGCGCCTCCCGCGCCCGAGGCGCCGGTAGGCCCGTGACCCTCGGCGTGAGCTGCAGCGACGATGGATGGCGAAGTGGAGCCTCGTGTCGACTCCAAGCTACACGTCGCCGTCAACGCGACGTCGTTGGCGGGAGCGACGGCATGCTCGCTGGACGTGGGCGCGAACGGCGGGCGTGGTGACCAACCCGTGTCGGTGCTGGCGCGGACAACAAATTGCGCGACTGCAGGGATGGTTCAAGCTCGTGAGCAAACACCGAGAGCGTGGCCACCAAGCAGACCATGCTCGCAGCAGTTGCCACCCCTGCTCTGTTTCTCGGCTCCGCTCTCCTCTCTCACACGCCGAACTCGCTGAGGAGAGGGAGGGGATGACAGGTGGTCCCAACCTGGCGGTGAGAGGGAAAGGCCTGACAGGCGGGGTCGTAGCGGGTTTACTGTGCGAAAACCGCGGTCGAATGGATGCGAGGGCTAATTTTAAACGGTTTTGAGAGTTGAGGGACTACGCGTGTCTGATTTTAGAGTTAGAGGGCTAGAAACAAACTGCAGCCATAGTTGGAGGGCCAAAAACGGACTTTTTCCTCCAATATATACGAGCACCTATGAAAGAATAAGACTTAAGCTGGCACAACACCCTTATACCGCACACACGTTATCCATATGCGAACACCTTCAGAAAAAATGAGACTTGAGCTAGCACATGTCGACATTGACATTGTTCACCACCGAAAGAACAACACGTTGTTAAACCCTAAAATAAATGCAAGAAAAATATGAGCAACACTGTCAAGTCAAGGATTTCAACTCGGGTGGCCAGCCACTACGAGAAACCCAATTGGCCGAGTTATGCTCAGCTCGTGAGCTCTGAAGTCTGAACACATGCATGCTAATCATACCATGTTAAACAGCTAGACTGGCCGGCATGTTTTCGGATCGATGGAATCACTAGTCACCTCATTTATCACTATTCAATTCATCATTGAATGAAAGGTGGTAGAGGTAGATATATTATGTGCCTATATATGTCCATAGAGGTTAGGTTAGTATATATGTGTATGTAAGCGTCCACGTAGTGCTTCGAAACAAACAAATTGCCATGGTTAGTTAGGTTTATCACACTCAAGATATTTGAAGTGTTTTTTTTTAATTTTAAGATCTGTCATCCATACATATTTTCAGTGTGTGTGCGTGTATGTGTTTCGAAAAAATAGTTTCCTCGCAATTAAAAAAAACTATTGCAAAGGTTAGTTAGGTTTGTCACACTTAATTCAATTGTATGTATACACACCATGCATCCTACAAATCGTCCTAGAAAGTTATAACCCTAATATCCATCCACAACGAGAAGGACAACACTATGGCGCCATTATATGGTGAAAAGAATATGTAATAATCCATTGACTCGTGGACAAAGCGGAAAGAAAATCAGAAAAGACGCCGGCGGTTTCGGATGAAGACAAGGCGTATATATACGGACGGATGTGATGAGGAAGAAAAGGGCAAGCCAGCAAAGCTGACCGTCCCGCCGGCCGGCAACCTTTTGGCGCCACACGATTGCATTGTCGTTGCATGGCCACCACTCCACGCCACCGCCACCACCAAGATCTCGCTCGCTCCCAGTGCAAATCATTCACGAGATTTCAGAAAGAAACGTATCCAAAAACTGCTGAAATTGGATGCGCGATGTGATGTGGAAGACGAAGGGCATGATGGTACCCTCAAGCTAAGCGTCCTCTAGCTAGCTCTGAAGTCTGAAAGCTGCACACACAAACACACACACACGCAAAGGACAAGGCTGTGGGCATCTCGTAACAAACTGGCCCCGACCAAATCGCCATAAAGGAGGGCTTCGAGCTTTGCATTCATGTAATCATGCATGTGTGTATGTATGTGCAGTGTGGCCCATGAATCTTCCAAGGGACCATGCATGCTGTTGGGTACTGTGACAGGCGCACTAGTACTTGGATCATCGATCCATGCCGGCCATGGCATGAGAGGGTGGTGTGGTTGTTAGGCATGCCAACAAAAACCTGCAACTAATTTCAGAGAAAGGAGAGAGAAAGAGGGAGATGTCCCTTTTGCAGGAAAATGTCAACAAGTACAGAGAAAAAAAGAAGACGACCTCAACAAGATACTATTTTGGAAACTGCGGAAGGGGTTTGATTCCTTGTTCTTCCTTATCGGTTGGAAACTGTGGAAAGAAAGGAACGCCAGGACTTTCGGCGGAAAACCCACTCCTCCGGGCAACTTAGCTTGCTTGATCCAGGAGGAGGCCGATGAGTGGTGTCGGACAGGTTTCAAGCACCTGCTGTCCTTGCTTGCGTTGTTGTAGGCCGTTTGCCTCTGGTCGCCAATCGTCCAACTGTAAATTACAATCTCGTGCTGCTGTTGGGCTGTTGAGCCTCAGTAATCACTGGATTATTGCCGCTTTGTCATGTACTTTGAACTTTCTCTTCCGGCTTAATGAATTCCGTGCCAATGCACTTTCGAGAAAACAAGATACTATTTTGGTTTGATTTGATTTGAGTTGTGTGTGGAGCATGCATGATGGATTGGATGCAGAGTGAATATCCAACCCATAAGCCATAAGTAGTACAAAGTCCAAAACATGATAAAAGTGTGTGCAATCGTGCAAGGGGGGCATGAAAAGATGGATGAAAAGATGGACAGCAGTCATTCACCTTGTTTAGATTACAAATTTTTACAATCTGGATATCAAAGAGGGACAATCATTCAGCTGATTCTCATGTGGCTAGACATATTTTTTACCTATATTTAATGCTTGCAAAAAATTGATGTGATGGAAAGCAAATTTTGAGACAATCAACCATTATCGCTGGAAATTCTCAGCTGTCTAATCATCATCAGATGCATTCCATGCATTGCCCTCAATTTCTTCACTACAAGTTTAATTAGTAATATATACGTGGTATGGTATGCCTTAATCAGAAAAGGAGTAATCAAAATACTTGCCTTGTGTGCTACAGGATAGATGACACAGCTTTCCATCTGCATTATTGTTAGCAGGATCACACAGTGAAATCATATATAGCCACACAGTGATGAAAACAGTATATCCCACATTCTCAAAGGCCAATTATATATATCCCTGCATATGTTCTTGTACAAGTATGTACTGAACCCACATGCATTGTAACTGACAGACCATGTTACAGACAGGAATCCATGGCTTCTACTGCTACACATGGCTAATTAAACACAGAGCTTAATTATTGGACAGTGATTCTCACGGGCCCATTTGCTGATGACGTCGGATGTTACCTGCAAGGCCGGACAAGCAATTTAAAGAAACACTGAACTCTGCGTGGATGATAGATATGTACTGTACTCAAATGTGCAAATTAGACTGCGCTTCAATGTTTCCAGTCGGTCAACATCATCTCAAGGTAATTAACACGGTTGAATTAGAGCAATTCATGCATTTCAAAACGACTAGAATTTTCGGGTGGTACTACTATGCTAGTACCGTGTAAATTTAATGATGTTCTTATCCGAATTAAAAAAAAACACTTGAGAGAGATCTAGAGATAGAAGGAGAGATCTAGAGAGAGTTGAAGAAGGAATCATAAGTGGAAAGAAAACCCAAAAATTACATATATATTCGACCTCTGCATAACTGAACCGAAGAGAGAAAGCAAAAGCACAAAAGAAGAAATTACAAGAAGATTATCACAAATCAACATCAACAGCGGAATTAAACTTGAGCTAATCTGATCTATATATCTGATTTGGATCTCACCATATATATGTCTGATCCGATCCAAGAACAGCATGAATGAATTCTACAAGAACTGACCTGACAACACCCATCGATGATTCAGCGCATGGATGGAAATTAGATACAGCTAGCTAGCTAGCTAGGGTTTTCGATGTGCTCCCACCAGCAGATGAAACTACAGCATGACCTGATGCTCATTATCCCTCTTTCTTCCCTCCCCTCATCCTGGATTCATCGATCCGCGACAGTCAGGGAGAGATCAGAGGTAATATATATAAAGACATCATATATACCACCATCAGATCATGCTGGCAGCTTCACCAACTTGTGGTGCACCACTACCCTCTCTAATGGAGGAAGAAGAGCAGTAGCAACAAGCTAGACTACTCATCTATCCGAGAGAGGGGGATAGAGTTATATATAGAGAGAGAAGAGAGAGGGGAAGAAGAACTGGGGGATAGCTAGAGAGAGAGATATACAGGAGCAAGGGATGGGGATGGGGATGGGGATATATAGAAGACCCAAGTGGGAATTGCTCTCACTCACAGACTCACTTGCGGCGTATTTCGATCCTTTTCCTATGCTTTTTTGTTGTATTTCGATCTTTTTTCCTGCGCTTTTTCGTACGATGTTTGTTGCAAGCTGAGGATAAGCCTCTCGGAGCTGGAGGTGATGCTGTGATGGACTGGAGTGGAGGCGTGCTGGCTAGCTATAGCTAGCTAGCAGTACAAAGAAACAAAATGGGGCACGCTACGCCTCTGATGAATTAGTGTTCTCCGTACGTAATATTACCATCAGGTGGGGTCCACTGACAGTGAGTGTGCAGAAATTGCTGCTCTAAACTAAAATCTACCCAAGTACACAGTCATGTGTCATTTTTTATTTATCATTTATTACTGAAAATTAATAAATAAAACGATTACTATAAATTCCAACTTCCTGGAACTAAACACGCTCTAAACTAAAATCTACCCAAGTACACAGTCATGTGTCATTTTTTATTTATCATTTATTACTGAAAATTAATAATTGGTATTATTATAAAATCTACGGACCTGTTCGGCAGGACTAACATGAATAGTGATTTTGTGAGGTGGCTGATTGTTAGTAGACTCAGCCAGCCAGCCGAACACTCTAGTAGCGTGTGGTCAGTACGTCTCAATAATTGCTAGACATACAAAGATTAAAACTAGTGGACTAGCAGCTACACAACTTACACACCAAAATAATCATCAATTTGTTTTCGAAATACAGTAATAAAGATACCTGTAGTTGCCATTATTGCAACGAGACATGCATAATAAACAGTAGTATATAGATTAGCACCATTGATCAATACAAATATCATTGCTGCCAGGGTGCTATATAGCATTATAGTGTTGACTGAAACTAAAAAAAATGAATGTTCAACGCTAGCTGAATCCACAGCATACCAAGATCTGAATTCTGACGCCCGGCCACGATGTGCATGCTGATCTACAGTTAATAACGAACTGCAACTGTGGCACATGAGCCAGCTAGCCTACATCAACAGTGACCCGGTTTTGGAAGCAAGAAAGTGACAAGACCACCACTTTGGTGCCTAGCTAGCTTGGGCTTGGAATTTGGAATTAGGGTTCTACGCACTGCATCTGTTATCTGTAGCCTTTTATGCAGATCGAGATCCTTTCTTTAGGTACGTAGCTATTCATCCACCAATATATGCTTTATATACAAGTCCAGTATAATTGGACAAGGATATATGATCCTACATTTCGTAGTATATATATACTTTGTTATATGCTTATGACAAATCCTATATAGTTTAACAGTGCTGCAGTAGAAGCCATGCGTCCTAGTACTAGATGGCAAGACATCAACAAAGTTCTTTATATGACTGGAAGGATAGTGCATCTGTTTCTTAAAAAAAAAACAGAATCATATTAGCAGTAGCACAAGCAAGAGATTGGTTATGTATAGCTATCAGTCACCAGCATATATATTAATTAAGTGGTAACTGTCTGTGGCCAAGTGATTATGTTGGACTTTTAATCAAACATCCTATCAGTGTCAAGGAGACAGCTAGCAGGTAACTAGCTAGAGCTAGGAGAGGTAGGGATCACTAATCTATATATGCCTTTTCTTCTATCAAACTCCAACAAAGAAAGACTATTATTAGTTGAGGTTTACTACCTGCAATATGATTGGCAGACATGATTATGAGCTTGGAACGAACTCACATACATATACTCCAACCAAGAAAGGCTAGGCTATTTGCCCATTATTTCATTGTACATTTGTGCATATGCTACATGGAAAGTTATTAGCAATGAATCCTCACCAATACAACCAGTAGGTTTAAGATGACATGTTGTAGCAGAGAACAAAATGTACTGCCTCTTCATTCCCTTTCATCATACTTCTCCACCATGCAGGGATCGATGGTTCTCCGATGCAAGATCTGCAGGATAATTAACCATATATGGCAGAAAGCATGCAGATGGATCTCAAAGTAGCAGCAAAGCAAAAGGCAAAGAAAAAATGACATCATCAGCATATATACATGCCCGGAATTGTGAAGAAATGAGGCTGTCATGCATGATCTAACAATGATTTGCAGGTACAGAGCGGCACACACACACGAGGACAGCCGATGTGACTGTGTGGGCACCTGCTAATGGTGCCAACCAAAGCTAGATCATGCTGGCAGCTTCACTCATTCACAAGAGCATTTGTGTTTGCATCCAGGATGAACCAAACTCTGCACTCTATCTTCATCTTCTCCATACTCCTCTCAAGAAAATTAACCTCAGGTAGTATAGATCCCAGTCCCACCCTTTGATTCCAAAAAATGAAAGATACCAATGCGAAAAAAAAAAGATTCTTGAAAAACTGGGAGTAGTAGGTGCTATGAAGAGATCCAGGATGAAATAGAAGTGAGAAAAATCCAGGAAGGACCAACGCTGTCGTCTCCCTTCAATTCACCAATGCAAGAACACCAAACACACAAGCAGGCCAAGAAGAAAGATGGAAGGAAAAACAAAAAGGCAAGATGAAGTTATCTGAACTCTCCCTCCCCTGTTGCTACCCCCGCAGGACCTTTGCCTTTGGACGATGATGGACATGGGGACTGTATTTATAGAGGAAAGAGGACGACGCATCCATGGCAGGTTGGCGTCTTGGCCCTTGGCTGTGCACACCCTTCTTATTTGCGGTCCATGGCAGTGTCAATGGCAACTTTGCAAGCGAGTTGGTAGTATTGGTATAGTTTTTTTTCTTTATATTTTATTCTTATTTGCGGTTAGTAGAAGGCTAGGTTTAGCTAGGTAGCTAGGGTAGATGCGCTATGTCTGCATCAGAGACAGAGCAGCTAGCTAGGGTGCATGCGGCACAATGCAGTGCAGATGGATGGATCGATCGATGCCTGATGAGCAATGCAATGAGAGCGTGCCTGTGCATGGCACATACACCTAGGGCAACCTCCTCATTATTTATAACTGGTACAGCTCTTTTATCAAAACGAGGTGAGGGTGAGGCCAGTACATTGGACGCTTAGGCACCGTTAGCTTCGCTCAAAAATAAATCGAAATATTATTCTACTGATTTATTATAAAAGAAAAATATTGTTTTAGCTAAAAAAACAAACTGAAAAAGACAAATAATAAGAGAAGCAAACAGGGCCATACACTCAGATCCCATTCTTGTCCTACACTCCTGTATCTTCTTCAGCTAACATCATCTTCGAGACTGTTCAGCTGGCTGGCTGGCTGGGCTGGGGCTGGCCAGCCCACTCACGCGAGCACTATTCACATAAATAGTGTCTTTCAGTCAGAGCAGTTTTTTTCTCACAATAATCCAATCGAAATAATATTTTGAACTTATTTTTCAGGCCAGCCAAACATCCCCTTCAACGGTAGAGAAACACCATCTCATCACGGACACAAATAATGAACCATGATGGCACAATTTGACCTCCAGCTTGTATATCTCTATGCAATGCCTCTCACATGCACGACAAATCTACTCACTACTCAGCCACAAAGTAAAATCAAAAGATGAAATTTAGGTGCCGTTTGCATCCTTTCATTTTGAACCAATTGGAATCTACTTAATAAACTAAGCTATTTAGATTCGCATTTGATATTCCATAACTTTTCAAAGTTTATATACATGCATATCTCAAATTTATAGGATGAAAGATTGAAATTGATTGTATAGGTCATCATACTATGTTAGTTTCTACTATCACTTATATATAACTTGTTTACAAACATGCAAACCCAAACCAAATGAAACCCTGTTATTTTTTCATCTACAACCAAATTAACAACACCAAAATTACCAACCAGAATCCCTCATATAACTTATAGCACGCTCTTCGACTTGCTTCTCAATAACAGAAATGCAACACATAGGTATCTCACTCATATGGCAAACAATACTATACAAATATAGTTCATATACAACTACATTAACTTAATTAATCTACGTCAAAATTATAATTATTAGAATGGATTTCAATCCCAAAGATCCAAACGGGGTATACTGTTTTAATGAAATGATACGCTAAGATCGTATCCACAATCATTGTCTCTTATATGCAGGCCTTGTTTAGATTGCAAATTTTTACAATCTGGACACTGTAGCACGTTTTGTTTGTATTTGACAAACTTTGTCCGATCATGGACTAACTAGGATCAAAAGATTTGTCTCGTAATTTACAACCAAACTGTGTAATTAGTTACTTTTTTTACCTACATTTAATGCTCCATGCATGTGTCCAAAAATTAATGTGATAGTGAGAAAGTAAAAAAACTTGGAACTTTGAGACAATCTAAACGAGGCCGTAGAATATATCCACGAACAATATAGAAAGTGAGACTACCTCAACTGTTTTGTGGTCATGAGCCCGATCACGTAGGTTAAAGTGGGTTGGAGTTGCGGTCACGAACCCACCCATCTATTGTAGCTCAACTACTTTACCTATTTGAATTTGAGTACCTATTACTATTTTTTTTTTTCCTTTATTTCTTTTTTTAATGAAACAACCGTCTACTTCCTCTTAGGTTTGGATCTTTTGAGTACCTATGCAAATTTCCGTCCTAAATTTATACTATTGTTTATATAAGTAGCACTGCTGGAACTCAGAAGGCACCTGTTGCCAATAGCAAGCTAAAAGGGTACGAGTATATATATAAAAATATATGTTTCAAGCTAGCTAGAACAGTGCCAGTAGCTTTTATATAACAACAAAAACAAAGCATTTATCTTATTTTTACAGGCTGATGAACGGTGCATGAGACATGCATGCATGCATGCTTACACTGGCAGGCATGCGTAGCGATGGGATCAGATGCAGGCCTATACTATGATAGCTTGTTTATGCTTCCAATGCTCTCATCTTTGACCCCGCTTAGCTTCTTCCTCCTGAACCTTTTTTGCGGCGACCTCCATTCAACACTATCTCTAGCCCTAGCCGTTAAAAATATGTTGAGCATGACTAGTAGTAGTAGGTATCTCCTCATCACAGGATGCTAGCATGGCTGTTTGATTTTTTTTGAAAGGAAAAAACTTTATACTACCAACTGTCCAGCATGCCTGACTGCCTGTGCTTCCGAGTGGATGTGGAACTAGCTATGATGCAACTAATAGTACTATAATTTCTGTATTTGTGTACTCCATTGCTAGCGTAAGGGGTGTTTGGTTCACTCTTCAACTCTTAAATCTAGTCTTATTTAGTCCCATTAGTCACTTTTTATCCAAGCACTTTGACTAAATAAATGGGACTAAATGAGTTTTAGCCAACTAGTCACTCAAATGTTGCTAAATGGGACTAAACCTTACCTTTTAGTCACTTTGGAGCCAAATACCCTGACTAAAAGGGACTAAAATGCTTCTTTTAGTCCACCAAACCAAACAAAAGTGACTAAAGTTTAGAAGTTGGTTTAGGTGACTAACGCCATGTTCAGCTGATGGTTTCCAATGGTGCAAAAACGGCCTCATTAGGTGACTAACGCCCTGTACTTTAGGTGCGAACCAAACAAGCCCTTAGCCGTGGCGTAAGTAATAAAATTCACTATAAGACTATACTACTTGAAATTGAGAATTTTTCTCAAATCCTGCGCTTTTTCTGTGAAAATTGAACTGATTCATCTAAAGTACATTTATGATTTCTGTGAAATTTCTGCATTTGAAACTGGCTTTTGTCATGATTTTTTTAAAGCACAAAGTGCTTATATAGAAACAAAGTTTCCAATGGTCACATCAAGTGCCAGTCCATCAAATAGTAGGTCTCTGTTTAAGGAAGTATTCCACACATGACCTGCAGGATTATTTTAACACAGATTGAAAAGCCTAAAACGTCATCGATTTTGAACACGAGGGAGATTATGTTAACTAGTCTAATTCCACAAGTTTTGGTATAACTATATAGCTATTACTACTTTGATTTCATTTACTAGACGGTTTAGATTTGAAAAGTCTTCCAAATTATACTCTGACTATTGAGTTGTCTTATACAAATTACAATCTACGCACCCTCCTAGGATTGTATTGTATAGCTGCTATGGTCTTCTATTGTAAACACCTCTTATGTTTGCTAAGTATAGACCTTCTTCTTTATCGATATACTTATGTTTAGACCTTCTTCGTAATAAACTTATTTAAGATATAAATGTTACAAATATTTTTTTACAAATCTAGTCAAACTTAAAAAGGTTAGATCTCATAGCTACTCTTTCTGTAGGACGGAGCAGCAGATGAGAGGTCACATCAAGCTCAAGGCGTTTGCAGGGCAAGCTGTTCATAACTGGAAACGATTCTCTTCCTGGAAATGGAGCAGTACACACGCCCACAAAGGCCACACAGCCTGATGGAGCCTGATCCCCACAAGGCCACAAGGAAATTAAAAATCCGCGCCTAGCTGGCTAGCTAGCAGCTGAAAATATGCATCCATATATCCTTGCTTTCCATGCATTGAGGCACCACAAGTCCACACATGTTTGTGCAATGTAACCACCACCCTTCACCAAGCTCCAGGTCCAGGACCCCTCTCTATATCGCAGGGTGGTCCTTTTCGTCTACTAGCTCACTGCAAGCCACACCCACACTGATGCATGTCTTCTCTCTCTCTCTCTCTCTCTCTATGATCTGTAGGTTTCTTCTGCTTTTTTTTTCCCTTGGGTGCACGCCATTACCACTCACCATGCATGCATCACATTGGTAAAGCTTGTCACCTGCAAGTCTATGGCAGTTAGAACTGCCCTTTCTGCTGAAAAGAAACACCTACCTAACCTAAATAAATAAATAATTAATACAGTATATATATTCCCATATACTAGCTAGGATATAACTATGTGTTACGTGCCAGTTAAAGGCTTCACGTTTAATCAAGTTTCTAGTAAATAGTATTCATATTTATGGCTTCAAAACTATTTATTATGAAAATACATTTCATATTTAATCTAATAGTATTTATTTGATATTATAAATATTTACACTTTTTTATCTATATGATTGGTCAAACTTATATACTAAAACAGGACATTGTTTCTTAATTGCATTTTTTCTAGGGACGAAAGGAGTAGTATTCATATGCTGCCCTCTCTCTCTCTCTCTCTCTCTCTCTCTCTCTCAATATTGCATGAGAGAGAGTGGTCCAGCAAAGCCAAGGTGGGGCGTGCATGCCGTTGCCCAATGGCATGCTTGCATGCATAGAAATGCAGCGGCCGGCGCGCTTCTTTGCCCGCATGCATGAGATAGAGAAGCAAAAGCCATGCATGGCTGCGAGCCACCAGCTACTTGTCCCTTGACCTTTGCTAGCTACTAGTACCTTTGTTGCATTTGCATCCAAGCACTCATTAAATTCCGTAACAAAACAAATAAGGACCTTTATATGTAAGTATATAAAAATACCTATGTATAGGTATCTGCAACTTTATACCGAGCACGCGTGTACGTACAATGGTGCTACTCCTATACTACTATACTACCAGTAGCCAAAAAAAAAAAAAAGCCCTCCATCTTGCTAGAGTGTTGCAGAAGCATGCGTGGCCGGGCGTCGGTGTGCAATGTCCATCATACTATCCTGCATATGGACGAAGCTAGCAAGTTAAAGCTGCGTGCCCATAAGGCCATAACTCTTGGACGCACAGGGGTCGTTTTCTGAAGAACAGAAGAAGTATATATGCAAATGCAGTCGTCATTTGATGGTGAAGCTCTGTTGCACACAGATCATGGCTTCGATGGTCGATCGCCACAGCTAGCTAGCTAGTTTAGATGCAGAAACCAAAGGTTGTTCAGATCTCCGATCACAATTCAGAGCTCACAGACAAGCAATGCAAGATCAGAAGGAAATTAAGCGCCCTCGTATCGTACCGTACCGTACCATACGATGCGCTTTCGTTCGTCGTCTCAAGTAAACGATCGATTCACATCAGTTCTCATTTAATTTCTCAGGGGAAGAACAGGTCGATCACATTGCTTTACTGTGAGTGTGATGAGATCCGATCGAGAACGAGAAGCAGGAGGCAGGTTTCGATCAGATGAGCTCTGCATCAGATATCGCAGCTGCAGCTGCAGCTTCATCTGCATGCCCGTCACTCTCTGGCTCTCTTCTCTCTCAGTTCGCTCTCCTCTCTCGTTGACAGCAGGTGATCAGCTGCGACAGCGTACGTTGGGGTTGGGGTTGGGGGCGGGGGGGGGGCGGGGGCGGGCCCGGGCCCGGGCATCATATCGCTGTTGCACTGCTCTACATTAGCAGCCTGTGATTATCGTAAACGATCATAAATTTTTGTTGAAATAGTATTTTTCTCTCACACAAACCAATTAGCAGTACTTCTTTATGAACCAGCAATGAAACGAATCAGTCAACCGAAAAGTATGCATGGCGCGCGCGCGTCCAGGATTTCAGACGACGGCGATGGTCGTACCAGCCCAGCAAGAGAGCAAGCGCAGCAGAGCGTCTCCATTCCATGCATATAATAAGTATGCTTCTGACTTCTGAGTCGCCGTTGCGGGATCTGGAACCTGCCGCCGGCCGGTGGATGGATCCATCGATCATATCGCTCTCTTGTAATAAATGCCCCTGACCAACAACAGCGTTGTCATGACGTACGCAGATACGGTCCATACGGAGTACTTCGTATGCCACGCTAATAATTCTATTAACTTATAAACTATACTTTTTAGTTAATAAATAGTATTTTTTTCTCATAATATATCAATTAATATTACTTTCATCCATAACTTATGAGTCTTAAGTCTCTCGCCTTCCTCTTCCTCTCCCTCTCCTCTCTGTCTCTGATGGAGCATGTGGCAAAGTGGCAATGGTGGTCCTCCACACCTCCTGACCAAGATAGCTAGAAGGCTAGGTAGATGGGTCATGGGCGTAGCTATTGCTATACTGCATGCGGCGTCTGGTCTTGCAACTGTCTGAAAGCGAGCTCACGGCATGCAGCTAGCTAGCGTGCCTACTCGACCCTAGGTAGCTAGCCTGTGTGCTGCGTGCATCAGCCAGCATGCAGCAGCCTAGTGACGACGCATAGCCATCGAATTGCCACATGGTCATCATCGATCCACGACGCATAGCTCGGCGCGGCGCGGGCGGGCGGGCGGGTGTTGCCGTCGTCGTCACGTCGTGCGCGCCTAGGATTTTGTATACCTTTACCTTGCGTGCTATAGTACGTGAGTGGTCCGGCGCCGGCCGGGCATCCGGGGGCCGGCCGGCCGGCCGGCGCGCCGACTGCCTGCCGATGAGATGCGATGCGACATGGGATCGGAGATGTGCTGCACTGCTGCCTGCTGTTCTATACGTACGCTCGTCGACTCACGATGCATGATCTCTCTGCTGCAGGTACGTTATATGTACTTGTCAGAGATCGATGTACACCTACAGCTAGCTACTCCGTAGTTACTACGGAGTTCTATGTATATTATGTCACCACTACTCAGCAGAGTACACCGGGTAGTGGTACTGAAACTCGTTCGAAATTACCGACGCCAGCCATCATCTTTCATCTTAGTCCATCTGACGTGCGTGCGGGAGAGGTTAAAAAGAGAACTCTGAAGAAATTGTGAACTTGTTCTAACCGGTACTACGTGTATATATAATACTTCCTCCAATCCAAATTAAATTATAAATCATTTTGACTTTCTTACATCAATTTCTCGGTATATATCTAGATATATACGATGTATGTCTAAATATGTCGTAAATCTATATAAAGAAAACATAAAGCGACTTATAGTTTGAAAAAAGGAATAATTAATAACCGAAGTAGTACAATTGTGTGTATGCGACTGCATATGAACATGCATGGTCTCCTTTCTTTTTTTTCCTGAAAACACACGCGTCAATGTACCATCTTTGACTCATGCGTGTTCATCAATGGTCCTGAGTCTGAGTGTTGTTATATCGTATGACGTAGTATGAACGAACACAAGCTCATCTGGAAGGAAAGGTCATCAGGGGAAACCGCATGCATGCATTGCCTTCTGCGTGCGGCACGGCTCGGGCGACCACTGCCTTCGTTCTGACCAGCAACCAGCGGTCATCAGTAAGTGCATGCAGTCAAAGGTGTATTGTGTTTTGTCAAAAAAAATGTTCTAGACTACTCCTACATCCATATATACTTTTACCACCACATACGTACGTGTATATATGTGCAGTAGTATGGTCATATACTCAGCCATTAGACTAGACAAGCCGAGGATCCGACACTTGATGCGGTCAAAAAGGATCGGACACATGACACATCTCGCTGACTTTGACAAGTCAATACGCGGATGCTGCCGGCTGAAGTGGATCGTCGAGCTGGGCCTGACACGTACAGACTGACTGAGCAATGAGACCATACAGCGCAGTGCCGTATGCAGACTGCATGCAGACCTGGGCCGGCCGGCCAGGGGAGACACGGTCCGGTGTGTGTTTGTTCATATGCATGGTCTCCATTTCCCAAAAAATGGTCTCATATGCAGTCGCATACACACACACTTGTACTACTTCGGTTATTAGTTATTCCCAAAACATGCATGGTCTCCATTTCTAAAAAAAATTCGACAACTAAACAAGCGCTGATGTCTAAGTTGAGGAGCTAAAAAGTGGTGTGTGTTTGTGTGTGTGTGGGCATCTATGAGCTTCAAAATCCAAGAGTAAGAAACACAACTCATGGACTTGACAATGTCTCGAAGTGCTCAAAATGAGAATAAAGCTGGCAACTCCACCCTCTCTCTCAACTCTCAAGAACAAATTCTAGAAGGATTGATAGGTGGAGTGAATGCTATTTAGTGTCTTTGCCTCATGTTGGTTTAGCCACAATGAAAGTGGGGTAAGATATCCCCCCAAAGTTAACATTACTTGTGTGGCCAAGGCAAGTACCAAATGGCATTGTAAGTTACTAGATGCGAACACATGGTTTAGATGTATCATGTGTGAGTGATGAGTGATTGTCAAGGAGGTGATCAGAGCTTGCCTAAGTGTGCATGAGACTAAGGCCGCGTTTAGATGGTGAAAATTTTTTGGTTTTGGTTATTGTAGCACTTTCGTTTGTATTTGGTAATTAGTGTCTAATTATGGACTAATTAGGTTCGAAAGTTTCGTCTCGTGATTTCTCACCTAACTGTGCAATTAGTTTTTTTTCATCGTTTACATTTAGTACTCCATGCATGTGCCGCAAAATTCGATGTGACACTTTGGGTGAAAATTTTTTGAAACTAAACAGGGCCTAACCGCCTAACCAAGGTGTGAGTTGTGTGCATGCAATGTATCACTTAGCTTGTGGATGTACAGGTGTTATACGCGAGACGGTTGACCGCTGACACCTACTACTATACTACCACACCGAACAGACCGAGCGATGAGAGCATGCAGTCCAGTGCTGTATGCAGACTGCATGAAACCTGGGCCGGCCAGGGGACACACGGTCTGGTCCACCAATCGTAGCCACCCCCACCCAGCCAGCATGGGCTCCACGGTGCTGGGCCTATAGTGCAGCCTGCCAGCCATCACCCATGCATAGCTTCAGCCCTCCGGAGCATAGTGTCAGGGTGCATATTACCTTCCTCAACTTTCACGAAAATCCATTTTTCCTCTTCAAACTCTAAAACCGAGCAAAATATCTCCCTCAACTTTTAAAACCGTTCATCTTACCCCTGGTCCTGTTATAAGCAGTTTTTAAGGTGGTTTTGTCTTTTTCTTTTTATTTATTTTGGCTGAATCTTTAAAAAATCATAGTAAATCACAGAAAAATCATAAAATAAAAAATCCAATTTTGTTGGATTCCATATGAGTAGATCTATACAGTGAATATATAATATGGTATGCTTTAGTATAAAGTTTTTGCTTTGGATTTAGATATATGCTTTTCTGTAATTAATTATTGTATGAATTATTCTAATTAATTACAGAAAAGCATAGATCTAAAGCCAAAGCAAAAACCTTGTACTAAAGCATACCATATTATATGTTCACTGTGTAAATCTACTAATGTGGAATTCAACAAAATTAGATTTTCTATTTTATGATTTTTCTATGATTTACTATGATTTTTCAAAGATTCAGCCGGAATAAATAAAAAAGGAAAAGATAAAACCATCTTCAAAACTGCTTATAACAGGGCTAGGGAGGTAAGATGAACGGTTTTAAAAATTGAGGGAGATGTTTTGCCCGGTTTTTTAGCTCAAAGAAGAAAAGCGGATTTTTGCGAAAGTTGAGAGAAGTATCATGAACTTTTCCCGAGTGTCGAACTGTCAACTATGGGCCGGCTACATTGATATATTGCCGGCCTCTTGTACGTTGTACCCACAAGGCCACAACCGTACAAGCTGACCAAAGTCAACTATACATTGTACTGTAGATTTTAACTATAAACGACTTTACTGTAATATATCTACAGATGTGAAACTATTGTTCAAGATAAATTGACTCGTGTCATTTTCAAACGTACAAATTCTTTGTGATGTACAGTTACAGTTCGTTTTCCCTCTAGGTGGCTCTGGCTTAAGGCCATACTATCGGCAAGATGCCTATATTTTTTTAGGCAAAATTGGTTAGCGACACTGAAAGTAGAGGTCGTTTGCTGATGGACATTCAAAATGGAGTCACTCGTTGTTAACAATTATACACTGAACACTGTATGTCTTATTTTAATCATTTCCATTTGTTGAGGAGAGAAGGAGGTGGAGAAATGTCATTCTTACCCTTGTCTCTTTCTTCTTCCTCTCTCCTTTCTTCTTCTTTTTTCCCCTGTGTGGCGTCGCGAGCGAGAGGATACTGCCGCTTGATGATCACATTCCCTCCTTTCGCGGGACTTCCCTGTCTTATATACCTCCAGATCGTTCTCCACGTCTTTGCAGGCCTAATAATCCACGTCGTTAGGCATATTTGGAAGGCACAGATGCACATCTCTGTAGCCATGAACCCGTACTGACTGACAGCACTTGTGGTCACCACGGCCACCAGAGCCACGTAGAAAGCCAGCATCAGGGTCATGAGTGACACCCACATGCCCTGCAGCGCCCACGCGAAGCTCTTAAACGAGCTGACGGCGGAGCGCGATGTCTTCCCGTAGACGAGCAGGATCACGGCGACCACGGACGTCACCACGGCGAACATGTCCAGGAACAAGGTGTCGAAGAACAACTTGCCCGCGAGGTGCACCTGGCCCGTGGCGTCGCTGTACCCGCCGGGCACGTTGAACCCGGCCGCGAACGCCGAGGTGGCGATGAGCACGGCCACCACCGCCAGGCTGTCGGACGTCCTCTCGATCCCCTGCACGACGTCGTGGCCGCTCAACGGCGCCAGCTGGTCCTGCCTCTGGGGCCGGAGCCGCGCCCCGTAGGCGACCAGCGTCACCACCAGCCTCACCATCGTGAAGGAGCTGGTCGACGCCGCGGCGAGGTCGAACGCCGTGTCGCCGTCGCTGTTCAGGACGTCGGTCCGCGCCTCGCCCTTCTGCAGCAGGGCCTCCACGACGGCCGGCGCGCCCGCGGCCACCGCGAGGTGGAGCGCCGTGTTCCCGTCCCTGTCCTGTGCGTCCAGCAGGAGACCGCGCAGCGTGCGGCTCTTGATGACAACAGGCAACACGGAGGACCGCTTCTCCCTGCACGCGGTGTGCTGGAAGGTCCCGCCATTGCCGTCGCGGAGCTCCGCGGCGTCCGGGTAGATCCTTAGCATGTCCTTCACCACGCGGTGGTGTCCCATTCGCGCCGTGACGTGAAGAGCCGACAGACCCGCCGAGTCCTTCTTGTACACCGTTGTCGGCGGCGCAGCAGCCCGACCCCCGCGCGGCAGCACGGGTCCGGCTTAGCATGTCCTGCCTGCTCGTGACGCCACACAAGGAAAAAAAAAAGGAGAGGGGAAGAAGAAAAAGACAAGGGCAAGAATAACATTTCTCCACCTTCCTCTCTCCTCAACAAATGGAAATAGATAAAACAAGAGGTGCGGTGTTCAGTAGCATAATTGTTAGCAACGAGAGTATCTTTCACCAGATAACTCCATTTTGGATGTCCGCCAAGAAACGACCTCGACTTTCGAGTGTCCGCTAGCTAATTTTGCCTTTTTTTTACCTCCCATGGATGAATATCAAAGAACATACACACTTAAACTTACAAAAAAAAATGTAAACCTCCGTGTGGTCTGCAACTTTATAATTGACAAACTTTTTATCCGAGATAGTTTAGATAGCCAAATATTCATTTCAAGTTACCATATTTTGATATTAATTCATTTTCAAATGACATCTGATGTTGACATGGCCTATACCATACTTGTAGTTTTTAATATGATCTACAACTTTGCAGTAAACATTTTTTATTTGAGATCGTTTATGAGTCTAAACATTCATATTAAGTTGCCAGATTTTAAATTTAGAATTTAGAATTTTTTAAACGACCTCAGAGGTTGATAATGTCTATGCCAAACTTGTAACTCCTAATGTGATGTACAACTTTGTATTGAGTTGAGATCATTTGGTGGCCCAAATAATTGTTTCAGGTCATCAAATTTTGAATTCAAAGTTTAGAATTTTTTCAAACCACCTCAATGAAGAAACTATGTACAACTCTCATGGTGAGTTATAAATTTTTCCAGTTTTTTTTTTCATTTGACAACATTATATTTATTTAGAAGGTCAAATGTTCAATAAAAATAGGGTTAATTGGATTCATGCCATTATAATTGTCGATGTTTGGAGAAACGTCATTACTATTCGTCTATTTTGAAGCATGCCATTACAATTCTTCGTTTCCCACAAAAATGCCACTGAATACGTATGGACACAGATGCAGGCCCAACAGTGCGTATCATGACGTGATACTTCATCACCACTCGCATCATCGACACGCTGGGCCCCACATGTCATCTTCTTCTTCCTCCTCTCCTCCTCTCTCTCTCTCTCTCTCCATCCCGACGTGGCCACGGCCACGGCGAGCAGCAGCAGCAGCACGTCGGGAGCCCGCGAGCAGCAGCAGCACCAAGCTCGCCCACCGCGAGGACCAGGCCCCCTCCCTTCCTTCCGCGTCCCCCGTTCTACCCTCGCAGCAATCGCAGCACCATCCGCACACCTCGGGCGCGCCAATCGCAGCCGCCATGGGCGGCATGCTTCCGAGCTCGCGACCGGCTCCTCTTCGCTCCCTCTCTACCCTATATAAGCTGGGCCTCGGCACCGCGAGCACACGCCTCCACCGCTCCACCACTACCCGAGCCCTTCCCCACTCTCCAGCACCCATTTCCGCCGGCACAGCCGCCATTACCGAGCTCAGTTTGTGTAAGTGCAATTAAGCCATACTGTGGGTTTTGGTATTGATGACCACCAAATTAGAGAACTAATGAGACTTATCGAGATGATAAGCAGATAATCAAAGAATGAGGATGATGAACAGGTTGCAGGTGTCCTAATTACAAAAGGTGGCCAGACCAAGCTCAAAGGAGGTTTAAATTCTTTTATGTTTTGAATTTGAGTTTAGAAAAAGCCGTACTATTAAGAGGGATTTTAGGACAGTTGGTCAACTGTTGAATTAGATGCTCAAATTTACAGATCTACATCCTCTCAACTAGTCAAAATAGCTAGCCAAATTTCATATCATCTTACCTGTTTTGGCTAGGGCGGCAGTGCCGCCCTGTTAAGAGCGGCAGTGCCGCCCTTAACTGATCGTTGGGCTTGGGGGTATTTATACCCTTCAGGCCCAGCCCACAACGGTCATCTTCTCCACTGAATCATTCTGCTCGAAAACAGACAGAACCAAAGCTCACCTCTCTCCTCCATTGTTGCTCCTCCATCCCTTAAGCTAATCCTTGATTCCAACCATCAAAACTTGAGAGAAAAGACAGCAAAACTCGATTGGAGAGAAGATCCACTGATTCCTAAAGTCTAAGAGCATTTGGTTCACGTTTGGCCGGCAGTTTTAGGGTTTGTTACTCTTGGAGCTTGCTCCTAGCCGGCTAGACGTCGCCCTTGTGCTTGTCAACTCATGTGGCAGCCTTGAGAGGTTTGTAACCTCATTCGAAAGCTAAGAAATCACCCCTCACTTCAAGAGTTCACTCTCTTGATTTGAGAACGAGGGTAAGGCAAGCCTTTGTGGCAAGCTCAAGACTTTTGTGGCTTCCTCAACAACGTGGACTTAGGCAAACCTTAGTGATGAGCTGAACCACGAGATAAATCTTGTGTCTCGCGTGCTTCATCTTTACTATACTTGTTGTTTATCTTATTGCTAGTTGTTGTTAGGGTTTAGTTGCTCGATTCACATTTATGTGAAGTTTCTGTGATATCCAGTCTTCGAACTGGATCTTGAGTTTATATTGCAGGATTAAGCAGCTAGGGGTCAGGTTCATCTCTGTTAAATCTCAACTGTGTTAGATTATTTTTCGTAGAGCGGCAGTGCCGCCCTGTAAGGCCGGCAGTGCCGTCCTCTGTTATAACAGAGTTTTGAGTTGAATTTTTTTACAGGCCTATTCACCCCCTCTAGGCCTTCTTTATCTTCCTGTAGATCCTACAGTTTGAGCTCGCTGTTCTCCGCGCTCCGACCGCCTCCGACCTCATTTCCTCCTCCGTCGAGTTCGCAGAGGCACTACGAGTCCGTGAAACCGCTCCTTCGCATCAACCCACGCCAACAACACCTTCGCCGCGAGCTCGCCGGAGTTGCCGTCCGCCTCGCCTCGGCTCCCTCCCTCTTCGGTCAGCATTCGACGACAAGAAGCCCACCATCGACATCATGGTGAGTTCCTTCTCCGTTTGCATCTCTACCCAGCGTATCCCATGGCCCCTAGCTCAACTCCGAGCCCACGCCGGCGAGCAAGCCATGTGCAGAGTGTGCACGAGAGAGAACAGAGAGGAAGACAGCCCGCGAACAACAAAGCTGGTCGACGCCGCGGCGAGCAAATGCCGTCGGTCGCCGCCAAGCTTCATGGACGCGCGTCCTCGGCGCGCCGCCACGAGGCGAAGCTCTACACCGGCCGTGTCCTGCTGCTCGGCTATGGCGCTACCGTCGCCGGTTGCTCGCCCATGGCGCCAGCAGGGTCACGCAATGAATCGTCGGCTCGCCAGGCAAGCCGGAGGACCGCCGCCACCGGCGGCCTTCGCCGTGTGTTGGAAGGTCCCGCCATGGAGAGAGAGCCGCAGAGAGAGATGAGGAGAGGAAGAAGAAGATGACTCGTGGGGCCACGCGGTCGATGATGCGCCGTGAAGATGAAGTATACATCTTCGTGACCGCGCGTCCTTCTTGTACACCGGGCTCAGTCGTGTCCATACGTGTTCAGTGGCATTTTTGTGGGAAACAAAGAATTGTAATGGCATGCTTCAAAATAGGTGAATAGTAATAACGTTTCTCCAAACATCGAAAATTATAATGGCATGAATCCAATTAACCCATAAAAATATTATAGTTAAATGCACCAGAGATCCATTAACTTGTGACGATGTTTCAGTTAGGTTCATCAACTTTTAAAGTGGTTTTTTGGTTCCATAAACTTTGTACGTCGTATCACTTAGGTCCATACCTCTCCACGTTGGCTTCTCGTCTTTGATGTGTACGTCGTCGTTATCACGGGTGAAGGCGGCGCAGACCGAAACCAACCAACAGCGGGGACGACCCTGCGGCCTCGACCATCGGAAGAACATATGGAGCTTCATTACGGCCGCTCAACGCCGTGGAGGTCCGGTCGCAACCGCTCCACGACAAACCAATATCGATGGCGAGGACCGAGCGTGTGCGACACTGCGGTGTGTTCCCATATTTGGCGGCGTCGCGAGCAATTCATTTTCAAGCTGAGCTCGAGTGCGGCATGGCCTACGCCGCCCGCGACCACCAGCAGCAGAAGCACCGATGACATCCTAGCAACTTTGTAGTAAACAGGCCGTTGAGCACGGTGTCGACGGCGCGCAGAGAGCTCCATGGCGTCGAAATTTAGCATTTGCGGGAAACGGCGTCGAGGCCGCGACCGGACCTCCAAGCCGCCGCAGCCGAGCTCCATGGCGTCGGCGATCGTGTAGGGCGGCGTGAGGCCGCGACCGACCTCCACAGCGTGGTCGGCGGCGTGGCCGAGCTCCATGGCGTCCGATGGTTGAGGCCGCGAGGTCGTCCCGTCTGTTGTTGGTCCGCCTGATTCAAAGTTTTGACGATTTTTCACATCACCACAAAAGCCAACGTGGAGAGGTATGGACCTAAGTGATCTCATGGTGAAAAGTTTATGGACCCAAAAAACTACTTTAAAAGTTGATGGACCTAACTGAAACATCGTCACAAGTTAATGGATCTCTGATGCATTTAACTCAAAATATTACATGCCCAAAACTGATGACATGTGGGACTGCATGCTACGTATGTGCCACGTCACTTATGAATTATAGAGCAATGTATGTGCCACTCAGCAATGAACATTGTTTTCTCTATGCACAAATTATGAATTATAGAGTATATTTTGAGAAAACTAATTGAAACACAATACATAGGTCATCTCAGGCAATGCAACAAAGGAATTTCTTTATGATGTGAAGAGAGAGAGAGAGAGAGAGAGAGAGAGTATTGTTTCACAAAGCAATAAAAAAAGGACTATGAACTAATCATGCAACGTTTCACAAGTTGTTGATCATGCAATGCAACATTTCTTTGTTTCATGCACATACTAAGGGATCATAGAATTACTATGACTCTGAGATGTAGAGTTAACGACAACCTATTCTAGTAGGTATTTGTTAAATCATCCAAACACATCATATATAATATTACGTGGCAATATTTATAACCAGATAAAAGGTAGCATCAACATACTCATTGTATTAGAGGTAACCTACTAAGTCTGTCTTAGAGTTTGTCCAGCACATTATTTATCTCTAAAAGTTTTTACAGGTGATCTCCTATTATTAGCAGTGTAGCCTTTTCTTCTCATTTCCCAACAAATTACCAATACCTCTAAAGTAGATAGCGGAGAGCGAGTGGATCACCTATATTTGAGGGAGAGGGGGTTGATTTTAAGTATAGTTACTTGAAGCTTTTAAGTATTGGATATGATGAATAATCTGTTGGAGTAACTATAATACAATATAATGCTCCGTATGTATTTTTAGTATATTATGGATAAGATAAGTAATCCGTTGAAGATGCTGTTAGGCATGGCCGGTTTCCTGGATTTACCTTAGCCAGACCGGCTGGATACACCCACAACTCAATTGGTTGCCTGGAATGCGAATTGTGCCTACTCGTTGCAATGCAAAACATCCCTCCAAGCCTGGCTCACGGAATACGGAATTTTTTCCCCTCATGTCTGCGGAACCTGGCTGGACAGGTTCTTGAGACAGCGAAAGCAGCTGGACCTGGACGCATCACGCATGCAGACCAAACAAGTTTCTCCATGGCCTGATTGCACGCAAACGGGAACAAAAATTCAGTTGCAGTGGCAAAGCCTGGCCAGCAGCGGCAAAGCATCCCTGCTATGAGCCGGGCTTTGCTGGGAAGTGAACAATCAAGCCCCTTGTGATTATGCGTCAATTGAAACAGTGAAGCACTCCTGCTAGTTATACGTGGTTTTTAGTCTAGTTTACTTAAAAAAACTAGACTGTCACTTGTTTTATATTTTTTTTCATCTAATACAAATCAGGACAAACCTTTTGCTGTCCTTAAAAAAACGGTGAATTTGTTGCTTGCTTGCAGCATCAGTCCTCACGACTGATCAAATAAAAAAAAGAGAGAAAATACCAAGCTATGCAGCATGCATGGAAGAGAGATGCAAACACATGTTTTCTTGGAAGACGTGTGAGTCTAGCGCTCCGGTCCTCGCTAGCGAGTCTATTTCTTCTACTCTCTTTCTTCGAGATAGTCGGCATGTTCGCTGGTTGTTTTCTGGACTGATAAGTCTGGCTGGTGCTGGTTTGTTGTGAGTGAAAAACACCGTTGACTGGCTAATAAGTCATGGCTGAAACCAATAAGCGAACAGGCTGAGTATAACAAATATTGTTCGGTAGGTATTTGATAGCTTGTTGGGGGACGCCTACTAAATTTTCCAAGTGTCCTTGTTTTGTCATCTCTCTATTGGTTTGGTCAAATGATATTTAGCACAGAGACACCTACAAGACTATAAATTGGTATCCCCTCAATAGTACAACATGCATAAAACCCAGTAAAAAAATAAAAAAATAAAAGGAACTGAATACTATTCGTAGACCCATATGCCCTTTCGTTTCCTTTCGAGGGGCATCAGTCACCTTTTTATTTTCTTAGGCCTAACCATGTTCATGACTCAATAAACTCATCAAATATTGTTTTTTTCGGTAGGCTACCACAGCATGCTCAGAAATGTGGTTGGAAACTGCCTGCCTCTATAGACGGGGTAACAATTTCTGGTCAGAGTCCCCAAGGTAAAACAGAGTTTGTTGCCTCCGTGGAAGGAAGAAAACAGAGTACCACCATACCTTTACTTGTGTAATTTCCAATTAGCCCTCAGTTGACATGCGTCTACAAGGACACCATCAGGCAGAGGAGTGCATGTGGTGGGCACAAACTAAAGCAATCTAGAAGTGTAAACCGGTGAAAATGTCCACAAGAATGATCTCACCGTTCTCACTGACCCATGGTCTCATGCCATGTGTACATCACCGCCACCAACAGCAGCCATGGTATGGTTAAAAAAAAATGGTAGGTCCTACTTCAGGAGAGGAGAGCCCCCGAGGAGTGGACAAAACAAAAAAAAAGGCCTCTTCCAACTGGCATCATCTATCTGTCGGTGGGTGGGTCAAACCAAATCCCAAATCAAATTCAGCGATGCAGCTTTGATTTTGAATGAAGATGGTATACGTACGTTCTTGTCTATCGATCGATGGTTGTTCGTCGTCCTTTGACGAATTCATCCAATCATTCAAAAATCAAATTAAATTGTTGGTTGAATATTTGATCAGTTACATTACAGTACAGTACAGTACAGTACAGAGACGGATACTAATCCTTTTGGGTGAAAAAGAAAGGAAGCAGCAGAAGTGCAGAGATGAGACGAACGAAGGGATCATCCGCCACTCCATCGGAGAAAATGGAGATGGATGGACGTACGTGATGGAAAATGCTAGCCTGGTAGCTACACGGTGGAGAGACGGACGGACGGACGGATTCATTGGTGGTGACCGGCTCCGGCACCGGCGTGGCCTGCACCGGCGCCATCGGAGAGCATCATCATCCTGACGAACTCGTCGTAGTTGACCTGGCCGTCGCCATCGAGGTCAGCCTCGCGGATCATCTGCTCGACCTCCTCGTCGGTGAGCTTCTCGCCGAGGTTGATCATGACGTGGCGGAGCTCGGTGGCGGAGATGTACCCGTTCTGGTCCTTGTCGAACACCTTGAACGCCTCGCGGAGCTCCTCGTCGGGGTCGTCGCAGTCGCCGCCGCCGGCCCCCGCAGACGACCCGGCGGCGGTCTTGCGCGCCATGAGGGCCAGGAACTCGGCGAAGTCGATGGTGCCGTTGCCGTCAGCGTCGGCGTCGCGGATCATCTCGCCCAGCTCGTCCTCGCTGGGGTGATGCCCCTGCAGGGAACCCATCACAGTCGCCAGCTCCTCCACCGTGATGCACCCGTCGCCGTCCTTGTCGAAGAACGCGAACGCCTCGCGGAACTCCGAGATCTGCTCAGGGTTCAGCAGATCCATATCCTGTCCTCTCCTCTCGTCTGACTGTGCTACGGTGGCGCCGGCGAAGTGGCAGGGGAGGGGAGGCTTCAGGTCGGGCTTGCTTGGGTTTAGTGCAGCGGAGGAGGTGGGTGGGCGGGCAATTTATATAGAGTCAGGTGGAAGGGGACAAGAGGAGCTGGCATGCCATGCCATTGACTTTTCATCTCATCGGTGGGCCCCGCCGTGCCCGTATATTTACGGACTTGGTCAAAATGCAGATTAGCGTGTATATTCTTTTCTTCGCCTGCATAAATGGGCTAGCGAAATGCGTTCAACGGCAAGAAAGTGCACGAAAATACGAGCATCAAGATCAAATGACGACCAAAGAAAAACTCGATCAACAAACACAAAAGAGGAAAGCTTTGAAGAAGATCGATTAACACGGTCGGGTTGAAGAATTAATCCTCTCAAGTGTAAAGTAAAAGTCATTTGCGTCCGTGTGTTTCGTGTCAAATGCTGTGGATATTATTGGATACCAAAGACGTGTGTACTACCTACCGCTTACTTATCTTTTGGCCGCATTGACACATACTAGTATACGCCGTTCGTGTTCACGTCGTCTGACTAAACTTCGACCCTTGTAGCGAAGAGTCTCTAGATCTTTGTAGTCCACCCCTAAAACAAGGCTCCTTTGATTGCATTTTTATTTTCTAGGTTATTTCTATTTTGCATAAGAGATCACACAAGTTTGATAGTACTCCCTCCGTTCTCAAAATAATGACCTTAAGTTTGACTAATTGTAGATAAAAAAATATCAATATTTATGATACCAAATAAATATTATTATATTAATTATGAAATATATTTTTATAATAAATTAATGTAGAGCCATAAATATGAACATCATTAAATAGAAACTTGGTCAAACATAAATAACTTTACGTGACATGCAATTTATAGTTATATTATTTTTAGGATGAAGATAGTACAATCTATGCATGTAAAATATTGTAGTGCATATTTGAGGCGTCTGGATCAAGTTGAAGACCTCACTCTTCTTATTCCTTCCTTACCACCGCGCCTGGCGGTTGATACAATCCTTTTGTATTCATTTTAGTAAATATTGTAATGCATATTTGAGATCATAAAAGAATTCAAATGAAAATTTTGAATTGGAAAAATTAAGATCTCTTTCAGTACTAAAAGTTTAGTGTAGATAGTTTCTATCTGAGGTCATTTGAAGAAGAAAAAATCTTAAAACATAATTCTCGGGCCATAAATGATTTCAAATTAAAAATTCATCAACAACAAAGTTGCAAATCTCTTCGAGTACTATAATTTTGATTTAATTAGTATCTTAATCTAAAGTCAGTTGAAAAAAAAACAAAAAATGAATTTCAAACTTTGAATGTCCTAATTGAATTCAAATGAAAATTTCATCAACAATAAAGTTGCATATCTCTCGAGCACTATAACTTTAGTGTAAGTAGTTTCACCATCCTAAGTTATTTTAAAAAATAAAAAAAAGGAAATTTGAAAATCTAAACAATTAGGACACGATTTAAAAGTAGTCAGCTATAAAGTTGAAAAATCTCTTCGAGTACTACGATTTTGGTTTAGGTTGTTTGTCCATCTGAGGTCATTTCAAAAACTTAAAAAAAGTTGAATTTCATATTATGAAAATTTGAAATAAAATTGTCGGACCTTAAATGTTTTCAATGCAAAAAGTAGCCAATCAAGTACTACAACTTTGATATAAAAGTTTGTCTTTACCTAATTTCATTTGAAAGAGTTACTATGAGATAGGTGGAATTTCCAGCCATATTTAGAAATGGCTACATTTATGGTTTCTAGAGGCAACTGAAAAACACACTTGCCTCTAAAAATATCCTCGATTTTTATGAAAATCGATTTCTAAGAAACTTTTTTATAGAGCCGTCTCTTGTACACTAAAAGAGAGACGTTTGTAAATTTCATGCAAAAGTGCCATGTCTTCCTCCTCATACGGTCATGCCCAGCCTCCACTTGTTTTGCCTTCCCACGAGCGGAACCATATCCTTGTTTCCTTGCTGTGCCAGATTTGCCTGCTCTGCCCACCGTGTTCGCTTGATCGTTTTTGTGGCTTATAAGCCGGATGATGTTGTTTTGTTGTGAGAGAAAAACACTATATCATGGCTAATAAGCATGGCTGATACGATCAAGCATCACCGCTCCGACACCGTCTCGACAAGCATGGCTGATAAGCCATGATCTTTTGAGGCTTGTTTATGTCCCCCCTCAAATTCGAACCTGCCGTGCGCCGCTGGCAATCCAAATCCTGAAACCCTAACCCACCTCCCTCCTTCCCTGAACAGTGAGCACGAGCAGCACCGCTCCGACACCGTCTCAATAAACCGTATGCATTTCAGAGATATAGGATAGGATCTCCACTCTCCTAGCTCTCCAGACGATTCTGAGAAACTTTTAGACAAATACATGGATTGCAATATTTGCAAATGGAGGGTGGTATGACGACTTAGACTGAATGCACGGGAGCAAATTTCGTCCACTCGCGGCTGGAATTGTTGGCATATAGAAAATGCCCGGCCGGATGTCCTTATTGGGACCGGCCTTGGAGCAGTAGTATAATAGCGTGTGGGAGTAATAGCGTTTGACATGAGACAGCGTACTTGTTTTAAAAATGGCTTAGCTTTTTTTTCAGCCGAACAGTGTTTTTGACAATTCAACCAAAAGCAGCATAGCAGACCAAACAGAGCTAGCATAGCAAAATTCTGCAATTGTTTAGCTGTTTGTTAATTATTATATTAATCCTGGAGCTGGAAGTGGAATGGAGCGCGTCCCCATGGAAACTGATGCAAGGTGAGGTGAAGGAGTCCAATGGCCATGGCGTGCGACCGAGTTGGGCACAGCTGGAGGGGCGGCGTGTGTAGGGCGACAGGGGAGATGAGGTGTCTGCTTCGACGCGTACACCCACGGATTCCCCTCTCCGCCCGCCTTCTTCCTCCTACCTCCAGCCCGCCGGTGTCTGTCTTCTGTTGCATGCTCCATTTCAAATGTAGGGCGTCGCTAGCTTATGGAGCAGGAAATGCTTAGTATAATATGGGCAGCCTAATATAATGGTGGTTTTTATTTATTGCTAAGTAGACGAGGAGGTGCCGTTTAGTCGTTTAGGCAAACATCGACGACAGAACGTTATTACGGTTACGAATAGATAGGGGAAAATGTGTTTAGTCTAGATGGAAGAAGGTACACAGTTCCTCGATCTCTGATTTCAAATGCATTATTGACATCAGCCAGGTACGAGAAGGTTCGTTTCGTCAAAGCGTGTTGTGCCTCCACTCGCTGCTCTGCAGGACAAATCTAATATTAAAGAGTATAAAAAAATCTTTCTCAGTCAATCATATTTGTATTTATATCTATATCTAAAACTGATATTAAAAAGCAAAAAACCTTTTCAATCGATCTATTGCCCCTTATCTTTGACATCTCTTCTTACTTACTCCAAGTTCCTAAAAGAAGTCGTTTTGGACAAGACAAATATTTTAGGAATATAAATCATGAATAATTTTTAAGTTGTTGAGTTTAGAAATATAAAAAACCATATGAATATAATTATCTTGAAAAATACTCTCATAAAAATATACATACATCACCTTTTTAATAAATATTTTTATAAAAATAAGAAGTCAAAGTTATACTTTGGAGACCTTGTCACCGTCCAAAATAGCTTCTTTTTACTCCCCCATTCTTCTCACTTTTAGATTCGTCTCTCACTCTTATCCCTCTTCGTTCATTCCTCGGTCTTCTTCCATCACTAACTCCTCCACTCTTCTCATCTTTAGGATTGCCTCTCACACATACGCCTCTTCTTCCATTCCTCGATCTTCTTCCATCACTAACTCCTACACTCTTCTCATTTTTAGGATTGCCTCTCACACATACGCCTCTTCTTCCATTCCTCGATCTTCTTCCATAGTTCCATCACTCACTCCCCCATCTTCTCGCTTTTAGGATCGCCTCTCACTCTTACCTCTCTTCTTTCATTCCTCGGTCTGGTCGTTTGGAGTTGCAAAACTGGTCCGGCTTGCTGAACCCGGATTCATGCACATCGCAACATAGCTTGAGCCTCACGAGTAGGGGTGAAATCAATCGAAAACGATCGGAAGAAGGCTCCATCACTTTCAATTTCACAACTATTTGCCAAAAACAAAAATGATACGATATCATCAAAAACAGAACGACGTCGATATTACGGAAATGTTGAAAACGACACCTACATAATCGAAAGTCGATGACTGGAATTCGACAAAACTATACTCAAAAATGAAACATACCTCAAGGGAATATTCCCGTGAGTCATGCCTCAAGGGAATATTTCTTTGAGACCTGGGGCAACCCCGTCCTCCAAATTTTAGTTGATTTGCCCGTCCCACCTAGTACACGGGCTTCTACGCGTGTATAGACAAATAGCGAAGCACATGCGACGTAGGGGAGGAGAGAGAGAGAGAGAGAGAGAGAGAGAGAGAGAGAGAGAGAGAGAGAGAGAGAGAGAGAGAGAGGGGTGGCGGCGTGGGCTCCGCCCTCGGCCTTGCCGTGTGCTACCGTGTGAGTAGGCTTCGCTCCATGCCTCGTCGCACGCCGCCATGCCCCGCCCTGGCGAGCTCCGGCCCTGGCCTTGCCACGCGCCGCCATGCGGGCAGGCTTCACCCCTGGCCTCGCCGCACGCCGCGTACTTGGCCCCTGCGAGGTCCGCCACGGCCCCACCGCGCAGGCAGGGTACGCCCCTCCGCGCGGGCTTTGCTTTTGTGGCATACGTGAGAAATGGGAGACGGGGAGGAAGAAGAAAGAAATAAAAGAAATAAGAAATAAGACCGATAGGTTGGTCCCACATGTCAGATGTTTGATCCCACTTTTACTGTCTTTGAGGCAAACAAAACAAACAGGACAATCATATTCTCACTCAACCAAGCACTAGATGGAATCGTCCCATCTCTGAAACAAGAGACGGATCTAATCACTTTACCTTGTCTTCTAACCGGATGCTACCCAACTAATAAGGACGTGTCCTATAAATTTTAAACAAATTGGTTTATTTTGAGAAAAGGAAATACAGGAGACATGGAAAATCTCTTCATTTTAAGTTGGGCGATTGGATGGGTTGCGGTAAAAAGAAATTGGAAGTCCGGTGTACGTTTAAAGCGTGGCTGCTACTACCACGTCCGCATGCAGCCAGTCGAAGCTGAAGCTGACTCGATCAACCTAACGGACGCAGTCCTCTTCTGCTCAGATCGGTGGGTTGACTTGTTCGTTCGATCGATCGAGTAACTGAACGTACGGGGATCGGACGACGAAACGAAAGCGATGGGACGGTCGGGTCCATGCATTGTCTCACTTGACTGACTGGGACTGGTTACGTAGGATGACCGATGACGACGTGTGAGGCAAGGAATGACGCCCGGCGACACCGACGAGGCACATGGCTGTGGCTCATCCTCCTCCTCCGATCCGTGCCAGCCTGCGACCTGGCCGTCTCCATTGGCGACGTACGCAACCCCGACGGCTACGGGATGCACGCACGCTCCAACCGTCCAACGACACCAGCTCGATCCGTCCCCATCCCGGCGTGCGCGTGCTCCCGTACGTGGAGTGGAACGGGTCCAGCCCGCACTCCCAAGTCCCAAGTCCGAAAGCAGCAGCAGCAGGAGGCAGGCGGCGGCCGTTCGCCGAGCAGGCGAGCACGCACCCACACCGTGGGACGGGGACCGGGCCGGTCCGGAGGATAGGGGAGAAGAGCGAGCCCGAGTGCTTGACGTCCCGGCGGACGCGGCGGCGGCGACCCGTTACTTTGGGGACCTGCGCTTTTACACTTTGTGGATGCATGGAATGGGAATAGGGTGGCGGATGGGAGATCATGGACCCACAGGTCGACGACACAATCCCCCTTTTTTCCAACCAAAAAAGGAAAAAGAAAATGGGAAGGTTTCTGGACGGTCGCTGGCGGCGGCCATGCAAGACGCTCCGGCCTCCGTGCGCGCAGCAGAGGCAGGGCCAGCTGTGCCGCGGTGGCACTGGCAAGATGCAGTTGACTTTGGCTCCCAACCCCGCCGTACTACTGCCGACAGCGGCACGTGGGCCCGCACGGCCCTCACGTGAGAACTGACAGGGAGATCGACGCGCTTTCTCTCTCTCTCTCTCTCTCTCTGTGTCTCCATCTCCTCCGGCGTGGACACACCGCTGCGCTGTCCGGCCGGGCGGGTCCGACGCCACCGCTGGCTGCCGTCCGTCGTCTCTGGTCCCGTTCGCATGCGCGTGCACTGTTAGTGTAAGGAATCGTGTTCGTCTGCCCAGTCCACGGTGGGCCGTCGTAGGTGTTCTTGTTTGGGCCTCCAGCGAGATGGGCTGTGACAGCTACGTTTCTTATCACTGGAATCGAAACCGCAGCTGGAGTGACAAATAACCGAGTCAGGCTATCTTTGCATCTGCAACTAGCCTGATGGGGGCCCATAATAATGTGATAAACGGAGATTTTAAATTAAAACGAGAGTGCCGGCCTACGCTACTGGCTTCTAATTGGATCAGTCCTATTTAAGTAGGAACACCTGGGACTGGGAGGGCCTCTACGACTCGTGGGCTTCGAGCGGCCGGAGTCCTCGATTCCCTCAGGGCCAGGCCTGCTTCCCACGAGACACCGGAGTCCAAAACGAATAGGAAACAACCTATATAAATTTTGAGAAACTTAGCCATGAGGCTAAAAAAAAATCCAGCTTCCTTTCGTGGTCCTTTTTTTATATATGTTAACTTACTTCTGAGGTCCAAAATTAAATTCAGTTACCTATATGGCCTTTCCATTAGTGTAGGCACTAAACATTGTTAAGGGATAGGTGAAATGACTGTTTTACCCCTGGCAAAAAAAATTTAAAGTGTAGATAGCCACATCAAACTTGTAAGGAAAATGTACCCTAGGTCCATTTACTTTGGATTTTAGTGTTTGATGACCAACACAATAACGTGGACTAATGAATTTGCAATTAATTATTTTGTAGTTCAATAGGGTGCAAGACGTGACATGGACGAAGGCGACATGATGATCCGACGATCAACACCCTAAGCAAGACCTTAGAAGCACAAGAGAAGACCCAAGATATCAAGCAAAGTCCATGCACGAAGATGGGAACCAAGCCGGACGCAAGGATCGCGAAGAAACGAATGAAGAAGGGGCTCGACAGAGACGACCGGACACGGCCACAAAGGCACCAGACGCGTCCGATCGTTGCCCGTGCAACCACAGTGACCGACGCGGTGACCGGATGCTGAGCGAAGCAGTGACCGGACGCACATGTGACACTGTTCATCGTCACAGCAACGTTCTCAGTGTCACCGGACACGACGGTAGGACGACCGGACACATCAAGAAGTAGCGGCTGATCGAGTCCAGAGAGGTTCCAGAGCGGCGAAACGTTGACCGGACGCGTCAGATGGTAAGCGACCGGACTCGCCAGAGAGTCCGATCAACGGTGAGCGCCAACGGATGTGGAGAGCTGAGAAAACATACCAAGGGTGTTGATACATCATTTTAGTGATCTCCACTTGCATAGTGCTTAGTGATTCATTAGGTAATTAACGTAGGTGCTTTGTGAACTGCTTAGGTTGATTAGACCACCGCTTATGCGCTTGCTCTAGGTTTAGTCCTAGTGTTTAGTGAGGTTTGCACACCTCTTATCACTAGATGCTTGCGCGCACCATTGTTGTACATTGAAGGGGCTTGTAGTCTTGCAAGATCACACCAACCGCGTTTGTGGTGTGGCCGCCATCGTATACCGAAGGGAACAAGGCCCGTGGTGGTTTGGCCGGAAGCTTGATAGTGAAGATGGCGGTGAGCGGTCCTGGAGAGGTTTGTTGGAAGGCACATCGGAGACCCACTTGCGCGTGAGGAAGGCCCGAGACTTTCCATGGAGTTACCCGACCGGGAGCTTGGCCGTTGTGAGGGATTCCTTGCAAGGGGCTCCAACGAGGACTAAGGGAGAGCTTGAGCGCTTCTCGAGGGAGAAAATGCTGACTTTTACGATAGTTGATAGGGAAAAAATTGGACCTTTTTCTTTAAAAAAATGCAATGCACTCCGACGGCCAAACAACATACTGATTGTGGCCTATATATTTATTTATATTTTTTTTGAGGGGAATATATTTATTTATATAAGTACACGTGAAACACATTTGGGCCTGGAACATAAATCCGCTGCTACTATCAGAGTGGGCATCAGATCAACAGGCCGGGCCCGGGCGGGCCGTGGTCATGAACCCTTGTGGTCCGTACGCCGCCTGATGTGTGCCCTGGGCCCTGGCCACGCGAGAAAAGCAGCTGCCGGCGGTGCGCGGAGGGAAAAGCAACAGCACGGAAACAACGACGGAAAAGCGAATCAAGCCGGGAAGGGAAACAAATCCGTCGCCCGCGCGGCCGCGCCGCGGTGCCTTCCTTCGCGGCTGCCGGCTGCGCCGCCGCCTTGTCGCCCACCGTACCCGCCATGAGCATTGAGCATGACGCAACCCGCCGCCGGCAACAAATGCAGGTTACACAATGGAGTACCAGCATGGTCTAGGCAAAGCTGCTTCTCTGCTACTGCGAACACATTCGAGCAGTACTAACTAGTAAGTATCACCACGACACCATTTTTTTCGCGACAGGGCGTTCACCCGTTTTTCATTAAGAGAAAAATAATTATCAGTATACCCATGCACGATCACTCAAGCGAGGAGCATTCGTGATACGACGCACCTTACCACCTAGCTATTGGATACACTTAGAAAAATTTACATAGAAAAGGTGTTTTGCGACCAAATCAGCAAGAAAAAAAGCGAGCATCTAGGCCTGCGGGTTCCTGCCCGAAAAGAAGACCTGCATGGCTTCCGTCGTCGACACCGACAGGGGAAGTTTGAAGGCGGTCTGGAATTCCTCAAAGGAGGCTTCGTCAGGTAGCTTAGTCTTCATCTCGAGCCCCAGACGTTTCATCATCACCTTCCGCGCTTGAGCCTCCTTCTCTTCCCTGTGCCTGCTCTTGGCGGCAAGCCTAGCGCTCCACTTGGGGACGAGCTCCGAATCATCACCCCCACCCGCTCGATCGCTTGGTTAGCCCTCCGATCGTGGAGGCGGCGACAAAACGAGCATCGTGAGAGGCTCCTTGAATACTGACTGAAGTCATTGGTCGAAATCACGCCATCACGTCGGCAGACTGCCATCTACCTATTTAGGGAAGCACCTACCTATTTGGCGGGGAAGTCGACCTAGACCGGGGGTGGGGATCCCCCAACCTGCTCCGGCACCAAGAGCGAGGGCCTTGGTGATGTTTGGCCTGAGCCAAACTCGTCTGGGCCTGAAAGGCATAGATCCACCGCCTGGGCCACCTCCGACACGACCTGGCTCGTGGGACCTGCCTGATGTGGCCTTTTGGTTAGACATGCCTCCATCTCAACCAGCATGGGATCGAAGTCCCAACGCTGAACCTCCGAGCAACGGTCCACTACGAGCTCAGGCTCAGGGCGCACCGCTTGTATCTGCATTTTGCCTCCCTGCATAGCGACGCCAGAGTGGCCGTCTAGCTTACACACGCGTGCAAAGGCCCCCCAAGCCAAGCACAGACCCTGGCCACGCCTACAGACATACGGAACCTCGAGGAAAGGTGTGCCTGGAACTCCTCCGGCGTGACGGCTGGCTGGTCTCCACCAACAAGTGAGAACGAGGGAGAGGTCCGCTCCAGAGGCGGCGAGCTCCACGTTCCTCTGGACGACGAAGACCTCGATCTTGGGACGGCTATCAACGTCACCCAGAGGACACCATGACTTTACATTCCAAATGTACTCTACTTTTGCACAATCATGTTATGACCTGTGAACGCCTTTTGTTCTTCAGAGCTTAATAAGATGTCGAGAACTTGCTTCCGGGACACCGTCGCAGTGACCCATCATCAACAATTGATGAAGCTGTGAGAGACAAAGTCAAGTTGCAGTCTGGAACTTTAGACAGACGAGTCCTGAACATCCATGCTACCATCGTCATTCGTCAAGCTTGCTGGATGCAGGGAGGAGATTGCATGGTTTGAGTTGGATGCGTGGATAAATGAATTTGTCGACCAAGCCAGCATTGCTCTTCTTTCCAAGAATTCGTTAGAGCAAAACAGGGATGAACACACAGTGCCAAGCAGGACTAAATTAGTGCAAACGCCACATAACAAAAGCAGCGCAACAGGACCGCAGCTTAGCTATCTTCCTGTACAACGATGGGAACTGAACATTCAGTTCAGCTATTTTAATTAAGGCCCTGTTTAGATTCCAAAAAATTTTTTCGTTTGTATTTGGTATAACCATCAACCATCTAAATCTTACGTTAAATCTACATAAACACATTGTGCAATTAGTTTTTAATTTCGTACTTTTAGTGTTCCAGCATGTACCGCAAGTTTGAAACTAAATTGAATCATAGTACCCAAATTGGGTGTTTGGGAGAACTAAACCGTTTGATGCTAATTTTTTGGCGAAATCCTACTATAACATTTTCGTTGTTATTTGACAAAATAGTGTCCAATCACAATTAGCAAAAGATTCGTCTCTGGGCTATAATTAGTTTTATTTTTTATTTATAAATGCCAAAAAAAAATTGGCATTTTAGGGTGGAACTAAACCGGGCCTAAACAAGGGCTAACTAGAGGCAGCAACAAATGAGATGAACAGGTAACATTCCTCTTGTCACTGTCACTGATAAAGTGATAATCACCAATCACCATGAGGATGGGACGCCATCGATCACACACATGACACGACATCATCTCTGCATGCATGCTCTTACAGCAGCCGCGACACACGCCCTGCCTAAAGCTTTAGCTACATCTCTACTGTCGGTGTCTGACACTCAGCGGTCAGCGCTTCTGGGCGTGGACGATGGCGAGGAGGCGCGCGACGCCCTTGGTCCACATCTCGTACTCCCGCTGGCTGCCGCACTCGAACTCGATCACCCGCTGCTCCGCCGTGCGCAGCCCGAAGTAGCGCCGCTGCTCGCCGCCCTCCAGCAGGTGCCGCCCCGGCCACGCCGCCACGTCCCGGCACACGTCCACCACCACGCCTGCATGCAATGCACTCAGCCAGCTGCGTTAGCGTTCACCACGCCTACAACTTGTAGCTGTACGGACGGTTTGCAACAGCTTGCACACTTACTCTTCTTCTTCTTCGTGATGGTGCCACCGACATGCTTGCTCTTCATCTTCAGCATCACCTGCAGAAATGGCGGGCGGGGACCCAATTCAGTTTGGCGATGCTCGAAAGATGAGTTGCGACTGATACTGAAGGACGTGAGACTCGATTGGGCGATGCTAAAAGAATGAGTTGCAGCTGAAGAACACGAGATTCGATTTGGTTCGATTCGTACCAGGCCCGCCCGGTTGATGTACACAGAGACAACCTTCCAATGCAACGATCCTGTACAGACACGACCAGACCAGCATCCTCATCAGAAACGTTGCGCGAGCGCGACGCCAAGGTTCGTTCGTCAATGGAAACTGCACACGAGCACAGAGTGACAGGGGTACCTTTGCGGGTGCGCTTGAGGAGCTCGGTGCCGCGCGCGAGCAGGTCCTGCGTGCAGATGCCCAGGAAGTTGTTCTCCTCGCCCAGCACCAGCTCGTCGCTGAAGCAGCAGCTGCTGCTGTTGCTGCTCTCCACCTCCCTCTGCTGCTGCTGCTTCGGCTGGCCGTCGTGCTTGTGGCCGCCGTGCTGGAGATACTGCCCACCACCTCCGCCCACCGCGCCCTTCTCCACGGGGATCACCGCCGCGACGTTACACACCTCCTTCAGCGCCCTGGCCCTGAGCGTCGCCGCGCCGCGCAGCGCTGCCAAAGAAAAAGACCAAGCAAACGCCGCCATGCGGTCGCGTCACTCTGATGTTCGATTCCCCGCCAGAGATCGATCGGAACGCTGTGCGGGCTCGGTTTGCAGTGCCGAACCTGTGGCGGCGGCAGCCGTGATGGTAGCGACGTCGCCGGGGGTCCTGACGTTAACCGCCGACCCCACGGCGGCCGCCAGGTGCTCGCGGTCGGCGCCCAGGGCCTCCGCGGCCTCCACGCACTGCGCTGCCACCAGCGTCGCGGCCGACGCCACCGCCATGTCCGTGCGCGCGCCGCGGCCGTCCTTGCCCGACGACGAGGCCGCGGCGGTGGCGGCCGCCACGGCGGCGACGGCCGCGGCCACGGCCGCCACGGACACGGCGGCGTGCACCTGCGCGTTGTGCGCCCGCGTCTCCTCCTTCCTCTTCTCCTTGCGGTCCTTGAGCCACCGCCCCACCGTCTTGCTCCCGCCGCGGGCGTACGGCTGCGGCTTCGGCGTGCTCACCGCTCTGCAGAACTGCAAAGAATTTTTCACCACCAACAACAACGGCAATCGTTCAGTTACAAAGATGGATTTTTTCCCCGTTGACAGTCCCCCATGCTCAAGTTATCCTACTTGCTCTGCAAAAAACGCTACAGTTAGGCAAATGAACTGAATTGTTAACGTCTTGATTAACTAATGAGTAACGAACCATCGCAGATAGTTAAGCTATAGGATTAATGAATAGAGCATGAGTTCACACTTCACAGGATTCATCCAAATAATATAATCCTAGTCATCTCTACACTCAGACAGGCAGTAAATCTAAAAATTCTTGCAAAGGATTTGACAATTGCTCCTGCTCATCCAAAAATTACGACAAAACTTCGAAGTGATTGTGACACGTAAACTGAAATACCATTCTGCAAATAGTAGTTTTATGCTACATACTCCAACCGTCCCAGAAAGAATGCAATTCTAACGCAGTGTCACGTTCTAGTACCTTAAGTTTGACCAATTATAAATAAAAAGTATCAATATTTATAATGTCAAATAAATACCATTAGATTAAGTACTAAATGTATTTTCATAATAAATTAATTTAGAGTGATAAATGTGAATACAATTTATTAAAAACTTGATTAAACGTGAACTAATTTACGTGGCACGTAACCTATAGTTGCATTCTTTTTGGGACGGAGGTAGTACGTTTTAAGGTGAACTGAACCCTAAATGGACCATTGCATATAGTTATGCTGCAGAACATTGATCATGAGTATTTAAAAACTTTAAATAGATCATGAGTTGACAGGATTCATCCAAACAACAACTCAACAAGCCAAGTGATACCGGCTAGTACACTCAACACGTACACAAGCAGTAGCAGTAGATAACCGCAACAACAGCGTGGCCAAACTTTACCTGACCACTGCATATGATTGTGTTTCCATGACGTTAATCTAGGCTTGCTAGGGGCACACTGATGGAATCCCGAGGCGTGCCAATGCGCCATGGCCATGGTGTGTCAGTGTTTGTCTGTCCAACGCAACGCAACGCATGCGCCAGTGACCTGACCACTCTGTGTGATCAGGATTGGAGCAACACATGGCACAGTCATGAGGGGAGACAGGTACCAGGCGTCAGCAATTTTATTAGATTAGACGACGCAGGATTAGCCTCGGAGCAGACAGGGGTGACACTTGATTAGGGGTAAGAAGGATGCCCATGACAGGCGCGAAAAGGGAGCATTTAACTAACGCCTTGTTTAGTTGGACCTCAAAGTTCAAAAAGTTTCAAAAAGTTGCTACTGATAGCACCTTCGAATGTTTTATTTGACAAATTAAAGTGTCCAAACATAAAAACTAATTAGGTTTAAAACGTTAAATTGCAATTTCCCACCAACATTTTGAACATAATTAGTCAATGTTTGAACACTATTTGCCAAATAAAAACGAACGTGCAACAGTAACCCCAAAATCCAAATTCACCCAACTAAACAAGTGCTAAAGGCCAAAGTGATGAGGCAAGAACTGCATAGGCCTGGCCTGCAACTGCAAGCCTCTTTCTATCTTCAAGCTAGGAGTACTCCTAGTACCTACCCAGCCGGGGAGTGAGGAGGCGAGGAGCTCAGTGCCCCAGTGTTTGATGCTGGCTGCTGCTGCTGTATGTATCGTGGATTATTTTCTGTTCACTGATTTGATGTGAGAGAAAAACATTGTTTCCAGCTGAAAATTTACGATCATTTACGAGCAATCGAACCGGCTCGTGGGACGAGGAGACCGGGACTGGCAGGACAGAGCTGCAGCTCTCGCAGCCTTGCAGCTGCAGGGCTGCTGCTGCTGGAGTGGCAGACTGGCAGGGCAGCAGGTCAGCAGCGTGGAGGCTGGAGCTTCTTCAGTTCACCAAAGACCATCACATCGCATCGCAGAACGCAGATCGCACCCCACCACCACCATGGACCATGGTCAGATACAGTTCAGAGGGCAACACCACATCCACTTCCACTGTTGTACATACTCGGACCACACCACACCACACCAGCACAGCACAGAAGGAAATGGGAGCGTTGCCGGTCACTGTAGTGGCCGGGATCAGTCCACAGCCTGGCTCTCTTCAGTTTCAAATGGACACGGCAGCAGAGCAGATTGAGGCAGAGGATCATGTGGTTACACTACACTACAATACACTACAAGCTGTCACACATACTACGCGGGACCGACCGTATCGTTTGACCATGAACTCATGCAGTCATGCTTGACGCCATGAGGTTTCAGTACCTGCTCTCTAGTGAGGCCAACGCAAAACTCTTGACTGCTGGTAATCAATGGTCAATGATAAAAGTCTAAGACCCAGGCCGGCAGGCATGTCTAAAGTCTGAACAAAAAGGAGACTCTATTCTACTCCAAGCTGCCAATTCATTTCATAACCCTAGTGCTTGTTTTGTTTCGCATCAGTTCTTTAAGCTGCGTGGGTCGTTGATGAGCTGCACACAAAGACTAGCACGGGTAGGAAAGGAAAGGTAAGGTAACACACGCCTACGAACCACAAAAAGTGGATGGAAATGAGCCATCATTTGTTGTGAGAGCACACTGCATACAGGTGCCCACACACGCTACTCCTACAAGCAACAGCTGCAGCAGTGGCAAAGAGAGAAATGCAGCAAAGGCGGAAAGGCAACGGCATGCCTGAGCAAGAAGCAAGAAGCAAGCAAGCATGGAATGAGAAGGTGAAATGGTTTGGTTTGCACAGGTTTTACAGCCACAAGAATGCAAGGCCTCACCCACAATTTGCATTTGGGGCATGGAAAATGCTAGAGGGAAGGCAAAAGGCATGGATTCGAATATATACTGTACATGTCTTGTCTGTAAATTCTACCCCAATGCATAGCCCAATGATTTTGACATGCAGCCACTTTGCCCAAATCTGTGAAACTCGCGGAGACATGGATTGGAAGTAAAGTGTGTTTCATCGGATGGAGAGAAAGGGCATTGTCCATGACTCCAAGTTCTTCCTCTTTTCAACCTTTGATTGTTATCCCTCCACTGTGTAGGAATTTTTGTGAAAGGGAAAAAAAGCTGCAGAGCCTGCATCGGCATTGTAGGCCGGTGCTTCTGCTCCAGCTAGCTGCATTTGCTAAGCTGAATATGCTAGGAACATACTCCTACAGTACGTGGTAATTACCAGCACAGCTGCACAAGGGACTCTATGCTAATAATCCTTGTTGTATCTACAACTTTGCTAAACCTGTCTTTGACCAAGTTTCTTGCACAAATGCACAACCAGAGAAGCAAACAAACAAGTGCTGTGTTTCCTAAGGCAAACAGAGCATCAAACAGAGGAAACATCAGCCAGATGACCAGCACCTACAGACTGCGTGGTTGAGAAAACCAGGAAGCGATCAGACTGATACAGGCATGCAGCATCTCAAAAAAAAAAAAGAAAAGATGCAGGCATGCAGGATATCTGAACCCAGCTGACCAAGCTAGCAGAAGTACCAAACAAAAAGTGCAGTGCCTAACACACAGAGGAAGCAGCAATTAACAATAATCAGGTAAAGTGCTGCTACTATTAAAACCATGTGCCTTGTCTCGTGACACCAAATGTCTCATATTAAACTGAAACAAACACGTCCATTCAGGTTCCTAGAACTAATTGGGTATTAGTTATAGGTAACAACCAAGAATTAGAATGGTCGTGCTAGTGGTGCAGGGGCGGAGAAGAAGAGATACCTTGGTGTCGTCGATCTCAGGCGAGACGGGTGGGCTGTCGGAGAGCGACCCGCCGCCGTTGAGAGGCCCGCTGCTGTGGGAGAGCCGGCCGGAGGTCAGCGGCGACACTTCCTACGTTCAGGTTCAGCCAAGCGAAGCAAGAAAATTAGTCAGCCTCAAATTCAGCACACCAGTCGTCGTCGGAAACAAGAATCGATCGTGCAACAGGAGTTGAACATGAACATCAAACGTTTGTCAGTTCTTTCTGTTTTCGGTTTGTTCGTGGAGAAGGAGGAGAAAAAAATGGTGAGTTTTTGTCTGGTTCTTGTTGTCCTCACCTGACTCTTCCAGGAGTACAGGCAAAGTCAGACATCTGATAGTGGCATTAAATTTCAATTAAAAAGAGGGAGCAGCAACAGGGGGGATGCGAAATGGAACAAACATTCCGGACCAGAAGAAGTACGGCTCGCTAGTGCGAAATGGAACAAACATTCAGGACGAGAAGACAGAATCGCGCCAACCAGAATAGAAATAGATAGACAAAGTGGCTTCAAAGAAGAACACTGCCTGCCTTGAATTTATTTCTGTATATAAAAAAGACCGGATTTTTGTTCGTTTATTAAAAGAATGAGGAAAAAGTGGCGGAGAAGGCACGCACCGACGGCGCCATGATCCGGTCCAAGACGAGCTGCGAGGTGGCCGCGGACGCGAAGGAGAAGGAGGTCCCGGAGGCCGGCGGCCCGCCGGCGCCGGCGGCGGAGTCGGCGTCGAGCTCCGCGGCGACGTCCTCGGAGATGGCGGCCACTGCAGGCGCGGGCGCGGCGGCGAGCGCGCGGGAGACGTCGGCCGCGGACGCGCTCCAGGAGCGGGACAGGAACTCCAGCGGGTCCCGCGGCGGCTCCGGCGGCCGGAGCGGGAGGTCCCCGCCCCCGCCGCCGCCGCTGGCCGCCCTCCTGGGCCTGGCGGCGCCCGCGTCGGTCATGGGAGCCGGGAGGGAGGAGAGCGGCGGTTGCTTGCTTCTCGTGCGGGCGTTCGCAGTGCGCGCGGTCGTGTCGCGCGTGGGGCTCGCGCGCGCGCGGAAAGGTGGTGGTGGCGCCGAGCGGAGCGGACTGCGGAGGCGGAGGTTGCTTTTGGGAAGTGGGCGTGGGAGGTTTTATAGAGTGTGAGAGTGAGTGTGGTGTGTGGACTGTGGAGCCTCAGTCCTCAAGGTCACGATGGAAGTGTGCATAAAGTTTTGTTTCCGTATTTTTTTTACTCCTCCTTTTTCAACTGCTGCTTCCTCGTAGGGCAATAAATGGCATTTCCCCCTAACTTATCAGTAAATCAAAATTCTCCACATCTATGTTATGGTGATCATAAGATGGATCTCATTCTATGGCCTTGTTTGGTTGTTGTTGTATTAAAAAAATAACAGTTTTAGAATTATTGATGTGCAAAAGTGGTTTTTAGAAAGAATACATCTAGAATGGAATTTTAAAAACTCCAAAAGATTGTAGAAAAACTATGGTATTCAAAACTATAGGGTTTGTTGCATCCAAATACTTTATAACACTATGAAACCATAATATTTCATAAACCTGGTATTTTTTCTAAAACTCCAAAAATACTGTGTATCCAAATTGGGCTTAAACTGCAAGCTATCACAAAGTTACAAGTACTGATCTATTACTCTCTCACTTTTGTTTTTTCTTGGGCCCTATTTGCATTGGCACAGCTTTAGCCATACCGGTAGAGTTACTCATGAAGTTAAAAGCTAAAAAAATGCTTCACCAGTGAAGCGGAGCTGTGACAAATGGAGCCTTCAACGTTTAGTTAAAATCTCTAGCATCTACAACATCAAATTGGTCTTAAAATATTAATTAGAAAACCAAAATGACTAGTGTCTCACTGTCTCCGTCAACATGCTACGTCACTTGGCTTTTTTAGTTATTAGTAGGTTTGACACACTTTTTGGCTGGCCCAGCTTCCTGCTTGTCTTGGCCGATGTCTGCTGCATCAGGTGAGCCGCCGTATGAACGGGCGGATGGTCCAAAAGTCCGGTCGTTGATCTGCACTGGGGCTCCGCAAATAAATCTCACTAGCTAGCTAATCGCCATGACATATTTGTTTCTGTGCTGCTTACTAGTAGTACTGCTAGGACCAATAATCCTGCGTAGCGTAGCATCTGTTTTAGAAGTTGGTTGGGCTATAAACAAAAAAAGTTGCTGGGAAGGAGTCAAGAAAGTCGTTGTTAGTTGGTCTTGTTATTAGGATGACCATTCTTATCCATGCTGCTGATGCATGCAAGAACACATCGCGACAGAAACAAAAAAAAAAACAAAGAAAAAGACGGCAGCATCTAATAAGAAGGTTTGGGAGGAGTGGAGGCCGGTCTGAACTGAATGGATCTTCAAACAGTATTGGCAGCTCTAGCTCTGCAGACTTTAGACAGTATACAGGTCATGCTCAAGCACTACGCCGGATTGTATTTGCAGCGGCGGCTCCAGATGGTCCGTAGCATCAGTTCTAGCAGCCGTCTCTATTAAATCGTGACTACAGACCACTGGTTTGAAGGGGCGGTTGGCCAGCCGCTCCTATAAATTGATCAATTTGTAGGAGAATTTTCAAAATTCATAAAAAAAGACAAAAAAATAGCAATTTTTTTAATCCAAGGAGGTCCCCACCAACAGCCACACACCCACGATTTTTGCACACTTTACGTCGGCCGGGTTTCGAACGCACAACTTCTCCCTCGCATGCAAACTCCTCTATCACTGCACCTCACGGATCACTTATGTCTACAATCCATTTTGGTTCCTCACATATTATATAAAACTGAGCATAAATTGATTGTTTGAGGCCCTAAACTACTTCAAATAAAAAAGTTGTCAACTATAAAGTTTAGAACTTTTCGAGATCTACAACTTTCATTTTGATAGTTTCTCCATCCGAGGTCACTTATAAAATTTGAATTTCAAATTTAAAAAATTCGAACGTAGTTTTCCATGACAAAATGATTTCAAATGAGAAAGTTATCAACTATAAAGTTTCATAACTTTTCAAGATCTACAACTTTTATTTTTACTGTTTGTCCATCCGAGATCATTTAAAAAATTAAAATTTTAATTTTTTGAAAATTCAAGCGTAGTTTTCCTTAACCAAATGATTTCAAATCAAAAAGTTGTCAACTACAAAGTTTAATAACTTTTCGAGATCTACAACTTTCATTTTGGTTGTTTCTCCATCCAAAGTTGTTTACAAAATTTAAATTTTAGTGCTTAATTTTTAATAATCGGCGTCTATTTGTAAGAGCAGTTCAATATTGAGCCGCATCTACAAATCCGATTTATAAGAGCGGCTGGATATAGAACCGCTCCTACAAATTAGGTCATTTGTAGGGTGGCTGATAACACCAGCCATCCCTATAAATCTATTTGTAAGGATGACTTATTTGATAACTATTTATAGAGGCGGCTCAATATAGAGCCGCCTCTAGAAAAAAAAAAGAGGCGTTGTCACAAATCATTTCTATAGTAGGGAAGGTGGAGGCATCTGGAGCGACCACGGACGTGCGCACGTTTAAATTTGAGATGCATGCATGCATGCTCGGCTTGGATGATCACGCTAGGCTAGCTCCAAAACAATCTGGTCTAATTAAATTGTGCGTGGAAGCTCATAATCGATCTGCTTCTGGCTAGTTTAGGGGCCTGTTTCGTGTCGCGTTGTGAGCTGTTTTTTTTTTTGCCAAACTCATTTTTAAAATAGCTTTATAGGTAAAACTATTTTTCTCCTCTCACAAAGACATAAGTTGATATAAAACTAAAAATAGTAGCTTATTCTAGCTTCATCTCCCACATGTGGAGCCCACTGTGCAAAAAAAGACTCCTGCTGCCCAGTGCACAGAGAGAGAGAGAGAGAGCGCGCGCCTCTGCGGGATGGAGGCACGTCGGGGCGCGGCATGCGTAGCCCACCATGGTGCCGGAGCGCTGCTCGCCGAGGAGGCGTGGTGCGGCCACAGCCGGGGAGCAAGGGCACGGTCGTGGGGACGCGGGGCGAGGGAGCGGCCGTCGGCATGGGGCTGGCGCGGCCGCCGGCATGGGATCGAGCGCGTTCGCTGGGCGCGGCCGCGGGACCGGGCGTGGCCACAGCGTGGGTCTTGGTGCGTCCGCCGACGTGGAGCAAGGCGCGGCTGCCGGCGTGGGTCTGGTCGCATTCGCCGACGCGTGGCAAGGCGCAGCCGCGGGTGTTGGGAAAACGGTTCCCGAACATGTTTAGGAGAGGAGAGTGGAAAGAGGCGGCTAGGGTTTGTAAACCAGAGTTGGAAGGGAGAGCCCCCCTCCCCTCAGGTTCTTGGCATTATATAGGCAAGCGGAAATTTATAAGTGACCCCTCGGTGGGGGTGGGTTTTACATGCCACTCCAATGACGTTAGTTGGGCCTCTTCTAGAGGACTTGGTCCATACGAATATGACATGTCCCAACAGCAGGGATGCGGGGCGAGACATTGCGCAGTCGAGGAAGAAAGGTGGAAGGAGAGGGGGAAAAGAGAAAAAGATAAGGGCATTGGAGTCTTTTTATCTTTTTTTTCTCTCAAGTGAAGCTGATTTTGCCAAACACTTATTCTAAAATAGCTCAGCTTCACTAAAAAAGTTGCTTGTGAAGCTATTTTCTAAAAAAAAAATAACTTCACAGGTGAAGCTGAGCTGTACCAAACATGCCCTAATTAGGGGGTGCTTGGATTCACCTCCTAAACTTTAGTTGTTGTCCCATCGGATATTTGGACACATGCATGGAGTATTAAAAATAGATTAATTATAAAACTAAATGTACAGATTGAGACTGTTTTGCGAGACAAATTTTTTAAACATAATTAGTCCATGAATTGACAATGTGATGCTACAATAAACATGTGCTAATGATGGATTAATTATGCTTAATAAATTCGTCTTGCGGATTACTAACGGATTATATAATTTATTTTTTTATTAGTATCCGAACATCCTATGCGACATCCTCACGTGACAACTGCTAAACTTTACTCACTGTGGCCCCGTTCGCTTGTCTAAAAAAAAGAAACCAAAACACTATAGTGGATGGTTGTGTGAGAGAGAAATACTGTAGCGGCTGATTGATGAATAGTATCTATGAGGAAGAACATCCTTATCAAACACCCCCTTAGTTTACTTCACCCAAAACTTGACATAAATTTGAGGCTTTTACTTGAAAAAAATTCAAACTGTAATAGTACAAATTTGGCAAACTTTGTCCAATCGTGGACCAACTAGGCTCAAAAGATTCATCTCGTGATTTCCAACTTCCTACATTTAATGCCCAAAACTTTGATATGATGGAAAAAGAGTGAGATACTGACTTTGAAGGGAACTGAAAAAGGCCTGAGATACTGACTTCCTGAGACTGAGAAAGCAGCGGTGGTAGCTGAATGCATGGAGACTACCTGTCCGTCCTTCAAATGTGACCCATGTACAGTGGAGAGGCCCCAGGTCGGCAGGTCCTACTGCCTGCCTGTGCCTGCTGTAGCTACGTACTACTACCACCACCAGGCATGTGGACCAGTTGATGCTATGCTATTGCTATGCCACGACTAGGACCGTCTCTGCACAGCTGCACTGCACAGTGCACACTTGGCATCGCGACCTACAGTGCAGCGTCTCTTTCTCTGGTCCTCTGCCAGGTGGGCCCGCCCCGGTCACTGGCCGCCTGCTTGCTTGCATTGGCTGGTGCGTGCTGCCGCCGCGTGGGTGCGGGTGCTGTTGCTTCAAGCTAGCAGGGTCTCCGTACGTCGCGGCGTCGCCTGCTGATATGCCTCAAGCTCAACTGTGTGTGTTGTCTCATTCCGGCCGGTCTTGTTGAATATGCGGTTCACTGGTCAATCGCGCCCTCCGTTTGTTTTCTTCTACCCACCAGGCCGTTCGATCAGTCGGAGGAGACCGAGACACAGACACAGCAAAACAGCATGACGCAGCATCACCTATTTCCATTACGATCAACTGTGGATACGATGCATGCATGGTCTGTTGGTTCGTTACGTTCTTGCAGCTGGCTAACCGCAGTGCCTTTTTTTTTGTTTTTTTTTGCGACCTGGTGGTTTCATTCATCGATCAATCGGGATTACAATATGAAACTAACAGGTGATCTACATGGGTTGGGGCTAGCTGCCACTCACACAGCCTATTATTACCTGAAACTTGCTTAGCTAGTACATGAGCTACTCGGTTACAAGAACGACTTGTGGAAACCACAGAAAAATCAACAAAACTAGAGCTAATTTCTCAAGTTTCTCTAATGATGGATGCAATCCGTGAATGTTGATTGGCGCCCTCCTTCCAAAGCTTCACAAACTCCTAACTATCAGTCTCCAGAATAAGTCGTTGCACCCCCTTGCCCCGAGCTAGAGCAACACCATCCCGGCAAGTCAACTGTGAAGCTCGACTGATTTTGGATGATTGAATAGTATTCTGTGAGAGAGAATAAGCTGAAACAAGCTGAAACAATCCAAGACCGTACCAGCCGAACACGCCGGGTCAATGCATCGAGGCCATGGGGGTACCATCTCACCTGTCCACCAACAAAGAGACCTGCATCGTTTCGGAGAGCTACCCCGGACGCACCTTGCCCTTGGTCTAGGTAAAAAGCACCGTCTGTGTTACATTTGAACCAGCCTGCCGGCGGCACGCGCCAACGCTGCACACTATTTCTCTCCTTCACCGGTTTCATCGGCTTGTTCATATTCCATAAGTCCAGGGCTGTATCAAGCGACCACCGAACCGCTGCGCTGACTGGTTTGTGAACATCGCCATGTCATCGCTGGTTCCGTTGCATCCAAAGTGAATACATGCCGATGATGAAAATGGCCCGCTCCTTGTCATTGCACAGTTCATCCATCAGCAAGTCACTTGCCCAAGAAACCGGATGAAGACTCGACAGCTTCACCCCTGTAATTATCTTCACCTCTCGCCAAAACATCTTTGCCGTAGTGCACTCAGTAAGTATGTGCTTGATTGATTCTTTGTCAACACCGCACAACTCACAAAAAGGCCATTGGCTCAATATGTCTCCGATGTAAGATCTCCTTTGCTGGAAGGAATTCGTGTACAACTTGTCACCTGAAAACCTTGACTTTCGGAGGTACCTGTAACTTCCAAATCTTCTTCCAGGAATCATCGCCTGAGCCACTCGGCATCTCCTCGACCATTCATCGCATACAACCTTCAATAGGCCGACTTGACTGAGTAGATACCATGCTTCTCGAGCTCCCACGCCCACCAATCCTCATCTTGTTGTCGTATAGGAATTTTGAGGATAGCTCTTGCATCGATCGGGAGAAAAACCTCACGTATGAATACCTCATTCCAAACCCCCGACTCAGTCATGAGTTCACACACCATAGTAAGTGCCTGGCCATCTCCAGGAGTGATCGATCGAGCATCAAAATGTGCAGGTATCCACCTGTCCCTCCAGATGTTGGTCTGCTCGCCATTCCCAATCCTCCTGATCAGGCCTCTTTCCATCACTTCCCTTCCTGCTAGGATTGCCCGCCAAGTATGTCTAGCACGCTTTCTCCTGGTGCTGTGCATAAAATCACCGTCATGGTAGTACCTTCCCTTCAGCACCCGTGCGCATAGACTATCAGGTCGCGTCACCAATCGCCAACCTTGTTTGCCCAACATTGCTTTGTTGAAGAGATGTAAGTCTCATAAACCCATGCCTCCAACGGATTTGTGCCGAGTTAACCGATCCTATCTCAACAATGAATATGTCTATTTTCACCTGAACTCCCCCACCAATAATTTGCAATTGTTGATCTCATCTTTTTGCACGTCGTCTTGGATAGAAGGAAGCAACTCATAGAGTATGTAGGGACTGCCTGAGCCACAGATTTAAGAAGTACCTCATGGCCAGCGCAGCTCACTTCCCTACCACTCCAAGTACCAACCAGATTTTTGATTCTTGTTGCCATAAAATCAAAAGCCTCAGTAGATGATCTCCCAACCGCAGTTGGTAATCCCAGGTATTTGTCAGACAAAGCTTCTGTTTCAATGTGCAGCTCATGCCTAAATTCTTGCTTCACCTGCTCATCACAATTTGAGCTGAAAAAGACTGCCGATTTATCCTTATTCACCATTTGACCAGACCCCCGATCGTAGGTCTCCAAAATTTCCTATAATTGAACTGCCCCTCTTTGCAACGTTTCTGAAAAAACGATACAATCATCTGCAAAAAGAAGATGCGAAACCCAGGGAGCATGGATTCCCACGTGAACGCCCCTAGAGAGATGCATTGTGCCGACCAATTTCAGTAGACATGAGAGTCCTTCGGCACAAAGGAGAAACAAATAAGGGGAAATTGCCCCCCCCTGTCGAATCCCCCTAGAAGGCTAAAAGACAGCTGACAAATGCCCATTAACTTTAACTAAAAAAGAGACAGACGTCACACATTTCATGATCAGTGCAACGAACATCTCATGAAAAAGCCCAGCTTCAACATAATATCGTTGAGATACTCCCATTCCACGCGGTCATATGCCTTGGCCATATCCAGCTTTATTGCACAGGCACCAGCTTTCCCTTTCTTGTGCTTCAGGTAATGAGTGCACTCATAAGCAACTAACACATTGTCTGTAATTAGGAGTCCGAAAACAAAAGCGCTTTGTTCCTTAGAGATTATATCATCCAGACAAGACCTCAATCTATTGGCCAAGACTTTGGAACAGATCTTGTAAATCACATTGCAAAGAGAGATTGGCCTAAACTGTTTCGTCTCTTGCGGATTCTTGACCTTTGGAATTAGCACTGGTAGTGATATTAACAGACTCCGGCATAACACCTCCATTCAAGAAATCCAGCACAGCTCCTGTGACACTTGGTCCTAATGTTTCCCAGTGGAACTGATAGAAGCCCGCTGTTAGACCATCCGGACCGGGTGCCTTGTTTGCACCCATCATGAACAACGCCTCCTACACCTCTTCTGCTGTGAATGGTCTCAACAGAAAGTCATTCATATCTGCAGTGACTTTTGTAGGAACACAACTAAGGATCGGGCCGGATGAAGCACCTTTTGCTGAATAAATAGCTGTGTATAAAATTCCATGGCCGTCACCTCTAGCTCCTCCTGAGTAGACACCACCGAACCATCTTCTCTTTTTAGAGCCGTAATTCGATTACTCTTTGCTCTCTCCTTCGATTTCGCTTGGAAAAAAGTTGTGTTACGATCATCCTCCTTGAGCCATTGAATTCGGGACTGCTGTTTCTCCATGCATTCTTCTCTTGACAAAAGTTCAGACATTTTCGCCATCAATTGCCTTTCTTGCCTTGACGGCCCATAATGCAACGACCGACGTCGCACATTCTCCAGCTCGCTGTGCATTCTTGCTAGCTCTTGCCGAACTGATCCAAAGGAGGATCTTTCCCACTCCTGCATCACCTTCGACACATGGCCAATATTTGCGACAAACTGGTTTAGACATGCCGGGGTATCGTGAGCACCCCAAGCCGACTCCACCATCTGCACATATGAGGAGTCCGCCTCCACATATTCTCATAGCGGAACAAACGCTTTTTCCTGTTTCTTCTCTGTACCACATGTGAGCACTCTAGAATCAAACAACAATGATCTGACTTTGTCGTTTGCACATGCCACACTTTGACAGTGTTAAAAAGATTTAGGAAGTCAGCGTTAACTAAACCCCTATCCAGCCAGGCCTTCACATTGCGCCCCTCCGGCTGTCGGTTGTCCCAAGCGTAGGGGATGCCAATATAGCCCAGATCCGTGAAGCCACAGACAGACACCGCATCACGGAACCCATCCATCTGCCTCTCCGGCCTCTCCAGTCCCCCTATCTGCTCACTTGCTACCAGGCCGTTCGATCAGTCGGAGGAGACCGGGACACAGACACAGCAAAACAGCATGATGCAGCATCACCCATTTCCATTACGATGAACGGAAATACTACAAAGCAATCAACTGTGGATATGATGCATGCATGGACTGTTGGTTCGTTACGTTCTTGCAGCTGGCTAATCGCAGTGCCATACTATGCCCCTCCTCCAGCCCATGCAGCGCAGCATGGGCATGCATGCATGTGCTCTAGTGGGGCCTCTAGCTCTTCAGTCTGCAGACTTGTATCTCCACGTCTGCTGTGTAGCTAGCGCAACACGTGATTAGCGACCTGCTTAGCTGCAGGCCAGCAGCATCTCCTTTTTTTCCTTTAATTTTGGATCGAGCAGTCAGCTGCCTGCCTACCAGGTACCAGCCCACGCTCATGAGAGCTGAGATCGAGGGACATGCATCAGTTAATTAGTAGTGTTTGATCTCTAAAACAATATATTTTTTTAGATAAAGGAATAGACACCCGGCTTCGTCTCACGGGACTAAGAGAATCAAACCAATTACTACACCATTTAAAATAAAAAAAACATAAGTATCCAACTCAAAACTCGATTCTAGCATTATTTGGGCATCGAAAGAAGCAAAGAAGCCAGTGCATTCCCCTAATAGGACCTAAAAAATTAGATCGTCAATTGTCAAAAACCATTCCATTTCACCATAATGTCCAACAAACGCCGTAGAAAACGATGTGGAACAAATAATAATGAGATCCAAACAATTAGATTATAGAATTCAACTATCTATCCCAAACCTACTATTTTTTAGGAGATCATCATCATCATCAGGGGGATGAACTATCCCCTGCCCCACCGAATGTCATTACCATAGATTTCGACAAAAGTTAGTAATCGTAGTTACATGTTGGATCCTGAGTCTAGAATTACAAAGCAAGAAAGGCGAGAGAAAGAAGGCACAAATAAACACCAACATGAACAACACCTCGTACAAAGAGAAACACCATCATCACTAATTAACAACCACAGGCCCGGAGAAACAACACAACTACAACTTCCCGACGGAGGCATGTTGATGAAAGCACTAAATATAGATAATAATCACTATAAAAATAGCATCCAAACACTTTCTCATTTTTAAAATCAGCATTCACATTCTACGTACGCTCACTATCTAGAATCCAACATACTGTCTGAATCAAGCTGGGCCCTTAGTATGGCCGTTTCTTATACTAATAAATATATATTTATATATAGGCATACATGCCGACCTCGATGATCCAACGACTACTGAACTGTTATAATCGAGACCCCACGTCGCTTTGGAAAACTAAACCTACACCTAATAACGTCCTATAGATGCGCATGTATTGCCTGCAGCAGCAGGGGGAATGTCGCGGAAAGCGCCAATCGGCCATGTGGGTTTAAGAAGGAAAGAAAGAATCGCTTGTTTCGTTTGGCGTAACTCCTGTTTATTACTGTACTATGAAACACCACTTTTGAAGCTCCTCATGTCTGGCGGCGTCAGAGGTTTTTATTGGAAGTCGGAGCTAGAGCAGCGTACACAGTTCATTATATTTATTAAGCTTTTCAGCTATAAAGACAAGAGCAAATTGCTGAGCTTCTCTGCTTTTATTACAAAGTGCAGCTCTTGGAGCTTTTATCAGCTTGGAGAAGCTACCCTGTTTGGAGGAACTTCTAGATTTTCGAGCTTTCCAGGAGAAGCAAAAGCTGCCATAAGCTTACCAAATGGTGTATTAATCTTAGTTTAGACTTTTGGAAATGAAATTTTTTGCTAAGGCGATGTTTTAGGCTTTTTTACGGAGGTGGTAGTGGTAAAAGTTGCATTGCTGTATTTTGGAAAATGAAGCGCGCATCACTCATTTGGGAACGCATAGAGTAATTTCTCAAGCTTGAAATAGGCAATCAATTGCCCATTGCAGGGAACAGCTCCACCAACGCAATTGCATGGTATATGCTTTGTCTATTGTGTGAGCAGTCGCCATATACTCAGTCCGCTGAGGAGGGGATGAGCTTAATTAGTGTAAAACAGTTGCCCCGCCTAGTGTGCCCGAGCGACGTGTCGATGTAAAATCATTTTTTTTTCTCGATTTTAATATAATAATACATAAATCTTTTGCGTATTCGAAAAAAAAGAAAGATAAAAGTATTTATTTGACCGGGACAGAACTAACGTGAAATGTAAAAAAAAATAACAGAGGAAATAATAATTGATGCGAGGGAATAAAGTTAGCCAGTAGTGGATGTTTGCACAACTCGTAACCAGCACTAGTCGTCAGTTGAGACGACAATTCACGAGATGGCGCGTGTGACTGCACAGGGCAATGCAACAGTGCAGCACGTGTGGAGTGCCGAGCTGGCATACGTTGCTCGCGGACCAGGAAAGGAATTCAGGCGCGTGCCCTGCAGCAACCACAACGATAATTGTATTCCAATTCTATTCTATTCTATTCTACTCTCTCCGTCCTAAAATATCGGTTGTTTTCGCTTCACGATAAACAACTTTGAAAAAAAATAATATTTATGGTACGTAATTGGTATCATAGAAAAAACATTTAAATTTAATTTTTTTAATAAATTTATTTGAAGATATAAATGTTGCACGTATTTTTTATAAATCGGGTCAAACTTATGATACGAAAACCGAAAACGAGGAATAATTTGGGACCGAGGGAAGCGCCATTCTGATATATGATGGAGAGCATCTGCATGCATGCCGCATACAGTATGCACGGCTGCGCGCGCTGGAGCTGCCGACCGGATCGTCGATTGGAGGGGAATGCAGTCATGCAGAATGCTGAATGCTTGTCGCGGCAAAGGCAAATCGTCCATGTGGATTGTAGGATCATATTCAGATTATATTGAATAATTAAGCTGCTCCTTGCCCACCTGGCTGCTAGCTAGCTGACCCAGAACTGAAGAAGCATGCCGCGGCGGCGAGCTGTTCCTTGTCGAGTAGATGCACTGTTGGAGAGAAGCTCGGGGTGATGCATGTAACATTAAGGTTAGTTTTGGGCTGCTCCGCTCTATGTTTTTTAGCAAACGATTTCAGCTCCATACACTCTATTTGAGAAAAAAGGTGGAGTTGTAAGAGCACCTAAAGAGGTGCTTTACAAACTCCAGTTTTTTATGGAGTTGCTCCACGGTGAAGTTTGTCAAGCAGAGTTTGTGGAGTAGTCCCAAACACTCCCTAAGAGACAGCATCTACGTACTCTTGGAGATGATACCCTATTCCTAATAAGAGCATCTCCACCTGATTGAGTAAGATCAACGTACCTGACGCTGCACGCTCATCTTGGCATCCCTGTCATCTCCGCCGGCGCCGGCGTCTCGCTGGTTGCCAACTCCATGATTGGCCAGCTTCATCATGATCGGACCAGTTTGTTAGATATTAATCTAGGGTTAAACACTTATACATGATTACTAGTTCCGATTAGGACACCTACTTAGACTTAAACTTAGAATTAGACCTCGGGTATTACCTTCGTTGGCGGATGAGGAAGCCATTAGCGATGACCTGTGCCTGACGTGATGCAGGTGTTGGTGAAGTTAGGTCGGTGAAGATGACGCCGTAGTGGTACTCCACTCCTTCCACTGAGCCACGGGCGATGGCCTTCCCTTTACTCCAGTGCTCAAGATAGATCGGGTGCTTAGGATTGTATGACTAACCTCACTCGTTCCGTTAGGTTACGAGAGGAAGGGGTCCTCTATTTATGAGCGCTGTGTAACGGAGGGGCCGCAACGGTGGGTTTCATTTGGTGACTCCGATCAAGTTGACATGTGGGGGTTTTTCCCTGTGGAATCGGTCATTTGACCGTTCCTGGGATCAACCCAACACAGCTAGCTGGCCGGGATTGAACATAATGCGCCGTCCGACCGTTAACTCCCAAGGATTTAATTTGATCGATCCGTCGATGATATTTTTGTGCAATGTGCATGCACGATGATTGGACTTGAGGATCGTCGTCCTTGCATTAATATATCGTGTGGCTATAGCACCGGGTTCGAATTCGGTCGCTGCCGGCTCGTACGGCCGCTCCGGCCGTCGCTCTCGTGCGCACGTGTGTGTGCCATGCACGACGCGTCCAAGTCCAGCGACCAATAATTCCGTTCATGGATGTGGACCGGACTCGGAGCCATGCTGCATGCACGGAGCAAGCTAGCAGAGCTTTCTTCTCTAAATGTTGCCACGTACACGTACCTGCTCTACGTACGTTTAATTCCCAACAGTACATAATGACGAGACGACCTAGACTGCACGGCATCCTGTAGGCCCGCCGGCCGCCGAGGTGCACCGGCAGGCCTCACTATTTGTGAAGACTTATGTACTCTATGAAGTCAAGCGTAATTGGGGTGAAATTTGACATAATGATGTGTATTAGTGTTTTGTTTTCACTTTGACTATACCATTAGGGGTTGGGTGGGGGGGTTCAAGACACGCGTCTTAAATAATTTTAAAATGAGAGCATTTGGTATATACAAGAGGCTTACTCTCATCAAGACCAAGACAAAAGTGGTCTCATTAATTGGATATGCTTGAACTCAAGGATCTCAAATAAGTTGGATTGAGATGAGACTTAAAACACACTGAAACGAGCAGTGAGATGTTCAGTTGAAGCAAAAAACCGAAACCAAGGAAATCGACACAATTTTTTTCTTCAGTCTTTCGATTTGCAACTAACCACTCGCTCGGCTCTTCATTTCTGAAAATCAAAGTTTTTATGAAAATCGAACAAACCGAACTAGACTGTTGGTTTAAACTGATTGCCCACTCCTACACTAGGGTTTGTGGAACAGGATCGTGTTTGTTACCATGAATAGAAACTGTTGGTTGGTTGTTTCTGATTTTCTATTCCTAGTTTTTGTTCGGAAACTGTTTTTTCCCAGTTCTGCTTGATGGTGTGTTGGGGAGAAAACCGGCTTGTTGGGAGGAGATGTGTAGTGGAGAGTAGAGAAAACTGGATGGATAGGCGATTTTTTCCCCTTAGGGATTTTTTTCGATACAACAATTCTCTGGCTTTGTTTAGATTAGGGTTAAGAATCAGTATTTGGCACTGTAGCACTTTCGTTTGTATTTGACAATTATTGTTCAATCATGGCATAACTAGGCTCAAAAGATTCGTCTCGTAATTTATAATCAAACTGTGTAATTAGTTATTTTTTTATCTACATTTAATACTCCATGCATGTGTCCAAAGATTTGATGTGATGAGAGAGAGTAAAAAAACTTACAATCTAAACAAGGCCTCTATAGAGATTGAGAGAGATTGAGGGGAAGATTGATCCAAAAGAGTCATTAAACTGTGCCAGTGGGTGACCGACCGGGGTAGACACCATCGTTTGCCCAATAAAACTCAGATCCTTTTTTAGTTTTAGAGATTTAAACTTTAAAACAAGAAGTTTTGTGAGCCAAAGATAGTGGTTGGCATTGGCGAAGGTACATCGTAGCTTGTGGGTGCAGATGCACCGACAAAAATTTAAAAACCTGATAATAAGATCAAATTTTGACCATGGTTGTAGATTACATTTTCACACCTACAAAGCAAACACATCTTCTCTAATTTGTTATAGCTTAGCTACTATAGAGTATAATGCGCCGACCAGCCATTACTAATTAACTCGTAATGATTCGATGGATGATATTTGTGCATGATGATTGTCTGGCTCGGTCGCTCTCGCGCGCACGTGTGCGATGCGCCCATGCTCCATGCATGACATGTACATCCAACGACCAAACAATCAATCCGTCATGTTCGCTTTGCTGAAAAGTCGGGCTGAAACATATCGTTCACTGATTTATTGTGAAAAAAATATTATTCATTCGTTGAAAAAGTATGGCTGATAAGCCAAACGGACGACGACCTAGTTTGGACGGCATTCTCTCCCCGTGTATGAATGATGTCGTACGTGTACCTGACAATGACATCACCACCGTTCGTCCTCCTCCGGTCTGGTCCTGTTCTAGGTCGCAAAACCCAAACTGTGTACGGCCGTAGGTACAACAAGCTGTTAGCCATGTCGATCGTATGTAGTCATCTGGAATCGGATTATTTGATCACTAGCCATGCAATTTTTCACGGTCAGCATATATTGTACGTCAAAAACGCTAGATTTCTGTGAATTCTCACCGAAATTTTGAGCCATGCATGTCTTTCTAGTAGTTACATACTCCCTCCGATCTCAAAAAGAGTACGCGTAGCATCTAGATTTTACTATATTTGATTAAATTAATAAAAATATTATCAATATTTATATCTTTGAATGGGTAGATATATATTTTGTAAATAATATAATAATATTTATGTGATACCATAGGTGTTACTATTTTTTCTATATATGTTTGGATAAATTTAAAAGTTATTGACTTCTTGGAGGCCAAGAATTACACGTTTTTGTATGACGTCGCAGGGAGTATAGTGATTGATCAGTCAGGCAGCCATTGCAAATGGGAAGTCGCGAGTCCATTTCCATCCATCACGGTATGCATGCGTACATGGTGACTTTTTTTTTGGAGGAACATGCGTACATGACATGCACGGTAGAGGGAGGCCGCGCCAGCGAAAGTTGCATCATGGAGGCCCGTGGGCTGCACTCCAATTCCTGTCGTTGCGGGCGTAAGTTTGCCGGCCCAAGTCACACACACTCATCGATCTCTATTTGGTCCTGATGAGTTCAAAAAAAAACTCTATTTGGTCCACCACCTTTCTCTCTCCCTCTCTGTCGACAGAATATCGTCGACAGTCCTCCGAGGGGTATCCCACAAAGGTAGATTGATCGGCAGAGAGGCGTGTAATCAAGAACAAGAAGGCAACAGAGACACACGAGTTAGACAGGTTCAGGCCATCAGTATGACGTAATACCCTACTCCTGTGGTCTGTTAGATTGTATTGGTTATCGTATGATATTGCGTGAGTTTGGAGGGGGGCCCTGCCCGTCTTATATAGTCCGTGGCAGGGTTACAAGTCGGTTAGATCTGAGAGATAACCGGAAAGTAATAACAGATTACAGGAATCATGAGATCATACGTATCCTAACAGATCTCGTAGTATCTTTAGGATATCTTCCTGGTGTTTTACGGGAGGCGCCGAGCAGAGTCGTGCCCCGTAAGGATTCATCTTGTGGGCTAGGCTGCCCCTGGGGGCGCAGCCCATGTGGTCTGCCGTAGGTATCCGGGGTCGTACCCTCCACAACTAGTCCCCGAGTGCCTTGTACCCGTTGTGCAACGTCGTCTTGAACTTGTCCGAGCATGTGCGAACAAAGCCGAGCAGTCAAACTCATGGTCCGACCACCGTGATGAGTTACCGAGCAGTTGTAAGCAGTTGTCGAGCAGCGTGAACCGTCGCCGAGCAGCGTAACCCAAGTACGGCTTGTCATAAGGGTGTAAGGAGCTCAAGTTCAGAAACGAAAATTTCTTCGCGGTGGACCAAGTGTGCCCACTTAGAGTCCGACCACGAGAAAAGGAGACAGTCTTCTTCAGCTTCAAGAGGCGCGGAGTCTTCCAGGATAAAGCAAACACACTCACCATGAGGTGAAGTGTGCCCACTTAGTCCCCGAGCCTGACAGTAGATGACATAGTCATGTGATGCCAGGGTCCAAAGTAGAAAATAGTAGAAGACCAGCCAAGCAGGAAGCCAGTCCCCGGGCATAGCTCCGAAATGAGAAAAAGCACATTCATCGCAAGGTGAAATGTGCCCACTTAATCCCCGAGCCTGACAGTAGGTGACGTGGTCACGTGGTGCCAGGGTCAGAAACAGCAGTCAACTGAAGAAAAATCCCAAATACTGTGAGGAACCGAGACATAATGCTGACGCAGTCCCCGAGCCACCAGAGGAAATCTAGGAGAAAACAGAATCGCGAAGAAAATACTGGAGTAATGGTTGTACAGTAGTAATTACTGAGTCGTAATGGTTGGTGGAGAAGTCAACGAATATTCGGCGAGCCATAACAAATTGCGGAGATAAATCGGCGATACGGGCCGCGGTTGCGCGAAGGCCCAGGTAACGGCCCACCTTGCTGTTGCGGAGAATTCGGAGAAGCGCAAATCGTGGGAACGGTTTCCCAAAAACCCTCGAATGCGAAAAGGTGGGGGGAGTGCTTTATAACTGCGCCGCCGCACCCCGCGCTCCCACCTTTGCCACTTTGTCATTTCATCTTCCTCCTTAGCCCTCGCATTTCTAGATTCGCATCCACACTTGCTTTTGCCACCAAACCCTAACCAGATCTGAGAGATGGCGCCGAAGAAGGGAGCTGCGAAACCAAAGAAGCCGAGCCCCAAGAAGGCGAGTGCCGAAGCCCGGCGTGATGAAGAGTGGGTGCCGTCGCGAATGGGAGAGGCGAAGCTCAACAGATTGGTGGAGGCGAGCGTTCTTCCTGACCGCGCTACCGTCGGATGGCGGCCGACCCTCGGTGAGCCCTTCCTAATGCCTCATACTAATGAAGTAGTGGTATTTGAGGATTATTTCTGGCGTGGGTTGGGATTTCCTGTCCATCCATTCCTGAGGGATCTGTTGGAGTTCTGGGTGGTTAGTTTGTGCAATCTCCACCCAAATACCATTTGGCACATCTCAATCTTCATCCATTTCTGTGAGGCGTATCTCGAATCCTTCCCCACTTCAACCTCTTCCACCACCTGTTTTGGCTGAAGAAGAGAGGCGGCAGTGGTTCCAAGGTGGTCGGCGGAGTGTACCTTAAGCTGCGCGATGGAATGGCGGGCGAGTACCTTACTGTGCCGCTGAACATGTCGCTGAAGGGGTGGAACGCCAGGTGGTTCTACATGAAGCAGAGCCACCCTACCATCCGCTGCGACGCCGACCACATTCCGGAGAGCCAGAAGAGCTGGTTGGAGCTACCAAGCAGCGCTGATATGTAGCTAGTGAAGGAGCTCCTTGGCTTAATAAAAGGCGTGAATACCAACAGTGGATTGGTGGCGGCGAGTTTATAGTGCGCCGCATCTAGCCCTACAAGGAGAGGGCTCACACGACCTTTGATTTCAAGGGAGAGATCGACGGTACCCAGGAGAGGACGGAGATGCTATCGAGGGACGTAGTGCTAGAGCAGGCTGTAGAGCTATTCGCTCCATTTGCCTCGTTCAACTTTCCAGGACAGACGAGACCCTTTGACTGCAAAAATCTTCCTCCTCAGGTAAATATCTCAATTGTGTGTTTCAGATGCTTTTTATCTTCTATCGTTGCTGAGTAGTGGACTGATTCACTTATGCAAAGATCCATTCACAAGAAAGAGCCGTGTACTTCTCGGGCGTGCCGAGGGGCGATTGGCCATAGGTGGTAGATGCCCGGCCACCAACGCAGCCTGAGGAGGAAGCCGTCAGCATCTCATCGGAGAGTCCATCCCGGGTGTCGGAGAAAATCTGGGGGAAGAGGGCAGCGGCAGACGAGCCAGCCCGGAAGAAGAGAAAGACGGCGGGTGCCGCTCCCCTCAAGCCGGGCGGCATCTCGCTTGGTGGTGACCAGACCACTCGGACGCGAAGGACCGCGATGTTCGAGTGGTCGGATGACGACGAAGTTCTAGTTGCTCCTCCACTGAGCACGAAGGCGCCTCCACGCAGCACGTGCGCGGAGGAACAGTCGAGGGGAGGGGATGAAGTTCCCCAATAGCGGGCGACGGGAGCCCCCGAGTAGCAGGCGAGGGGAGTCCCTGAGGAGCAGGCGAGGGGAGTCCCGAAGCGGTGGGCGGAGGGAGTCCTCGAGCAGCAGGCGAGGGGAGCCCCGGAGCGGCGGACAAAGGGTGTCCCCGAGCAGCAGGCGAGGGGATCTCTGGAGCGGCGGGCGGAGGAGAGGCCACGGCTGGGGGCCCGGGTAGGCAGTGCTGGTTCAGAAAGATCTATCAAAAAACCGCTACGTAAGTACCCATGTCTTGGAGTTATTTGGTTGTCATTTCCTTATCCTTTCTTGGCGATTGACGAGCTTATCTGAAGCAGAGCGAGGCGTATGGAGGATCCGGCCCCGCCCGTCCAGACTGACAAGCAGACAAAGGCTGGCCCTAGGGCGGAGGAGATGCCGGTGGACCCCATCTCGAAGTCCCCGGGTGCTCGGCAGCCTGCGAAGGAGTCAACCGCCGCTGCTAGCGGACTTGGTGACAACGAACAGTTGACACCGACGGCGAACGGTTCAGCGATGATGCTCGGGGCAGCGGTGGAAACCGCCAGGTCTTCAGCGGCAAATGCAGGAGATGCCGGTGCCGCACCTGAGTCTAGGGTGACAAAGCCGGTGGCGCCTGAGGAGCAACCAGCGCCTCCCGAGGCATCGCAGGGCGTGGTCGAACCCGCTATCCGGCCACGGTGCCCCCCCGGTGGTGCCTCCAGCCGTGGCGGAGGAGGACAAGGTGGAGGAGATCAAACAAGAGGAATCTCAAGCCCAGCAGTCTGAATCCTCCGCAGACGCATCGACGAGGTGGTGGTTGTTGAAGAGGAGGACACCACTAGGGAGCTGAAGAAACTGGAGTTCACCCTTACCGGAGTGATGAGACAAATCAAGGTCTATACTGCATCTATAATGTTCATCTTTGACGTTGGAGATTGTTCTTCTTCGTGATCTTTGTGTTTATGCAGGGGATAACTCAGACTGCCGAGCAGCGGCGCCAGCTGATAAAGAGGATGGAGCCCCTCGCCGAGGAGAATGAGAAACTCAAAGAGGCGATGAACCTTATGGAGAGAAACATCCAGAGGGCCCAATGCGACTGAGACCTTGCGGAGTCCAACGCGCGAGACCTGGAATACCAGAAGGGCGTCCTATCCGAGCAGTTGGCGACCGTGTCCGAGCAGCTGTGCGGTGAATCTGAGCAGCTGTCGAGTGCTTCTAAGCAGCTTGAGCGGAAGTCCGAGCAGCTCAGGAACGTATCCGAGCAGAAAGCAGGTACGGCGTATCGGTGAATGTGCTTTGTATAGTTGCATAGCCATATTTTTGGTGATGACTGTTGTGCTTGTAGAGCAAGATGCGGAGCTCAGGCAGCTACGCTAGGCCATCGAGCAACTCCGAGAGGAGAAGGCGAAGGAGTCAGGGTGAGCAGACAAACTAGGCGAGGAGCCAAAAGGTGAGTACTTCCTGGTCGAAGTTACTGTTGAAGTAGTTTCCTTGCTTGATGGTACCTTGTAATGCTTGCAGACTACCGTTAGAGGGTCAAGGCGCAGTTTGATGTGCGGTTGTAGGAGGCCAGGACCCAAAGGGACAAATTCAACACCGTAGTCGCCGGAGTTAAACCGGAGTTCGACTACGTCGACTTGGAGGCGACTCCTTAGCCTGACGGTAGGCCGCCGCGTTCGGACACCATCATCCAGAGGTGCAAGGCGGTGTGGGAGAACTTCAAGGGCTTCAACCGCGACGCCATTGTTACCGCCATTACTCATGCCCTTGTGGTGGTTCGGTCCCACTATCCAGCCGTTGACCTTCAGTGATAGGGGCTGGGCTCGCTGAAGGGATGGGCGAGGCGGATCACCAGCAGTTGGAGGAGGAGGTGGAGGACACGGCGAAGAAGCTGGCCGGCGACATCGACCTGTTCGGCGAGTTGGACGGCGATGGTGAGGCTCGGTGATATGCTCGGAGAATATTATCTATAACATCTGGAGAGGGTAGTTAAAGCATGCGAGAGCGCAAAAACATTTATGTATATGTATAAATGTTATAAAGTGCATATTTATGCAGTTGGCTGGTATTTGTGGTGAAGAATCATTGTAGTAATAACCCTAATGCAATTATACGTAGTATAAGTAGCGTCCAAGCAGTTAGTTCATTACTGAACTCTTTGGCCTTAGCTAGCCCATAGTCTATAACATCGAGCGCGGAGCCCGTGCACTTGTAGGAGGAACAGGCGTCACCAAGGAACAGTAGCCGACCACCCATAACGCAGAGCACGGAGCCCATAGCATGTGTAGGGAGAGATCAAAGATAGGGTCTTCTCCATAGAGCGCAGAGCGGAACGTGTGCTGCTCGGCGGTGGCGAAATAACTTGGAGATAAACGTAGTATAAGTGGCGTTCGAGCAGTTAGTTCTTTACTAAGCTCTCAGCCCTGGCTAGCCCATAGTCCATAACATCGAGCGCGGAGCCCGTGCATGTGTAGGAGGAATAGGCATGACCAAGGTACCGTAGCCGACCACCCATAATGAAAAGCACGGAGCCCGTAGAACGTGTAGGGAGAGATCAAAGACTAGGTCTTCTCCATAGAGAACAGAACATAACGTGTGCTGCTCGGTGGTCGGCTAAACATTTTAGAGATATGGAGAAACATGGTCGGCCATTTGGAGAAACCTATTCGGCGAAATACATTGGAGATTTGGAGAAACGTGGTCGGCGATTTGGAGAAACCTGTTCGGCGAAATATGTTGGAGATTTAAAGAAACATGGTCGGGGATTTGGAGAAACCTATTCGGCGAAATACGTTGGAGATTTGGAGAAACGTGGTCGGTGACTTGGAGAAACCTGTTCGGCAAAATATGTTGGAGATTTGGAGAAACGTGGTCGGCGACTTGGAGAAACCTGTTCGACAAAATACGTTGGAGATTTGGAGAAACGTGGTCAGCGACTTGGAGAAACCTGTTCGACGAAATACATTGGAGATTTGGATAAACGTGGTTGGAGCAGTTATGGCGATCTCGTACTAGAGTTTGTTAAGGATTAGCTTAGAGCTCGGCGACCGTAAATGGAGATCAAATCGTAATGGAGAAAAAATGGAGACAAATTATGGAGACCAAAACTTTATTCATCATGAAGTGGAGAGTACATATCTGGAGCGTTTCAAGGATAGAAACGTATAAGGTGCTCGATGTGCCATGAGTTGGGGACATCGATTCCGTCTAAGTCACATAGGCAATAAGACCATGGTCGGGTAACCTCTTTGACGATGTAAGGTCCTTCCCATGGGGAGGAGAGCTTGTGTATCCCTTCGGTTTTTTGTTTTCTGCGGAGAACGAGGTCACCGACAGCAAATAAACGACCTTTGATGTTGCGGTTGTAGTACCTCCGCAAGCCTTCTAGATATTTGCTGTGCGGACGTAGGTGATCAAGCGTTCCTCCTCAGCCCTATCGACGTCCTCTGTCTGAACAGCTGCGGCTTGCTCTTCATCATAATTTTCCACTCTAGGTGCTCGGAAGGCAATGTCCGCTGGTAGTATGGCTTCTGAGCCGTAGACCAAGAAATATGGAGACACACCGGTGCTGTGACTAGCTTGAGTGCGTAGTCCCCAGACCACAGCTGGTAACTCTTTGAGCCATTTGCCCGGATGCTTTTCTTCTTTCTGATATAGCCTCTTTTTTAGGGCATCAAGGATCATGCCGTTCACCCGTTCGACCTGGCCGTTGGCCCTAGGATGGGCAACGGAGACGTATTTGACGGAGATGCATCGGTCTTCGCAGAAGTCCCAAAATTGATGGCCAGTAAACATAGTTTCGAGGTCGGTGATAATGCTGTTCGGGAGACCGAATTTGTGGATGATATCTTCGAAGAGCTCGACTGCTTTCTTTGTAGTAGCCAAGATGAGCGGTTTATACTCGATCCACTTGGAGAACTTGTCGATGGTGACATATATGTACCGAAAACCACCTGGCGCTGGCTTGAAAGGCCCAATCATATCCAGTCCCCAGCATGCGAAGGGCTAGGAAGCTGGGATGGTCTGCAGTTCTTGTGTTGGCACGTGTATTCGCTTGGCGAAAAATTGGCATCCTTCACAACATCAGACGAGGTCTTCTGCATCGGAGATGGCCATGGGCCAGTAAAAACCAGCTCGGAAAGCTTTGCCGACCAGGTTTCTCGAGGCCGCGTGGTTGTCGCAGGAACCAGAGTGAATTTCGAGAATTAGCTTCTCTCCCTCTTCTTGGGTGATGCATTTCTGCAATATCCCTTCCTTGGCACTTTTCCTCATCAAGTTGTCGTCCACCAGCACGTAATGCTTGCTTCGATGGATTAGGCATTCGGTTTCGGTCTTGTCGATGGGTACTTCGGCGCTGGTGAGGTACTTGATGAACCATTCCTTCTAATCGGCGGTCGACGAAGGTACCGTAAGTACTAGCTGCTCGGCTGGGGGAACTTCCTGAATTTCCTTATCTTCTTTAATGGATGGCGCCAGAAGATCTTGAACGAGGACCCCGCGTAATCATGGCGCGAGAGGAGCCTAACTTGGATAGGTGGTCGGCGAGCTGATTTTGATCGCGTACCACATGGTGGTACTTGATATCGTAGAACTTCCCTTCAACCTTCCTGATTTCGGCGTAATATGCATCCATCGTCTCACTGGAGCAGGACCAGTCTTTGTTGAGCTGGTTGATGACCAGCGCGGAGTCCCCGTATACCATGATGCATTTAACGCCAAGCTCAACGGCTATACGGAGTCCATGGAGACATGCTTCATATTCGACGGCGTTGTTGGTGGTCGGAAAATGTATCCAGAGAACGTATCGGAGCTTATCCTTGGTCGGCATGATGAACAGAATGCCCACACTAGCACCATTAATGTTGAGAGTGCCGTCAAAGTACATTACCCAGGGCTCGGGGCAAGTAGCGGAGATGGGCTCTTGAATCTCCGTCCACTCAGTGACGAAATCAGCAAGCACCTGAGACTTGATGGTAGGCCAACTTCTGAATTCGATGGAGTAAGTGCCGAGCTCGATAGCCCACTTGATGATGTGGCCATTGGCCTCTTTGTTGTGGAGAATGTCCCCCAGAGGGAACTCAGTGACCACTGCGATCTTGTAATATTCGAAGTAGTGGCGGAGCTTGCGCGATGTAATCAGAATGGCGTATAACAGCTTTTGCACCTGAGGATAACGAATTTTAGGGTCATTAAAGACCTCACTGATGAAGTAGACCGGACGTTGCACCTTATAGGCGTGCCTGGCCTCCTCGCGTTCGACCACAATAGCTGTGCTGACGACACGAGAAGTAGCGGCGATGTAGATCAGGAGAGTTTCGTCTGGTCGTGGCGCCGTCATGATCGGAGGCTTTGTTAGGAACAACTTGAGCTGCTCGAAAGCTGTGTCTACCTCCTCCGATCAGGAAAAGCGCCCAGAGGCCTTGAGGAGTTTGAAGAACGGTAGCCCTTTTTCACCGAGGCACGATATGAAGCGGCTTAAAGCAGCCATGCAGCCTATAAGCTTCTGTATATCCTTGACGCATGTTGGCCATTTCATGTTGGTGATGGCGGAGACCTTGTCGAGGTTGGGCTCGATGCCACGTGCGCTGACGATGTAGCCCAAGAGTATACCAGATGGAACTCCAAAGATGCACTTTGAAGGGTTCAACTTCCATCGGTAACTTTTCAGGTTGGCGAACGTTTCCTCGAGGTCGGTGATAAGATTATCGGCGGTCTTAGACTTGACGACCACATCGTCGATGTAAGATTCTACATTGCGGTCGATCTATTGATCGAGGCACATCTGGATGGCCCTTTGATAAGTCACCCCGGTGTTCTTGAGTCCGAAGGACATGGTGGTGTAGCAGTACGCACTGAAGGACATGATGAACGATGTCTTGATCTGGTCTTCTTCCTTGAGGGAGATCTGGTGATAGTTAGAGTAACAGTCGAGGAAGGAGAGCAGTTCACAGCCGACAGTGGAGTCTACAACCTCATCTATCCGAGGCAGACCGAAGGGGTCTTTAGGGCAGTGTTTGTTAAGATCAGTGTAATCAACACACATTCTTCATTCTTTATTCTTTTTTGAACAAGAACAGGGTTTACTAACCACTTAGGATGATACACTTCTTTTATGAATCCGGCAGCTAGGAGCTGTTTTATTTCTACCCTAATAGCCTCCTTCTTGTCTGGCGTGAATTGGCGGAGTTTCTGCTTGATCAATCTAGTTCAAGAAATGAAGGCTTTAGTTGTATTCATATGAGATAATACTAAAATGCATGTGCTAGCTTCTAGAAAGAAATGATTACCACTTCTAGCTCGAAATCAAGATTTTGTCTACCCTGTCAGTGTTTTGCCATATTTTCTGATAATCTCATATGAATTCAAAATTAAAAATTATCAATCCTAAAGACAAGTGACACATCGATAGGAACATGGAAGTGCACATAGTTCGTAACTTCGTATGTAAGAACTTTACCTTACAATGGTACAAAGTAAGAGCAACCAAATTACGACCATAGTGAAGGAAATAAGTAAACAGACTATAGAATTAATTGACCCCCAATGATTCTCAAACATATAGGCTCTTCAAATTGCAGAACAGAAAACTTCCTTGAAATAGCTAGCCACGAGGGGGAACCAAGATTAGGAGCTAAATTATTTTATTACATAATCGTTGTTGATAATTAGCTTAAGGATAGAAACTATTACATTAGTCTTCCATGTGTGTTTTCAAGGAAGAAACAATGTTATGTATTAGTTCATTGGTTGGGAACAAAAGAAAAAAGGGTGTCCTATGTGTCTCCCCTGTCATACCGACTCAGACACTATCTCATAATCAATCTATCTAATTTGATTCCTCCTTTACATAATCGAAACCAGCATAGCACATTCAGAACAGAAAAAAAATCAAAACCTGCTGCAGCACAGAGGAAGGCACAGTCAATTGAGGGCAACACAACAGGAAGACAAAATTACCGAGAGCACAGAGACATGGACAAGTGATGTCTCAACTGACCACCCCTTCTCATTCAGCACCTGAGTGATCATAGCCATAAGCTCCATCACTACAAAAAAACCCCAAACCATCACAAGAGTCAATTAGATTGACAGATTAAAAACACATAAGCAGAATAAATGAAGTTTCTGACACATTGGATGATTGGATAGCTGGATCTTCAATCAATTTGACTTAACTCTAGATGCAGTAATGATAAAGTTCAAGTCTTAATCTGTGATTGATAGGACTTGATGCCCTACCGATGTTGTTGTGCAGGTTATAGGGGTGGAAGAGGGGAGGATGAGGTCTGTACTCTCGACGTTGGCGAGGGGCCGTGGCGGCGAGAGCGGCGGCTGCTGCTGCAGCCCTAGAGTTCACGTAGCGCTACAGTAACACGGGTACTATTCACGCGAGGGAGAAAGGGCAGGGATGGCTGGCTCCCAAGGGAAGCCAACAACTTAATTGTTGCTTTCTGCTTAATTTCAATCATCTCCGATTACAAGTATTTATCCTTCCCTATAGATGCTATAATTAAGAAACTATATCTATCTCTAAGAAAATACCAAATAAGCGATAAATTGGGCCTCTAAGCCCCTTAACAGACCAGCCCCCTAGCCACTATTGGGCCTGCGCCTGGCATAGGGGATGCCGGTCATAACATCTCTCCCCGCCTATGCAAACAACTCGTCCTTGAGTTGGAAGTCGGGGAAGTGCTCGCGGAACTCGTTAAGAGTCCTCTAGTGGTATGGCCGTGTCCCCGTATTCGGCGGGCGCGGCGTCCTCCTCAATGTAGTCCCCGGACTCCAAGTAGAAGAGCCACTAACACACATGTCCAGGGACATAGGGCTCGTCGCAATTGTAGCATAGTCCTTGGCGACGACGTTCTAGCTGCTCCGCCGGTGTAAGGCGGTGAAATAGGGGCGCCGCGAGGGCCGCATTGGCCGCAGCGGGGACCTGCCCCGCTTGGGCCGCCCCGGGTGCGCGCGCCGAAGGAGGCCGACCTTGACACGGAGCCGGCGCCAGCTGCATGGCAGCCGCACGACGCTCGAACGCCCGAGCGTAGTACATGGCCGTCTGGAGGTCCGGGGGGTCGCACATCTCCACGTTCACCCGGATATGATCCGGAAGGCCACCAACGAAGAGCTCGGCCCGCTGACCCGTGGAGACGTCCCGGGCATGACATGCCACCGCCTAGAAGCGATTGGCGAACTCCTAAACAGTGGAAACAAACGGCAGCCGACCCAGCTCAGCCAGCCGACTCCCACGGATCGGAGGGCCGAAGCGCAGACGACACAGCTCCATGAAGCGCTCCCACGGTGGCATGCCCTCGTCCTGCTCGAGGGCATAGTACCAAGTTTGGGCCGCCCCCCAAAGATGATAGGAGGCGAGCTAGGTACGGTTGGAGGCGAGCGTGCGCTGACCTCGAAAGAATTGCTCACACTGGTTGAGCCAATTCAGGGGATCAACGGAGCCGTCGTATGTGGCGAACTCCAACTTGTAAAACTTGGGCGGCGGTGGGTCCTGTGTGGCGGCCGAGGGCGCCACGCCCATGCTGTCCAGCGAGGGCAACGCGGCGGAGAGCGTCGGCATCAGGCTACCGCCGTGGAACAGGGGGCCATCCACCCCGCCGTAGAGGACGCCCGAGGCCGGGCGCCGCCAGGCGCCTTGACAGCCCTGGTGGTCGGTAGCGGCGGTAGGTGCGGCTGGGTACTAGGCGCCGTGTAGATGGGTTTCGATGAACCGGTGATCCAAGCCAGAAGCGGTGACGGCGACGGCGGGAACTTGATCTGCTGGATGGGAACGCCATGGGACGGCGGCGGAGCGGCTGGGAACGAGGTCGTCGCAGTCTCGTCGTAGGGCATCCCATACTGGTACGAGATGACCGGCGTCGTGGTCGTGGCCGAGGGCAGCGGCGGCGGGGGTAGCTGCTGTTGGTGTGGCGGCAGAGGTGGCTGCTGGGGCTGCGGCTGGGCGCATAGGGCCCGATGAGGAAGGCCCTGATGCGCCCGCCATGGCCTGCCCTAATTCTGGGATTGTGGCCGTCATCTGCTCCAGGGTGAGGAGGAGGGCGGATGGCACCGGGACAGAGGGCACAATCGCCCCTGAGGACGCCAACGCGCCTGCTGTGTGGGGCAGCAGGGCCGACGAAGACGCTGGTGGCGGCGGGTGGGTGTACGGTGGCGGCGGGTAGGAAGAACTCGGTAGAGGGCTAGACATGATCAAACCAGAGATCTCTGATACCAGATTGATAGGACTTGATGCCCTACCGGCGTTGCTGTGCAGGTTATAGGAGTGGAAGAGGGGAGGACGAGGTCTATACTCTCGACGTCGGTGAGGGGCCGTGGCGGCGAGAGCGGCGGCTGCTGCTGCAGCCCTAGAGTTCATGTAGCGCTACAGTAACATGGGTACTGTTCACACGAGGGAGAGAGGGCAGGGACGGCTGGCTCCCAAGGGAAGCCAGCAACTTAATTGTTGCTTTCTGCTTAATTCCAATCATCCCTGATTACAAGTATTTATCCTTCCCTATAGATGCTATAATTAAGAAACTATATCTATCTCTAAGAAAATACCAAATAAGCAATAAATTGGGCCTCTAAGCCCCTTAACCGACCAGCCCCCTAGCCACTATTGGGCCTACGCCTGACATAGGGGATGCCGGTCATAACAGTGATGCATAAGCAAAAGAAGAGCTACTTCCCTGCAAGTAGTAACTGGTTATAGTCTTTACAGTAGTTTGTGATCCTGATTTCTCTTTTCTTTCTTTTTTTCTTGTAAATAACATGACCTCTTTTAAACAATGTGTTAATAGTCATGCTAAAATGCTTGATATTGGTCAAAAGATTGGTAATGAATAATACTAAAGTGCCAAAACTACCACAACAGAGTATGTTAATTGCACAGCAGAGGCATATAGGACCTTCTAGTTGAGCAGTCACATGTTGCTGCTTATTGAAGAGCCTAAGACAAAGGGTTTCCTATCAGCACACATAAATTAGTAGTGGAAATAAACAAATCAAAGGAGCAAAATTAGGATAGAAAAATAAGAAATCAAAGCCGAAGCAATTCAAGAGCTGATGGCTATCATTGCATTTACCAACATTCAAGAGCTTGGCAGATTAATTTCAGAGCTGCGATAGACACATATCTTAATATTGAAAAACACATAAGTATGAAATCACATAAACAACATGAAGCTAGCAAGCATTGCCGCATCGCTCAATTAGCTGAATTCATAGTGTAGTCTTCTAATTAGATAGCTTTTGCTCACAACATGCATCGACTCCATAAAAAAAGTGAGAAAGAGATTGATCATACATATTTGGTGCTTTTTTGTATTCTAATTGCCATTAGGCATCAGGATGAGGTAGGCGCACCTACTATAATACACAATTGTTAGTTCTTTCTCACACCTGCACAAAATCGTCAGATCTATGTGCAAAATATAATAAAATTTTGGGGATTCAGATATAGCTAGGGTTAATAGGCACCTTGCACACGGGTACTCAGTGGGGAGTTCATCGGAAGGAAAACAACATCAGGAAGATTAGGAAGCAACACGCCACAAGATCCACTTGGGGGTGGGGATGATGACTGAAGGGGTGGAGTCATGGTGACGGCACCACAAGGACTTGACGATGAGGACGGGGAAGGGGAGCAGCGGAGGAGTTAGGCTGAACATCGACGAAATGGGCAGATCACGCTCTCGCTGGCCCCCCCGAGAGGAGATCGGGGGCAGAGAGATCTAAGAGCGTGAGGGGGCTCAGATCTAGATCTGCCAAGGACAGGGGGGAGGAGAGGGGAGGGAAGGGTGGATCGTAGGGTGGGCTCACCTACGCTGTGTGCTGAATGCAAAATCCGGAGGAGGAGGAATTGGGGATCGGGGGCGAAGGAGACCTGAAGACGGGAGGGGGATATTAACGCCGCGCTTCATGCCGGCTGGCGGGGTGGGAGGCACACAGGCAGGCATGAGCCAGCAGCGAGGGACCGGCTGGCACAGAATGACGTGATGGGGGGAGGAGGTGGTGGAGAAAGGCGGGCGCAGCCGCCGCGCCCGCTCGCGCCAGTGCCGCCACCGCCCTGTCAGCATCGAGGGAGAGAGGGAGCGAAGAGGAGAGAGACTGAAAGAGGAGGGGGAGACAATTTTCCTCAAGGTGGCCGCTATATATACATCGGATATTTGTAGGGGCGGCTGGTGATTCAGCCACCCCTACAAATGGACACAACAGCCCCTACAAATCGACCCATTTGTAGGGGCGGCTCGTTCACCAGTCGTCCCTACTATGCCATTTGTAGGGGCGGCTGGTCTCGTGGGTCCCGAGCACGCCCACTGTAGGGGCGGCTCCATCACCAGCCACCCCTACAAAAAAATTGTCTCGTTGCTACAAATGTTTTTTTGTATTAGTGCAATAATATAGTCTGCACTCTCTTTCTCCATTCTTCCATATCTTCTGCCTACTCGGCCCGAGCTTTGACCATAGCCACCTATCTTCTTAATCATCGCCCATGCTCCGCCATACGCAATGAAACCCCCTTCTCTCGCCTCTAGGTCAACAGCTTAACCTGTCCCATCTTTGTGTCTTCGAGTGCATCTGCTACTTGAACCTTAGTGCCACTTCCGCACATAAGCTCGCTCCATGATCCATTGCCCACGTATTCCTTGACCGCCCCTCTTCCCACAAAGGCTATCACTGCCTTGATCTCTCATCACGCTGCATCATCATTTCTCGCTATGAGTTCGATGAGATGTCGTTTCCCTTCTCCTCTAACTTTATAGGCCAGTCTACCTCAGCTTCGCTTAACTTTCAATGACAACGATGTGGTCGCCCACCCTTCAAGGGTGCCATGCCCACTCAGCCCGGCGGGCATGGTCTCATGCCCCTGTTTGGTTCCCCCATGGCGCGTCTCCCAGGGATGACCCCAGAGTGATCGCCAGCGGTCCTCCCACTGTGCTTGCACCACCAACACCGCCCATGCTGCCACCGCTGGGTCATTTCGGCCATGTCTACATGTGGCACAATGCCCCACCATCGTCGTACACCGCCGCCACACCTCTAGCACCTTCAACACCACCAGCGGTTAGGGCTCTGGGTGCGCCACCGCTGCCCCCCAGTGCTACTAGGGACGCCACCACTGCCACCTATGCCTTCTGCAGCTCCGGTAGTGGGACGGGCTGTGGCGAGGCTCCAGACAAGCGCCATCTAGCCGGTCGACTATAGTAGTGCCTTCATCTCGACCGCCGTCGCCTCGCCCCTAAACACCAACTATCGCACTGCTCTAGCTTACCTGCAGTGGTGTGCGACCATGGCCAATGACTATTGGGCACTCATTAATAACGGGACTTGGCGTCTCATTCCCCGGCCTCCTCACACCAATGTCATCACCGACAAGTGGATCTACAGGCATAAGTATCACAACGACAGGTCGCTTGCCCACCATAAGGCTCGCTGGGTCATTCACGGTTCCTCCCAGCAGCACGGCGTGTACTTCGTCAAGTTGTCAAACCGGTCATGATCCGCTTCGTGCTTAGCATCGCCGCCTTACGGTCGTGGCCGATTCACCAGCTTGACGTCAAGAATGTCTTTCTCCATGGCAGTCTTGAGGAGACCATATACTACCAATAGCGTCCAAGCTTTGTCGGCCCCTCTATACCTGATCATGTTTGTTTGTTGTAGAAGTCCCACTATGGCCTGAAGAAAGCTCCTCATGCGTGGCACCAACGGTTTGCCACGTATCTTCGCCAGCTCGACTTCACGCCCTCCGCTAGGGATGCATCTCTCTTTATTTATAAAGATCGAGATACCATCACCTACTTGCTGCTCTACATCGACAACATCGTCCTAACGACCACCTTACCGGACCTCCTACATCGTATCACAACACGCATTAGCTTAGAGTTTGCGATGACTAACCTCAGCGCGCTCCATCACTTCCTCAGCATCTCCATCACGTGCTCCTCCGATGGACTATTCATCTCGCAGCGCCAATATGCTATTGAGCTTCTCCAGCATGCTAGCATGTCAGAATGCCATCCCATCATGACACCGGTGGACTCCAAGCCCAAACTCTAAGCTACAAATGGCATGCCCCAGTCACTGACCCATCCGAGTACCATAGCCTCACTAGGGCGCTATAGTCCCTTACTCTTACCCACCCCAACCTGGCCTTTCTACTGGTCTACACATTAGCACTAGTCCTATCTAGTCTCTCACAACATATTCAGATGCGGACTGGGCAGGGTGCCTCAATTCCTGCCACTCCATGTCGGGCTACTGCGTCTACCTTGGCGACAGCTTGGTGTCTTGGTCGTATAAGCATCAGACCACTGTCTCTCGCTCCAATGCTAAAGCGGAGTACTGTGCTCGTCACCGAGTGCTACTGGTTGCACCAACTTCTCCAGGATCTCCATCTATTGCTATCCTCAGCCATGGTTGTCTTCGGTGACAATGTTAGTGTTGTATACATGACAGCTAACCCCATTCATCACCGCTGGACCACGCACATTGTGATTGATATTCACTTCATCCGCGAGAAGGTCACGCTTGGTGAAATTCGTGTTCTACATGTGTTGTCATCGCATCAATTCACGGATAGTATGACTAAGGACCTGCTTGTATAGTTATTTACTATTTTTTAGTCCACTCTATACATCCATGAACCTCATGCTAAAACAACTAAAACAACGGGGTGGGGGTGTTATATATATATATATATATATATATATATATATATATATATATATATATATATATATATATATATATATATATATATATATATATATATATATATATATATATATATGTGGGTCTAATTGTAGTTTTACTCCGTGCCTGGTTGTACTGAAGTGCTTAGTGACTATATATATGATTGCCACCCAACCCAAGGGTGTGAGGTGTTTTGCTATTGTCTACAGAGATAAATCTCTCTTTCTCTCTGAAAAATCTGAAATCAAACTACATATGTCCATGTCACCACAAACTAAACCATGCTTCTAACTTCTAAGCAACTTGTTGTTAGTTGCAATAGTGACTACAGCTCTAGGGTACATAAGATTCAAGATAAGAATAGTCCTGAGAAGATTCTCCTTACGATTGGGGTTCCTGAAAAACTCTAACCTTGTCAGCCTGCAAGAGGTTTTTATGAACAATAGAGCTGGGGCGGTTTTCTAGCATTCAATTCCCATATGGCTAGTTTCCAAATAATGGATTACTACAAAACAACAAACAAATATATTATCAGACAATCACAACTATTCATAAAAGATAGTTCAATAAAATAGGTATCACATGCATAAAAGACAATCACAACTATTTGATGGATCACTCCAAGATAATACAACTGACAGATATAAACAAATACTAAATTTGATGTTTTCACCCACTTGAGCTCGGGATCACAACATCACATATACCCAAGTTGCATAACTTCACCAGCTTCGACCTTGATCTTTGAAACTTGTATATGTCATCAGTAATCACCACTATTTTATTCCCGGGGAGAGTAGAATTTAGCACAATGGTCTCACTTCTATCGTACCAAATATAGAATGTTGACATATACAATCTGTAAATATTTGTCACTGGCTTTGGCTAAAGTGTGAATTTGCGATCTTTTCTGGCCGAGAAGTTTTAGGATATGGTTGTGGTCGTGGTATTGGTTGTCTATGCTTCTGAGACCTAAACATTTCCCAGATCTTTTTCAATAGGGGCATTGAACGAGTTTGTTCTGATGGAATTTTCTTTACAAAACTAGAACAAGAAAAACAGACCATCTCATACTCATCAAAAGAATTAGAACAGAAACAACAAAATGTCAAAACGGTAAACAAAATCTCTAACTTAGAACCAATGTGACTCACCTAGAGCCAGTAATCTCAAGTGGGAAATCTACACCAGCCACATGACAGAGACCAGACTGAGGCCTTCTTCGCGACCACGGCCACCACGGTCAAAATGGGCTTAGAACCGTGGTGCACGCAGCCTAGATGGCGCCACCATACGGTCGATCCTCTCATCTAGGATGTCGCACAGGTCTCCTCCTCCCCTGCCACCGTGGCCAAGGCCTCCAAACCATACTCCAACTTCATAGTCGATCAAAGAACAGCGGGTTACGCAACGATGTTGTCGATTTGTGTCCATGGATCTAGAACTCATTGATCTCCTCACCCTGTGCTTCTCTGCTACGAAGGAAGTGGGACTTGAGGAGTACCCCACGTGACGTTAGGCCCTGATCCACCAACTCTATTGAATGTTTCCTCGAGCACGTCGAGGAGGCCCCCTCCTCCCCTGCCACCGTGATGACGGCATCCATCCCATCCTCTTCCGCCGTGTGCCCCCCCCGATGTCGCCTAAACCAACCATGGCGGTCTCCTCTTCACGAGGTAGAGGCAAATCCTTCCCGCCACCACAACCCTTGCTCTTCTTAGTGGAACCGACGATCTCCACTTCATGAGGCGGAGGCAAATCCTCCTAGCCACCACCGTTGCAGCTCTTGGTCTTCTCGGTGCAAGAGGAGGCGAATCCTTCCCACCACAATAGCCCTTGCTCTTCTCGATGCAACCGCTGGTATCCGCTTCACGAGGCGGAGGTGAATCCCCCCTACCACCGTGACCACAACCCTGGCTCTTCTCGGTGGAACCGGTAGCCGCAACGATCGCCATTGCTATAGTAGGAGGGGGTTTAGAAGCGGGATTTAGACGAGGGTGAGGAAATGATTTTTTTTATTTGGGTGAGGGAAATGGTTTGGATGCTAGAGGAGGTGGTTATGGGAGTTTTTTTTATGCGAGAGAGAGGATACAGGAGGACGTCTATAGGGAATCGATTAATTACAAGCGACCCACGAGGCCTTGTTTGTTATAGTCAGAAATGACCGGGGTTCATGGCCCAATCCATGGCGTGGAAGCAATTTTGGCCCATGGGGGAACACACGTTTGATTAAGCCCGGTGAAGGTTGTAACACAACATATTGGCCTTTTACCTCACTATGATCCATGAACTCATCCTTGTGTGACCTCATGGAAGCAGACCTAGGTTTACTTGCAAGTTAGATGTGGTACAAGTTAAGCACATTTGCCATTGAGATGCTATCTGTTTATGTGTGTATTTTGTGTCATTCGGATGAACGATGCAATGCATCATTCATATTGTGTGCCCTATTGTGTTCTGGATTGCAAGTGTGCAATTTAGGGCCTTTGGTCTAGTGGCAGGACTGCTAGTGGATGCTACCCACTAGAGTTCAAACCCTGGTGTTGCATATTATTTTCTGATGAAAATTTTTCCCAAAAAAAGTTTACACGCACTTCGTGCGCGTTTGGTAGTACTCTATGTGTTTCCCGCAAACTGGAGGCTAAAGCCTCCCAATTTCCTTTTTTACGTGTGCACATATGGTGTGAGTGTGGAGTGTATGGATTGTGATTGTCCTGTTGTGCCCTCTTAAAGAAAGTGCAGAAAAGAGTGCAAATCAACATGGAGATTGGATCCCACCGAAGTACCGAACAAGGACTCAAGGAGAAGTTCTTCCATAGTAAATCAGCTTGGGGATTGGATCCCTAGCTACCAAACAAGGCCTCAAGGAGAAGTTCTTCCATAGGAAATCAGCTTGGGGATTGGATCCCTAGCTACCAAACAAGGCCTCAAGGAGAATTTCTATCATAGGGATGTGGCCTCTGATTCCTGAATAGGGCATTCAAATCACGGAACACACAAATGTTTGGGAGGATTCACATGGATCTTGTCCATGTACTTTTGCTGCAATGAAAGCAAATGCTGGAATCAAGATCTCAGGTCCCCCAAAAGACAACATATAGCCATCGGATGGGGAGGGAAAGAGTCACTAATGTGCTTAAAATGACTCTACTATCCAAAACTCTAAGAGCATTTTTACCAGATATCTTATAATATCCACTATCCTTTAAATTAAATAAGAAATATAACAGCTGCAACAAATCTCCTATCACATCTCATATCCCTATATCCTATAGAAGATCTCCTAAACCCACCACCGTCTCTCCTAAATAAAGGGGAGACCTCTCCCTCTCCTAAATCAGGATGAAGTTTTGGCAATATACTAGAGCAAAGGTCTCTTATATCCTAAAGTTACTTTTGAGAAATCTCCTATAACTAATTGTAGAGAAGGAATAGGAAATCCGGTGAAGATGCTCTAAGGGAGGAGTTTTTTATAGGGAAAATGCTATTTATCATATGGTTGATTTACCATTCTTGTCATAGGACGTTCAAGGAGCACACCGGATTCCCAAACCCCTCATCTAGGGAGGTCGCCAGCTGTGGGCAGAGGAGGTTGCTCGACATCTTTCAAAATCTCAGATGCCTATAGTTTAGGATATATGTTTTTAGAGGTAATAGGTACGTGCCCGTACGTTGCCACGAGCAAAATAAGCATAGAACCCCACATTGAATTCAATATGCACTAAGCATTGAACCCGAACTATAGAGTGAAACAATATGCCGTGCCCATGCTCGGTTGTAATGCTTGAATACCTTTCTTTACCACTGAGCCAAATAGAACCATGATATTGTGCTGCTAAAATTCTGAAATTTATCTAGACTCAAATAAAGAACCTATGCTCACCACATGATTGAGTATCTCACGCTTCACAAACTGAATGATGTCCTTTCCCAAGAAAGAGATCAAGGTAGAGAGAGAGAGAGATATGTTTGTTTTTGTCTCACTGCAGGAGGGAGGGAGGGAGGAGAGAGAGAGAGAGAGAGAGAGAGAGAGAGAGAGAGAGATTGTTGATTTCGGTAACAAAGGTGACATCCAAAATGAAAGGGTTTCCTGAAATTATCTTGCAAGCCAAGTTTCAACCAATTTGACAGATACCTCTAATGCAACTCACGGTGATTCTGGTGAGAGATGGTAAAGTAGATGGCTTGCCAGTACCAATGGAAAGAAAACTCATGGAAACCCTGTAGTAAGATGGAAAAAGATAAAGTTGGTCTAGCCACAGTAAACCTAAAGTCTACAAAATTATCTCAAACGGTTGAAAGAATTGAATTATGTACACATATACTATGCAATTTCTGAGGACTGGAATTTTTAATCGCATAGACAACAAAATGGATTAATTCAAACCTCCCCCTCTGGATGCTCCTTACCTGCATGTATTATTCACAATCCAGTATTCGTTGAAGCAATCATTAAACTAAAATATCAAGTCACCTACTTTTTCTAAACATTTTTTCTAATGATGACCATGTATCACTACAAAAATAACCATTATTGAGTACGGACAGATGCACCTTAATTTGGAAAACAAACAAATGAATAACCTAGAATTCAAAGTAGACATAATGTTACAACTATAAGCCATGATGAGAGCTGGGACAAAAGTGCTAGAAATTATAAGGGTTACACATCAAGATCTAATCGCCTAGCTTCACAGTAGAACACCTAGGTCATAGCAGATTAGGGATTTCTATGCACTTAAGTCATACCTTAGATCGGAGATGCCCAGAGGGCCGCTGAAGACCCGTGCCTGCTTGGTGGAGAAGCAGGCGAGGTGACGAGGCCGACGGTGGCGAAGACGCCGGCATAGGGTGGCCGGCGGCTTATCCTGGTTTCAGGAGATGCACCGAGCTAACCTTGACTGGTAGGTTGTTAGGGTGACTAATCATGGTCTTAACACTAATCCACTTAGACACCGTGATCCCTTTCTTATAGCTCAGGCACCCTTGGGACCAGGCCGTTAGCCTTTAGTTTCATTATGTCCATCGGTCATGGACCGTTAGTGGACCATTAAGCCCCTAATGACTCGGACTAAGCCGAGATCGTTCCAACAAAAAGTGCTGTCTTGCTGGACTTGCTGGATACCCTACTAAGTGATACATTCGGTTTCAGTAGCCAGCAACCTACTGTGCTCTCTTGCTGGACACCCTCTCTGTGCAAGCACAGAAAACATAGGAGAGGTCGGAGCCTCGGAGGTGATGGCAATGCTATGGAAGACTAGTGAAGACCAATCATTCATACTAATCAAACTGAAGCGTGACAAATAGATTAGGCCTGAGCAAATTATAGCCTCGGTTCTAGGTGATAATGTGAGCTTTCGATGAAAGGCATTTTTGTGTAGCATTGGAAGTAGCTGTGAAAAATCCAGAGGTTCAGAAATTTTCACCTGTGCTTCTCTATGGAAAATGGGGGCAAAAAAGATATAGAAGTTTGTATTTGATCAACAATAAAGCGTACCTATGTTTATGCAGATGCAAATGCAGAGGTTCAGTTCATCAATTTGCTCAATCAATTAGTAACACTCCTATTTTATACGAAAAATGTATCACACACTTGGTGAATCCTTTGATCATATATTCACACTGGTTTTTAACAAACCTTATCAATTTGTCATGAATGGCCAGAAGGAAAGAAAAACAAAATACTATAGACCATGTGGAACGCACATTTCCATAATTATTTATAGTCATTATTCATTTATGCAGAAACATTTCAAAGCTACAAAGACCTACAAATTGTACAACTAAACTATAAAATATAAGAACCAATTAACCAACAAAACATAGGATTTTTAATTGCATTATTTTTCATGTAAAAATATTTAGCTAATTTTTTCAAATTTATTTTTATGAAGTTTTGGACATTTTTAAAAAAATTATAGTCCAATTTACCTCCCTGAAATTTCAACTTAGTCTGATTTACCCCCTTTGATGTGACCACATCAACAAAACCACCCATATGCAAAAATAAACGGTTATAAAAGTTGAAGGGGTAAACAAAATTTGGTTTTGTAGTTTAGGAGGAAAAATCGGATGACCATGGTAATCGAGGGAGACAAATTGGACTTTGTAGTAGAAGATAGAAGAAGAGAAGTGAGGAAAGGAGAAGAGACGAGAGGACTCAGCAATTCACGAACGGGACTGTGCTCGTTTAGAACAGTCTCATATATACATATGACGTCGTTTTCAATCAAAATATATACATATGACGTAGCCTATCACAACCGTACAATGTACGTACCGGACGTGAATGGCTACTTTTTTTTTTTAACTTTGTGGTCTCTATAGGTCGTGCACTCGTGCTGGAAACTGTACTCCTAATCCTAGGACCGTTTGGAGATCCATATCCACTTTGGGTTTGGAGGCCTCCATGAGTGAGCGTGGATAGAATCATGTGACACCACACCCTATGAGCTGGGCCCATTATCAGTAGATGAGCTGTGCTCAAATCCATACCCCCGCTAGAATTCTGATTCAGTAATGCTCTCCTTCCAGCATCTGTCCGTCCGATGCTCACGTTCGTGGGCCGCAATGCACGCCCAAACGATCCCCTAGTATCCACTCGCCTAACTCTCTGGACACTACAGTTTCTAAAAAAAAAACACCGCAGCAGAGCTCGGCCAGCGCATAGCTCGCAGCGCTCCACCCGCGCAGCTCGCGGTGACCGGCCAGGGTGAAGGCCGCCCGCGCACTTCTTGTGCTCCGGTTGCCCAGCTCACCGTGGCCAGGGGTGGAACTCACTCACGTGCAGATCACCACAGCCCGAGCGGAGCCCGGCCGCATACATCTCGCACTTCGCCTGCCAAGTTCACCGTGGTTAGGGTGGATCTTGGCCGCACGCAGCTCGCGACGGCCGGGATCAAACTCGTCCACACACAGCTCACGGGGGAGCTTACACCGCGCATAGCTTGCGCTCCGCCCGCACAGTGTGGAGACCCGCCGCGGCCTTCTCCGTCGGACCTGCCGCGTCCTTCTCCACGGGAGCGGCGATCTCTGCGCCACCGGCGAGCTCTACACCAGCAAACTCCACACGTCGACGAGCTTCTATTTTCCCAAGCAGCAAGGAGATGTTGCGCTGAAACCACATGTTGCAAGCGTCTGTTCCAAGTGTTTCAAAAGTTTTATAGGTATGTTGCAAGTGTTTTATATCGATGTTGCAAAAATAGATCGGGATGTTGTACATGTTGCAATAGTGTTTCAAGTGTATGTTCGAAATGTTTCATCTGTTTTCAGACGTATGTTGCAAATGTTTTATCTATAATATTGCAAAAGTAGATCTAGATGTTGCATATACATGCATGTTACGAGCGTATGTTCCAAGTCTTTCAGGTGTTTCATATGTATGTTGCAAGTGTTTCATCTGGATGTTGCATATATTTTGCAATAATAGCTACACACGTGTTTTCCTAGTGTCTCGTACGTATGTTGTAAGTGTTTCAACTGTTTTGGACATACATTGCAAATATTTCATCTAGATGTTACATAAGTAGATCTGGTGTTGCACATATTGCAGTAGAACCCACTTGCCGCAGCTGCCTGCTACAGCTGCTGGGCCCGCAGAGGGGGCGCGAGCGACAGACGCGGTAAATGGAGCTGGCGCAGATTGAGACGAGGCCCGCATGGATGCGCGCAAGCGTGGGGAAAACGAAGCAGCGTGGGCCCCACGATGAAGCAGTCGTAGATGTGCTGACAGGCGCAGCAGCATATATACGCGCAGACGTCCAGACGTGAGCGTCCGTCCCGATGTCCTGGCGTTATTCTGATGCGGTGCCATGGTATGCTATTCTGCTCCTTGAGTTGGCCTGCTATGTCCTAGCATCGCTCGCGGATCGACACCAAGTGCCACCTCGTCTGTCACCGGGTCACCGCGATGGCGCGATCGCCTCCACCATGGGATCCAACCTGCACCCGAGCATGCACAGAAGGACTCGGTGAAAACGAATGTTCCACAGAGGCAGGAACCTCTCGTACGGTCCCATGGGTCACCCGGTAAACCAGTTTGGAACACGAGAAGGGGGAAGGAGGTTGGTTGAATGAATTTTTGGAAATTATATCTGAACAGTGAACAACCAACACATGTATCTGTCACTTGGTCACTTACCATGCATGCGGAAGCATGTCGGGTCTTGCCGTATTGGGATTTGGAGGTTTCCTCCTACAGATTTGGCGATTTGCAGGGCTTGGATCAAATGCACGACGGAAGCAATCAGCAGCAGTCCCTGCCCTGCCCAGTGCCCACAGTGACAGTGTCCGTTTCCTACTTGCCTTGTACTGACAATCCATAAGGATGCAAACACATGTGCATACGGGAATTGGGTACTTGGGTTGGGCCAGGTTTGCATTGGATCACGCGCCCACTGCTGGCTCTTGTTTCCTTTTCCCCTCTCCTGATTGAGACCGTTTATTTGGTCATTGCTTCAATCATGTGTGTGCCTTCTCGTTCTGGAAGACGATAGACTGACACCGCCATACCGGGTACTACTACTTGTTGCCATGCCATTGCTGTAGCGCTGTGGACCACGGATGGAAGCAATGCAACTGTAGCGTCGGCAGCAGCAGCAGTGCCCCCCACATTGATCGCTCGCATCATCGGTCCCTGCATGCAGGAGGAGGTACTCAGCTACTCACTCATCACTCGCCACATGCAAAGCTCTGACCAAGTGGCCAGTGATCGATGGACCGTCCCTTAAACCCTACACCCTCCCTCCGTGGTCGGTCGGTCTGTGCTCGCTCTTCATCACGCCACTAACCGCTTTTGATTACCTTGTCATCCCATCTCACCACCTGATATAGGATAGGAGACCATAAAACTTTTTTGAAAGATAGGAGACCATAAACTGGCAGTTAGCTAGGACACTGATCGCTCCGTTTGTTCCCTAGTGTTTCATAAATCATGAGCCAATGAGCCATGCCTGTGTGTGTTCATGCAATCGAAGCTGACAGTCATTTGTGGGCGGTGGGTACAGAAATTGAAGGTGCCAGCTGTTGCTCGGAGGACTGTAAATAGTTCCTCACATGGCCGGAGCAGCAGGGGGACAGATCACAGACGTGTGAGGTAATGGAACAATCTTCTCAGTAACTTGCACTGAGGTCAGGTGAGGTGAGATCAGTCCCAGTCCCAGAGAGCAATGAGTGATCACAGAGCCGCCTCTGCTGCTCCATTCTGCTTCCCTCCGCATCTGCAGCAGCTGCCGGTGGCTGGTGCAGATGCATAATGGCGGTGGAGGAGGAGCGGCGGTGGTACGGCTACTAGCAGCGGCGGCGGCTGCAGGGTTGTTTCGTTCCTGGAGTAGTAGAGCGTCTTGGGCAGATGGGCAAGGCGGGGCGGTGGCTCAGGAACTTGTTCCTGCCCGGCAGGAAGGGGAGGAAGGCCATGGACAGGGCTGCTGCTGACGCCGACTGCCAGTCGGTGCTGTCGGCGCCGCTGCCCTCGCACTCGCAGGCCGCGACAGCGGCACCGTCCGGGAGGGAGAAGAGGCGGTGGAGCTTCCGCCGCCCGGGCGCGGGCGCGTCCGGCGGCGCACAGGGACAGGGCCCGCTCGCGTCCTCGTCGTCGCACTGCTTCTCGGAGGCCGAGGTGCATGTCGTCGTCGTGGCGCAGGAGCAGGAGCAGGAGCAGCAGGTCGCAGTCTCCGCCGTCGTCGTCCCTGAGGCTGCGTCGTCGTCCACCGCGGGCACGGTCGTCGTCCCGCTTCCGGCGTCGGGGAGGAGGAGCGGCGCCGGCGCCGGCGGTCGTGACGCGGAGGCCGCTGCAGCGGTCAGGATCCACGCCGCCTTCCGATCGTACCTGGTACGTTCGTTCTTGGACCGGCGGCGTGCGGTTCTGGGTTCCGGCGATTCTCCGCGTACGGAGTGAAATGTGAAACGGTTGCATTGCGCAGGCGAGGAAGGCGCTGTGCGCGCTGCGGGGGATGGTGAGGCTGCAGGCGATGGTGAGGGGCCAGCTGGTGCGGCGCCAGGCCAACCTGACGCTGCGCCGCATGCAGGCTCTCGTCCACGCCCAGCGCCGCGCGCACGCCGAGCGGCTGCGGCTCCTCGAGGTCGAGGACGGCGCCTCCTCCAGGCAGCAGGCCGCGGCCAGCACCACCACGACGCGGCCGCCGACGAGCCGGCGCTCGCCGCAGCACCCGCGGTCCCGGAAGCCACTGGTGAGCAGAGCACTCACTGCCCTTCTTCAAACGATGGAAGGAATTGGCCAATGCGCGCGGTTGGTTGCGCTGTACTGGTGTGCAGGAGGCGGCGGAGAGGGGTTCGGAGGAGAACGACGTCAGGATCGTGGAGGTGGACGACGGCGCGCCGAGGGCGGGCGCGCGGCGGAACAGCTGCTGCCACTACTCGACGTCGACGACGACGCCGAGCCGCACGCCGGCGAAGGCCGAGCTGCTGTGCCAGAAGGTCTCGCCGACTCCGACGGACGCGAGCGCGCGGACGCTCAGCGGCCGGTTCGACGTCGACGACGCGTCCTTCGCCTCCGCGTCGGAGCCGACGCCGGTGCCGGTGCCGAGCCGGCGCAGGGCGGCGTGGCGCGCGGACCCGCCGTTCTTTCCCGAGCTACATGGCCAACACGGAGTCGTCGCGCGCCAAGGCGCGGTCGCAGAGCGCGCTGAGGCAGCGCCTCTCGTCGGCGTCCGAGACGACGGCGCTGGCGGCCGCGGCCTCGCCGTCGCCGTCGTGCTGGGAGCGCCCGCCGAGCCGGGGCGCGGGTGCGGGCGGGGGCGGGGGCGGGGGAGGGGGCAGCGCGCGGCGCAGGGCGTCGCTCGACCCGCTGGACCTGCCCGGCGGTGGCGCACCGTCCCGGCGCATGGAGCGGTGCGCGTCGCGGGCGCGCGCGAGCACGATGTCGTCGGTCCCCGGCAGCGAGTGCGGGTCCTCGAGCACCATCGGGCATCGTGGCAGCGCGCGCACGGGCCATGGCCATGGCATGGGTGACTACTGACTCTTGTCTTTTCGTCAGTCTAGTGATTTACTCTTGGCGAGTGAGGAGAGACTGAAGGTGCAGGTACTGCAGTGTGTTTGGCAGTAGAAGAAGCTGACGGACCTGAGATAATGGTGTGTTTTGAGTGCCGGCTTTTGTCAGTGTGGATGTAGTAAGCGACGATTTTGTGCTTTTGTGTTTCTTAGGGCCATTATTTGGTGTTGGAGTGAGAGTGATGCTGTCTTGTTTTCAGTTCAGAACGTGATATACTTGCGAAGTGTAGAATGCAACAATCAATTGTTTAGCAAAGGATTGCCATGGCCCAAGCATGGGGCTTACAACAGACAGATGAATCTTTCTGCATCGTCTTCTCCACCTGCAAGTCTGCAACTGCGTGTACTGTCATCTAGTATTGATGGTTACTGCTGGCTTTTTGTGGCCAATCTCATTTGAAAGAGATTTGACTGAAGAAGTCTTTCTCTGACCAAAGTTTGACAACAGACACCAGGCTTCCTAAAAAAGATAAGGTACTCCCTCCTCCGTCACAAAAATATGTACATCCCGTTTTATGAAACTTTAAAATTTAATAAAATACATATATAAAAAAATTCTAATATTTATTATACGTAACAAAATTAGATTACTTGTGAAATATATTTTTATATAAATATATTTGGAGATATAGATGTTTATACTACTTTCTATAAATCAAATTAAGCTTAAAAATTAACTGCTCAAAAGAGGCATTTTCTTTAGGACTAAGAGCAACTCTAAGAGACTCTTTATATCCGTCTTAATTTACTAGTAGTGTGCCCGTAGGGTAAATTACAAAACACGATTCAATTTGTAAAAAATAAAACGAACAAGATAGAACCCACCTCATTTCCACCCGACCCCAAATCAAATGAATTTATTTTCTAGCCCATCCCATCCAGTAAACAACTAATTAACCTATATCTCGCATGCTAAAACCTCTGTTTCACTGTCCCCACACATGAATAGCATGTTGGCTTCCTTCTTTTTCAGAGTGACATGCTGATCAAAGAATGGTTCAACAACAAAGTTATATGAATTGAAGCACATGGTTCAGCAACAAAATTATAGGGATCAAAGGACATGATCCAACAGCAAAATTATAGGGATCAAAGCATATGATTTGCTAAAATATCTGATCCGCGTGGTCATCTACTTTAGAAATGTTCATGTAACCATGTCATACGCTTTAACCCAGATTGCAAATTGGAGCCAAGGTTTTTTTTCTAAAGTTCGGTGCACACAAAGAAGGGCGATTACACATCATCAACGAAGCCGCATCTACATTTAATGGATCAGAAGGATTAGGATATAACATAAGTTTTGGAAAGAAGACCTCAAACACATTGACAAGATCTACAAAGTATCACATAGGTTCGAACCTAAGCCTGCTTTGACATGGTACAAAACAGGAATCTCTAATTGTACAGATAAAGTATGACGAGAATCCATTGCCTGTACATACAAATAATGAAATGCAAAGATCAATCTTATCAAGCATGTCTCCATGTCTAGTTGATGACATCCAAACAGACTAAACTAGACCTTGCATTCATCCAGAAGTGGTTAGAAGATGGATCATTTTTCTTGAGCTAAAGTAGCGGAAGCTAAAGAACACGATGATCAAGAAATAAAAATCTGAACTTTCTGAAAACTCACAACAACCAATTACAATTATTCTTCTCTTGGCAAGAGTCATGGCATGAGATGTGAACTCTAATAAATCAATATAGATAGTTATGAAATAAATAAGCACACCTAATGAATTTAGAGGAACTTCACATCACTCAAGTAATTCTAAGATGGTTCAAGCTCCCTTGATGCTCTGATAATTTCCCATCAATTTCATCAAGTAGACATTCACACATCTATCCAGCACATGATCTGTATGCCAAAAATGTCATGTACTCCTACAAATAGCAACGAACTATCCAAAAAGCAATGCAAAATCACCTCCACAATCTATTTCGAAGTCTAGTATCCCCCATCTCAAGCACAAAAACGTACCTGGGAATGTCTATGACGCACCCAATATGCTTGACCAGTGGATCTGTATTGTCTTAAAAAAACTAGGTTTTGAAAAAGCTAACCCTTGCTCTATCATCCCTAATCTCAAGCACAAAAACGTACCTCGGAATGTCTATGAGGCACGGTTCTTCAGATGGAGCCACCAGGCCGGACTGGTGTCCAACGGAACCCCCGCACCAATCCAATACATGCACCGATGCACGCACGCCCGATGCAATTCTTGGCCGATGCAATTTGATGGTGTTTTCTTGTTTATGATCCTCCCTTTGAAAAGAAAATTCATAAATTGGACCAATATGAATTTCTATGTATCCACACAACCCTAGGAAAACGAAAGGAGTTATCAGTTAAACACTCGACACATTTGTTAGCTTCTCGATTTGTTAGCTTCTCTCATCAGTCATCGTTGAAACTATTGTAGTTTACACCTGAATGAAGCTAAACACACATTTAGCTACAGTGTTGCCAACCAGCCAGGAACTTATGGGGATGGGGGTTTAGACCTGTGGCCTTCAGCGAATTAAGTTTCTTGGGCCTATTCTCATAGTATTGTTGCAGCAGGAAACACTTTCATCCGTGAACCTATACAGGAACAGAAAGATGCAACATGAGTTGCAATGGAGGTAACGGACAGGGCTTCCACTACTAAAATATGCAGAAGGTGTGGAGTCAAAGGGCATTTGATGTTTGAGTGTACGGCGACAGTGTTCTGTGAAATCTGTAGGAGTAATGATCATGCCATGGTTCGGTGTCCGGTCCTCAAACAACCGAAGCCAGTTGTCCCAGCTAGTTGGCCAGGCTGCAGATGCACTTGTTGGGTTTCATATTCCTCATGCTCCTATACAGCTGGCAAAGGACTCTAGAATGGCGCTAGTCTCTACTTCAGGCAAGAATGTGATAGAGGAGGAAGTTGTAGCTTTTTTGTGGGTTTTGGTGTCTGACTCTTTTGCTTGGGAGGTAAAATGGCACAATGGCTTCGAGTTTAAGGTCCTCTTCCCACCAAAAGGGGACCTGACGAAGATGACAAAGTTTAATGCAGAAATGAAAGAGGGGGTCACGCTTAAATTCCAAGAATTTAAGGAGGATGAAGAGTATTATGGACACGCTTTACCGGTGGTCTGGATGTGGGTCATTGACCTTCCAACAATTCTAAGAGAGTTTGTCATCCTTTGGGCACTTGGAACCCTTTTTGGTGTTACACAGGAGGTGGACATGGTAACTACTAGAGCTAGCAACTTTGGGCGGTTTGTAATGGCAGTGCTTGAGCCCGAGGCAATCCCGACTAAACTTGATGTCATCATTGGTAATAGATACTTCCAATTGATCTTTGAGGTTGAACCCTTCTCACCTAATATTGGTCTGCGGAATTTGTGGAACCTACAGAATGATGGGAACAAGGATCATGGTAACGGGGCAGCAAAAGACACCGAGATGAAGGAGGCTCAGAATAATGGGGGCACTGTTGTACCGGATGCGAGTGTTGGAAATGCAACAAACAACAGCTTGACCGGAAACGATGCCAAGGCTCCTGAGGCTCAGATGGACTATGATTGGTCAAATGATGATCTGCTAGGAGAGGAGAATGATCTTAGTGAGTCTGCACGTAATTTTGTAGGAGTTCAAAACGGACAACCGGTGAATGGAGGAATGCTACAACACTTGCAGCGACAGGAGCAGCGGGAGCTTTCTCAGCACCGACACGTATGGTTCATCAACTCTCGCAGATGCCTAGGGCGCCCGGGCAGTCAGTGATCTCAGCCGATGGGGATGTGGAGATGGGAGGTGCCACCGGCCGCCACAGCAGCCTACATTGACGGCTACTGTAGCAGAAAGGGAGCAGCAGGAGACATCCTCTTCCTAGCAGCAGTCTTCCCTGTGGGGCAGGATGATGGGGCAGCAGAAGGGGCGCTTGCTAATGGCGCTCAACACCTCGGCATTCTTCTCGATGCTATCCTAGAGGCTGGAGTGGCAGCTAATGGTGGGTCAGAAAAGAAGTTGGGAAGTGTCATGAAGATGGCGATTCTGTCAGACGGGGAGCTGACACCAGTACGACGGAGCAAACGGAATGCAGACGTGGCGGATGTGGGTTCTCGGGAGAAGGCAGAAAAAAGAATTGATGTCAAGAACCTCAAGGAACCACAAGGTAATTTACATGTTAAATCATTTTGTTCATTTTCTAATGTTTGTATTGAGGAAAACTTAGGGGGAGTGGGCATAAGTTTGGGTGACAAAGAAAATTGATTACTGGTTCTATTGATCTTTTAAAAAATGTTGAAAATGATAGACTGAAACCATCTATATGTTCAAGCAAAAATGAGAATGAAATTGAGTCTTAGGGAGGATGAGATCGATCCTGACACCTTCACCATAAGTCGACTCTGTGGCGACTTAACGGAAGAGGTGATGGATGATAATAGTGCGGACCTAGATGGGGTATCGGTAGATGTACCCATCAAGGTGGCAAAGAGCAAAAAGAAAAAGAAACTCAATAAGAATACGGTTGCAAGGAAAAAATAGTTTTCAATGAAATGTGTGTTTTGGAATTGTAGAGGTCTGCGTGACCTAGCTAAACATAATTTTTTTTGCATGATGTGGCTGGGGATAATAACCTTGATTTTATAGCACTTTTAGAGACCAATAAAAATAGCTCATCGACTCAGTGTTTAGAGAACTTTTGTGCGGGGGCTAATTTTATTTGGCATTGGAGGTGTCCTTGGGGCATGTCCGGGGGATGCTGATGGGTATAAATCATGGTTGTTTTGAAGTACAGAGTATTGAGGATGGTGATTATCATATCAAGTTTATCATTAAAAATAAAACAAATGGTTATCGTTGGGCTCTTTTATTTGTATATGGGGCAGCATAGGAAAAGCACAAAGAACACTTCTTATCAGAGTTAGTATGAGCCTGTACTACTGTGGGGATCTCCCCTTCATAGTAGGGGAGATTTCAACATCATTAGAAACCCGTCTAAAAAAGCAATTCAAGGTATAATAATAAGTGGCCACTTTTATTTAATGATATTATTGAGACTTTGAACTTAAGAGAGCTGGAGATGAAGAGGAGATACACTTGGGCAAATTATGCTGAGGTTCCGACTTATGAAAAGTTAGACCGGATTTTAGTAACAACAGATTGGGAACAAAAATTTCCACTAGCTTCCATTCAAGCACTTACCCGAGAGATCTTTGATCATACAACTCTTTTATTAGATACTGGGAAACCATCTCACGGAGGAAACGTTAAGAACTTTAAATTCGAGCTAGCGTGGCTGACTAGAGATGGTTTTTTTGAGTTGGTTAAAGAGATTTGGGAATCTGAGAATAGGGGTAGGTCACCTATGGAGAAATGGCAAAATAAAATTAGAAGGTTGAGACATTTCCTTAGAGGTTGGTCTATGAATATATCCTCACAAAACAAGAAACATAAATCTAATTTGTTGTCTAAGATAGATGAGCTGGATAGAAAGGCTGAGATTTATTTGTTGTCACCTCAGGTGGAGGATCTTAGACATCATCTCAAAGGGCAATTAACTAAGTTGTTGAGAGAAGAGGAGATATATTGGCTTCAACGATTGAAAACAACAAAGTTATTGCAAGGGGATAATAATACTAAGTACTTCCACCTAGTGGCAAATGGAAGACACAGGAAAACAAAAATCATACAGCTAGAACAAGAAGGGGGAATTGTTGTTGGAGATGCGAATCTGAATAACTATATAACTGAATTTCATAAAGGACTGTTTGGACCTCATACACTAATTTTTTTCTCAATGGACGAGACTTTAAGGCATGACATACCTCAAGTGTCGGAGGAGGAGAATGAGATGTTGACAGCTCCACTCAGCGAGGAGGTCAAAATGACAGTTTTTGACATGGAACATAACAAAGCATCTGGTCCGGATGGCTTTCCTGTGAATTTCTATCAATTTTTTTGGGAAGTTATAAAGCCAGACTTAATGAATCTTTTTTATGAATTCCATGCTGGGAGACTGCCTATTCATAGCCTAAACTTCGAGATTATTACTTTGCTACCTAAGATTGCTGATGCGGCCCGAATACAACAATACATGCCAATTTGTTTGCTAAATGTGAGCTTTAAGATTTTTACGAAAGTGCTAAATAATAGAATTTTGAAAGTGGCAGACAAGTTGATAGGATCGTCACAAACGGCCTTTATCCCAGGTCGTTACATTATGGAATGAGTTGTTATGTTGCATGAAATGATTCATGCGTTACATAGGAAAAGACAAGATGATGTGATTTTAAAGTTAGACTTAAAAAAAGCATATGATAAGATAAAGTGGCCTTTATTCAGTATGTCCTCAGAATGAAAGGATTCTCACCAACTTAGTGTGAATGGATTTCAAAGGTCATGTCTAGAGGAAGTGTTGCAGTAAAGGTTAATGATAATATAGACCATTATTTCCAAACTAGGAAAGGAGTGCGGCAAGGGGACCCGTTATCTCCTATTCTGTTTAACATAGTGGTTGATATGCTGGTTATTATTATTTCACGAGCTAAAGAAGCCGATCATATCTGAGGGGTTGTTGCGCATTTGGTAGATGAGGGACTTTCAGTCCTCCAATATACAGATGATACTGTCATTTTTATGGATAATGACCTTGAGAGGGCCAAAAATATGAAGCTCTTGCTTTGTGCTTTTGAGCAGTTGTTGGGGCTCAAGATCAATTTCCATAAGAGTGAATTATTTTGCTACAGAAGCAGCCAAAGCGAATCAATTCGATTATGAACAAATTTTCGGGTGTGATTTGGGCTCATTTCCGTTTAGGTATTCCTATGCATCATAGAAAGCTCATGAATAAGGACTAGAAACATGTTGAAGAATGTTTTCAAAAGAGGTTGAACTGTTGGAGAAGTAAGATGTTGTCATTAGGAGGAAGGCTAGTCTTGCTTAACTCTATTTTAAGTAGTCTTCCTATGTTTATGCTTTCCTTTTTTGAATTACCGAAAGGGGTTATGAAGAAGTTAGACTATTTCAAATCCTAGTTTTTTGGCAGGGAGATGAACACAAGAAAAAATATAGATTGACTAAATGGGAGGTAGTTTGTACACCAAAAGATCAAGGGGGTTGGGTGTCTTAAATTTAGATGTTCAAAATAAGTGTCTCATAAGCAAATTGCTTTTTAAGATCCTGAATGGAGATGGGGTTTGGCAACAATTACTTAGGAATAAATATCTAAAAAATAAGACCCTAACATAGGTTCAACATATGCCTGGGGTTTCTCAATTTTGGGCTGACCTCATGAAGGTACAGGGGGAGTTCCTCTCATTAGGCAAGTTCGAACTAGGTGATGGCTCTCAAGTGTGATTTTGGGAGGATGCGTGGATAAGACCACGTCCTTTAAAATCGCTCTTTCCTACACTACATAATATTGTTAGGAGGAAAGGGGCGTCTGTGAGAACGGTGTTGTCTATGACACCATTAAATGTGGCTTTTCAGGAGATCTATGGTAGGTGTTAATCTACAAGCATGGCACGAGGTGGTTGCCATGGTGGCAGATGTACAATTAACAAACCAGGAATCGTTTTGTGTGGAGGCTACATCATAATGGATTCTTTTCAGTAAAATCCATGTACAGAGCCTTATTAGGATCTGAAGCTATACCTTATAACACTCTAATATGGAAACTAAAACTACTTCTTAAAATCAAAATCTTTTGTGGTATTTGTACAAGGGAGTAATTTTAATAAAAGACAATTTAGCAAGACGACAGTGGCGAGGAGACAGGAAGTGTTGTTTTTGTTCATCTGAGGAGTCCATACAACATCTACTCTTTGATTGTTATTTTACTAAATTTGTGTGGCGAACTATTCATATCTCCTTTAATTTAATACCTCCAACTAGTGTGCACAGTATTTTTATAGACTGGTTACATGGGTTTAATAGGAAGCTGAAATCCAAAATTCTTGTGGGTGCGAGTGCAATTTGCTAGGTAATATGGTTAACCCGGAATGATATAGTTTTTGACAAGGTCCTAGCACCATGTTATTTGCAGGTTATCTTGAGGGACTTACTGGATCAGGTTTTGGTCCCTACTTCAGAAGGAGGAGGATTGTCAAATGATGAAGATGGGTTGTAGGAAGATTAAGACAACCACGATGGAGGTGTTTGCAAGAAATGGTTGGAGATTCAGTAATAGAATTACGTTTTAGATGTTGCTTTGGGAAACTTTATCTTCTCCCTTTTTGGATCAAAACTTTGTTTTTAGATTGCGTGGACCCTTGTGCTTGTGTGTAATAAGGAAACAACTATATGCATTAGTCCATGCAGAAGTTAGGATATTAATATCCTTCTTTTCTAAAAATCATCGTCAAGACACATGGCTTCTAAAGGATTTTTTTCGTGAATAAGTGCCGAGGTGGCTGCAAAAGCCGCTGCCTACAACAATACGAGGCACAAATTATTTGAGTTTTGACACTATCTCTACAGCTAACGGATCAAACAATACTTTATAGATTTGTTGCATATATCAAGTCTCAAAGTTTCCATACAATTTCCACTCTTCCTCCAGATCAAAGAAATCATTGATTTGAAGGAACTCCTCATCAACATCCTGGCTGTGGTAACTAATCAAACCTGACACAGAATGTGCCACACTAGTCCCTTTAGAAGAATTTGTTTCCCCGCTAAATGGCAAATTGGTTAGATTAGACTGTGGAAATTAACTATTTTTCATTTCAAAAAAGAAAAGAAATTGACAATTCGGCTTAGTGCGTAGTTTACAAAATATGCTTTCTTGAACTATACAAGAAAAATTACCAACCGGAGCACCGTGAAATTCATGAAAATCCCCAATGCCAGAGTAGGTGACTTGCCAACACGATGATGAGGCCAAACTGCTGGCCGCCGCCGGTGGCAGCATTCAGCAGCACATCGGCGACGATCCTCATGCGGTGGCGCAGGATGACCGCAGCATCGACGCACCAACCATGTCCTCCTTGGCCCGCCATGATCAGGAGCACCTCCATCTCCTCATTCGTGCTGGCCAGCGGGATCAGGACCTAGGTACGTACAATACTGAAGTGCATGGCAGAGGAGGGTCACTCACAAACTTCAGACGGATTCGATCACCCACCATCGGTATGTTCGTTTGGGCTTGTTTGGCTTATAAGCCATGGCTGAAAGTACTATTGGCTGATTTGGTGTGAGAGAAAAATATTGTTCATTGGCTGATAAGCCATGGCTTATAAGTCGAATACGACCAAGCGAACAGGTTGCATGTTTATGAGGAGATTGTTATTTCTGAGATGAAGTGCCGGCCCTAGGGGTAGGACACGAGGTGCGACGACTGAGGGCCCAAACGGAGGAGAGGCCCAACCCAGATATACAAACCTCCATGTCCTATAGTCCATTAGCATTAGCAAACTAATAAGAAGAGAGACATAGAACTGATCATGCGACCCAAAAAGACAATATCGGTATTTTTTTCCTAGTTTCCATTCCCCACGGCCCTCGGGTAGAGAGGATGCGAGGAGTCACGCTGCACACTGCACACTCTGATCGTGAGTTCGCGACGTGCGCCTTACACACGCGGAGCTGGCGAGCTGCGCCGCCGCGAAGAGCTAGACTACCAGAGACACGGACATGGCGCATGAGGACGGCGACCAGGCAAGGCTCCACGACGATGACATCTTGATTCTTGCTTGGATTCACCGATCAGTTGTTTACCCACCATTTTCCTTTTTATTTTTAATCCAAATTAATTATTTATATAGTATTCTAGACTTCTAGTACTTTGTACCCATGTAGTCACATTTTTCTTCTAATTTAGGTGTTAGAGTTTTAGAATGTTACCTAAGAAACATTTATCATGAGTGAGAAAAGAAAACGAATATATTCCTGTTTTAATCTACATTGTTCCTCAATAATTATCATACATCTATAAATATATTGCTTAATCTACATTGTTTCTCGATAATTATCAGACATGTTAAATTAAAAATATGTTATTGAATTTGCTTTCGTTTTGCAAGTAAAATTAGTGCCTATATATTATAAGATTTTATACATGGTTAAGAGGGGCCGTTGCGACCAGATCGCCAGAGGACCCTTAAAATCCTAGGACCGGCACGGTGATATCAGGACAGAGACGCACTAAGCCGGGGCTGAGCTCGCCCCTCACCACCGCCTTGGACGACCTCTGTGGGCCCTCATGCCACGCCAACATCGGCCGGTTGTGGCATGGGGCGGAGTTAGATGGACTTTATTCGGCGTGGGGTTTATGTTCTCGATGAGACTTTATTGGGGAGGGATGCATAATGCTTGCATTTGCCATAATCTTTTTGCCTATCTTTTTTTTCTTTCCATTATTATGAAAATTCTGGAAATTGCCTTGATTGACTTCCGTTGGTTTCATATTTTGCCGGAGCCACGGATCCCTCCTTGATCGCTCCTATTTGCCTTGTGTGCCTTCCATCGGTTTCCAATTTTACCGTAGCCGAGCAGTCCATGCCACGGGGATCTCGCGCGTGGCCGAGGTCGCGGCGTAGGACTGGATCATTAGTTTTCATGTGGGGTGTATTTTGTGGGTGCATAATCTGGTGTGGACGGATTAATCCCTTATAGTAGAGAATAGGAATAGATATTTTGGTGAAGAAACCCTCCAACAATTGGATATCGAAATATAAACATCTTCTATTTCAAATTTCTCGTTAGCCAAAGATGGAGAGCGAGGATGACTCTCTAAAGTGAGCACAAGATATAAAAAAGTTATTGGAAGGTAGAAAGATATATAAAGCGATTTTACTTAAATGTCCCTCTAAATGATGATTTACTGAGTAAATTTCAAAAAAACTCTTGAATATACTCTAAATAGACATAGTTCTGAGTCTATACGTTGACGGTCTTTAGATATTTTCCTTGCCTTGTTCTATTTTACTCACTCAAGCAGTGAACTACTAGTAGTATCTTTCCGGAGCTTTGAAATATATCTAGGACAGCAAGAGCATCTCCAACATAGATCATAAACAGGGCATCTACTTTACTTTTTGGTGCAAGGGCAAACAAAAACTTAATTCAATAGGGTCACAACTCAAGTTATTCCTACTTTATGGAGGCCTCCAAATCACGCCTCAATCTCATATCTCAGGGGTTTGTAGGGAGCTCCCTACCTCTTCCTAGGAAATATTTCCTCAACAATTCAATCCTGCACATCTTATTTTTGTCTCCACTCTCTCGCGTGCCACCACCCTATTCCCCTCCCCAGTGCGGCTCCATCAGCGAAGACCCTTGGCCCAGTGTCCGTCCTATCCTCAACTCGCCAGTGCCCACCCCGCCCGGACAAGGCTCATTCAATGTGGGACCTCTCCCCGTGGCGAGGCACTCAACCGTGCTACGACTCCGAGTCCCATATGCCAGTATCTATTGGTATGGATTTGATGGCTATAAATTTGAGGACTCATGGTAGGGTAGAGACAAAAAAAAATGGACTCTAGGAGCTCTCAAATCAAAAGTAAGAGTCTTGATTTGAAGAATGAAATCACAACATGGAACTACGAATCAATGATGCATCGTACTTAACATTGGATGAATTGTGACATAAACCATGAAGAATATATAGTTTCAAAATGACTGTGATAAAAAAGATTCCTATATCACTATATCCATGAATAATATGCAAAAGTAACATCGTAGAAGGATGATTGCTTGAAGATTGGATGAAAGTAGCAAAAAGGAGGTAACAAACCAGTATTTACATATTGCAAATTTTTTTGACTCTAAGAACCCAAAAACATAGCATGTTTTATAACTAGATGGAGTAACCAATTTGCATTAATTTTTTAGGCCAGTCTTAATGGGGAGTTTTATCTCCCAGTTTTCAAGACTCAATGTGTCGAAAACAATGTAGATAAGTTTTATCCTCATGAAATTTTTATTATCTCTCTTTTCATCTATTTCATGTCATGTCAGCTCATTTAGGGCCGGTACAGGCCGTTTCGTTGCCACCGTGGAGACCTGCATGAAGCCATGCAACAAGTCCGGCGTAATCGGCAGGCTCCAAACCGCAATTCGAAATTCTTATCCAGGGGCAAAAGCGGAAACTGTTAGCAAGACCAAGGCACGGGCGCACACGGCGGTTAGGACAGGAGCCGCGGGTGGGCAGAAGTGTAAAACCCGAGGAAGGGGGGGCTTTCGCCGCGAAAGCCGAGCGGCCGGACAAGTGAAGCGCGGCCACGATCGACCGGCCCCGGCCCTCCATCGTCGCATCCCATCCATCCCATTTTCCCATTTTCCCCACGAGATGGAGGAGAGCGACGCGGCGGAGGGGGTGGCGGTGCAGCTGATCGACGGCGAGGGCGAGTTCGCGGCTGAGGGGGCGGAGCGGTTCATGGCGGCCGCGGGCGTCGCCGGCTGCGGGCTCTCCTACGCCGTCGTCTCCATCATGGGGCCACAGAGCAGCGGTATATGCTTTGCTTGCACTTGCACCGCCTCCGTTCCCGTCCCGCATCACTCGGCGATCCATCCATGATCCATCACGGTTGGGTTGGTTGCTTGGTTGGTCCGATCCCGAGCTCGGTCGCCGGGCGGCGCCATGCCTGCGTGCGCGCTGGCCACCTGTTCGACGAAATGCTGCGTGCTCTGGTGATCATGCGACTCTAATGATCGGGCTGAATGGCTGTCATCGAGCCATTCGGCGATCGAGCAGGGCTTGGCGCGCGTTAGACATCGCTTGAGTGTTTGCTTTGGCGTCGCATGAATTGTTGTTGGTAACGGGTTTGGCCCAACGGTGCACTCATTGAGTGGTGTCCGTGTGTGTAGTATGTGCTATTCGTAGTAGTACTGTGCTTTAATTTTGAACAACGCATTAGTTTCCCCCTCAGGCCCTCATGCTATGCCTAGATTAATTCGGTAATGGAGAATGAATAAGTGCATCCTCAAACTGAGGACCTAACTGTGGCTGATATTTCGTCCACGCGAAACCTAGCTAACTAAAACGGGACTTCTTGAACATAAACCTGCACGCATTTGTTCTAGCAACTTAATTTGCTAGTAACGGCCATTCTAACTGTTGGTCCCTCCCTGCCCTTCACATGTAAGCAGTAAGCTTACCAGCACACTCATTCAGTATGGCTAGAGGTAGAAGAAGATATTGAGAACAGCTCACACACACCGTACAAGCCCAGCGTTGGCTGAAAGCTCTGCTTCTGGATGTGGCAAACTGAATTGCCTTTACTGAGTTGTAGTGCGAAGCTATATATACAACTCTACCCATCTAATCCTAGTCACGTCAGCTCATCTAGGACTAGATGTGGCAACGGGGCTGATTTTGCGCTAAACGCGCATTACCGTGGAGTACCTAGCCGATATAGTGCAAGGACGCGTAATCCTTTCGGGCTCCAAACCGCAATTCTTTAAATTCTTCCCATAATCCGGAAACTAACCCTAGAACCTCCACCATGCCGATCATCTTCTTGACTCAAATTGTTAGGACAGGAGCCGCGGTGAGGGCGTCCAAGTTGCCGACCCGAGGAAGGGATAACTTTCGCCGCCCTCCATCGAGCGGCCACGGACAAGTGGAACTTGCGGCCGATGTGCTTGCTCCGGCCGTCCATCGTCGCATCCCATCCATCCCATTTTCCCATTTTCCACCATCGAGATGGTGGGTGAGCTTCCACGCGCGAAAGCTCTAGTTTGGTTTTGGTAAAGCTTGATGAAACCCTAAGGCTAACCTAGTTCATCAAGTGATCATGAGATAGGTAGCACACTTCAAGTAGAGAAGCAAATGAAGATCATAACACGCCAATGGTGATAGCATGGGGCCATGATCAAGGGCTTAAACTTGAAGAGAAGAAAGAAAAACAAAAGCTCAAGGCAAAGGTATAACTTGTAGGAGCTATTTTATTTTGGTGATCAAGACACTTAGAGAGTGTGATCACATTTAGGTTTGATAGCCAGTTGGTTAAGAGGGCTCGGTCGCCGGGCGGCGCCATCAAAGTGCCACCAGATGTTCTAACTCATTGCATATGCATTTAGGATCTAGTGGAGTGCTAACACCCTGATAATATTTGTGTAAATATGCTACACATGTGCACAAGGTGTTTGTAGGGTTGAGATGGGTTTGGGTCCCTCTCTCCCTCCCGCCGAGATATCGCTTGAGTGTTTGCTTTCTTTTCGTCGCATGAAATGTCTATTTTCTATTGCGGGATGCAAAATCAGTTGTTGGCACACTTGAGCAAACGGAAGAAGTAAGAGTTGAAATGGAGTTGATCGAAATGATGTGTATCGTATGTGCTATTCGTAGGTCACTACTCTAGCTTTAATTTTTAAACAACGGCATTAGTTTCCCCCTCAGGCCCCGATCAAGAGTGGACGAGACGCGTCCGGTCCGGTGAAAAAACATGCCTCGGGAGCTTCTTCGAAACGACCGGACGCTGGGGCTTAATCCGGTCGGTTTCTGGAGAATCCGAATAAGTGAATCCTCAAACTTTGAGGACCGTGAATCATGTGACCGCTGATATTTCGTCGATGTGACCGAAACCTCGAGCTAACTTTGCCCAAAAGGGGTATAACGGCTCATATTTGATTGCATTCTATTTAAGCCCCATGGCCTAGTAACATATCTTTGGCCATTTTGGTTGACATAGCAACCTTGTGAGCCTAGCCAAAGTTCTCCCACTCATTTCCATCATAGATTAAACATCTTTGTGAAATTGGGAGAGAATCCAAGTGCATTGCTTAAGTGGTTGCATCTAGAGGCACTTGGTGTTCGTGTTTCGCTTCGGATTTAAGCTTGCTGTTACTCTTGGTGGTTGCCGCCACCTGAGACGGCTTGGAGCAGCAAGGATCGTTGAGTGGAGGAGGTGATTGTCTCCACTCTCGATCGTGGTGATTGTGAGAGGTTGTTGACCTTTCCCGTGGAGCGCCAAAAAGGTACTCTAGTAAATTGCTTGTGGCTTGTGTGATCCTCATCTTGTGTTGGTTTGTGCGGCACCCTATTGAGGGTTTGACGAGTGATGCCAATCAATAGCGTGAACCTCCAAGTGAGTGAATCGCCATTAACGAGGACTAGCTTGCTTTAAGCAAGCAAGTGAACCTCGGTAAAAATCATTGTGTTCATCATTTGATTCCGAGGTGATTGGTCATCATTGCAATTCATCTTCGTGATTGATTGGTTCATTCATCCACACGGCTATAACCCTCTTGATCACTCTCTTTACTTTACATAAAACTATTTGACAAGCTCTTTAGTGTAGCTAGTTGTGAGAGCTTGCATGCTTGGTTGGTGTGGCTCTTTAGTTAGCCTTTGAGAGCACACTAACATAGGGTAGTGTCATTGCTCTTGTGTGAATTGACACTATCTAAACTATAATTGTGGTAGGTGGCTTGAATTTTGAGTAGGCTAGCGCAACACTTCGCTTCGTCTCATAATTGTCTAACCATTTGGTTAAGTGTTGTTGTGAAAAATTTTATTAGGCTATTCACCCCCCCTCTAACCATTAGGACCTTTCAACGGTCATTTCATGAAAGCAGCCGGGCGCAACCCTACGGCTTACACGCCTACATGGCCGCCGCCATACTCTCTTCGCGACGTGAAGCAGCGCCACCACCTTCATTTCAAATGACAACCCATGAGATTGGAGCCGACCCGAGGAAGACGAAAGCACGCCAGAGAGGTGCTCTGCCGTCGTCGATGTCCCCGCCATGTCTGCATCGCTAAACACAGTGAGTTGTAGCCTACTTCCGTCGGTCTTGGGGAAGATGATCACCTGATCTACCGTTCCCTTGACGTAGCGCAACAGCCGCTTCACCGTGGCCCAGTGATCCTCTCAGGAATACTCCATGAAGCGGCTGACGTAGCCCATGGCGAACGCAATGTCCGGCCTTGTGTGGACTAGGTAGCGCAGACCGCCGACGATGCTCCGGTAGAGTATTGCATCTACCTTCGCCGGCGGTAATCGACTTCGCCGCCGTCGACGGCCGCTCCTCCATCGGAGTCACGCATGGCTTGCACTCAGACATGCCGCTCTGCTCCAACAGCTTCGAGGCGTACGCGCTCTGATCGAGCGTGAGCGCCTCCTTCTCCTGTCTCACCTCGATGCCAAGGTAGTAGGAGAACGTGCCGAGATCGCTCATTCAAAAACGAGCCACCATCTCGCGCTTGAAGCTGTCGATGTCCTCCGCACGCACGCCGGTGATCGATCAAGTTGTCCACATACACGCCGCCGACGAGCTCCTCCTTTCCCCGTCGCCGCGTGTAGAGCGCGTGCTCGGTTGCGCACCGCGTGAACCCAAGCTTGCCCAGCGTGGCGTCGAGCTTGGCGTTCCACGCTCGCGAGGCCTGCCGCAGCCCGTAGAGCGCCTTGCACAGTTGGAGGACCCTGTGCTCCGCTCCCTTGATGGCGAAACCTGGAGGTTGCCTGACGAAGACTATCTTCGCCAGCTCGCCGTTGAGGAAGGCCGATTTTATGTCCAAGTGATGGATGCGCCAATCCTTCGCTGCTGCCAAAGCCAGCAGCAGTTGGATAGACTCCATGCGCGCTACCGCGCAAAGACTTCCTCGAAGTCGATGCCCTCGCGCTAGATAAAGCCTTGGGCGACGAGGCGCGCCTTGTGCTTGACAATGGCGCTGCGCTCATCCCGCTTGACCTTGTACATCCACTTCAAGCCGATCGGATGGCATCCTGAAGGTGGATCGACGAGCTCCCAAGTCTCGTTTTCCTCGATCGTCTTCATCTCCTCCAGCATCATCCGTCACCAATTTGCATCGCGCTCGGCCAGCGCGAACGTGGGTGGTTCCTCTGCACTAACGAGAAGCAGCTTTGGGTCATTGAGCAGCCGACCCGCCAAGCCTGAGGACCCTGTGCCCGCCGACGATGTCATCCAGCCTATGAAACCGCACCTCCTCACCGTCGTGGAAGACATCCACGAACTCGGTGATGTCGCTTGGAGGTGAGGCGAACTCGATCGGCGTCGATGGAGTCCCCTGTTCCGCGTGGAGTGGTCAGCACAGCACCTGGAGTGCTCGACACCCCGGCTGCAGTGCTTGGCACTACTCCTGGACTGCTCGTCACCACTCCTGGAGTGGTTGGCACCACTGCAGGAGTGCTCGGCACCAGTCTTGGAGTGGTAGGCACCACTGCAAAACTTCTCGGCTCCGCTACGGGAGCGTTCGACACCCGTCCTGGAGTGGTCGGCACCACTCCTGGAATGCTCGGCATCCCTTCCGGAGTGCTCGATACCGCCCCAGAAGTGCTCGGCTCTGTTGCTGTAGTGGTCGACTTCCTCTCCAGCGTCTCCACCACCGTGGATGACCAAGTGCTCGACGACGAAGGTGCTGGTGAAGCCACCAGCTTCCCCCATGCCAAGACTGTCCCAGTCCTAGGCCACCTTCTCGTCGAACACGACGTCGCGCGAGACAACCACCTTGCCTCTGCATTGGTCGTAGAGCCGGTACGCCTTGATACCTTCCTCGTAGCCCAGGAGCACCATCGGTGTGATCCTGTCCTCTAGCTTGGTGAGGACCGGCTTCGTCTTCCTGATGTGGCCGATGCAACCGAATGTCCGGAGGAAGGACACGCTCGGCTTGCGCCCATACCAAGCTTCGAACGGCGTCACGCCCTTCAGGGCCTTTGTGGGTGAGCGATTGAGGATGAACACCGCCGTGGTCACCGCCTCTCCCCAGAACTTTGCCGGCATGCTTTTGGCCTTCATCATGGATTGAGACATGCCGACCACCGTCTGGTTCCGCCGCTCCATCAAGCCATTCTGCTGTGGCGAGTACGGCACGGTCTGGTGTCGCACCACAACCTGATCAGCGCAGTACGATGCGAACTCCACCGAAGTGAATTCGCCACCGCGATCAGTCCGCAGCACGCGCAGCTTCTTGCCGCTCTCCGTCTCTGCGCGCGCCTTGAACTTCTTGATCGCCTCCGCTGCCTTGTCCTTGCTCGTCAGGAGTTGCAGCCACATATAGCAACTGCAATCATCCACGAGCAGGAGGAAGTACCGCCGACCACCGTTTGTGGCTGGCGTGATTGGCCCGCAGAGAACGCCGTGGACGAGCTCGAGAGCGTTCGCCGCGTGATACTTGGCCGCCTTTAGGAACGACAACCTCCTCTACTTCCCGGATAGGCAGATGTCACACAACTCGCCTGCGTGCTTGATGTGGGGCAGCCCTCATACCATCTTCTCCAGCCGACCGAGCGCATCGAAGTTGAGATGACCGAACCGGGCATGCCACAACCACGGCTCCTCCGTGTGCCGTGCAGCCAAGCAGATGGGCTACTACACCTTCAAGTCGAGTAGGTATAGCCGGTTCTAGGACCTCTTCACCTTGGCAAGAAGCCGCTGCTCCCGGTCCCTGATCCTGAGGACGCCGCCTTGATCAGTACCTCGCTGCTGCGCTCATCCAGCTGACCAATGTTGATGATGCTTGAACGCAGCTGCAGGATGTAATATACATCTGTCAGCGCGCGGTGCTCGCCGTTCTGGCACATGAAGATGATGATGCCGCGCCCTCGGATTGCCACCCTGCAGCCGTCACCGAACTTCACCGTGCCGGTCACGTTGCCGTCGAGCTCAGAGAAGGCTTCCTTGGAGCCCTTCATGTGGTTGCTGGCGCCGGAGTCCAGGTACCACCGCTGCTCCTGCTCGCCGCCCACACATCCGAGGTGGACTTGGGCGCGCGGTTTGTCGAGGTTGGCAGACTTCAGAGCCTTAACCGTGGTCGGCTCTGCTGCTGGAGGGGTCCGCTCCGCTGTTGGAGTGCTTGGCACCTCCTCTAGAGTGGTTGGCTCCACTCCTGGAGTGCTCAGCACCCCCTCTAGAGTGGTTGGCTCTGCTGCTGAGGTGTCGGCACCCCCTCTGCAACCTTCAGAGCCTTCCCGTGCCCTTCCACCGCCATCACCTCTCCCTTCTCCTTGTCCTCAACGTCCTGCAGAGCACAGAACGTCGCCATCAGGAGAGTGGCTTCATCATCATCATCTGCCTGCGCCAGATAAGCCTCAACCTTTTTCTCTTACTTGCGATTTGGGCACTCCTTTGCTCAATGGCCTATCTTCCCGTAGCGCCGGCAGGCGTTGGGGTCGACCTTCTTCTTCTTCTCCGAAGAAGCTTTGCCACGGTCGCTTGCCATCGCCACCGCGGCTAGAGGAAGCTTCCCCGGACTTCTTCACCTTCATCCGAGCAGCCCACTCCTCCTTTGTCAGCAGCAGCTTCCCGCTGTCCGTCATTGCTGTCGCCTGCTCCAGGCGCTCGTCCACCGTCCGCAGACGGCCTGTCACATCCTCAATGGTGAGGATGGACAAGTCCAGCATCGTCTCTATGGAGAGAGCGATTTGGATGTACTTCACCGGCACGGAGTGGATGTACTTGGAGACCGCCTCTTCTTCGTCGATGGTGACACCGTGGCTCCTCAACTTGTTGATGAGCGACTGTAGGCGTAAGAAGAAGTCCTCCACCGACTCACCATCCTTGAACTTGAGGTTGGCGTACTCCTGCTTCAGCAGCTGGGCCGTCGCCTTCTTTGCGCGGTCGGAGCCGACGCGCATCGCTGCAATGGCCTCCCACGCCTCCTTAGCAGAGTTCTTCGCCCCCAACGGCTCCCTGTACTCTGCCGGCACAGCAGCGAGGATGGCCTCCAACGCTGACATGTTGTCTTCTTCGTTGTCGGTGCCCTTGTCAATGGCATTCCAGAGCCGTCGGGTTCTGAGCTTGACCTTCATGGTCACCGCCCACTCGCCACAATTGGTGCGAGTCAGCGTCGGCTAACTGGTGCCGCTGACCTCCCGCACCATGCGCACGACGACCTCCTGTCGTGGCTGGGCAGCCACAGCAGCGCCGCTGCTATCGCCCATCTCCAAACCGTCCGTCATCGCCAGCGGTTAGTCCGGCAACAGCGCTTGTACGGCTCCGATACCACTTGTTGGTCCCTCGCTGCCCTACACAAATAAGCAGTAAGCTTACCAGCACACTCACTCACTATGGCTAGAGGTAGAAGAAGATATTGAGAACAACTCTGACACACACCGCACCGGCCCAGCGTTGGCCGAAAGCTCTGCTTCTGGATGTAGCAAAACTGAACTGTCTTTACTGAGTTGCAGTGGGAAGCTATATATACAACTCTACCCATCTAATCCTAGTACACAGACATGCCAGGCTGTCATACTGCTATAGTGACTAGATGTGACAGCAGGGCTGACTTTGGCGTCTACCCCTGCTGTGGCTACCCTGCAGTAGCAGGGGAGCCCTTTTGGCGCCTGCCCCTGCCGCGCGTACAGAGGGAGAGCAGCAGATTACTTTACACTAACGCATAGTATGCAATTTGCAGTACTTTGCTACTTCAGCAAACTACAGTATGGAACTAAGCCTTATTGTTCTGATCCATCGATGTTTTTACAGTATTTTGGATAGTCCATTGTTCATTATTGTTGATTTTCTAACTGTGGGTGACATGGAAATTTAATTTTGACACTTGCTTGACTTGAAAGTACGGTTCCTGTACATGGCATTGCTGGCTGAAGCTGTCAATTCACTGCCATGCATATGTTATACTACCTCGTTACCAAATTAAATCAACTTCTAAGTTGTCGTAAGTCAAATTATTTAACTTTGACCAAAATTATAGAAAAGAGCACCAACATTTATGACACCAAATTAGTATCACTAAATACATCATGAAATATATCTTTTCATAATGATTTAGTTTGACTGAGGGCAATGTTTTCCCCAAGTAACCTGACTTCACACTAAGAGCTGTTGTCTTTCAACTTAGTCAGCCTGGAATAACTTTACTGTCTTTTCTGATACCGAACTGTAAATTTTGCTTTCAATTCATGTTCTTTGGCTGAGGCTGAGAGCCTTATATAGTGGGAGCTCTGCTCCTGTGCACAAAAAAGGCACTATATGCTGTTGGTACTTTTTGAGCAAGTAATGTACTCCATTTGTTCCAAATTGTAAGACGTTTTGGTTTTTCTAGACACATTGCTTTTACTATGTTTTATAAACATAGTGTATATCTAAGTACATAGCAAAATCTATGTATCTAGAAAAGCCAAAATGTCTTATAGTTTGGAATTTAGGGAGTATATATGTTTAGTAATAAGGATTTATTTTCATCATACCTTCATTATTTTGAGCAGGAAAGAGTACCTTGTTGAACCAACTATTTGGAACCAATTTTAGGGAGATGGATGCATTTAGGGGAAGGTATATAACTTCCTTTTCCCCCACATGATTTTAGATTAACGTTTTTTATTTATTCATGTATAAATAATTTATTAACTAGTTCCTTGTCATTTAACAGGCATTTTTTATACCCGTCATCACCCCTAACCATATCATGAAAACGTTATTGCTGTTCTATTTTTGTCATTAGGAGTCAAACTACTAAAGGTATCTGGATCGCACGTTGTGTTGGTGTTGAGCCTTGTACTGTTGTACTGGATCTGGAGGGTACTGATGGAAGAGAGAGAGGAGAGGTAAGACTAAGTAGTCTGTACACAGGTCAATTATAATGTTTAGTATGAATTATCAAACCCTTCAAGTAGTAGTGTGCAATGGTAGAATGCTTCTGGAAGTTAAGGTGGCTTTGCATCAGTTAACATTTTTTTTGTTCCTTGATTTAGTGCATGGCAGTTAACATTTTTTTCAATATTTTGTTTCTTCTTTGATTTAGTGCCCAACCTACCACTCTGGAATTTAGATTATACAAGGAAGTTTAAAAACTGGCCTATACTTTGATATTAACAGAAGAGGTTCCTCTTTATCTTTTTCTAATGTACATGACAGTTATCAGATAATTCTAATTGTAAAGATTTTTTATTTGAGGGAAAGTGTGAAAAGGTCTTATATTACAAAATTCAGACTCACCCAGCATTAGTACTTTCTGTCCTCCTGTTGTGATTGCTTTGACATGGCATTACTACATGAATTTCTCGTATTGAAGTAATAAGAAATGAAAATAGAATAATACTCTTGATCTTCCAGTGAATTTAACCTTCTTGATTAGTACTAATGTTTTTAAAAGGCGCCCTTACATGAGTGATGAGTTCAAGCGACGTGAGAATGGCATGTGGATGAGACTTTTATGCATGTTTCTTTTAGGAGGTTATTTGTAAAGTTTGTTTTCTGACACCTTTCTCTCTATATTTTTTTTGTCACATGTAGGATGACACTGCATTTGAGAAGCAAAGTTCGCTATTTGCTCTTGCAATTTCAGATATAGTTCTAATTAACATGTGAGTCACCCTGTATGATATTTCTTATGACTTCCCCTTATGGACTTATTTGTTGAACCTTTAGTTCTCACACTACAGACTTAATGTTTTCCCTATTTGTATGTGTATAGGTGGTGCCATGATATTGGCCGTGAGCAAGCTGCCAATAAACCACTTCTAAAGACAGTATTTCAGGTACCAAGGTTAAATCTCTTTGTCTTCCAGGGTTACCTTATGCACAGATGATATACATTTAGTCCTGATCATCTGATGTATAGTAACACTTGGACATCTGAGTTTGTAGGTCATGATGCGTTTGTTTAGTCCTCGGAAGACAACACTACTGTTTGTTATACGTGATAAAACCAGGGTTTGCCTCTCCTTTATTATATTGCGTTCTTGAATGAATTCATCCAAAAAACATATGAAATATATTCAGAGTACAATATTTGTTCCGTTCACTTTAGCAAATCTCAGACACATCATTGTTTTCATGTAGACTCCACTTGAACATCTAGAACCAGTTCTAAGAGAGGATATTCAAAAGGTGCTGGCATCCTTTCTTTTTCTTTCATATTTGTTTACTAGCTTGTTGGCTTCCTCCAGTTCTAATATTGTCACAGATTTGATCAGATATGGAACTCTGTTGCCAAGCCAGAGGCACACAAAGACACCCCTATCAGTGAATTTTTCAATGTAAGCTATATATTTTTGTTGTACAATCTTTAAAAAGAAGATTATGATTTTACTAGAATATCATTTGTCAATATGAAGGTGCAAGTTACTGCATTGTCCAGTTTTGAAGAAAAAGAGGACCAGTTTAGAGAACAGGTACTTCAAAGATCACTTGAAAGTTGAAACTCGTACTGTGTAGAATTTTCTGTAGGGAAAGTAACGCATAACGTTTCTATTTCTAAGCAATTATTTTCAAGAACCTTACTTTTACCTTGACCAGGTTCAACAACTTAGGCAGAGATTTTCAAATTCAATTGCACCAGGAGGTCTTGCAGGTGATAGAAGAGGAGTAGTTCCTGCTTCAGGTTTTTTGTTTAGTTCACAACAGATTTGGAAAGTTATCCGAGAGAACAAGGATCTTGATCTTCCTGCTCACAAGGTACTTCTCTTTCCTGCTTGCACTAAGACCCATGCTAGATCACTACACCGATTCACTTTGGTCCTCTGAAAATCTTACTCCCTCTATTCCATATTGTAAGTCATTTTGACTTTTTTAGATACATAGTTTTTGCTAGGTGCATAGCAAAAACTATGTACCTAGAAAAGCCAAAACGGTTTACAATTTGGAACGGAGTGAGTATTACATAACAGTCATAGAATTTTCTGGCAAACAGATGGGATGGCGCTGGTAGTGCATCTGCACCTACATGATGCTTGCAGTTCTTCTCAGACTTGTTTTATATTTCTTCAGAAAAAGGCATTAATATTACTAATTATCTCAAGTGCAACACAAAACCAATAAATCACATGAAAATTCTCATATTTAAACAGTTAAAATAGTAGCTGCTAAAAATACCTGAATGTTTTTGCTTAAGTAATGTTACCAATTTTTTAAAGAAAATACCCAAACCTGCTTATTGATGATTTACTTCCATTTGCTATTTGCTATACAATGCAAGGTAATGGTTGCTACAGTTCGGTGTGATGAAATTGCAAACGAGAAGTTTGGATGCATAACCTCGGACACAGTAAGATCTTGCCACTTCATGATCATGCAACTTTTTACAGGTTTTAGGTTTTACTAATGTGTTTTTATCTTCTTTAGGAATGGTTAGATGTGGAGAGTGCTGTCCAATCTGGTCCAGTACCTGGTTTTGGGAAAAAACTTGGCAATATCGTGGAAGTTCACTTGCAAGAGTAAGCCCTTGAGTGATTTGAGTCATTGACAGCCTGATGGTTTGTTCAATGTGATTACCAGTGCTTCCAACTTTACAAGCTATCAAGTATATGCCTTTTATGTTCTATATACATCTGCCAATAGACTGGTACCCTTGCACTTAATACAAGAATTTTCTAAACTCCCAATTTCTCTGTCTCAACTGTATTCAACAAAAAGAGAAAGCATGTGCTTGATATTACATTAATACTACTATGTCCATATGTTTTCTTAAATCCACGATTAGAAATACTTACATGCTTATTTGCTCTGTGACCAAAGTATTGGCAGTGAGACTAGAAGTTGGTCATCTTGTTCTTTTGAGGTCGTCCAAGATATCCATTATTTAGCTATGACAGGAAACTTACGTTCATGAATAAAACTGAGAGGTGTGAATCGTAATTTCTAGGTATGACAAAGAAGCTATCTATTTTGATGAAGCTGTTAGGAAAGGAAAACGACAACATTTGGAGTCCAGAATACTGAATGTAAGGCCTTCTTGTACATTTAATATTCTTTTCTCACTAAAGATTAGTATATCTCTTATGCTTTTCTTTAAAACTGAAAATATTATATGTCCTTGTGGATTAAAATTTCTGTAGAACTGAGGTCCTTTGAAAAGTATATCTAGCATTAAAGAGTACATGCTGAAATCTTCCTTATGCATAAGTACCGTTAGTAGTTTTTCATTCTATTTCTTGCAGTGTCATTTACTGTTCTCCCTCTAATTTAATCTAAAATTTGTTGCAGCTTGTCCAATCTGCATTCCAGAAAATGTTGACTCATCTGCGCACGAAGGCTCTAGAAAAATTTAAAACTGGTCTTAATTCATCTTTGGAGAGTGGAAAAGGATTCGCGGTATCTGCTCGAGAGAATAATGAATGCTCTCTCAAAGACTTTGAACAAGGCTGTGCAGGTAAACATCATATACTCGTGATTTCTTCTCAAGCACTGGTAAAATTTAACCCCTACTAAAAACACTCAAAATAGTAATTTTTTTTTAAAGTATAGGTAGGAGCTCTGCCGCTCAAAATAGTAATTTGTTCTGAAAGTAGTGTACTGGCCATTGAAACTTACTAAAGAAGCCTGATGTCATCCAAAGAATAACAAATTTTCTATATAACATATCTTTTATCCATTAATTTACTTAATTTATGCAATTTGAGTACCCATATCTCGTGTGTTTCTTTTGGCTTATCAATCCTTTTAAGTTGATACTGCAAGCCGCCTCATATTAAATTGATGCATCAATCTGACAAGCACACTTGTATTCTAGATGCTATAATCAAGCAGGCGAACTGGGACTGCTCTAAAATACTAGAGAAAGTTCGGCGTGATATTGAAGATCATGCACTTTCAATTCGTGAAAGCAAGCTATCAGAATTGACAACCCATGCTAAGGTTATGTATGCCAAGCTGAAAGAGAGTTTAATTACTAGCTTACCAATGCATAATTTTCTTCTGGATTTATTTTCATATCTTTTTTTGTGAACCATAAATACAGCAGGGGAAGTCCCCACTGTAGTTTTATTTGCATATTCGATATTATCTGGTTACATGGTAATAATTGCAGTTATTTTGTATTTGCAGGAGAAACTAAGAAAAGCACTTGCTGAACCTGTGGAGTCTCTATTTGATGCTGCAGACCAAACAACCTGGACATCAATAAGAAACGTTTACAAACGTGAGACAGAAGCCATCCTACCAGAGTTTCTGAAAACCCTTTGTGGATTTGAAATGGAATACGCTCCAGCAGAAGAAATGGTATCCAAATTAAGGGATTATGCCCGGAGTGTTGTGGAAAGTAAAGCTAAAGAGGAATCTAGCAAAGTATTGATCCATATGAAGGATAGGTTGATAAAATTCTCTATTGTTCTTCTTCAACAATATGAAGTATCGATCCATAATTTTCTGACACTGTTTCCTCTTGTTTAAAGGTTCACAACAGTGTTTAGCCATGACAAGGATTCAATTCCAAGGGTCTGGACAGGAAAGGAAGATGTTCGTGCAATAGCAAAGGAAGCTCGATCTGCGGTACAAGAACCACACACTTCCAACAATCGTCAGCTCCTATGTTTTCTGTTTGTAAAATGCATTTATGCTCATGTTGCAGGCTCTCAAACTTCTGTCTGTAATGGTGGCCATTCGCTGGGATGACGAGCCAGATAGGATTGAAAGCATCCTCACTTCAACACTTCTGGAAGGCTCTGTTGTATCAAAGATTGCACATGCTGCTTCTGCTGATCCACTTGCTTCTACCACTTGGGAAGAGGTAATTTTGTGTTGGTCTGTTCTTGCACAAGCAAACAATGGAAGTGTATCTGTGCACGTAACACTACTTTATGAAACTGGAAACAGATTCCTCCAAAGCATACAATGATTACTCCTTCTCAGTGCAAGTCACTGTGGAAGCAATTTAAATCAGAAACTGAGTTCACGATTACACAAGCAGTATCCACACAGGTGTGCATTTCATATAACAGAGCTTTGATTTCTGATACAGTTATCATGGTGTGACTTTTTCCCTCATGGGTGAAAACTGTATCTACATCTCTTTTCGATGTTTGACTTTACCTTTTTGTCTTTCACCCCAGCAAGCTCACAGGCGTGGTAATAGTAAACTGCCTCCTCCTTGGGCAATTGTGGCCATCGCTATTCTTGGTTTCAATGAGATCATGGTGCTTCTTAGGTACTTGTTAGCACTATGCTCTGTGGTTCTTTACGTTCAGCTTAACAATTGCATGACATTGCTGTTCCTGTTCTCTGCAGGAATCCCATTTATGTGTTCTTGCTATTTGTCGGCTACTTGATGTTCAAAGCTTTGGCGATGCAGCTAGATGTCAGCAGAGAATTCCAAAATGGCGTGGTATGATCTGAACACTTGATATAACGTTCAACTTAAAATTTGCATTATGTTAAACTCTGAAAATAGTTTGCACTTAAGCTCAACTATACTTGTTAGCTCAACTATAAAAGCCACCGCCATTGTTAGTACTATACATCTTTTGCGTCATAACGGCAGCGTAAAAAAATCACCGCCATTTATAAGCTTCTTTCTTGTTGTAATAACTTAGTGCTTGAGTTACCTCAGCTCTGTCCATTTTGATTTTTTGAGTTAAGCTCATAACAAGTTAAACTGATTGTGTGCAGGTTCCTGGGATAATCTCTGTGTCAGCAAAGCTCCTACCGACGATACAGAACCTGGTGAACAAAGTGGCAGCCGAGCAGCAAGCGGAACACCAGCACCCTCACCCTCAGGCCGCAGAATCCCCACAGCCACAGATGCAGCCGCCGCCGCCGCTGCTCCTGAGCCCGAGAAGCCCCATGAGCGAGCTGCGGAGGCTGCACATGCCGTCAAGCCCGCGCAAGGCGGTGTCGCCGGTGCCATCCTCCTCCTCGTCGTCGTCATCGTCTGCCGTATCGTCCCCTAGGCACGTTGGCGAGGATCAGAAGCCAAGACCAGGGGTAGGGGAACCTGAGAACCAGTCCACCATCGCTGACTCGATAGTGTGATCCATGCATCAACATGATGGCGTTTGACTGGTACATAGACTGTGGCATTAGAAGTACAAGCAGGTATGGAGTATGGACCTTCTGTTGTCCCCTATTTCAATGCATATATGTATAGTGATTATCATCATGCTTCCAGTAGATATCAAGACAGAAATAATTGAGGACCCTTCTGTTGCAACCCTTTAATTTTGCAAGGAGGGTTAATCTATAGATCGATGGACAAGTGCTACCTGACTACCTGACACCATTTTTCAGCCTATGTATAGAAGAAGGCAGAACTATCGAGGAGCTACCCATTTGAAAGTCATAGGATTTGTTTAATGTGTGCTAGAAATGACCCACCCATGTTCAGTTCTTTTTCTATGCTAACATCGTACACTAATGTTTAAACGCTACTCTACTCCAATGGCTACGACTGTCGATCGACTTGTTCGTTTGTTGGTTTATGAACTGATAAATTTGATTGATCTTAGGTTTGTTGTGAGAGTAAAATATTGTTGGCTAACTGACAAATCCTCACTAAAACCAACCAACGAACATGATGAATATCTATTGAGACTTATTATTATTCCTTCCTGCATAGCTATCAGTAATCTATTTACTTCTAGGCCCTCGAGATTTTTTTTTTTTGCTAGGATCGACGCTTGGAAATACCCTCCCTGTCCCGAATCCAGATCGAGATGCGACGCGACGCAGTGCAGAGGACAGGAGGGCACTGTTGCGTACATGGCGTTGCCTCCGGGACGCCTGCAAGGGGCCAAGACATGCCCCGTGCTCGACAGTCTCCCGTCTGGCGCGGAGGTAAGTCTCCCAATACGGGAGGGGAGACGGCGCGGCAGCAGGGCACATGGAGAGATTCGTCCGGCTGCCGCTGCCCTCTCACATGCCGTCTGCTAGTATATGCTAGTAGCTAGCTGACGTGCCTGAATCCAGCTGCACGCCCAAGGCAAAGGTGCACTGCATAGCATACACAAGGTCTAGGTACACGGCATGTGATGAAAACGTGACGTGTATCTGAATGAATTCTGATACATGCCGTTCCATGCATATGCACATCGGTCAGAAATTCAACATCGGTCTGAAATTCAGACTGGCAGACACAGACCTCTCCTACCTGCTGAGCGCCCGGTGGATGGTGGATGGTGGATGGTGGATGCAGGATGTGTTGTGCAGGCCACATGTCAAACTCTTAGGTGTGAGCAGGCGCGACCCGGGAAACCCAGTTCCAAACACTAAGTGGAGGCCTAATATCTAGTGCCAAAACAAGAAAATAATAGCAAAAATCAATGTATTACTTATATATATTACTTGTGGTTCTCTAATAATAAACCTCTCCATAGCTCCTTTCTGAGATTGAGTTAATTCCTCAGTTCTTTGCTTTTTCTTACGCTTTTGATTTCCCGATTCATATTTTCTAATCCGATTTGAAGAAGACATGACTTGCAAGTTGGAACAATTACACTAGATCAATTTGTGTACAAAGACAATGCGAATAACGGCGAGGGCGAGGATACTTAGTAAATCTTGGGGCCCATGATTTTTGGGGGTCCAGTTCGGTCGCACGGGCCCATGGACGCCACTGGTCAGAGAGACCGCATCCGCTCAAATAGATAATAACTAAAATAAATTAGCATCTCATATACGCTCATGCAACTTCGTTAAACACTTTCTTTTCTAAAATACGATTCCATTCCACTCAACATGTATCCCCTCAGCCAGCATATACAATGCAAATCCCATCCAACAACCAACCACACCCTTATGTTTTAGTCAGCAGACAAGGGGGACAAGCTGGGATCAGGGGATGGGAATCCTAGCATAGGATTCTTCAGCCTCTGTTCAAGATGGGGATGGACACCCAACCAACCTGCTGCCAACTGGATCTCCAAGCCCTCCAGTTTAGTACTACATCATCGCAAGTGACACATGATTATGTTACAGCAAGGTTTCAAGATCTTTGCCAGATCCTGGGTTCAGCTAGTACTAATGCTACCACTGATTGCTCAATTTCCTACTGGAAACCGGAGAATGGCTAAACAACATGGGAATTTTAAGTTAGGGCAACACTGAGCTGGTGTTGCCTTCCTTCCAGCACCTAGACCTGGGAGGGGTCCTAACATAGCTTAAACTACCTGAGCTACATTAAACGTTACAAAACTGGCAGCTACATAGAGACAGACAGGACCGGAGGCTACGACGCCGTCTCCTTGAAGCTCTTGGTGAGCCAGATGGCGGTCTCCCTCGGCGACGCCTTCTCGGGTCCGAACGGCTTCAGCAGGATGCCCAGCTCCTCGTACCGCTCCTGCTGCAGCAGCTGCGCGCTGAACTCCAGCAGGCCCTCCAGGGCCTCGGCGCGCTGCTGGTACGACGAGGTGTCGAACCGCTGCTGCCTCGAGTCGTTGGACCCTCTGCTCGATCGCGGCGGTGGCGTTGCGCCCCGACGAGTCGCTCACGTTGTCCCCGTCGCCCGTGTGCAGCACCTGCACCGTGTACTTGTCCTTTGTGATGGACCGGTTGATGAAGGGGGGAGTGGAGCACGAGCCATGGCCGGGGCTGTGGCTGTGGCCGGGTGCTGAAGAGAGTTTTTTGTTCATGGGTGCCAGGGGGTCCTCGGATGAAGCTAGAGGGAATTCTGCGATCCTGTCGATCCGAGGCGCGTTGACGGACACGTCTGGCGAGTCCAGCTGGTCGAGGATGCTAACGGTGCGGCTGTTGGGTGCTCTGTATGTTGGCAGCGGGAGGGATGCTCTTCTTGCTGACCGAGCGCTTTTGTTCAGAGGTGTTCTTGAGGTCAACTATACAGGGGGGAAATAAGTTCAATGAGTTGATGACTACATGTTTTCCTCAACATATAACAACAAAATAGGTACCATGGCCATGTAAATGCAAACTCGTGATGCAGCCAAAAATCAGCATAATTTATACTTGGTAAACAAATGAATCATGATGGGGACTTATGCTAAGCTTGTGGGGGAATATCTAACTGTGAGGAGCACCAAAACTAAACTAAAAGATACGTGAATTAAGATTAGCATCAAAGCAGTACAAGCATGTGCATCTTGTAATTGAGAATCAAGGAAGATTTTAAACAAACTGGGAGCACATGTTTGCCAGTATTAACAAAAGCATGGACATAGAACAAGCTCGTGAAAATACCTCGGCATGGTTTGTTCTGGTATAAGATGTTTTTGGAGGATCCAACCGATTTCTAGTTGTCAATGTCTTGGCTGGAGTACTTTTGGGCGTCCTTAGAATGCCTGACGTCTTTGTTATAATGGCTTTACTTGTGACCTCGTCATCAATTTGACTGCTGTCAACAGATAGCTCTTTAACACTCTGAGTAGTTGTATATTCTTTGATGCTCCGTGTAGAGCTAATAGAGTTCCGCTCAGGAGAGGGTTTGCAGAATGTTACAGTCCTCTCATTTCCCAGAGAGTTCCTTCTTGCCACCCTTCTTCTCACAGAATCAGTTATATCCCTAGGAAATGTCATCTTCTTAACTTTGTCTGTCAGAGCTTGATAGATTGGAGACATATTGCGAGAGGGACTGGACTTTAACTGGACCTGAAGCACATAAGGCTGAAGATGTGGATGCTTTAGCAGTTCTGCAGCCTGCATATGCCAGTTATGTAAAATGTCTTTGTTTGAGTAAACAAATCTACATAAGCATAAATAGTACATCAGTAAAAAAAAGGCACTGAGGAATTACGCTTGGTCGGTGTTCTGGACTTTTCCGTAGCATGCTCTTGATAAGTCCCCTACTGCATGAAGTAAAATATTCAGGTAAGACAATGGACAAGATGTAAATAAAAGAGAGCATAATTCAATAACAAACTTACAAGGAACCAGAATATTTCGTGGGCAATGGTGATACTATCGACTTTGTGATCTTGCTAATAAGAGCTTGCATGTCCTGCCAAGAAATCATAGAGTTGCATGATTATTATGACCGAGATAGTAATCCAATTCTATATGTAATTACGAATATTTACAATGACTAAGTGTCAGCATGCACACAATGCAGTGGGTGTCTAGCAAGAGCAATACGTTCATAATAATTCCTAATTTACTAATGTAAACGGCATAAACATCTGAAACAAGGAAGACAATCATCTAACCTCGTAAGCAAATGGAGTGTTAATTTAAAAGTACAAATGATGCTTTTAGCTTAATTAACCATCAAATTGCACCAACATAAAAACTAATTACATACAATCTCCAAAAAGATAGTAAGCCAAGGACTTACAAAAGCTTTAAATGCAGGCCTGAGAGCAGTCATTTCATAGATGCAACATCCTGTAAAAGAACAATTCAAGTATTAGATCGCAAGCTTGTACTATCTAGGTGCAGAAACATAGTTTATGACACTGAAGTGATACACACCTAGAGACCAAATATCGGATTTAGTACCATATGGTATATCAGCAAGAAGTTCTGGGCACATATAACTTGGTGTTCCTACCACCTTTGTTGGAGCAAATACAGTAATAAGCAACACCACCAAATAAATGCAAGAAAACTCAAAAACTTTCAAGTATACTTACAGAAGATGCAAGATCATCTGAAGTCAATATCTTTGCAAGACCAAAGTCACCTGCATTTGTACAGATTCAGAATGAATCATCACCGGGATTGCTGAATTGATACATAAAGTACTGTACTTTTCTTGAGCTTAAGTCACTTACCAAGGCGTATGCTTTGATCTCTGGCAATAAATATATTGGAGCACTGAAACAAATCGAGAAGTTTCAGTTGCCGTTAATTACATGCCTTAGGAAGAGGTGGAATATCATCAAATCAATCAAGCACTGCTACTGACCTTCACATCTCGATGAAGAATGTGATTTGCATGCAGATAATCAAGAGCCATGAGAAGTTGCACAAGCCACTTGCAAAGTTTCTAGAGATGAAAAAAAAAACAGTGAAGGGTGAATCCTTTGGTTGCAGCAGAGCAACTGAACGCAAGGATGAAAACAAGGTCAAGAACTGCACCTCCTCAGAAAAATGGTTTCCATTGGCTCTTTTGATAGCCTCAGCCCTGAACCAGTACAGGTTGTGTTAGCTAGGAAGTAAAGAGAGGTTTTGTGAACAAACTATTTAACCTCCAAGAAATACATACATGTCTCCTCCCTCACAGTAACCAATAACAATGCAAACGTAGCAACCCTGAAATTTTTGAAGTGAATGAGATGCATAACAAGAAAAGGTTTTCACCCAATTATTTAAAGCAGAAATTTATTTGGCCCCGTTGGCTACCTTTTCCACCCATGAATCTTTGTACTCCACAATGAATGGATTCCGGACTGTCGCGATGAGCTGCATCTGCAAGAAAATTTCCACAAAACTCATATCAGATCAGTTCATGGCTTGCTAAACTAGGCAATGACATTGCCATCATCTTTTAAGAGGGTATGGATACAGTGATTTGTCCAGCAACTATTAACTATTGGCACCGCTAATCATTCTGTACCTGCCTATATACCAAATGCGGAAAAAGGTAGCATGGATGAAGCTGAAGATGCTAACCTCCTGGTGGGCAGACCGGCGTGTGCGGTCGGTTTGCCGTGCGAGCCGTATCTTCTTGAGCACATACCTGCGAGATAGACTCAGCACGATAAGAATTACTGAACAAGAACAGCTTAGCCCATATAGATGAAAAACAGAGCAAGTTAGCCTCACTTCTTCTTCTCGACCTTGTGCCTCACCAAAAGTGCAGAACCAAATGCTCCTTTTCCAATCTGCTCCAACACCTCATACTGATCCATCCTCTTGGGGTCTGCAGCAGCTCACACACAGCAAGCTTATTTCCTTTTCCTTCTATCTACTGTCCTGGAGAAGAATAAACAGGCTGTTGAGAATTGGTGAAGCTGAACTAACAAGTGCATTCAAGTACTACTCCCCACAAGTCTAATGTCGGCACATGCCTATCTCAAGAGTCAAGACTAGCTATCCTGAGAAGATAAGCAACCGCATCCATTAAACCTTGGTTCCGGTACAATTTCAGGTAAAAAAACTACTCTGCGGGGAAAATAAAATGGAAAAGGCGTGGGTTTCGAAAACGTGAGGCCACATGAAAGAAAAGGGGAAAATGCAAGAAAGGACAAGCGGCCTAAAATTACGGACGCCAAAGCGCTCGGTGACAAAACCTGCCGACAACCCCTAAAACCGCTTCTGAAAACCAAAGCGGGGCGAGAAAAGAATGAGCTACGAGCCGAGATGTCGGCCTCAGGAGTGCGTTCGTGATTGAAGGGGATGGGAGAAAATCAGCAGCCCCAGCTCCTACAAACCTTTCATTTCACTGAAATATTCTAACAGTGGGAGTTGATTGACTGAATCCGAAATGCCAACTCCAATATGCAGCACCAAGAAATGTTCGGAATGTATGATCTCCGAATCCAAGCAACCCAAAATCCAAATCTTCTTTTTCGAGGGGGGGGCAGGAGCAGAGCAAAGCAGAGTCACCAACTCCAAGAACACACACCAAAGCCACTCGAGCAACATTGCACTGGCCAGAGGCATCTACCCCACCATTCCGATTTCCAACCGATCGAGGAGCAAAGAAAACTGAAGCTGTGGAAGCTGAGCCAGGAGCTCCAGCCCAGTTGCAAGAGCTTGCTCACCTGAGGCACCAGAGAGATCCGGGACGAAGCGCTCCGTGGCCCCGGAGCTCGGAGGGAGGCTCCGGCGGGTGACGGCGTCACGCGCGCAGATCTCGCGGCATTTGGCTCTAGACCAGACGCGGCGTCGGCACTCGTCAGGTGGGCGGGCGGGCGGCGGGAAGCGCGAGAGGATGAGGCGAGAAAGGTGCGGGTTTTGGTTGGGTTCAAACTCGCCGGGAGCTCCCTTTCCAATCCAATCCAATCCCGCCCTATATAGCCCAAAGGCAATGGGGATGAGGAAGGAGGAGGGAGAAGCCTCCCGGGGAGAGAGAAAAGGAGCTCGGCTAGAGAGGGAGGGAGGGAGGGAGAAGGGTGGGGGTATAACCGTGGGGAGGGAGGATGCCGTGATGACTCTGACTGAAGAAGAGTGATGAGTGAGGAGAGAGAGACGGGGCTGTGTGGGACCCACGTGATGTGGTCAAATTGGTCCTTTTTCTTTTATCATATTCTCTCTCTTTTTTGCTGCTGCTTTTGGATTTGCATTTGGTTTGATGTGAGAACAAAAAGAGGTCATCAGTGTGTGTGAATGTGAATGAATATACTAAGGAGATAATGTGCTCTACTACGGAGAGCATATGATTGTATTGCTAATCATATGAGTATCAACTTCAGAGAAGCCCTAGTGTTAGATTAGATGCTAGAAATTGGAAAGTGAAAAGTTAGCCGACCTATGGCTACCTGTTTGAATTTTGCAGGATTTTTTTTGTTACATCTTTACTAGTATGAATGAGTGGAGTTAGCTAGGATCACTGTTGGTCAACATCTTCAACATTAACCTTGAGCATCTAAAAATAATAAAATATGGTATGAATTGGCAACACAAAACCGGCCTATGTACTAGGAGTTAGATTCGTTATCAGAGAACTTACCTCAGATAAAGTAGTAAATCTTCATAGGTAAGACCGTGTTAATATCTTAATGGAATGGAATAATAGGAACTATACACTAGTTATTTGAAAAAAAATGAACTACTCTTAAAACGGAGCTGATGACGTATACACGACATGCCACTGCAATTTGAAAATCACCAAGGAAAAGGCAGCAGCCGGTTCAACTAGGTCCACTAGCTCTGTGCATGTTAATTTGTTACATCCAATCCAAGAGCACAGTATTATCTAAATGCGTGATAAGACAAAATCCTAACCTTTGTTTTTTTTATACTAGTACTAGTAGGTTGCACAACATATACATATATAAATAAATAAAATAGGGCGGTCCTCACGCTATAGGGAAGCCTTATCTGAAATTTTCCCGTGCAATCACCAAAAGCACACAAGTTGGAGTATTATATCACATATTCACATGACATCTACCAAACTTGCTCTATATTTTAGTCTACGCAGGGTACAGTCATCTCCTATAAACAAAAACAAAAATACTTAGGCCTTGTTTAGATATCCTTAAAATTCCAAGTTTTTTCACTCTCTCTCCATCACATTAATTTTTAGTCGTTTGCATGAAGCATTAAATGTAAATAAAAAAATAACTAATTGCACAGTTTAGTTGAAAATCACGAAATAAATCTTTTGAGCTTAGTTGGTCCACGATTAATATTTACCAAATAATATTTTATCGCTTGAAATAATCTAAACAAGGCGAAAATACTACTTGGAGTATTTATCAATTGAAATTTTATATTTTAGTCTACGCAGGGTACAGTCATCTCCTCTAAACAAAAACAAAATTACTTACATGCATGCACACACAGAAGCCCACTCACTGACGATGCAGCCTTTCTTTATGTTGGCCACTTCTCGTGAAGTGACTTTTTGTTAAAAAAATATATATATTTATAAAGAGCAGTTACAAAATAGAGAGGGATCATATCAGTGGCAAATGCAAATCATTCAAGGCTGCACAGTATACATCTCTTTTCTTGCAGCTTCTCGGTCGCGTTCATATGCATGTTTGATTTATTCTTGCAACTGAATTTGTGTAGTATATATATTTGTGGGTTCTCGACCGGTTGGTTTTCGATATTACAGCATGCAGGTAAGTGAAGGTAGATTGATGGGTAGCGGTGCGTGTAATTTAAAATAAGAAGATAACAGAGATATAAGAGTTAGACAAGTTTGGATCATCAGTACTGACGTAATACCCTACTCCTGTGGTTTGTTGGTTTGTATTGGCTATCGTATGATATTACGTGTGTTTTGAGGGGTCCCATACCCGTCTTATATAGTACGTCTTATATAGTTGGGGTAGGGTTATAAGTTGGTTAGATCTAGAAAATAACCGGTAAATAATAACAGATTATAGGAATCATGAGATCGAACATATCCTAACAGATCTTGTAGCATCTTTAGAATATCGTCATTGATATCTTGTGGTACACGCCGAGCAGTACCGTGCACCGTAAGCCTTCGTTTTGTGGGCTGGACCGTCCCTGGCAGTGCAGCCCATGTAGTCTATCGTGGGTATCCGGGGTCGTACCTCCAACAGCTAGTCCCCGAACGCCTTGTATCCGCTGTGCAACGCCGTCTTGAGCTTGTCCGAGCAGGTGTAAACAAAGCCGAGCAGTCAGACTCATGGTCCGACCACCCTAATGAGCCGCCGAGCAGTTGTGGACCGTAACCGACCAACTTAACTGTCTGACCGAGCACGGGCTTACCCAAGTAAGGCTTGCCAGAAGGATGTAAGGAGCTCAAGTTCAAAATCGAAAATTTCTTCGCAGTGAACCAAGTGTGCCCACTTAGAGTCCGACCATGAGAAAGGGAGATAATCTTCTTCAACTTCAGGAGACACGGAGTCTTACAGTGAACAGATTAAAGAAAATACACTCACCGCAAGGTGAAGTGTGCCCACTTAGTCCCCGAGCCTAGCAGTAGGTGACGTGGTCACGTGGTGCCAGGGTCCAGAAAGTAGAAGAAAGGCAGAAGATCAGCCGAGCAGGCAACCAGTCCACGGGCTAAGCCCTAAAATAAAAAGCGCACATTCACCGCAAGGTGAAGTGTGCCCACTTAGTCCCCGAGCCTGACAGTAGGTGACGTGGTCACGTGGTGCTAGGGTCAGAAACAATAGTAACAAAAAAAAGTCCCCAGTATGGTGAGAGACCAAGTTATACTGATGACGTAGTCCCCGAGCCACAAGTGAAAATCTCGGACAAATTAAGAAGTGCCGATTACCCAAATCGTGGAGAAAAAGCCGGAGTAATGGTTGTACAGTAGAAATTACTGAGCCTTGATAGCATTGTGGAGAGGTCGACGAATATTCGGTGTGCAGTACCGAGTTGCGTCAAAAAATGGGCGATATGGGCCGTAGTTGCGCAGAAACCCAGATAACGGCCCACCATGCCGCTTTGGGGAATTTGGAAGGGCGCAAATCAATATGGTGCGGTTTCCCAAAAACCCTTGAATGCGAAAAGTGGGTACGGTTTCTTTATAACTGCGTCACCGCACTCCGCGCTCCCACCTTTGCCACTCTGCCACTTCATCTTCCTCTTCGCCCTCACACTCCCCCATTCACATTCACACGTGCTCCACCGCTAGGGCTAAAAAGCTTGCGTAAATTGTCTAGTTCTGATCCAGATCTGAGGGATGGCGTCGAAGAGGGAAGGTGGTAACCCGAAGAAGGCGGCCGCCGGAGCGAGCCGTGACAAGGAATGGGTGTCATCACTCATGGGGGAGACGGAGCTCAACGAGATGGTGGAGATAGGTGTTCTTCCTGACCGTATCACCGCCGGATGGCGTCCGGCCAACGGTGAGCCCTACCCGATGCCACACACCGATGAACTCGTTATATTTGAAGATTATTTCTAGCGTGGATTAGGACTTCCGGTACATCCCTTCTTGCGGGATCTGTTGGAGTATTGGGGAGTGAGCTTGTGTAATCTCCATTCGAACACTATTTTGCACATTTTATGTGTTTATCCACTTCTACGAGGTCTATCTTGGCATTCTTCCCCATTTCAATTTCTTCCAACACTTTTTTGGCTGAAGAAGAAAGGAGGGGGGAGTTCCAAAGTTGTTAGTGGTGTGTATCTGTAGCTCCACGACGTGATGATGGGCGAATACATTACTGTGCCATTGAATACCTTGCTGAAGGGGTGGAATGCCAGGTGGTTCTATATGAAGTAAAGTCATCCTGCCATCCGATGCGATGTCGACCAGATTCTGGAGAACCAGAAGAGCTGGTCGGAGAAACCAACTAGTGCCGATATGGAGCAGGTGAAGGAGCTCCTCGAGCTAATAAGGGGCATGAAGATGAGCGGAGTGGTGGTAGCGGTGAACTTCATAATGCGTCGTGTCCAACCCTGCAAGGAGAGGGCTCATTCGGGATTTGACTTCAAAGGAGATACTGACGACACCGGGGAGAGGACGGAGAGACTGATGAAGGAGGATGTGCTACACTGGGCCACTGAACTATTCACTCCAAATGTGCCGTACAGCATGCCACGGTAGCCAAAAACTTTCAACTGCACAAACCCACCTCCTCAGGTAAAAATCTCGACTGTTGTTCCTGGTGCTTTTTATCCCATGCCAGCGCCGAGCAGTGGACCGATTCGCTTGTGGAAAGATTCATTTGCAGGAACGGCGCGGTGTACTTCTCGGGCGTGCCGAGGAATGATTGGCCAAAGGTAGTGGATGCGAGGCCGACCACTCAGCCGGAGGAAGGTGCCATTAGCGCCTCGTCTAAATCCGGAGGCGGAGGTGCTGGTCAGAAGGAGAGTCCCTGAAAGCTCTAGTTTGGTTTTGGTGAATTGATAAAACCCTAAGTGCTAACCTAGTTTATCAAGTGATCATGACATAGGTAGCACATTCCAAGTGGCGAAGCAAATGAAGATCATGACATAATGATGGTGATGCCATGGTGATGATCAAGTGCTTAGACTTGAAAAGAAGAAAGAGAAAAACAAAAGGCTCAAGGCAAAGGTATAAATGATAGGAGTCATTTTGTTTTGGTGATCGAGACACTTAGTGAGTGTGATCACATTTAGGATCGATAGCTGTACTATTAAGAGGGGTGAAACTCGTATCAAAATATGGTTATCAAAGTGCCACTAGATGCTCTAACTCATTGCATATGCATTTAGGATCTAGTGGAGTGCTAACACCCTTGAAAATGTTTGTGAAAATATGCTAACACATGTGCACAAGGTGATACACTTGGTGGTTGACACATTTGAGCAATGGTTAGGAACTTCACCCACCAGCTGCGAGAAAAGAGCGGAGGTCCTTTGTAAGTGACCAGGACCTGTCCGTCCCGTAGCGTCCGTCGGGTGGAGCATGAAGACGGCGGCATCGGTCTCGATGGTGCCTTAGTGACCGGATCTTTGGAGGGTTACGTCCGGTCCCTCTTGCGTGGCGACACTGAAAAGTCGGCGAGTTGTCACACCCAATTTAAGGATAAAATTGAATGCACTAAACTCATGTGTGCCCGAGGATCGATCGTGTCACACATAAGTTGACAAATTATAAAAAGTATCATCACGGTGTATCTTACATAACGAATAATAGCATCACATTGACTTACATAACACATCGGAAGATAAAAGATAACTCTCTCGTGGAACTCCATCACGGGGGACGCTTAGGTCCACAAGCCTAATAATCCTCGGGAAACTTCTTGATCCGTTGTCATCGTACCCATCCGGATTTTTATCCAAATATTGAAAATTAAACAAGCGTAAATCGTCCCGTACTCAACAAGATAACATGGGGCGGCACATGACAACTTGGTCACTGCAGTTAGCACTGTAGATTCAAGATTTTATCCTCATCTATTATTGAGTTATGGCTCCTTTTAAACATGACCGGATCATATATCCGATCGGTCATGAAAATCATCTCTGGATGCTTCTTGAAATGACCAACATTTCAGCGTCCGGTTACTTTTAGTGAGCATGGTTTATACGTACCGTCGGTCGTCATTTGACCATTGAGATCGGGCGATCGACATTTGAAGAGAGGGACACGTGGCGTGCATCGCATAGACCTTGGCCGAGACCCCCCCTTTCCTAGTCGGTGTCCAGTATAAATATAAGCCCCATTTGCAGGCGTCTGGTCACCCTAACTGTTGTGCCCAAAGTGAAGGGGTACAACGGCTCTATTTCGTGGGGCTTCTATTTAAGCCCTATGGCGACTCAAGCTCACTCTCTTGGCCATTTGCATTGACATAGCAACCTTGTGAGCTTAGCCAAAGCCCTCCCACTCATCTCCATCATTGATTCATCATCTTTATGAGATTGGGAAAGAATCCAAGTGCATTGCTTGAGTATTTGCATCTAGAGGCACTTGGTGTTCGTGTTTCGCTGTGGGATTCACTTGTTACTCTTGGTGGTTGCCGCCACCTAGACGGCTTGGAGCAGCGAGGATCGTTGAGTGGAGGTTGGTGATTGTCTCCGGCTCTGATTGTGGTGATTGTGAGGGGTTCTTGACCTTTCCCCGGCGGAGAGCCAAAAGGTACTCTAGTGGATTGCTCATGGCTTGTGTGATCCTCATCTTGTGTTGGTTGTGCGGCACCCTATTGAGGGTTTGGCGTGTGATGCCAATTAGCGCGTGAACCTCCAAGTGAGTGAATCGCCACAACGAGGAGTAGCTTGTTGGCAAGCAAATGAACCTCGGTAAAAAAATATTGTGCTCATCATTTGATTCCGAGGTGATTGGTCTTCATTGATATTGATTATTGTGATTGATTGGTTCACTCCTCGACATGGCGGTATAATTATCTTGCTCTCTCTTTTTATATTACCGTAAACTAGTTGTCAAGCTCTTTAGTGTAGCTAGTTGTGAGAGCTTGTTAGTTTGGTTAGTGTAGCTCTTTAGTTAGCCTTTGAGAGCACACTAACTTAGTGTAGTTACATAGCTATTGTGTGGATAGAAACTATATCAACTAGAATTATGGTAGGTGGCTTGCATTTTTAGTAGGCTAGCGCAACACTTGCTTCGCCTCATAATTTGTCTAACCGGTTTGTTAAGTGTTGTTGTAGAAATTTTTAATAGTCTATTTACCCCCCCTCTAGCCGTTAGGACCTTTCAGTCCCCCTCCGATATCGGAGAAGGTTCAGGGGAAAAGGGCGGCGAAAAGATAAAATTTGGACCGAAGAAGAGAAACCGACGGATGTAGCTCACCCAGAACGAATTGATTCATCATGTAGCTCCCATTGGCCAAGGCGGCATCTCATTTGGTGGCGATGGGACCGCTTTCGGATGCAGAAGCCTTGGCGATATTCGAGTGGTCGAGACGACGGCGTGGCTCTGTAGCTCCCCTCTCCGAGCACTAAAGTGTCATCGCGCATCTTGCTGCGGCAGAGGTTTGCTGTCGAATGGAGGAAGGAGTCCTAGAAGCAGTGGTGGAGTGGAGAAGGCGCCGACAGACAGGGCTACAAGACCTCCACCCGGAGACACAATTGACCTTGACCCCGAGAGCAATGCCTGCGTGCTTGGGGAGGCAGCGTCGGTTCAGAACCGTTTATCGGGAAGCTGATGTGTAAGTATCTTAGCTTTGGAATCACTTGTTGTCCGATCTTTATAGTTGGAGTGATCGATAAGCTAATCTAATGCAGAACGGGGCGTGCGGAGGATCTAAATCCTTCCGAGCTAGGCCGGTGAGCAATAATAGGGCTGTAGTCGCGGCGTGGACACATTGCAGACGGACTCCGTACGATATTGAGTCCCGGGCACTTTCGTCGGTTTGCTGGAGGATTCACCACCTTCTGCTTGATGGAGTTGGAGGTGGAGGTGAAAGCGGTTGGCGACAATGATGGGCGATTGACGAGGCGCGCTAGGAACAATGGCGAGCCAAAGTATCTTAGCTTGATCTTCAAGGTAGGAGCGGGGCTGCCGATGTCATGCTTGAGTCTGGGCGCGCGCCGACGAAGAGGAGGAGCGGCGCGACACTAGGAGAGATGCAGGCATGGTCGGTCGCTCTATGCGGCCATCGAGCCCCTAGGGAGCGCCACCGGCTGTGGAGGAAGAGGACGATTTCGGGGAGATTGAGCGTGAAGGATCACGATCTCAAACCATCCGCATCTTCCACAAGCGAGGGGACAAAGTTGTGGTCATGGAAGAGGAGAATACCACCAGGGAGGTAAAGAGGCTAAGGTCCACCCTTTCCACGGCTATGAAGCAAATTGATGTTAGTGTTGCGTCAGCGGTGTCTGTCTTTGGCATTGGAGACTATGGTCTTTTATAATCTTGGTGCTTTGCAGGGCATAGCGTGAACTGCCGTGCAACAGCAGCAGTTGATCAAAAGGATGGAGCCCCTCGCCGAGGAGAACGAGAAGCTGAAGGAGGCGGTGAAACTGATGGAGAAGAACGTCCAGAGGGCCTAGTGTGAAAGGGATCTTGCTAAATCAAACGCCAAGGACCTGGAGTACCAAAAGGGCACCTTATCCGAGCAGTTGAAGATCATCTCTGAGCAGCTGGGGCGCACCTCCGAGCAGCTAAGAAGCATCTCCAAACAGAAGAAAGGTATTGCGGGTCGGTGAATTTTTTCTGCACTGCCGAACGGTCTTGATGTTGCTGACGACCATTATGTTTGTAGAGCAAGATGCGGAGCTCGGCCGGTTGCATCAAATCATCGGTCAACTCCAAGAGGAGAAGGAGAAGGCATCTGGCAAGCGGAGAAACTGGCCGAGGATCTAGAAGGTGAGTAGTTCATGGTCGAGTTGTTGCTAAAATGATGTCTTCGTTTGACAAATCCCTTTGGTGTCTGCAAAATACCGTCAAAGAACCAAAGCGTAGTTCGACGTGCTGGAGCTGGAGGCGAGAATCTAGAGGGGAAAACTTGATGCTGTGGTGGTCAGAGTTAGGCCAGAGCTCGACTATATCGACATGGAGGTAGCTCCTCAACCCGATGACAGGCCACCCCATTCGAACGCCATCATTAATAGGTGCAAGGCGGCGTGGGAGAACTTCAAAGGCTTCAACCGAGACGCCGCTGTGTTCGTCGTGAAGCTTGCCCTAGCGGTGGTCCGGTCTCATTACCCTGCCATCAATCTTGGAGCGATAGGGGCCGGATTCGCCAGAGGGATGGGTGCGATGAAGCAGGAGCAGCTGAAAGATGAGGTGGAGGACGCGGCGAAGAGGCTGGCCGGCGATGTCGATCTGTTCAACGACGTAGACGGTGAGGGCCAAGCTCAATAACCTAAGTGGAGAGGAACCTATAAGGGCATAAACAAACATTTATGTATTTGTATAAATGTTGTAAGTAGACGTTGTATGCATGTTTATGCGGCATGCTAGCACTTTCGGTGAAAAAGAGACGTGTTGTTAACCCTAACGCGTTTATACGTGGTATAAGTAGTGTCCGAGCAGTTAGTTCATAACTGGGCTCTTGGCCTTGGCTAGCCCGTATTCCATAACATCGAGCGCTACAGCCCGTGCACGTGTAGGAGGAACAGACGTGACCGAGGAACCACAGCCGACCACCCATAACATAGAGTGCTGGAGCCCGTAGCACGTGTAGGGAGAGATCGAAGACAGGGTTTTTTCCAAAGAACACAGAGCGGAACGTGTGCTGCCCAATGGTTGGCGGAATATCTTAAAGATATTTTAGTATGGAGAATCGGGGCGGAGCATTTATGGAGATCACATATAATTGTTAGAGTTTGTTAAGGAGTAGCTTGGAGCTGGTGATCGTAAATGGAGATTAAACTAGAGTGGAGAAATAATGGAGACAAATTATGGCGACAAAAACTGCATTCATTATGGAGTGAGGAGTACATATCTGGAGCGTTTCAAGGATAGAAACATATAAGATGCTCGATGTGCCACGAATTGGGGATATCGACTCCCTCCATGTCACATAGCCAGTAAGATCCTGGTCGAGTGACCTCTTTGACCACGTAAGGCCCTTCCCACGGGGAGGAGAGCTTGTACATCCCTTTGGTTTTCTGCTTTCTACAGAGAACGAGGTCGCCGACCGCAAATGAATGACCTTTGATATTGCGATTGTAGTATCTTCACAGGCCTTCTAGGTATTTTGGCTATGTGGATGCAAGTGATTAGGCATTCTTCTTTAGCCCTGTCGACGTCCTCTGTCCGAACAGCTACGACTTGCTCTTCATTATAATGTTCTACTCTGGGTGCTCGGAAGGCAATGTCCGTGGGAAGTACGACCTTTGAGCCATAGACCAAAAAATATGGAGATACACCGGTGTTGCGACTAGCTTGAGTACGTAGTCCCTAGACCATAGCTGGGAGCTCTTTGAGCCATCTACCCAGATGCTTTTCTTCTTTCTGGTATAGTCTCTTTTTGAGGGCATCAAGGATCATGCCGTTTGCCCATTCGACCTGGCCATTGGCTCTAGGATGGGCAACGGAGACGTATTTGACGGAGATGCATCGGTCTTCGCAGAAGTCCCAAAAATGGTGGCCAGTGAATGTAGTTCCGAGGTCGGTGATAATGCTGTTCGGGAGACCGAATCTATGGATGATATCTTCGAAGAGCTCGACTGCCTTCTTTGAAGTAGCCGAAACAAGCGGCTTGTACTCAATCCACTTGGAGAACTTGTCAATGATGACATACACGTACCAAAAACCGCCTGGCGCGGGCTTGAAAGGCCCGATCATGTCGAGTCCCTAGCAAGCAAAAGGCCAAGAAGCTAGGATGGTCTGTAATTCCTGTGCCGGCACGTGTATTTGCTTGGTGAAAAACTGACATCCTTCACAACATCGGATGAGGTCTTCTGCATCGAAGATGGCCATGGGCCAGTAAAAATCAGCTCAGAAAGCTTTGCCGATCAGGTTTCTAGAGGCCACGTGGTTGCCACAGGAGCCAGAGTGAATTTCAAGAAGTAATTTCACTCCCTCTTCTTGGGTGATGCATTTCTACAGTATCCCTTACTTGGCGCTTTTCCTCATCAACTTCCCATCCACCAGCACGTAATGCTTGCTGCGATGGACGAGGCATTCAGTTTTGGTCTTATCGGCGGGTACGTCGGTGTTGGTGAGGTACTTGATGAACTGTTCCCTCTAATCTATGGCCGGCGAAGGTACTGCAAGTACCAGCTGCTCGGCAGGGGGGGATTTCTTGAACTTCCTTCTCTTCCTTAATAGATGGCATAATGAGGTCTTAAACGAAGACCCTAGGCGGAACCACGGCCTTGAGAAGAGCCTATCTTAGATAAGTGTTTGGTGAGCTGATTTTGGTCTCGTACCACGTGGTGGTACTCGATACCGTAGAACTTTCCTTCAAGCTTCCTGATCTCGGCGCATTATGCGTCCATCTTCTCACTAGAACAGGATCAACCTTTGTTGACTTGGTTGATGACCAGCGCGGAGTCTCTGTATACTATGAGGCATTTGATGCCCAGCTCGACGGCTATACGGAGTCCGTGGAGACATGCTTCATACTCCGCGGTGTTGTTGGAAGCTGTAAAATGAATTTGGAGGATGTAACGGAGCTTGTCCTTAGTTGGAGTAATGAATAAAATGTTAGCACCAGCACCGTTGATGTTAAGGGTGTCGTCGAAATACATCACCCAGTGCTCGGGGCAAGCAGCGGGGATGGGCTCTTAGATCTCGGTCCACTCAGCGACGAAGTCAGCCAGCGCCTGTGACTTAATGGTAGGCCTACTTCTGAATTCTATGGAATAAGTGTCGAGCTCGACTGCCCACTTGATGATACAGCCATTGGCCTCTTTATTATGGAGGATGTCCCCTAGAGGGAACTCGGTGACCACAGCGATCTTGTAGTACTTGAAGTAATGGCGGAGCTTGTGCGACGTGACCAGAATGGCGTATAACAGCTTTTGAACCTGAGTGTAACGAGTTTTGGACTCATTAAGAACCTCACTGATGAAGTAGGCCGGGCATTGTACCTTATAGGCGTGTCCAACTTCCTCACGCTCGATGATGATAGCTGTGCTAACGATGCGAGAAGTGGCGGCAATGTAGATCAATAGGGTTTCGTCTGGTTGAGGCGCCGTCATGATCAGGGGCTTCGTTAAAAACAACTTGAGCTGCTCGAAGGCCGTATCAGCCTCCTCCGACCAGGAAAAGTGCTCGGAGGCCTTGAGTAGTTTGAAGAACGGTAGTCCCTTTTCGCTGATGCGTGATATAAAGCGGCTGAGAGTAGCCATGCACTCTGTGAGCTTCTGTATATCCTTTACGTAGGTTGACCGTTTCATATTGGTAATGGCAGAGACCTTATCGGGATTGGGTTCGATATCACGGGCGCTGATGATGTAGCCCAGGAGTATGCCGAATGGAACTCTAAAGATTCACTTTGAAGGGTTCAACTTCCATCTGTATTTTTTCAGGTTGGCAAACATTTCTTCGAGGTCGGCGTTGAGACTATCGGTGGTTTTAGACTTGACGACCGCATCGTCGATGTAAGCTTCAACATTGCAGCCTATCTGTTGGTTAAGGCACATCTGGATGGCCCTTTGGTAGGTCGCCCGAGTGTTTTTGAGTCCAAAAGACGTGGTGGTGTAACAATACGCACCAAAAGGCATGATGAACGATGTTTTGATCTGGTCGTCTTCTTTGAGGGATATCTGGTGATAGCCGGAGTAACAGTCGAGGAAGGAGAGGAGTTCGCAGCCGGCGGTGGAGTCTACAACCTCGTCTATCCGAGGCAGACTAAAAGGGTCTTTAGGGCAGTGTTTGTTGAGATCAGTGTAATCAACGCACATTCTCCATTCTTTATTCTTTTTTTGAACAAGAACTATATTTGCTAGCCACTCAAGATGATACACTTCTTTAATAAATCCAGCTGCTAGGAGCCATTTTATTTCTACCCTAATAGTCTGCTTCTTGCCTAGCGTAAATCGTCAGAGTTTCTGCTTGATCGGCTTGGCGGTCGGCGAGACATTCAAGGAGTGTTTGATCTTCTCCTGTGGTACCCCCGGCATGTCTGTAGGTTTCCAAGCAAACACATCGATGTTGGCACATAGGATGGAGATGAGCGCACTTTCCTATTTGGGGTCGAGATGAGCCCCAATCTTGACGGTCTTGGTGGGGTCGTCGAGGCCGAGGCCTACCTCCTTCGTTTCCTTAGACTTGGTAGAGGCATGAGGAGGCTCCAGCGTCGGGATCTCTAGGTCATCGATGGGCACCATCTTGGCGTCGTTGACCATGTTGGCCATCTAGATGGAGAGGTCAGTGGCTTCGGCAAGGGAGAGGCTCTCTGTTTCGTAGGCGTAGGCGATGGAGAGGTTGGCCCGTAGAGCTAGAACTCCTGCAGGCGAAGGCATCTTTAATACCAGATAGGCGTAGTGCGGTATGGCCATGAACTTGGCCAGAGCTGGCCGACCAAGTATGGCGTGGTAGGCGGTATTAAAGTCAACGACGTAGAAGTTGATGTGCTCGCCACGGAAGTTGCTTGCCGTGCCAAATTGTACCAAGAGGGTGATCTCTCAAAGCAATTTGGATGCCCTGCTAGGTACCATGCCCCAGAAGGAGGAGTCAGAGGGAGTGATGTCTTCTATTCGAAGGGCTAGTTCCTTTAGGGTTCCGACGAAGAAGAGGTTTAGGGCACTTCTGCCATCGACGAGCACTTTCCTGAAGAGTACTTTCTTGATGGTTGCATCGAGAACGAGGGGGAAACGCCCTATGTATGGGATATCCGCCCACTGGTCAGCCCTGCTGAAGGTCATGGGGACCTCAGACCAGGGGTGATAGCTGGGGTTGGCGATAGCGTCTTGTGTGTCGACGACGAGCACCCGGCGGGCGGTGATTTTTCGATCTCTTCTGCTCTCGATGGAGGCGAGGCCCCCGAAGATAGTGGCGACCACTTTGTCGTGATCCTGGAAGGCGTTGTTGTTGTCCCCAGGTGGTCGGCGACCTCTGGCTCCGTCATCGTTGTCGTCATCCTTCTTTTTGGTCTAGAACTCCTTAGCCAAGCCAAGGTAGTTCTTCATCTTGTACTTGCTGTTCTTGTGGAGGGGGCACGGTCCTTCGAGGATCTTCTTGTATAGCTCATTGTAGTTATGCTTGGCGTGAGGTTCATCAATGGTGGCGACGATGTTGTCTGGTCGACGACGGCGATACTGACCAACTCTGGACCCTTCCGACCGATCGCGACCGCTATCCTGATGGTGGCCGTGGTTGTCGTAGCAGCGGTCACTATGGCATCGTTCGTCGAGGCGCTCGTCACTGCGGTGAGTTGGGCGGTGAGTGCCCGCATCTTCGTTGAAGCAAACTTCAACCTCTTCAGCGTTGGCATACTGATCGGCGGTCGTGATCATCTCGCCAATCCCCTTTGGCGGCTTACGATTGAATTTGGAGCGGAGGTCGTGGTGATGGAGTCCTCTGACAAAGGCGGTGATGATCTCTGCTTCTGTGATGTTGGGAATAGAATTCCTCATCTCGGGAAATCGCCTGATGTAACTACGGAGAAGCTCGGACGGTTTCTGATAGATGCGATTCAGATCGTGCTTGGTGCCCGGCCGAGTACACGTAGTCATATAATTATCGGTGAAGACCTTCTTCAACTACTCCCAAGATCTAATGGAATCCGGGGCGAGGCTCGTGAGCCAGTTCAATGCGGTTGGCATGAGCATGATGGGAAGATAGTTTGCCATGACACTGGTATCTCCCCCGACGGCGCGTACATCGGTGGCATAAGCTTGTAGCCACTGTGTGGGGTTCATCCGCCCCTTGTAGGGCTCGACCCCGGTGATTTTAAAACCATAGGGCCACTGGCGTGTTCGGAGTGCTCTCATGAATGCTCGAGGCCCTTCGGGATCATCACCGTCGGGATCTGCAGCGTTGTCGGCGTTGAGTGGTTGGAGGGCTGCATTCGGATTACCGAACTCTTGCTCGTATTCTTGGCGCCGGCGTACTTCCTCCTCAAGCCAAGAGAAACAACGGCCATCGATGTGACGTCGTGCATCCCGAAGGTTGTTGATGCATGCTCTAACATCTTGATCGACTTCTTGGTTGTGTTGGCGAGGTTAGTTGATACGGTTCCCCCTAGCTCCCTCCTGGAGGGGTTGTCCATCATCACGATGTTGATCGGCGAAACGGCTTCTGCCGGGGCGGCAATTGGATCTTAGCGCGGCGGATCGGCGATTTGAGCTTGTCGAGTAGGAAGGTCCCTGATCCTGGCGGATCTCGTTGACTTGGTAGTGCGCAGCTTTAAGCATTGCGGCGACTTTGGCGACCTCTGGCGTTTGCTCAAGCCGAGCGAGCTCATAGCGGCCATGACCAAGTTGGCGCTTGGGGTCTTGTAGACATCGTGGCCGTCGACACGAATGAATTTGTCGTCGAGGCTGCAGCGGAGTGGGCGTGGCGTCCCTTGCGAGTCGAGCTGTTTCTCCATTGTGAGCAGCCTTGGCTAGCACAATGGCGGCCTCATTCGCCCGGCGCTGCGTACGGTTGGCATTCCTGTTGACACGAGCTGCGCAGTCCTCATCGGTTTCTCCATCCCGTGGAGGGCTGTCGACGCTGACATTAAAAATCCCACCTCCATGGAAGGATGGGAAAGGAGGTTGGACGGGCGGTGGTTTCACCGACAGTCTCCGTAGAGCCCTAGGACTCGGAGTCTGGATTTTCCTCTAGGATGGTGTGGAGGGATGTTTCGAGACGCCGGTCGATTTGTAGCATATTGACAGTCGGCGAGAGCTGGTCGGCGATCGGATCGGTGAGAGGATAGATGTCTCCCACCTGATCAGCAAATTTGCCCCTTAGGGCATCCTGATGGATGGCGGCCGTAACCCCTGGAGTTTCCTGATCAGCCTCCGATAGATCGGAATCGGAGGGTGGTCGGCGCTAAACCAAAGTGGTCAGAGCCGATTCCGCGATGGAGAGGCAGTCGGTGAGCTTCTAGCCAACCTGATCGATGGATGCGATCAGATCGTCATTGTCGATATGCTTCCTCAGGTAGCGGGGGAGCAGGCGGCGAGTTGTTGGTGAAGATGACCTCGAGACGGTTCCGAGATCGGATTTGCTGTTGCAGGTGTTGGTGTGGTCAGCGCAGAATCGATCTGCACCAGCTCGATGATCTCTCCGTCTCCGTCAGCATTGATGACTCAGGAGATTAACCCGACCGTGAAGATCTGGCCGGGCTTTGGAGAGGACGAAGAGCCTACGAAACATACCATTTTGTTCGTCATGGAAACAGCACGCACACCCCCTACCTGGTGCGTGGATCTTCTTGTACTGCTCGTTGTAGTTACGCTTGGCACGCGAGATTCGTCAACAATGGCGACGATGTTGTCTAGTCGGCGACAGCGATACTGACCATCTCTGGACCCATCCAGCCGATCGCGACCGCTGTCCTGATGGTGGCCGCGGTCGTCGTAGTGGCGGTCACTGTGGCATCGTTCGTCGGGGCGCTCGTCGCTGCGGCGAGTTGGGCGGTGAGTGCCCGCATCTTCGTTGAAGCGAACTTCAGCCTCTTCAGCGTCGGCGTACTGATCGGCGGTCGTGATCATCTCGCCAATCCCTTTGGCGGCTTACGATTGAATTTGGAGCGGAGGTCGCGGTGATGGAGTCCTCTAACAAAGGTGATGATGACCTCTGCTTCCGTGATGTTGGGAATAGAATTCCTCATCTCGGAAAATCGCCTGATGTAACTACGGAGAAGCTCGGACGGTTTCTGATAGATGCGATTCAGATCGTGCTTGGTGCCCGGCCGAGTACACGTAGCCATATAATTGTCGCTGAAGACCTTCTTCAACTGCTCCCAAGATCTGATGGAATCAAGGCGGGGCTCGTGAGCCAGTTCAAGTCGCTGTCACCCTCGAAAAATGGCCCTGAAAAGAGATCATCCTGGAAAATGACCTGGTGTTTAACCAGCAACAGGTCAACCTCCAACTCGATTTTGATGTGTCATCATCTTCATATACGAAAGCGCAGGCTCCCAAAAAACGCTTTCACACGCACCGAATTGTATTGCATAAAGTTAGCTAAGCATTAGCTTATCCCATGCTACCTAGCTGTCTTATAAATATTTATTTATTAGAAAAAGAGAGCGTCAATGCAACTTTTTTTTTTGGTGTAACACGAACTGGACTGTATATGAGGGAGCTGAATATATATTCCCTTTTATACGAAGATATTTCTGCGTGCAAATAAATGAAAAAACAGTGGCATATGGGAAATGACCGAATTACCTATATGTATATTTCTCATCTATATTGTGGACTTGGTATGACTATGGCTTGCCAAACTTTTTTTGTTAGATATATATTCACACGATTATTGATTCAAATTTTTGGCCAATGTTTGCCAAAAGTGTGATGATCATTTTGTCCGCAAAACTTTGTCTAACAATTAGTTGTGCCAAAGTTTTTGCGCCATCCAGATAGGCCCTTAACCCATGCATTAAAAAAATTTACTCTAAATGTTAGATCATTTAATTTTTATTAAAGTTCTTGATAGGTAACATAAAATTATATGCAAGTACAAAAATTTGTATATTATTATTTGTAGCCATAATTTGCGTCATCTCTGGCCTCAAAACAATCAAACAGTAATAATATGCCTGCTTGTATTAAAAAGAATATCTTATTTATAGCCACAAATTTGCGTTATCTCCTGTGGCAATAAAAACAACAAAACTTAAAGATATTAGGCATGATTGTATATTTATTAATTAGTAACGCCAAAAAGGAGAATCTTTGTAAAAAAATTGCTTGAAGCACTGAAGTCTGCTCCATGCTATCTCGCATGCATAGGGATGCTTAGAGTTTGTTTGGAACTACTCCACAAACTCTACCGTGGAGAGTAGCTCCACAAAAAAACTTAGAGTTTTTATAGCAACCCTTTAGGCGCTCTCACAACTCCATATTTTTTTTCCCAGAGCAGGGTTGTGTGGAGCTGCACCTATTTGGTTGAAAAATGTGGAATGAGGCGGAAAAAGATGAAGCAGAACAGTCCCAAACAAAGCTCTTAAATCATTGGAATAAATATTGGAGTATTTGAGCATTGATGGGGCTGCAATGCATGGCTGTCGCCTCTAAATTAAAATCTTAGATCCTTGTTGATGCCGAGATATAGACGAGTATGTCTAGGGTTGAAAAACGGATCGAATAAGTTCCATCATCATGTCCTATTACGTTTTCTCATCCGTTTTCATATTTATGAAAAACACAGAAATAGGCGAGAAAATGAGTATATGTATTTTTAGTCTATTTTTAGGCGGGATAGACAATATATTCATTCTGTATTTACAAATCCGGAATATATAAGCTTCATTGATTGTTATTCTAGTAACCTGTCTAAAAGAAACAATTAAATTTCATAAGAAATTTTAATTTAAAATTTTAGAAAGTCTTTCTAAGACCGTCTCAAGAACGCCGAGCATTTGTTTGTTTTTTATTCCTGATTTCTTTCACGCTCATAGGCCATAACTATCCCGGTCCTATATATTTCTATTATTACAATAAGGAAAAACGTAGATGGTTAAGAGATTGTTTGGATGCACTTTAATCCACCATAATCCATATAGTTGAGAGGGATTAAGATAAAAGATGTACTAATTTTTCATCTCAATTCCTCCCAACCTATTTGGTGGAGTGGATTGAAGTGCAGTGAAACACACTTTAAAGGGTTTTCATACGTTTTATTTCACTTCTTCATGTCTATCTATACTTAGTTTGCTGAGATGCCACACGCTCTATTAAGATCGAAGACATAAAAAAATGTATAGCTAATGTTAAAGAGCAAAAAAAAAACATATCTACCTAAATCTTTGTCCTTCACTCTTTTGGTCTTTCCTGAGTCCGTTCATCCTCTACTCCCTCATGGATAATAGTCATATCCGGTTTTAAGAGTAGTAGTACGTGATGGATCTAGGGTAAGAGTCTAAAGGGTTTTCGTCCGTTTTCACCCCTTCATGTCTGTCTGTACTTAGTTTGCCGAGATGCCACGACTCTATTAAGACGAGAGACATAATAAAAATATTTTTAAGAGCGAAAATAAAAAAAGTATACAGTTGATATTAAAGCGTGAAAAAAAAACTCTCACTCTTTTAGTCTTTCCCGAGTCCATCCACTCCCTCGAGCATCCCGATTTTACTAAAAGTTGTGATATGTGATGAATTTGGAGTAAAAGTCTTAAGCAGTTTACTGTCCACTTGTCCCAAACTTACTATCGGTGTTTACAGAAGTTAGAATAGTGTGTGTTCAATATCATGGTATAGCTAGAGTCCAAGTACAAGATGTACCAGAACAATGTTGTAATACACGGATATGTTGGCTAGTCTATATAGTAGAAAAGTTTTTATCGCAGCCTCCGAATGAGAGGGGAAGCAGCTAGAAAAAATAACAAATCGATCCGTAGGTAAAAGTGAAACGAGGTGTGTGTGTGCGCGCGTGCATGGGCGGACCTACAGTTGTGCCCGGGTATTCCCGGGCATACCCTACATTTTTAAGAAAATTTTTAGTAGTTCTTGGAGGTATATACATGTACAATATAGTTAATGTCTCAAATTTACGATTCTTCACTATTTTCTCACTGTAATCCGCGTTTGAACTATATGTATCTTTTATTTAAGCTCTTTGTGAACTTTTTATGTTGTTCATCCAAATATTTTCTTACCACGGCATACCCTACTCTAAAATCCTGGGTCCGCCACTGTGTTGTGTGTGTATAAAGCTAGTATCGACGACAAGGCTGGTGCTAAATGCATGGTGCGTACGTGCCATGATACGCGAAATGAAATCCGACAGGGGACCGACCTGTTGGGGTCTCACATGGAGATGGAATCGCAGCAGCGGATCGCATGCATGGAATCCAATGCGGAAACACCCATTATTAATAAAACAAAACTATATAGATCGATGCATCATCTCATGATACCAAAAGAAACATATATAATATATATCGGTGCAGCCTGAGAAAGCGACCCCCGTATACTTGACATCTACTGCTGCTGATGCTCTCTCTCTCTTTCTCACTGTTGTTATTATTAGTTGGATCCAATCCTAGCTTCAATAATTCACAGCTTCCATGAAACAATAAATATTGTAAAGGAAATGAAATGTCAACTCGACTGACGGCTCATGCTCAGATCTACATCTACTATGCATGCTCTGCTTGCCCGCTCAGTTCTCACGCATGGGTTTAATTGTCCGTGCATCTTACATTTGCACCCTTGTAATTACGAGCGCCTGTTGTACGTAGTAAATTCGTATAGTTCATTTTTTTCAGCTTTTGTTTTTCCTTTAAATATATCAGATGTGACACTCATTTGAGTGTCTTTATAAAAAAAAGCCCGCATTGCCTATAAAAAAATATACAGTGTTTTGTTACAATGAAGAAAATAACTTGAAACAGCTTACTCTTGTTATTAATCAAAGGTCTTGTGAGAGAAGGCCGATGTTTTGTTTGACAAAGGTTCTGTTCACTTGAGCTTATAAGCCAGAATCAGCCTTACTTTTACAGCCATAAAACAGTGTTTTTCTCTCACAACAAATCAGCCCTACAAATCAGCCGCAACAGCAATAAGTCCTGCCGAACAGAGCCAAAGTTCACCTACAAGATAAGTTGCTTGTTAAAAAGAAGAATACATTTCTATCATAGTATCAAGTAAAAAAATTGAGCTTGACCAAATTTTTTTAAAGTGTCAATGTTTATACTAACAATAGATTTGTCGTGAGATGTATTTTTCATAATACACTATTTTGTGTTATAAGTATTGATACCTTCTTCTATAGACTTGATCGAAGTTTAAAAAGTTTGACTAGAGATTGCGCCTGTCCCTAGACGGAGGTGCAGTGGCAGTAGAGTTTATAAGATTAACATGGAAAAAGGAACATTTTTTGTTTATAAGGAAAAAAACATGAGGAATCCACGCTGTATGTCTGTACCGAGGATAAAGAGAAAATGGTCCAGAGATCTGTCTGTGTACCGGATAATGATATATGCCGTGTTGTCACCTGTCACACCAGGAACAGGTAGGCCCATCTGCGCAAAAACCTGAGATATACAGGGGCGCATCTGCAAAAGAGGATTTGGTGTGTTTGACTGTGCAGTGTTCACGGAATCCGAGTAAAATAAAGAGAAGGAGAAGGCTTGACCGTGGGCGGTGTTGGACTGCGTCGTCAATGGAAAATGGATGATGGATAGGGGTTTCCAAGACATGCAGGTGATTTCCCAGTTCCGTAGGCACTGTAGTTGATTTCACTGTGGCCAACTACTGCATCATCTATGGTGCTTCCTTTTCTGCAATAACCTTTTGCCCTGGCTTTGGTCGACAAACGGGATAATTGCTCATGCCACCGGCAGGGGGTTATATTTACCGTACCACCCGAATGTCCCGGAGGACGGTGCCGCCACCTTTTGCACTGGGTCCCTCGTTCCTAATATATAATGACCGTTCACGTGTCCTTAAATTCGGTTTGATTCGCTTTTTTTTTTCATTCGGAACGATATTTTCCTCTTACATATTTCTTCAAATTCCTCCAAGCAACGGGGCTTATGTGGACAGGTGGTAGCCACAAGCTAAGTGAGACATGGAGCTCGATACCTGCTGTTTGAATTTATCAGCTTGGTTTATCATATAATATTTTTTCTCACAACAAATCAGCGAACAATACTTTTCAATTTAACTTTTCAGCGAAGCGAACAAGGTATCTAGAGTATACAGTAGCTTTTTCCATCGATCTTTTTGTTTTCATATTGCTTTGTTAGAGGAAACGACTTGTTAATAAATTATATATATATATATATATATATATATATATATATATATATATATAGAACTACTGTTCTGTAGCTGGCCATAGAATAACTTATTTTGTGGCCACTTTGAGTTACGATAATTACTATTCTAATTTACGTGATTACAGTAACTCCTTACTAAGTGATTTACTATAACATTATGGTAAATATCATCGTGAGTTGTAGTAACACGAGTATCGTAAATGCATATCATATTATCGTAAATTGGTACAAACATTATCGTAAATCAAGGTGGCTATAGAAAATAAGTTATTCTATGGCCAACTGCAGAATAATCTATATATATATATATATATATATATATATATATATATATATATATATATATAATCAATAAATCACGTTGCGTATGTGTACATACTCATTTATCAGTTGGAGTATGTTGACATATTAATATTAAGATACTCCAAATCTTTACAATGTGAAAAAATTTCAAAAGAGCACATGTTTTTAATATATTATATAATACTATGATAGTAGCATATAAAATAAGTATAACCATATACTATAAGTATACATACATACTTGTCATACATAGTACCCTAGATGGTCTAGTACGATAATATACTCCATCTAATACACTTCGTCGGGCCATATACGTCCTAAATCTAGAGATATAGGAGTAACTATGGGAGAGTAAAATACTCCATATATAGTATATATATATATATATAATATATATATATATATATATATATATATATATATATATATATATATATATATATATATACGTATATATATCGTCCATCGACAGGGATAATGGTATGCGATACTTCTTCCGACATACTTGTGTTCTGACAGACATGGCACAATAAGGCATCCCTCTAAAGATATGTATGGTATTGATTTTCGAATAGCTCCTGAAGCTGTTTTTGAACAAGGCCATCCAAATGGGTTATGAAGATGCCACTTCTTGTATGAAGCCCCGAATTTCCTGCTCTCTAATAAAGCGGCAGGCGGAAGGAGCCAAAAAAAACTAGGTTCACCCGGCTCCATCTCTCATGCTTGCGAGCCTAGGCAAAAATGCCCCTCCTCCATGTGCGTAAGCAACAGGAGTGCTGACGGCAGATCGGAGCTGAGGAGGAGCATCGTCGTCGGGGCTCCATCGGCGCGGATCTGGTGGAGTCAAGGCAGGGGCTGCTGGGACGTGACACCGTCGGGCCTATGGAGGCTCCGGGTCCGGGGCGGAGCGTTGCCGCCGAGGCTCCATCGGGGCAGATCTGGTGGAGTCGAGGCAGGGCCACGGGGCCACTGGGGCGCGAGGTGGTTTACAATTGCATGCTGTGACCTTCATATATATTCGAGCTTTAACTTGGCACGGGGTTACACGGAGCCTGCCTGCCTGCCCGCCCTGCATTACACAAAGACTTAATGTACTTGCAATTGGAAGTGAAAGGGATACACGTATACACATATATATGTTTTGTCACACAAGTCAATCGCCGTTAGCCCGTTAATATGATGTGCCTGTGCTGCCTGCCTGCCTGCCTGCCAATAAGCAAGGAACACCACCATGCATCACCATACATACATGCTGCATGCAGATCCCTGTTGCTGCATAAGTATATGCATCCACCACCATGCATCACCATACATACATGCTGCATGCAGCTATCAGACGGCAGATGCACAATGGCAATGGGCAATAGCAGATTGACAACAGAGACCAGCAGCAGAGCCAGGAACGAGCCATCTCCGCCATTACTGCGGCGAAAGCTCCTCGCCTCCTCCCGGGGCAGCTGCAGCATCCATCGATCGCACTCGCACTACCATGCATGCAACAAACAGCAGGCACGACGGACGCTGTAAATACGACCTCAATATACATATCTCGTCCATCTGCCACGCGCCCCGCGCCATTAATGGCGTCAGCTGGCCATCCATCCACGCCATCGCACTGGCGCGGTAGTCCCAGTCCCGTCGCCGCCGCGCCTTCACGTGCTCCCCGCCCCCGCTGCCGGAACCAGCCGACGCCCCGACGGCGACGCAAATAAACCGGCCGGCGCCGCTGCACTGCATCGTTTTCTCGGCCACGTGACACCCCCAAACTTTCGCCGTCGGGAACCATACTGCTTGCACGCCAATGCCATCGAGTAGATAGTCGACATTTTTGTTTTGTTTTGGAACAGTCGCCGATATAGATGTACAAGTATATGATGGTGAGCATGCAGTGCAATGCAACTGAACCGATGGAGACCTGTGGCCTGCCCTGCCTACGATCCTAGGATACCACGGACGCTAGACTGGTCATGCAACGCACGCAGCATGCACGGAGGACGGGTCGCTGCCACACTGCACCATCAACCAACGAATTAACGAATAACCTACTGGCCAGAACAGGATTGAAGGTGCTGGTCTCTTCTTCTTCCCCTCTCTCTCCATTTTTCTTCTTTCCTCCACCTCTTCTTCTCTCTCACCCTCCCTATTTTCCATTGATGCACCAGCTGTAGGGTAAATAGATTTTGCTGTCTTCCATAAGAGCACAGCGAGATCATCTTAACTAACATAGAACTTGTGACCGGATCACTTGAGTAAATAGATTTTTTTCCTGAAAAAACAATGAAACTGAAATACCCCCACCAACCAAGCCTTTTGTATACACTAAAAATACAACACGCTCACTGCATAACAGCGCAAAACAACTGAGCAGCAAAATTTCAGAGTCCCTCGGCTCGGCGCAGAGGAAGCCCTTACACAGATCCCATTCCACTGGTTACAACTTTCACAATACGGCGGGCAAGCTCTCCTCCTGCCTGCCTGAGAAAACAGCCGGCTATTTTCAGACAGACGAAAACCAAGGCTGTGCAGGATCAGGAATCCATCCATCGACAATTGTTCATTTGCCCCACGCTTAAGTTAAGCTGCTGCTTCCTTGAATATACGGGGGAGGACTTCATGGATGCCGATGTCCAAGGCCTCAGGGCTCCTGCACACGAGCAATAAAGAGGGGGCGCATTGTACAGCAGTCAGTACATCCACTGTCCTAACTCTTGTGACTACCATAAAGAGGAGGACGGACGCCGAGATTTTGATAGGGGGCACGGCTGCCTATCCAACAGGTTAGGAAAGCAGGAAAGCAAACCGGAATGCGTGGATGATGAAGGGGGCGTGTAAACTGTAAAGTACAGAGCGGTGCAACGGATGGTGCATCTAAGGTCAGAGAAAGCGGAGGGCATCACAGGACAACGGATAATGCTAACAGCTGGTGATGGTTGGTGGCTGAAGGATGCCAGGTTTGTCATTTCCGTTTTCCATTTGACAATTACAGGCACAATTCACTTGTGGTTAACTAGCACCGACAAACAAACTGTTGGTCGTACTCTAGTAAGCATGATCGTCTGAACTCTGAACATAGCATCAAGGTGAACAGTACAGCAGCACATAGACAGCTATGAAGAGGATTCTTCAGACTTCAGCTAAATTTTAACTATTGACATTTTTACAAGACACCGATTTTGGAAGTTGAGACTAATTCTGAACTGGCTAACTGTCATGTAGGAAAGTAATGCACAGAGAGAGAGAGATTTACCTGCACAATGTTCGTCCCTTCTCTTTTGTGCTAGGCACAAACCATATCTTCCTCAGAGCTGGTGACTCAAATTGCACAAAGAACCCGTCACTCTGGTCAAGCTTCCACTTTCTGGATCCTTGCCCTTTCCAGACCTGTATGTAATACAACATGTTAGCCTTCCTCTTCAATCTGGTACACACACAATACAATCTAAAGTGTCAACACTGACAATGCTCAACACCAACTTTCATGAAAAGCAACAAAAAGTGCAAAGCTAGCAGCAACTAATTATAGGAAAACATAGTTCAACAAAAAGAGCAGGAGTAGGTGAGTTGAACCTGTGGGTAGGAAATGATGCTCTTAGGTGACACCATACAAGCAGCCCTCGCAAAAGAATTCTCCATATTGTCATATATGTGAAGCACTCTGCAATATGTGTTGGGCACTCTGCATGAGTGTTGGGGGTTGTTCAAATGCCTAAGTGGGAGAAAAACATAAAATTTCATTAAATAGGAAAATTTTAGCATTAAGCTCTTGGTATACATTTGTTTGTACAATACAGAAGTTTATGACAACTTTGTCAAGTTGCAAAATAAAGTGCTCTGCAGCAGCATAGTACCTTGTCAATGTTAACTACTGGGGCATATTTTTCAGTATCAGTCTTCTGATCGAGAAGAAAATTGACCCTTGGATCTACATTTCCTGTGTCATGCCAAACCTTTATTGCTGATTCTATCACATTTACAATGAAAGAAAAGATACTCTGCCCTGTTTCTGCATCTCCATACTTTGCAGCCTGAAAAAAAAAATACACGGAGATTTAACACACAAATGAGAGCAACTCCAACAGAAGAGTTATCCATGTTGTGTAATCTATATTTGAGTATTTTGGAGAGAAAAAAAGGCAGTCCAACAGCTATTTTATCTGTTTTTCTAAAATAGCAAGTCATGTATCCCGGATTTCTCGCATGCTAGATATAGCTTGCATGTGCCGCTAGCCATTCGCCTCACCCTATTGGAAAGGCTGTTGGAGTTTTCTGTTTTTTTTGCTGGGGTTTCTATTTTAGAGGTTGGCTAAATTATGAGTTTAGCTATCTATTTTTACCAACTCTGTTGTAGTTGCTCTGACAAAAGATATCTCATCTAAAATAGTCTCTTTTCTTGGTTATTCCTGGAGCACTCAAACGGGTAGCATAAAAATGGACTTCATGAACCTGATATAGTCTAGAAGGTGCATAAGAATACACACTTACATTTTAGAAAGAATATCCCCTTGATTAAAGGGTTACCTATAATCCTATATTGCCGTGATGAAAGAAAACCAAGATACGGTAGTCTAGAAGGATGCTGAATATAGCTTCTTGACTTCTTGTCACGGCAATTTCATACACAGTACCATTGAACATTAAAAGAAGTAAAACTTGTACTCATAAGTCAAAACAGTAAAACTCACCAACTCAGTCTTCAGTGATTCTAAGTTCTTTGCAATGTCAACATTTGAACGCATGTTCTCTACATCAAGGGCTCGCTTCTTTTCCCTGGCCAACTGAGAAAGCCTCTTGATTTTTCTTGAGACTTCTGCATTTTGTGAATTGTGCTGCAAAGCTATCTGAAATGCAGCTATTGCCTACACCAGGGGAAACGTAACAAATCAGATAAATCTCCATTTAGTGGAGGGAAACCATCAAAGAAATTGTTTGTATAGATATTGCCTCAGATGCTAGAATCAAAGAGGGTATTTAGTGTCACTTAAACAAATTAGCCAGAAATACAAGAATTGTACTTGGGAAGATGAAACCAGGAGCAACAAAGGAAGGCTGTGGTTCAGTTACAAAATAAAACCCCAAATTAGGCACCAACACAGGTCAAGGTTATCTGGTAGCAGCCGAGAACCAGTAGCCGATTGACGGAAGTGAGTGTAGAAACAGTGTGTACATTGTAACAGCATAAAGTAACAAACTGAAGCAAAGTACAGGACAGGTGTTCATCCAATTTTTTCCCTTACAATGAGCATCACTAAGTCATCTGAACTCCATTTGCTGAACTTTGCAACTAACAAATGCAATCCATATGCAAAGCATTCAAATTTCATTTCTTGATTTGCTAGGGCATGGAAGACTTGGTCCAAGTTTATGAAACAGACGAAAGAGAAGATTGCATAAAACCCCTCACTATGTCAAAGTAACAAGGATCTTTCATTTTAGTCTCACCTCTTCATAGCGCTCCATTGCCTCCAAAACACAACCTTTCCTGAAATGACCCTATATCACAACAAAGAACAAGATGTGAAATCTGACAACTGAGTAAGTGGCAAACTCAAAATCAGTGAGCACTTTGAGAAATTATATACCTTCTCCCACTGTGGTTTCAACTTGACTGTTGTCTCTGCATCAGCAAGTGCTTTGCTAAGCTTAACCAACTGCAGGAATGCTGCAGCTCGGTTGCTGGCAGGGATTTAAATGAAAAAACATAAATCAGCATTTTAAGAGCTTGTCAACAAGAGAAGTATGATATAGATAGTCGCTGGCTGTTCTAGTAAGGTACAAAGAAAGCAATTCAAGTTTGCAATTGTTTTTACCATCTCCTGAATTAAACACACGGCTGGAAGCTCCCCTTATGCTAATTCAAAAACATAATCAACACTTTCTAGTTTCACTAACCATACTATAATTGGGAACTTTATGGTTCCGGTGTTCCCCTGTATGTAGGTTCTTTAATTATTTGTATAAATATTCATTTCACAAATGATATTGTAAAAGGTTTTGGGTTTAGAATACCAAGTTATGTGCACAGACTATATCATAAATGAACTGAAGGAAGAACTCTTTCAATGCTTGTGTAGATCTTTCAAGTCAGCTAGTGTTACAACTATAGTATCACAAACAAGAAAAGAGTCCACAGTTTTTGTCGCATCATTTTAATTTATTCTGGAGGTACACATATAAATGTCAGCTCTACAAAAAGCACAGACTAAGGTATTTTGGAACGGAATGTGTTTTTTCTTTCCTTTCCTGTTAGGGAATATTAATTGTATTTGCATCCAAAAGTAACGCCGCTCTCGTCAGCTACATAGGAATAATGTGAGATCACTGGGTTTTATCCATATAATAACGACAAAATGGCATCCCAGATACTCACCCATTCGGCCGTGTCGTTACATGACCAGATCTTTGAGTTGCAGTATTGTAGACACCCATTGGGCATCATCAACAGGTAACGTCAAATCATCAGATTCAGGATGTTATGTCACAGGAATATGCCTAGATTCAGAATCTTGAGCACTAGAAGCACAAACCTAATCTACAATAGCATCCAAACCATAAACGGAATCTCTCAGCAGCTTAATTTGCATTTTTAACAGGCTGAAAGAAGCCGACAAATCATCACACCATATTCGCAACAATCCCTGTGTCACGGCAAATCAACCACAAACACTCAATCTCACTTACAGAGCCTCTCAGCACCCCCTCCCCACTCCCCAAACCCAACACACACACACACAAAATCCGCAATCCCCACTACCAGTGTACACTCAGACCGCAGGACTCAAACACTGATCAGTGATCACCTCCCACCCCACAAGTATCTGACACACCCACGCCACAGCTCTCCGTCGCTTCCCCCAAACGCAGGACGGGCCCACGCGCAGCTAGGGTTTCTACCACCGGCACGGCCGAGACGGAAGAGGAGTGGGGGGCAGCGGAAGGAACCTGTAGAGGGTGGCGTTGTCGGGGTCGAGCTTGATGGCCTGCGTGTAGAGCGCGGCGGCCTTGAGGTAGCTCCCCGCCTTGAACTGCTCATTCCCCTGGTCCTTGAGCTTCGCCGCCGCCGCCGCAGGAGGCCCTCCTTCTCCTCCTCCGCCGTCCGCCATCGCCGCCGCCGCCGCCGCCGCCGCCAGGTGGGTCCGCGGGGTTAGGGTTTTGGGGTCCACGAGCTCCCCCGCTCGTTTTCGTTTCCTTTTTTTTTTTTATTATTTTTCGCAGCTTTTCTTTCTCCCTGTTTTCTGCAGCAGGATCGAGAAAAAAGCACGTGCGCGGCACCGTAATACGGTATACCGACCCTCTCTTGCACACGGGGCCCCCACTAACGAGCGAACATTCCTCCGGTACCAAATCAGCGATCAAATTTCCGAGCACCTGTTCGTTTCGTGGTATTAGGCTTATAAGTTTCAGCCAATAAATAGTATTTTTTTATCGCACCAAACCAGCCAATCGTACTTTCAATAATGGCTTATAAGCTAAACCAACCCAAACGAACATGGTGAAGCATAATGTCCTTTGAGGTAAATGCATCGTAGGCCCTTGAATTTGTCTTCGAGTGCCACTTAGGTCCACAAACTCTCTAATCGTACTTTTGGCATCATAATATTGTTTAAATATGTCATTTAGATCTGTGACTCATCGGAACAAGGTTTTGATCGACGTGGCATGGACAGAGCGCACGTGGCGTCGCTGAGCCAGCTCGAGAGCCTTCAAACGCTGTCCATCTACACCACGGCGCTCTCCGGCGCCATCCCGCCGGAGCTGGAGAAATGCTCCAACCTCACCAACATCTACCTCTACGAGAACTTGCTGTCCGGCCCGCTCCCCCCCGCTCGGTCTTGGCCTGCCGCATGCGAGAAGTCGCTACTATGGCGTAATCGCTCTCACGGGCCCCATCCGGACTCCTTCGCAACCTCCTCACCTCGCTTCGTCTCGCTTGACCTCTCCATCAACTCCATCTCCAAGCACCATCCCGCCGTCATTTGGGGCGGCTCTCCACTGCCGCAGACCTCATGCTCGGTGACAACAACATCACCGACACCATCCCACGGAGCTCGCTAACGCCCGTTCTTTTTGGTGCATTGCAGGTCGACACCAACGAGATCTCCGGCCTCATCCCGCCCGATCTCGGCAACCGACAATGCTGCGGTGCTCTTCGGCATGGCGTAACCAAATGGTGGGTGCCATCCCACCTTCGCCGCCTCCCTCGCCAACCTCTAGGCGCTCGACCTCTCGCACAACCACCTCACCGGCGTCATACCGCCGGGACCTCTTCTCGCTCCGCAACCTCACCAAGCCGCCGCTTCCTCGTCCAACGACCTCTTCGGCCCGCTATCGCGGATCGGCAAGGTCAAAATGCGCCCGACCTCATCGCGCTGCGCCTCGGCAACAACCGCATTGCCGGGTCCATCCCGGCGTCCGTGTCCGACATGAAGAGCATCAACTTCCTCGACCTCGGGAGCAACAACCCGGGCTGGGCGGTGTCGGACGAGCTGGAAAGCGCTTGCGACTCTAGATGCTTGACCTCGGCAACAACATCCCGGACGAGCTTTGCGGCATCGACCGGCTCGACATCGCATTTGAACTTGAGCCAAACGGCCTCACCGGGCCGATCCCATCCAAGATCTCCGCGTTGAGCAAGCTCTCGGTGCTCGATCTCTCGTATAACACGCTCGACGGCAGCCTCGCGCCGCTCACCGGGCTCAACAACCTTGTCACGCTCAACGTGTCCAACAACAACTTCTCCGGGTACCTCCCAGACACAAAGCTATTCCGCGGTGTCGACGTCACGCCTCGCCGGCAATAATGCGGGCTCTGCACCAAAGGTGGGGACGTATGCCGTGTGAGCATCGACGCCAACGGTCACCCAAAGGATGAACATGGTGAAGACGCCCGGTAGCGTGCACCGCCTCAAGCTCGCCATCACGCTGCTTTAACCGCGACGGTGGCGATGGTCCTCGGCATGATCGGCATACTTGATGCGCGGCGGATGGGCTTTGGAGGAAGAATGGCGATGGCGGCGATGGCGGCGACTCGAGAGGCGGCGGCGGTAATGTGGCCATGGCGATTCACGCCGTTCGAAGGTGAGCTTCTCCGTCGACCGGTGGTGAGGAGCCCGGTGGACGGCAACATCATCGGCAAGGGCTGCTTTCGGGCGTGGTGTACCGCGTGAGCATCGACGACCTTTGGCGAGGTGATCGCCGTGAAGAAGCTGTGGCCCAAAACCACACGACCGCAATGGCGACATGCAAAGCGACGACGGCACGAAAGCGGCGTTAAGGACTCGTTCTCGGCGGAGGTTCGCCTGCCGGGCTCCATCCGGCACAAGAACATCGTGCGGTTCTGGGTGTTCTTTGGAACAAGAGCACACGGCTGCTCATGTACGACTACATGGCCAACGGCAGCCTGGGCGCGGTGCTCCACGAGCGACGCGGCGCCGGCACGCAGCTGGAGTGGGACATGCGCTACCGCATCGTGCTCGGCGCCGCGCAGGGGATCACTCTGCTTATTTGCACGCTCCAAACCAGGCTCACGCGTGGCTCACGTGCGCTCTGTCCACGCCACGTCGGCTAAAACCTTGTTCCGATGAGTTATGGACCTAAGTGGCATACTTAAACAACATTAGGGTGCCAGAAGTTTGAAAAGAGAGTTTGTGGACCTAAGTAGCACCCGAAGACAAGTTCAAGGACCTACGATGCATTTACCTCTAAATTTTACTACGTGATTTGGTATACATGCACTAAGTAACATGATAAGGCTTAATTTCAAGGATTAAGTTGAAACCATCTACTAAATACAATATAAATAGTTCAAAAGCCATGCCGATAGTTTAAATATAGGCATAAAAGAGTACCAGAGGCTTACAATGCTATTTTTTCAGACTATTTTATTCGACGCTTTTCAAGGAATATGAATGTCTTACTATATCTTCTTCATCAACCAGATCAACCACTGGTCTTCCACCACTGGTTCAACCTGATCAGGTGGAGGATTAGAATGTTCAACTCGCTATGAATGTTACCAAATAGCTATGAATGTAGAAAATAATTTTCTAAAAAAGACGAAGAGCAAAGGTTAAAAATTACCTAACCAAAATAGCGAATCAAGACGATAAGTCCCGACTGGCGCAACCGTATATTCTGCAGACAGGACATGGGAATTAGACGACGATCCTCCGATCCAGCATTCAGAGCATGGCGGAGGGCGGCAGAGGGCACTAGGGCCCGCGGCCGGCCGGGGTGTCACAGACTCACCTGTCAGGCGGCGACGCACGTGTTCCTCCGTGGCTCCCTGTCTGATCGAGATTAGATTAGGAAATTTGAAGAGTCGTAACAGAGCGTACGTACCGGACGTTTGGACTTTGAAGAATTGAAGTTCCCTTGCCACGTGGGCCACGTCAGTGCATCCTATGGGCCTCCCGTCGTTACGTGATGGTGTCCACGTATGGCCTCGTTAACAAAAAAGCAACCGAAAAAAAAAAGGCATGGATCAGAAACAGAGCGATGCCGGCATGGATCACGTACGTGTCATGACTAGATACTAGTGTTAGTGTTAGGTGATTGATCAACATTCCTTCTGATGTTTTTTTCTTCTTAAATAAATGAAGAGCGATGCCTGCCGTGCATCCGGCCACCGCCGCGGGCAGCGAGTTGAAGGCTTTAGACCCAGCAAAAGCGAACTCACGCAAACAAAGATAGGAGGACAATTACAAACCATATAATAAGGGGGAACTAGTCCATCTTGTGTACGTCGCCGTGGCGAAAAAAATTTGGGTACAGATGATCACCGGCGGCAAGCAGCAGCTCAATCGACATCTAGGCACGCAGGCCATCGCTTGCATGCATTAACCGGTGCCATGGAGGCAAACACTGCCTTCGATGGTGCTACGTACTATTAATTGTTGATGTTCCAGATGGTGATGACCCTGCCGCAACAGTGAATTCCTCGTAATGATGCACTGCATGCAGGTACAAATAGATCATTATACACATGCATACTATATTTTTTGAATGGTGTAGTTATTGGAACGGTTAAATATGTGTTTTTGTGCAGGAGAAACATGCCTGTGTTAACGTCCGTTGTCACAGAGAATCTCCTCCTGAGTTACCCGAACCAGTGGCACAACAAGCAGATCAGGTATGTGATGTCAGTTCATTGTTAGGCATGTAAAAAATCCGTACTGTAAATTAATGGTTACGTAACTTTAATGGTCACTCTATTTTACAATAGGAGGTTGATAAAATTGGAGAAACTTTGATCATTTCTGAAGTTGGTATGGTTTTCGATTAAGAGGACAAAGCTTACGAAGATGTACAATACCTATGCCGCTAAGATTGGGTTCAGTATGTGTATTAGAAAGAGTCATTCAGCTCGCCGAGAAGATAAAAGTATATATCAGAAATATATAGTTTGCAATAACGAAGGACATCGACGAAACCAGTCATCAACAAAAGACATTACAAGGACAGGCTGTGATGCTCGTGTTCAATTCAATGTTAGCAAAGAGGGAATTTAGAAAGTGCGGAAGGTTGCACTTGATCACAATCATTATCTTGCTAGTCTAAATAAGTTGCACAAGCTGAAGTCCCAAAGACGTGTTACAGAAGTAGACAGGATGCTAATTGGTCAGATAAGGAAACCAGGGATGAAGTCAGCCCAAGTGTATGAGTTCATGAATGAGTTTTACAGGAGGGCTGACAAAGTGCCATTATCAAGGATGGACTACAATAATGCAATTGGTTGTGAGCACAAGTACATAGAATCTAATGATGCGCAAACATTGCTGGAATACTTGAAGAATAAGCAAACAGAGGATCCTACATTTTTTATGCAATTGAAATAGATGAGGAAGATGGTCGGATAGTTAATTTCTTTTGGGCAGATGGTCAATCTATCATGGATTATGGATGCTTTGGTGATGCTGTGTCATTTGACACCACATTACAGACTAATAAGTTTGAAATGCCTTTTGCTCCAATCCTAGGAGCCAACCATCAAGGAGAATAATTTTTGGGGCTGCACTGATATTTATTAAGACTATTGAATCATTTGTTTGGCTCTTTAAAACCTTCCTAAAAGCCATGCCGGGCAAGCATCCAAACACAATCTTCACTAATCAAGATGCAGCATGGCAGGAGCAATTGCTTTATGTATTTAAAAATACTAGCCATCATCTTTGTTTGTTTCACATATATGTTAATGCTGCTAAATATTTGGGGCATGTAATTCATAAACATCCTGATAAGTTTCCAAAATGTTCAATAAAATGCGTATGACCAATTAGTGATCACATTTGTCATGATCACCGATGAGTTGATCACCTGTCAGTTCGTGGCCACGCACGCGGGCATCTGCTATACGTCTGTCGGGTATCTATGATCTGTATACCGCTTGCGTGCTTTGCAACCTGAGTCTACGAGATGTTGGGCCCGTGTCGCATGACATCTTTCAACGCGGGCCGGACAGGCGGGTTAGCTGCAAGATGCATGCAGCTCTGGTTCATACACAAATACGCATTTTATTTTGTATAATAAATATGCCACATCGGCAAGTGAAGAGAAGATGCATCTCCTCACATCATATATAATAATAATGCAACATGTTCGTGCGCATCCAATCCAAAAACAAATTGTGTTCGGTGGCGCTCGGTACACAAATAATTTTTTTCTTCGTGTATTTATAATAAATATTGTATGTTTGGTTGTTTATTTCAGGCAAAATCATGGGCAGACTTACAGCTTATTGGGCCAAGATCAAAAGCTAAGTGGGCCAAGCCATGGGAGATGTTTGATGCTGGCAGCTAGGTAGCTGTGGGCCTCACTGGCCACGGTCACGGTGAGCAGCAGCACACGGAGGACCAGAACCCTGACGGAGAAGGTGGTGACGGCGACGACGAGGACGATCCACGTCCAGGCCACCCCTCCACCACGTCACTGGCGCTGGCGGGACGAAGGAGGCCAGCAGGAGCAGGAGGTTGTAGAGGTCCTGCATCGTCCACTTCAGGTCTCCAGCTCCTGCAACTCCTGCAGTGAAGAGACCTAATCAGATCAGAGGAGGCCTTGCTAATACGGACGTAGCAGAGCAGATGATGAGACGTTCCAGAGGAGAGGAGGAGGCCTAAACCCCAGACCACGGATTGAAAACCCCAAGTTCTAGAGGAGCCCTAATCTGGACGGATTGAAAACCCCAGACCACGGATTCAAAACCCCAGACGAGCATATGATGTTCCAGACGAGTCCTAATCCCACGGATTGAAATCCCCAAACCAGAAAGCAGATGAGGAACGGATTGAAGACCATAAAGCAGATGATAAATAAAGAGTCTTTTACTTGTATGCCATTAAAAAAGATGGTCTAATCGTCTATGTCCCTAAAAAGTTCGATCTATCGTCAGTGTCCAAGCTCGAAAAACTTTTCTCTCTCACGCCATTCTGTCTATTTGCAGCACTAACGGTGTGAAATATAGGTGACAAAGGACTTGAATGCCCCTGGAACATTTGTTTCTCATGTGCCACTGCCTGCTGGGAGCCATCTGTGTGGTAAATTATCTGAGCTTGAGCGGTGAACCTTTACGGTACCAGTACATGCATGCACAAATTGCAACGACTTTTAATCTGACACAACATTAGCGGATGGATACAAACAGAGATGCTGGCTACGAAGTAGTAGTAGTAGTAGTACGTACTACACAAGCCTAAACTGTACAAAATGTTTAGAGATGTACATTAGTTACCCGTAGCATTGTACAGAGAAACCAGAGACATTTGGCCGTGTACGTCAGCAAGCAATGCCAATCAATCAAAGTCAAACACACAATTCGCAGTTGGAGTACAGTTTAAGGCATGGTGGCGCGCTCTGACTCAACGGAGCAAATCATCGACTACTAGTGCAAAATAGCTACGGCTTGCTCTTGTCGATCATCCGTTGGACGATGGAGTTCAGCATCCGTCTCGTCCGCGGCATCCCCAAGATCCGCTCTAAACAGCCATCGCCTCCGCAAGCATCCAAACACAATCTTTGCATAACGTTCGCCTGAATGAAACGCCAGATCTCAGCTATCGAAGACCGAAGCGGTCAGCCGGGCGCGAGCCCACTGTTGGCGTGGCGGAAGGAAGGATAGGCGAATACTTACGTCTCACGCTGGTTTGAGCAGCGACCGTGGTAGGCATTGCGTCCATCACCAACTCTCGGAGCCGCTTTCGGCGGGCATGTAAGAACGCTTGAGCCATCCTGATAAGGCACCGGAGACGACTAAGCGCGGCCGAAATGCACGCCTTTGTACCACGAATGCTCAGATGTGTCCGTGGACCACGCCACGAGATCGTCCACGATGAGCGCCATGCGGTCCTCGAGTCGACCGTGGTGGCCTCTCTTGAAGAGTTCCTGCAAGAAGACGCTGCATCTGTGAATGCCGCGCGGAAGGAGGTTTTTCAGCCGCCCGTTAGTTTCTCCAGTTGAGAACGAACGCGTTAGGAGTCGATCGAGAAGAACCACGTAGTGAATGAACTCATGTTGTAATGGTATATGCTTAGCTCTCACCCGTATTGTTTCTTGGAGATCTCAACGGCATGGGTCAAGATGGTGTCCTCGAGATCAATGCCGAGCTCATGCTCACGCCGAGTTCTCCGGGCATAGCATCACGCTCATCCCCGAAATAGGGCGTGGCCATGTCGGCGAAGCGGGGGGCGGCGAGCTCACGGGTGAAAATCTAAACGGAAGTTCATCGAAAAACGCCATCGATGAGTAACACGTGCATGTCGTCCTCCGCTAATGTTGTGGGTAGCTACATTACATACCAGAAACAACATTGTGTAAAACAACGTGGCGACAAAATGCTCGAGCGATTCAATTTGCTGTTCCATCATCCATCCCTCGATTAGGCACCGAATAAATGCTTGATGCTTGAGGAAGTTCCGCGCCGCCACCACGACAAGCACCCTCGTTTGTCTCCTGCAGGCAAAAGCAAAACAACACAAAGCAAACACACACAGATGAGCTTATTGAGCTCGCCGTTGTCTTGATCGGCGGGAAGGCCAACCAATCCGGCTCGCGGGTTAAATCGCCATGGGCAGGTTCATCTCGACATCCCAGCTGCACGGTTTGGGCGCCACCACTAGGCCCCAACAGCGCACCGATCACACCGCCACGGTTGTTGCGGTGGAACCGCCCAGCAGCGAAGCCGGCGCGGCGGCGGCGAAGCGCGAACTGACGGGACGATAAGACGTGGTTGAAAACGCCGTCGTACCGCCGCGAGAAGAGAGCAGAGCGGCGAGCCATGCTAAGCGCGGTACTTTCTCCAGGCCACCCCGGCGTCGGCGTCGCTGGCGCTGGCGTTTGGGTGCCGGGCATGGGAAGTTGAGGAGCGCGTCGTAGCTCGAGATGTTGCCGTCGGTAGGGATGCCAGGCGGTTCTAGTCCCGATGTCACCACCACGATGCGGCGGCAGGGTTCATCTGCTGCAGTGGCGGCGTGACCTAAGGTTTGACAATCGCCGCCATCAGAAATCTGCGCTAGGTTGTAGTAGGCGCCTTGCTAATACGGACGTAGCAGAGCAGATCGAATCCATGGCGGTGGAGAGGAGGCGCCGAGCTGATAGCGCTTGGATTTCGACCACGGTCTGAAAACCCAAACGCAAGGCCGTTGAGGTGTGGTGCTAGCGGTGGTGGCGCTTATATAGAGGCAAATGCTCTCTCGGAGTCGTGGCGCTAATCTGGACGGAGGTGCCCGCTGCCCCTTGGCCCCCCCCCGGATTCAAAGCCATCCCGCCAAGACGACGAGCATATGAGAAACAAAAGTTTTAGGGGCATTTAAGTCATTTGCCATCCACATTTCACATTGAAAAATCCCCAAATGGCGTGAAGAAAAAGCAGATGACACGATGATAGATCAAACTTTTTAGGAACATAGACGATTAGACCATCCTTTTTAATGGCGTACAAGTAAAAGACCCGTAAATAAACCCCAGCGAGAAAGGTGAACCCTTAAAGCAGATGATAAACCCCAAGACCAGAAAGCAGCAAAAAGGTGAACCTCGTCAGCGTTGTCGTCGCCGTGCCCCAGCCCGTCGCCGTGTCCTCCGTGCCCCAGCTCGGTGCCGCCGTGTCCTCCGTGCCCCATCTCGATGTCGCCAGCCTCCGCCATGTAGTGCGCGGCGGCGGCAGCGAGGTCGAGCTGCGCGGAGGCGGCGGCGCTCGCGCTCCATGGCCGCCTTTTCCTCACTGGATGTTCACTGACTGCTTGCCCTCTCTGCTCGCCCTCATTGACTCGCCGAGACTCTCTGCTGGCTCGATCGCGTTGCTTTGCCGTATTTGTAAACGCGCCGGGTGAGTGAGAGGCAGGGAGGTCGCGTCTGGGGAAATCGAAATACGCGTCTCGCGGCACTCGTCACCCTCCTCGATCCCTTTCACTTCGTCACCGTACCCCCTTGTCATCGGTCATCTTTACTTACTCAGGCCTCCCTCCCGGACCATTACCAAAAATTGGTTTTTGCAATCAATCATTAACCCCAGGTCGGTACGTGTTAATCCTTGATGTAATGTTGCATCTCTGCAACGTGAAAAAAGACCAGTAGTCACCAGCCTCGCGCGTCGCTGGGCATGCGGCCGCGGACCCAAATGCATGCACACGCGCGCCTGCGGGCCCACGCAATTCTACCGCCCGCTCGGCCTGCTGGTGCTGGGATTACCCAATTCTTCCACGCTCAATATGGTGGCCATGCATGATGAGTTCTGCTCGTCTGCTTGATTGCTTCAAGTTTGGTTTTGATTTCACGACCCCTTTCCTTTCTAGTCCCTCTGTGACTAGACTACTGCTTCTGCATTCCCTTTTATTTCCGGGGTTGAGAAATATATAATTCTTGTCAACCAAACACACACCTCCAATGGAAAACTTTAGAATTTTTTTTAGCGAGATCGACCAAAACTTTTTGGAGTAGAGTTAATATGATTGTCCGTTACTTTGTGCAGACAACCATGACTAGATATATGTGTGGCCCCACGTCAAAAGCTAAACCCTAAAAATAAAAAATCTTGTGTTCACACCGTACCTTAAAATTTAACGAGATCGATTGAATTTTTTTACATGACTTAATATGATTATCAGCTACTTTGTGTAGACCTGGCTAGATATATAAGTGGCCCCACATCGAAAGCTGAACCCTAAAATTGAAAACCTCATGTTCACATCTTAAAATTTTAGCAGGGTCGACCGAAATCTTTGAAGATGACTTACTCGATTGCCCAGTACATTATATATATATATGTGGGCCCTATGCCAAAAGTCAGACCCCTAAAATTAAAAATCTCACTTTCAAACTGTACCTTAAAATTTTAGCGAGATTGACTGATCTTTTTGGAGATGGCTGAATAAGATTGCCCACTACTTTGTGTAGACCAATGTGACTAGATATATATGGGGCCCACGTCAAAAGCATAACCCTAAAATTAAAAACCTCAAATTCCCACCTTAAAATTTTAGCAAAAACAATTGAAATTTTTAGAAATGACTTCATATGATTGCCCGCTACTCTGTGCAAATCGGTTTGGCTAGATATATACATGAGCCCCATATTATAAACTTAAAACTATACATTCAAAACTGGTCGATCTCTCAAGTAGTCAAGTCCACATAAATCCAATAGATACTGGACTTTTTGATTTGTCCAGCAGATGTTGGATTTTTGTTGGATCAAATGAGCATGGACACATTCAAACCCAAATAGATCCCATGCAAGTGCATCCAGAGCAACTAAAGTCTATAAGTAGACTTTGGATTGTCCAAACCACTACCACCTCTATCAGTCTTGAATATGGGCCATTCACCCTATTAATACTGATACAAACTCTGCCCCCTCTGATTGTGCTCATAATCCATGTAATTACTTTCTTATCAAGAACCATTTTCTCATCATAAACTCATCCACAAAATTCCAATTCACAGCACCCATCATGTGCCTTTTCAAAATCGATTTTGAATATAGTGCCCTTCCGTTCATGTAGTGTATAATCAAGCCTACTAATGTCTAGGTACCCCATGTAGAAGTAATTCAGCATGTCCATCAGATCCCCTTTAATCATTTCCCACAATCTCATCTATAGTAATTAACTCCTACTCCAAATTAAATCAATTCTAGAGGTGTCTTAAGTAAAACTATTTTAATTTTGACCAAAGTTACTAAATTAGTATCACTAGAAACATCATAAAATACAATCATAATGTGCTTCTTTGATGTCATAGATGTTGTTACCATTTTTTATATAAAGATGGTCAAACAAATTGACTTCTTAAAGTGATTCTAGGAATTGAGTTATTTTAGGACCGAGAGAGTAATACTAAATCTGTCCCGGTGCCGAACCACATTTCATGTCAAAACATAATTCTCCACCTCTTGTTCCATATTTGCTGACTCCTGCGCAGAGATAAATGAACTCCTCTCTCTCCTCCAGATCCTTGTAACAATTTCCTTCATTTTCTATAGGATCGATCAGCTCTTCTAGGCTCAAGAAACAACTCCTCCACCCCACACAACTCGCCTGTGTGGAGAGAACTGGCGAACCACGCGGGATCGGGAGTGGTGTCACGACGCACAGCATGCATGCAGCGCGCTGCTCGGCGCACCTCCATCCGATCGTGCACCATGGACAGGTATCGTACTCCCGCAGGTGCATCATGCGTGGCGACAGTGGCCAGGTGGGCGACTGGGCGGCGCGGGCACGGTTGGCTTCGTTCGACGACGACGTCCCGCGCCCAGAGCTCTCGGGTCTCATCGGCTTCCAAGCTTGCGTGCCTTGGCACGTCGTACGTCCAAGGGCTGCTGCGGTACATCCGATCCTGCTGGTCGGTCGGGTCACGTCGGCTGGCTGAGTGCGTGGATCGGAGTTGAAGTGCCTCACCTTGGTGACCACTTGCTTGCATTGGTCAACAGGGAAGACAGGGGTACTTTGGGCATCTTTTGATGTAAATGGGACATACAAAACTAGCTCTAACGTGGCAGAGAACAACGTGATTTCCTGGAATGGCACATAGGAGAAGGGTAAGTAAAACAAATTGGTGGTAGTGAAGGGAACTCTAGTTTTCTAGTGGTACATAGGAAATTGGTATAGTTAGAATTTGCACTGTATATAATAATAAGGTTTGTTTTTATAATTTCTACTAGACCCCCTCTCGGTTATAAACGTGGTGGTTCTTCTATTAGTGTGTAATGTAAAGTCTTGATCTGCCATGCCATGTCACCTGCTACTATAGTGCTTTTTACGATCTTGGTTTAGTTCAACCCAACGCTCATTAAATCTACCAATTGCATACTAGATAGTCTCTCTCTGTTTAGAACTGTGAATTGTTTTGACTTTTCTATATATATATATTATATATATATATATATACTACCTTGTATCCTGTAGCTGGCTATAAAATAACTTATTTTGTAGTTACTTTGAGTTACGATAATTACTATGTTAATTTACGAAACTATAATACCTCCTTGCTAAGTGGTTTACTATAATATTATGGTAAATATCTCCATGTGTTATAGTAACCCAACTATCGTAAATATGTATTAACATTATCGTAAATTAGTATATGAAACTATCATAAATGAAGGTGACTACAGAATAACTTATTTTGTAGCTGACTACTGAATATACTCTCCCTATATATATAACTACTATAGTTAGCTACAAAATAATTTATTCTGTAGCCACTTTGAGTTATGATAATTACTATGTTAATTTACGAGATTATAGTAACTCCTTACTAAGTGGTTTACTATAACGCTATGGTAAATATCTCCATGTGTTATAGTAACCCAACTATCATAAATATGTATGGACATTATCATAAATTAGTATATAAAATTATCGTAAATGGAGGTGGCTACAGAATAACTTATTTTATAGCTGACTACAAAATACACACACACATAGCATATATCTTTTTTGAACTATAGACATAGCATATATCTAGAAACGTAAAAAAAATTATAATTTAGAACAGAGAAAGTACATTATATTAGACATGGCTTAGGACCGTTTGGCTAGGACCGGACAGAATACTCGATACCTGAGTTAACTGAACCTGAACCCTAACTACCTGATCCTCATCTTGGGTATGAAGTCCAGGTACCCGATTTTATTTGGGGAAATTCAGGTATCACTCTCCGATACCCGATTCATCCAAATCACCTTGTTTTCACCCACAGCCCACTATTGCATGTCGTATTCCCATGTCCCGCTGGCCCAAGGCCCAAGCTCTGTTCCGCACAGCACACAGCCACACACCCACACATAGGGCGTGTTTGGGACTGCTTATAATCAGATTGTAGGTGAAAATAATCGAGAATCCCACCCAAACGCCACAATTATTTTCGATTGTCTGAGGAGACCAAAACAATCCAAGTTTTAACTAGCATTGGCGTTTTGCGTACCGCAACCTCCCTCTCGCATTTTCTCCACCGCGGCGGATTTTTCGCCCGTTACCCCTCTAGTTCGGTCCCTCGTCCGCTCCTCTACTCCACTCCGTCGTAGCCGCTGAAAGCCCTAGTTTGATTTTAGATAATTGATAAAAACTTATTTGGACTAACCCTATACTCTAAGTGTGGATTTGAGATAGGTTGGTCCAACCCAAGTGGAGCTAAGTGGCACTCATGGATGGAGATGGCCATGAAATGAAGACCATGGTGATGGTGTGGACATGTGATGATGATCAAGCTCTAGACTTGGAAAAGAAGAAAGAGAAAAACAAAATGGGCTCAAGGCAAAGGTATATGTGATAGGGCCATTTTTGTTTTATGATCAAGACACTACAAAGAGTGTGATCACATTTAGGATAGATGGTCATACTACTAAGAGGGGAGCTCTTATCGGACAACTTGATCATCTAGTGCCACTAGTAGTTGGATAACTTGCATTTGCATTTTAGGCCTAGTGCACATCGGTGAGAAGTGATTAACCTTTGAAAATTGATTGTGAAAATGCTAACACCCTGTCCGGTGCCCCAACATGGATGACCATTGGAGGGGCACCGCCACCCCCTGTCCAGTGGTGCACCGCCGTGTCCGGTGCCCGCGCAGAAACTGCTCTAAAGGGTTAACGCTCTATTTGCTTGTGTGGCTATAAATAGAGGTGGTGGCCGCCCTAGGCCACTCTCTTGGCACTTCTCACACCTAAGTACACCCTTTGGGAGCTGAGCAAACACAATCCACTCACTTGCACACTTGATTTCATCATTTGAGTGAGATTGGAGAGCCTCTAGTACATTGCTTAGTGATCCTGCATCTTGTGGCACTAGTTGGGCGATTTGGGCTAGTGAAAATCTTGTTACTCTTGGTGGTTGTCGACACCTAGATGGCCCGGGGAATGGTGGGTCGTTGAGCGGCTAGTGGTGATCGTTGCCGATTTCGATCGTTGAGCTTGTGAGGGGTTCTTGTGCCTTCCCCGGCGAAGCGTCAAAGACAACTCTAGTGGATTGCGCGTGGCTTGTGAATCCTCATCTTGTGTTGGTTGTGCGGCACCCGGTTGCGGGTTAGGCGTGTGATGCCTATTAACGTGTGAACCTCCAAGTGAGTGAATCGCCACAACAGGGACTAGCTTACCAGCAAGCAAGTGAACCTCGGAGGAAAAATCATTGTGTCATCATTATATCCTTGGTATTCTTTGGTATTCATTGATTGATCACTTTCCGCGGCGGTATATCATCCTCTACCACTCTCTTGTATTACTTTGTGTATTTACGTTGTGTAGAGCTTGTGGTAGTTGTAACTAGTTGTGTAGCTTAGCTTCTTAGTTGTAATTAGTTCCTAGCTAGCTCAACTAGCGTAGGGTGTAGTGACTTAGCCTTTGTGTGATATAGATATCATAGCAACTAGAATTGTGGATAGGTGGCTTGCATTTTTATTAGGCTAGCGCAACACTCGCTTCGCCATTTAATTGTCTAACCTCTTGGCTTAAGTGTTGTTGTAAAAAAATTTATAGGCTATTCACCCCCCTCTAGCCATTAGGACCTTTCAAGTAGTATCAGAGCCATGGTCACCATGATTTGAGGCTTAACAACTTTCGGTGTCAAAATGACTCAAATCAACAACACCGAGAAGCTACTCTAATTTAATGGCACAAACTATCTATATTGGAAGGCAAAGATGACCACCTATATTACGTAAATCAATAGAAAGGTATGGAAGGTGGTGGAGACCAAGATTGAGATAGCCGATCCAGAGACTCCCACCGCGGCTGAAGAAGTGTTGCTCCAAAATAATGACATTGCTCTTAGTACCATTCATGATGCTTTGGATGAGAGAATATTTGAGCAAATAAAGAACATTGAGATGGCTCATGAGGCATGGAAGAAGTTGGAGGAATCATTTGAGGTCACTCAAGTGGTGAAGGGTGCCAAGGCATACATTCTCAAGGAAAAATTTGCAAGCTTCAAGACGAAGGATAATGAGAGTGTGTCGGAGATGTTCCATAGGCTACAAGTGCTTGTCAATGATCTCAAAGCACTTGGAGAAGAGGTAAAGGATAAGGACTTCTCCCACAAGTTGTTGAGATGCTTACCATCGAGATTTGGCACATTGGTCATCATACTAGTGAGGAGTGGTTTGGACACCATGACACCAAACCAAGTGTTGGGAGATGTGATAACCAATGATACATATAGAGATGATGATGAGAAGGAAGAGAAGAAGAATGAAAAGAAAGATGACAAGAAAGATGAGAAGAAGAAGAGTGTGGCATTCAAAGTCACATCTTCATCCAAGGGCAAGGCAAAGCAAGAAACATCAAGTGAAGATGAAGACTCAAGCTTTGAGGAAATTGATGATGAGAAGATGGCTCTCTTTGTGAAGAGATTTGGCAAATTCATGATGAAGAAGGGATATCGTGCTTGAAGGAAGAAGTCATCATCAAGGAACAAGGATGAATCAAGGAGGTGCTTCAAGTGTGGTAGCAAGTATCACCTTGTTGCTCAATGTCCCTACAATAGTGAAAATGAAGATCATGACAAGAAGAGCAAGAAGAAGGACAAGATGGAGAAGAAGGAGAAAGAGGACAAAATGACCTTCAAGAAAAAGAAAAAGGGTGGTTCATATGTGGTCACTTGGGATAGTGATGCTTCCTCAAGTGATGATGATGATAGTGATGATGACAAGACCACAAAGAAGAAGGCTCTTGCAAGCATTGCTATAAATATGAAGCCTTCTCTCTTCGACACTCCATCAACTTGCTTTATGGCTAAGGCCACTAAGGTACAAACTCATGATGATGGATGTGAAAATAAAAGTGATAGTGATGATGATGACAAACCAACTAAAGATGAACTAATTGACATGTTAGAAGATGCTAAGACTCACTTTGATATCAAGATAAGAGAATGCAAAGACTTGTATAAGAAACTAAAAGCCCTTAAGCAAGCCTTTGATGAGCTCAATGCATCCCATGAGAGGCTAGAGAAAGCCCATGAGAAGCTTGGCAAAGCTCACAAGAAGCTTGAAAAGGCTCATTCCACTCTTGTTGATCAAAATGAGAAAGTAATTGTAACATGTGACATAGGCTTAACTTGTGACATCATTGATGAATCCTTTTATAAGTCTAATGTTGTTGCTCCCACTAACCCTTCTTGTATCTCATCTAGCACATCCACTTCTTCTTTACCTATGAGTGATGGTTTCACTTGTGATGCCTCACTTATGGTTGAGAATGAGACATTAAAGAAGGAGGTTAATGAGCTCACTCGCGCTTTAGGCAATGCCTATGGTAGTAAGGGCCGCTTGCTAAAGTGATTGGATAGCCAAAGGTTTTCTCTCAACAAAGAGGGATTAGGCTATACCCCCCCAAAGGCAAGGCGACCTTTGCTCCTCACAAGACTAGTTTTGTAAAGAACAATGGTCTATTTTGCAATAGATGCAAGCAAGTTGGGCATGTAGAGCAATATTGCAAGAACAAGAACAAGGACTCTAATGTATCCTCAACTAAGTTTGATTCTTGCTATTTACTTACCAAGGGTGTAAATAGAGTGAAGGCTAAGTTTGTAGGTACACCAATTGTGGGCTCAAAGAAGAAAGCCATTTGGGTGTCAAAGAGTTTGGTCACTAACCTTCAAGGACCCAAATAAGTTTGGGTACCTAAAAAGAATTGATCTTCTTTTATAGGTCAATTACAAAGCCAGAGGAAGGCATTGGGTTCTTGATAGTCGGTGCACTCAACACATGACCGTTGATGTAAGAATATTCAACTCAATCAACACCAATGATAGCAATGGTTATGATAGTATCACATTTGGTGACAATGGTAAAGGCAAGGTCAAAGGGCTTGGTAAGATTGCAATATCCAATGACTTGAGCATTTCCAATGTGTTGCTATTTGAGAGCTCGAACTTCAATTTGCTATCCGTGACTCAATTGTGTGATCTTGGATTTAAGTGCATATTTGGAGTAGATGATGTAGAGATCATAAGTGTAGATGGCTCTAATTTGATCTTCAAAGGCTTTAGATATGAGAATCTATACTTGATTGATTTCAATGCTAGTGAAGCTTAATTGTCAATATGCTTGTTCACTAAGTCTAGTATGGGTTGGTTATGGCATAGAAGGCTTGATCATATTGGAATAAAACAATTGAATAGATTGGTTAAGCATGATCTAGTTAGAGGCTTGAAAGATGTGGTATTTGAGAAAGATAAGCTTTATAGCTCTTGTCAAGGTAGAAAACAAGTTGAAAACACCCATCCTAAGAAGAGCATAATGAGCACTAGCAAGACATTTGAGTTATTGCACATGGATTTGTTTGGGCCAACACAATACACTAGCATCGGTGGAAACAAATATGGCTTTGTGATAGTGGATGACTATACTAGATACACTTGGGCATTCTTTCTAGTGGACAAGAGTGATGTGTTTGCAACTTTTAAATCATTTATCAAGGACATTCACAATGAATTTGAAACAACCATCAAGAGAGTTAAAAGTAATAATGGTAGTGAATTCAAGAACACTAGAATTGATTAGTTGTGTGATGATTTTGGAACTAGACATCAATTCTTGGCTAAGTACACTCCACAATCAAATGGCCTTGTTGAGAGTAAAAATATGACACTTATTGACATGGCAAGGTCTATGCTTAGTGAGTATAACATGAGTCAATCCTTTTGGGCCAAAGCAACCAATATGGCTTGCTATTGTAGCAACCGCCTCTATTGTCACCCTTTGAAAGAGAAGACAACATATGAGCTCTTGAATGGTAGAAAGCCCAATATTGCATATTTTTGGGTCTTTGGTTGCAAATGCTACATTTTAAAGAAAGGCACTAGATTGAGCAAGTTTGACAAGAAATGTGATGAAGAGTTCTTGCTTGTATACTCAACTACTAACAAAGCATATAGAGTTTGAAATTTGGCAAGTGGTACTCTTGAGAAAGTTCATGATGTTAGATTTGATGAAACCAAGGGTTTCCAAGATGAAGATGAGAATCTTGATGATGTTAGATGCATTTAATTGTCAAATGCAATGAAGAACATGGATGTTGGTGATCTAAGGCCTAAACACGTGATAGATGAAAAAGATGATCAAGTGCAAGTGCTCTCTCACTCAAATGTGCAAGATGATACTAATCAAGCAAGTACAAGTGTCTCTCATGACAATGTGCAAGATCAACAAGTGGCTAATACATCATCTCAACCAAGTGCAAGCAATCAAGTTCCAATACTCCAACTAACTAATATTGCAAGAGATCATCCATTGGATACTACAATTGGAGATATTTCTAGAGGTATACAAACAAGATCAAGATTAGCACCATTTTATGAGCATTTCTCATTTGTATCATCCATTGAACCAAAGAAGATAGAAGAAGCATTTAAGGATGTTGATTGGGTTAATGCCATGCATTAAAAGTTGAACAACTTCACTAGAAATTAAGTATGGAAACTAGTAGAGAGGCCAAAGAATCACAATGTGATCGAAACCAAATGGGTCTTTAGAAACAAACAAGATTAAGATGAGATAGTTGTAAGGAACAAAGCAAGATTGGTAGCATAAGGTTACACTGAAGTGGAGGGTCTTGACTTTGGAGAAACTTATGCCCCAGTTGCTAGATTGGAAGCAATTAGAATCTTGCTAGCCTATGCTTGTGCCCACAACATCAAGCTCTATCAAATGGATGTCAAGAGTACATTTCTCAATGGATACATCAATGAAGAAGTTCATGTTGAACAACCTCTCGATTTTGAAGATGACAAGAAGCACAACCATGTTTACAAGCTACAAAAGGCATTGTATGGTTTGAAGCAAGCACCTAGAGCATGGTATGAGAGGTTGAGGGACTTCCTACTCTCTAAAGGGTTCATTATAGGAAAGGTTGACACCACTCTTTCACCAAGAAAATTGGCAAGTACTTGTTTGTGTTGCAAATATATGTTGATGATATTATTTTTGGATCAACCAATCAAGACTTTTGTGAAGAGTTTGGGAAGATGATGCCTAATGAGTTTGAGATGTCCATGATTGGAGAACTTAGTTACTTCCTTTGTCTTCAAATCAAGTAAATAAAAAATGGTACATTTGTGAGTCAAGACAAGTACATCAAAGACATGCTCAAGAAATTTGGAATGAATAAGAGCAAAGCCATTAGTACACCAATGGGAACAAATAGCAATTTGGATAGTGATGCAAGTAGCAACATGGTGGATCAAAAGTTGTATCGATCTATGATTGGAAGCCTACTCTATGTGACAACATCAAGACCGGATGTCATGTTTAGTGTATGTATGTGTGCAAGATTCCAAGCCTCACCAAGAGAAAGTCATTTGAAGGCTACAAAGAAAATATTGAGGTACTTGAAGCATACATAAAATATTGGTTTGTGGTATTCTAAAGGATTAAAGTTTGAGCTAGTTGGATATTCGGATTCCAATTATGCGGGATACAAGGTTGAAAGAAAGAGCACATCGGGCACTTGTCAATTGTTGGAAAGATCACTTGTTTCATGGTCATCAAAGAAGCAAAATAGTATTGCATTATCAACCGCCAAAGCCGAATACATATCCGCCGGTAGTTGTTGTGCACAAATACTTTAGATGAAAGCCACCTTGAATAACTTTGGAATCAAGTTTAAGAAAGTATCATTGCTATGTGACAATGAGAGTGCAATCAAGCTAACCAACAATCTGGTTCATTAGAGATCATCAACAAAAATGGAACATTTGCATTGAGAGTGTGGGCACCGAAGAACAACTTGCCGATATATTCACCAAGCCCCTTGATGAGAAGAGGTTTTGCAAGCTAAGGAATAAGTTGAACATATTGGATTTCTCAAATATGTGTTGATGCACCCCTCCCACTACTATGACATGACTCTCCTTCGAGCAAAGCAAGGTAAAATTGTTTGGCATGGCATACATCCTTTGCTAAGGACTTGTTTAGTGCATCTAGTCATTCCTATCATGTCTTAGGCTTATTCATGAAAATCAAATGAATTTGATGCTTGTATGGTACCACTATTGCTTATGTGATTAACTTGATCTAGTGGTAGCATATGACATGTTTGTGGGCTTGTGAACCTAGTGTTTAATCTAGAAAACAAATTATAAGTGTTTAACTCAACATGGTCAAGATAACCCTTGAAATGAGGTGTTAAGAAGCTTGTTCTTGGATCAAACTGAGTTAAATATCTTTGGCAAGTGTTCTAGATTGAACCAAATTTAAAAAAATAATCCTCACCCCATTGATTGACATTGATAATCTTAACCTATCTAAAATTGAACCTTTGTGGTCATTGATGACAAAGGGGGAGAAAAACAAAGATAGATGAGATAGGGGGATGAAATGGACATAGGGGGAGAAATATGACAAAGTAAGGGGATCAATTAAAATTTGAGCCCACAAGTAGGGAGAGCAAGCTCATGAACTTGAATGGTGCATTTGAATGTGCATTCATTTATGCTTGCTTGCATTTGTCAAGTTTAAATTTGATATACATGCTTGTGTGGTGTATGCTAGTTGTAGGTTTCAATGATGAAATGAAAAACTAGTATGCATAGGATGATAAGTTAGATATGCCTTGCTTATTTTCAAGTGTACTAGAGCCTTGCATATAATGTTGATCTCACAAGGTATCTAGTGTTTGTGTTTTGCAAGAGCTATCTAACTAACAATGGTGCTAAGGATGGTATATTTGGTGCACTCCGATTGGTATCATGCTTCATATGTCCATCTCTTGTACCTTAGTATCATTTGGTAGACATTGCACTCCCACATTTAATATCTATGCATATGTGCAAGCTTTCAATCCAAATTCTTAGCACATATGAAGGGGGAGCAAATGCTACAAATTCAGGTTCATGAAACTTGTCCAAATTCTTTACACATGGTAAAAATGCTTGGGCAAGCAACATGGATTCAAATTTGAATTTATTTCATATCTTTGTAGAGGTTGTCATCAATTACCAAAAAGGGGGAGATTGAAAGCTCTAGTTTGGTTTTGGATAATTGATGAAACCTATTTTGACTAACCCTATGCTCTAAGTGTGGATTTGAGATAGGTTGGTCCAACCCAAGTGATGGAGCTAAGTGGCACTCATGGATGGAGATGGCCATGAAATGAAGACCATGGTGATGGTGTGGACATGTGATGATGATCAAGCTCCGAACATGGAAAAGAAAAAAGAGAAAAACAAAATGGGCTCAAGGCGACACTATAGAGTGTGTGATCACATTTAGGATAGATGGTCGTACTATTAAGAGGGGAGCTCTTATCGGACAACTCGATCATCTAGTGCCACTAGGAGTTGGATAACTTGCATTTGCATTTTAGGCCTAGTGCACAATCGGTGAGAAGTGATTAACCTTTGAAAATTAATTGTGAAAATGCTAACACACTTGCACATGATGGTCAAACACTTTGGGTGTTGGCACATTTTCAAAGGAATCAAAGGAGGCGAAGTAGGGGATGAGGTGTAGCCTCTGTGGGCATCGTCAACCCCTGTCCGGTGCACCGCCACCCCTAGGGTGGTGACCGGCTGGCCTCGGCCGAGAAGGAGAAGTTGGGTGCTGCCCTGGGGGGACCACCCTTGCCTGTCCGGTGGCACCGCCACCCCTAGGGCAATGCCCACCTGGCCTCAGTCCAGAGCTGCTATGTAGATGTGGTCACCGCCGCGACTGGTGTACACCGCCATGGTGAGGGCGGTGCACCGTTGGGGCACGTCCGGTGCCACCGCCGCTTTTTACCTGAGAGCAGCAGAAGCGAGGTTAGGCACCACCGTGCCTAGGGCGGTGCACCGCCCTATTTTTCCAGAGAGTGGGGGTTTCGGGGTCTTGGTTTGGGTGGTCACCACCACCCCTAGGGCGGTGCCACCGCCACCCTGTCTGGTGCCCCAACGTGGATGACCACTGGAGGGGCACCGCCACCCCTTGTCCAGTGGTGCACTGCCGTGTTTGGTGCCCGCACCGAAACTGCTCCAAAGGGTTAACGACTCTATTTGCTTGTGTTGCTATAAATAGAGGTGGTGGCAGGCCTTGGCCACTCTCTTGGCACTTCCCACACCTAAGTACACCCTTTGGGAGCTGAGCAAACATAATCCACTCACTTGCACACTTGATTTCATCATTTGAGTGAGATTGGAGAGCCTCTAGTACATTGCTTAGTGATCCCGCGTCTTGTGGCACTAGTTGGGCGATTTGGGCTAGTGGAGATCTTGTCACTCTTGGTGTTTGCTGACACCTAGATGGCTCGGGGAATGGTGGGTCGTTGAGCGGCTAGTGGTGATTGTTGCCGATTTTGATCGTTGAGCTTGTGAGGGGTTCTTGTGCCTTCCCCGGCGAAGCGTCAAAGACAACTCTAGTGGATTGTGCGTGGCTTGTGAATCCTCATCTTGTGTTGGTTGTGCGGCACCCGGTTGCGGGTTAGGCGTGTGATGCCTATTAACGTGTGAACCTCCAAGTGAGTGAATCGCCACAACAGGGACTAGCTTGCCGGCAAGTAAGTGAACCTCGGAGGAAAAATCATTGTGTCATCATTATATCCTTGGTATTCTTTGGTATTTATTGATTGATCACTTGCCGCGGCGGTATATCATCCTCTACCACTCTCTTGTATTACTTTGTGTATTTACGTTGTGTAGAGCTTGTGGTAGTTGTAACTAGTTGTGTAGCTTAGCTTCTTAGTTGTAATTAGTTCCTAGCTAGCTCAACTAGTGTAGGGTGTAGTGACTTATCCGTTGTGTGATATAGAGATCATAGCAACTAGAATTGTGGATTGGTGGCTTGCATTTTTTAGTAGGCTAGCGCAACACTCGTTTCGCCATTTAATTGTCTAACCTCTTGCCTTAAGTGTTGTTGTAGAAATTTTTATAGCCTATTTATCCCCTCTAGCCATTAGGACCTTTCAGCCGTCTGCCTCCCTTTCGAGGGGAGCAAAGTCCAAGTGCGTCTACCTACCGCAGCAACCTCCGTCCCGCTTCCCCATCGCCAGCTTGGTCGGAGGCGACCTCTCCTCCCCATCCGTTCTTACACTAGGCTCGGTTGCTCCCGTTCACTCCCGTAATTGGGCTCAGTCGGAGGCATCTCGAGCGCTCCCCCACGCTGCACTTCGGGGCTTGGTCGGAGAAGCCCTCGTGGATGCGTCGGTCCTCGAAGTATGCCCTATAAGCTGGAGGCAAGGCGAGGAGATCCCCGACGCGGGTGCCATAGCAGATCCGCGAAGAACAAGGTACGAGTGGCTAATTGATCAAGAAGAAGACGGGCACAAAGGTCATTCACCTCAGGTTGCCATAATAATCAAGTTTGCCAAACATCTTCGATTTTCTATACTGAGAGTTTTTAGACCACGATTATAAAAAAATCATGATTAGATTATAATCGATTCTTATATAAGTGCGCGGTTCCAAACAGGGCTATAGGCAAAGCGCTAGCCATCCAGCCCTAAGGGCAACTCCAACCCACCTCCTATCTCGACTCCTATCTTATTTTTTAGCGGTGAAACACAAAATCACGTCTCCAACCAGACTCTCTCCTAAACCCTCACATGTAGGAGCCCTTCTCCCTATTCCACTTTTCTCTCTTCTCATAAAGCTAACAAGTGGGACCAATGAACAGAATCCATGGCAATGCAGTGTAAAGTAGGAAAAAGTTAGGAGATAGGTTGGAGTGCGCTGAGAAGTAGGGGATGGAATATGGATGAGAGACTCTCATTTGAAGGAACAGGAGAGCAAAATTTGAGGATTTGATTGGAGTTGCCCTAGCAAGACTCTCCAGCTGCACCGCGGGAACGAGGGGCGAATGAGAGTAGGAGAGGCTCCTACTACTCTTGAATGCTGTGGCTGTTGAAGTACATTTGTAGAGAGACTGCTAGAGAGCCTCTGACAGTCTGACCCCATAAACAAGGGGCAAAATAGAGATTCCACCTGTTCATATCATTCTGCATTTCTGCTAGCGTCAATTCAAGCGTTTTGAAGGCGAGCTGAATTCACTGTTCATTTCTGTAGAAATCAACAGACAAGTCCATTTGCAGATGCAGGCATTCAGCTCTCACGGCAAAAAAAAAAGGGGGGGAAAAGGTAATAAAACCACCAAAATCGCCTCTTGGTAGCTCGACGAACAAGCATGAGAACTGGAAAGCAATGAGACTGAAGATTACCGTCTGAAATTTTACATGCGAAAATTTTACTGACGAGGAATAACAGTTGCCACTGTCATGGCTGCCTACTAGGCTACTACAATTTACATCTTAGACCTTACTTTTACTTTAGGTAAAAAAACGACGTACTAAGATCAGTCCAGTAATAATTATTTACCTAGGACGACACGAATTTAACCAAAAACAAAGTTACTGCATCTTCTCCAGATTAATTAACCAGCTTGGGTGACTACTGATTACTGATGGAGTCTGTGACGTCAGTCGTCAATGGCCTTGGCCCTCATGCAGCAGGAGGGCCCGCGGGCCTTCTGCTTGGGCCGCCGGCTGTCGCGCCGCCGCCCGTAGAGGTACTCCACCAGCTGCACCCGCGACCGCCGCTGCACCTGCACGGTGGTGGCCGCCGCCTTGGCCGCGCGCCGCGCCGCGCGCTCCTCCTCGTGCCGCAGCAGTGCGTGCTGGAACCGCTGCAGCTCCAGCTCCAGCCGCCCGGCCTTCTCCGACATCTTGCGAACGCGCTCCAGGATCTTGCGCTGGCTCCGGCTGCGCAGGTCCACGTCGCCGCCGCCGTCGCCCACCGACGTGAACTCCTCCGCCTTCTTCAGCAGCTTCGTGTTCGCGTCGATCAGCTCCGCGATGGCGTCCTCGGCGTCGGCCATCTGGGCCTTCACGCCGTCCAGCTCCGCGTCCGATGACGCCTCCACGCCGGCGCGCAGCTCCTGGACGATGGACCGGAGGTCCCGGAGCCGCTGCGCCTCCGAGGAGAGCCGGTCGATCACCTTCTTCTTCCACTCCCGGTGTGGCTCCGTCGTGGTGGCCGTCGCAGCTGCCGCCACCACCATGGGCCGTGAGAGGACCTCCTGCTTGTCCACGCTGAGGTCCTTCACGGTCACCACTGGTTCGGAGGATGACCGCTTCTTTCCCTTGTCGTTCTCGGACGCCTCGCTCTGCGGTGGCCGCAGGTCCACGTCGTACCTCCGGCTGCCGCTGCTCACCCTATCCACGCTCCACAGCGCGAGCATCTTGTCGTCAGACTGCGCCGCCGCAGCCACTGAGTTCTTCTTCCTGTGGCGCCCGTGTGAGCCGGCAGCTCGCCGGCTAGGAGTCTGGACGAGGTCCAGCTGGATGTCCTTCATCATCCGCTCGTAGTTCACGTCGCTGGCGTCGCTGTCCAGGATCTCCTTCAGCTTCAGCATCTCGATCTGCTTCCTTGCGTCCTGGAGGTTGCTGTTGAAGTCGAGCCTCTCTTGCTCTAGGACCACCCCGGTATCTGACACAACCTTCTGAAGTGCCTTGATGGTTCCATGGAGTTTCTGCAGTTCCATGTCCTTCACCATCTTTGTGGTGTTTTGATCTTCACTTGGCCTCACAGCAATCTTCGACAGCTGAGGTGATAATGGGTTCTCCTGGCAAAAACAATAAGCAGAATCAGTCTCATGAATAAGGAAAAATACCAATATCAGAGATTCCTGAATAATCCGATAACAGAATACGGAACGGAATATATGTATACCTCCTTCTTAAGCATGTTTTGAGGCAGGCAATCCTTGGCCAGAGACAACGTTTGTTTCTCTAGGGCATCAACTTCTGTTTGCAATGCTCCAAGCAGTGTGAAGTCGCCGTTCAGATCAACCTTCAGCCTTCTGTTCTCAATTTCAATGGCATTTAGCTTGTCCTTGAGCTCATCCACATAAGAGTTTCTCCGGGTGATCTCCTCTTTCAGCACCTCCTTCTGCACCATGTCACTGATCTCAAAACTCTCGCATGTCACGATGAGCTCAAGCACCTTCTCCTTGAAGAGAGACGCATTGGCAGCGGCCAATTGCATGTTGGCCAGAAGTTTAGTGATCTCTGCGTCACAAGATTTCACATCAATCACAGGCTGTTCCTTGCTCCTAAGCACTTGCAGTTCATTTTTCAACTTCTGGAGCTCCTCCCTAAGCATTTCATTCGATTTCTCAAGGCCAGCATTGTCAACTTCTTTTCGCTGTTCCATGTTCTGGCCACTCTCTTGGCTTTTCCTGCCAGATTTTAATAGCTTTGTATCTCTCCTCATAGCACGCCTTCTTCCAGAGGAAACTTCTGTACCAGAGCCATCACAAATGCTTAGAGTTCTACTGAGTTCCTTCTCAAGATAGTTGTTCTCAAGCTGTAGATCTCCGAGCTTCTTGTTCATCAGCTTGATTTCCTGATAAAGCTCATTGCCTGCTGCATGTAGAGACCCAAAATCCTCATGCAAACACTGCAATTGTGCTGTCCTCTCTTCATGAAGGCTTCTAAAAATGACACCAAGGATATCTGTCCTGACCGCCTCACCAATAAGTGCTCTGAAATCATCATCAAATGACTTCTCTTTCTCTCTGGAGCCATAAACTTTGCTAGAGAGTGAAGTGTTCTCTTCAATCAGCTTGACAATCTCTGCTTGCAACGATTGCCGTGACTCTTGCAATTCCGACAGTTGTCGAACCAAGAACTTTGCCTCAGATTTCAGTTCATCCACTTTGCGGTTACGAGCCTCCATTTCCTTCCGTAGCTCGCAGCTGATCTTTAGGAGGTCATGCCTTTCACTCTGCAGCTGCAGCAGTTCCTCACTCTTTGTTTGCCACTCTTGCTTCAGAACACTCCTTTCTGACCTCAGGTCAGCCACCTCTCGCCCAAAGTGCTCGAGAAGCGTTACAACAAGGGACTTCTCAAGGATCTGGTTCTGCTTCACATCCTGAGCATCAGAAATAGTATTCAGCAGGCACTTAATCTCATGCAAGAGGAGCTGCACAACAACATCAACCTTCATCAGATCCAATGATCCGTATTTCTCATCCAGATTCAGTACTTCCACTACAGAACCTATCCCTTCAGTCAGCTGCTGGTTGTTCTGTGACAAGAAATCAACTCTCTCCTCTTGATCCTTGCATACCACTTGTTGCTTCTGCAATCGTGCCAAGACATCAGCATTTGCTTCAGCCATGTCGCCTAAGCACCTCTGTAAGATAAAAATCTCAGTCTGAGATTCAACAATCTTGTGCTCCTCCTCTTGAAGCTGGTCCTCCCTGCGGTGAACTTCTTTTAGCAGTAGGCCTATCTGCTTCTGCATAGCACTGAATTGAGTCATGTCTGAGTTGGTGGCTTCTTTGTGTTCTTTTTCTAGCCTCAACAGCTCATGTAGTCTGATCACTTCATTGAGGGCCTTGTCTTTGTCTTGCTCAAGATCCAAATATCGCCCTTCTAACTCTGCATATTGAGTTTCCAAACCGAGTAGAGCACTATTGATGCTATCCACCTGACAACATAAAAGTATCCAGGGATCAATTTACACAGTTTTCACACTAGGATGAAAATAAACAGAAAGCAAGAGATTTGAAGCATCATACCTCACGCATAAGAGTTCTTTTTTCAGATCGAAGTACAGAATTCTGGTTGCGGAATGAATGAGTAGACTCCTCTGAATCTTTCAGCTTCCTTCTAAGCAACTCCAGCTCGGTATTGTTACCAGATAACAAATTTTCCAAGAAGACATTCTTCTCTGATAGCTTCTCCATGGTATGAGAAATACCCTCAATTCGTGCAACAAACATGGCTCTCTCGGACTGATGACCATTAACCTTGGAATGAAGGTGTTTGCATGATTCTTCCAATGCAGCCTTCTTCTCCCGCAATCCTTCAATTTCAGTAGTTGCAGCTGAAAGCGATCTCTCCAAATGAGCATTTTTCTCCAGCGTCCTCTCCAGCAGCATCAGATTATCAACGTACAAGGCTTTTACACCCTCATGATTTTTTATGGTCTCTTTTAGCTCAACATTTCCGTCCCTCACCTCTTGAGCAAGTGATTGGAGTGATTCTACATTGAAATTCACCTCTTGTATTTGCTCCTTGATCGAAAAGTGCTTCCTGTCCAAGTCACCCTTGTTATCTTTGAGGTGTGAAAGCTCGTGCTGAAGCACCTTTTTCTCCTCCACGTGCTGAGACACCTCTTCTTCAAGGCGCCGCTGTGCATTCTTCAAAGAAATTATCTCATCTTGAAGACGAATTATCACAGAGGTAGAGGAATGGTTTTGATCATCCAATTTCCGGTTCTCTTCTCGAATACTTTCCAATTCCTTTTGAAGTCGAACTCTGGTTGCTTCAATGTTCTCAATCTTACTTGCTTCCCCATGCTTTTCAAGAGACATAAGTCTTAGCTTCTCCTGTGCTTGTGTCAATTGCTTCTCCACAGATAGCCGGGCCATTTCTGCTTGCATGCTCTTGAGTTGCTCTTCTTGTATAGAGATGCTAAGCTTCTCCAACTCAATGTGCTTCTCATTTAGCTCGTCATGCTTCTCTTTTGAGGCAAGCTTCAGCTTATCTAGCTCCAGAAGCAAATTCTGGTTAGCTCTCTCAAGCAGAAGGCACCGCTTCTCTGCAGTGCTCAAATTCTGTAGTCCATTTTGCATCTCCTCTTTCAGTCTATTGAACTCCTCCTGCGTATGCAATATTTCAGACTTGAGGCTCTGTAATCGATCACTGGATTGCTGGCAATGTGAAAATGCAGCTTCCTTCTCTGCTTCTTCTTCTGCAAGGGCCTCCTTGAGAGAAAGAACTTCAGATTCAGCTATATTGCTCTTTTCTAACACTGATGAAATTTTCTTCTTGAGTTCTTGATTTTCCTGTGACAAACATGATATCTCTTTCTGCAGCTTCTCATGGTCCTGGTCATCTGAAATACTAATATATTAGGTTGACCAGCCATTTATTAGGATATTGCAATTGCTGAGGAATTAAATTTCATGGGCATACCTTTAGTACGCTTTTTTGAATCACCACCAGCCTTGATGAATGAAAGGAAAAATGGAGTCATATCACGATTGTCGGTTTCAGTTTCAGTAGATGCAGTTTCTGTAGGCAGGTCATCATCAAAGTCCAACTGAAACTCATCGGGAAATGCTTCTGCCATTTTTTTATGGGCCTGTCGGAGTTCTCCAGCTGCATGATCATATCTTTCAGCTAAAGCTCGATAAGCACGGTACAACTCCTCAAGCAAAGACATCAGCTCTGGGCGCCTTTTGTAATACATTTCTGCTCTTCTGGCAAATGAATCAGCATCCTCATCGATAATCTTGATCATCACTTTGATTTTGCTATCCATATCTGTGTGATCATGCATTAACAAACACTTATTCAGTACAGAGTTTAATAAATGCAGCAAAAGAAGAAATAAACCACCAGATAAGTGCACAAGAACACCCAGCCACCAAATATTATTGCTTTTAATGTAGGAAAGTTAGCTCTCATAGTATCCAAGATTTGAATTTGTTTCAACAGAGTTAGTGGTCCAATCATTATAGAATAGCTGCAACCCATGACTGGTACAGATTTATGCCACAAGCTATTTATGAACTTGTCCCCAACAAATCTGCTCACTTTTCCACAAGAAGTTTAATTGAACAATAATCAGAATCAAGGGCATCCAACTAGATCTGTATTTTAGCATTAAACGCTTATGTTATTGCAGTTAAATTTTTGAAAATACACAAGACAGTGCTAAGATAACCTCACGCCCAATAGACGCTACAATAGGTAATGCAGAAGTTCTTTTTTCTCCAATTCTGCGACATGATGACTCCGAAACTAGTAACAGAAACATAATGTTGACACTCAAGTACATAGTGGCATGTACATGTTGCTAATTTCTGGTAACGACTAGAATCACTCCAATTTCTAGACTGAATGAAAGCACCATAGTGAACCAAGAAAGTTTACCAGTGAGATTCTCCTGGAGCCATTTCGAGTTCTTGGGGGATATGTGACTATCCCACCACCATGAGTACTTGCGCATTGGATTGGATGGCGACATCGCCATTGAGGCCAGCCAAGAGAGCAGAACAGCACTCCCTCGCCTCTTAAGAAAACTTCTGTAGCTTCAAAGCTAATTCAGTAGACCCAAGCAACTAGAGTTGAATCTGTTCAAAAGTCTAGCACCAACCTACTACCTGCAGAACATCATAAACTTTCAAAATTAGCATCACGCGCAAAAAAGCATTCCTAGAGTTCAGGCACTAGGCCGTAGAACTGAAAAATGAAATGTTGGCCCCATTATGGCTTGGGTCACGCAAGTTTACAGATCAAAGTTGCAATTGGTAGAAAGGATGACTCTATTCCTATTTCTTATACCACATATCATGTTCTCAGCACGGTCCAAGAGGGGAATAATAGCATCAAACAGTGGTCAGAGATAAAGATTAACAAGGCGTTCATGTAATAAATTACTGCCCCAACATGGGACGGTATTGAAATGCAGAAAACAAATATTTTTCATAAGATTCTGGTGTTATGGTTTGACCGTTTGAGTGGAAGCAATTACTAAATCCAGATGGAAAATAACACCTGAGCATCCGAAAATGTGAAGAAAATTTGCTCAAGAACAGGAAAAAAAACTGCCCAAATTTTGCCACCACAAAGACCCAAAGTTGTTGGGCAAAAAATATACTTCCAGGGGAAGAATCAGAACCCTACCCTCAAAAACAGCTCGAATATTGTACCACCTTGCTACACAAAGGCACAGAAACAAGATCACTGCAGAATGGAAGCAACCTCCATTACTGCGAATGGAGCATCAAACAATGGTTAAAAAAATGGTAAAGAAAAAGAAAAGGGCAAAGGAGGGCTGTGAAAAGAAGCCCCCCAACTAACGCAATAAAGATGAGAGAACGCCCATGACCCAACCACCCCAGGCCTGAAATCGCGTACCCAAAAGAAGAACACGGGAAGAAATCCACACCTGCAGTAAGCATTTCATTTCATGAACTGGATGCTGCTGTGGCGGAGATGGGCTCCAATGAGAATGAGAACAAAAACAAAAAGGACAATATTTAGGAAGAGCGAGTTCTGAATCCTACTCAAGGCAGGGGCGCCATTTGCTGCTGTCAACGAGGACGATATGAATATGGACGCAAGAACCGTAGAAGGAAAGGAAAGGAGAAATCAAGGCATTTCCTACAGTGGGTTCACCGGGCAAATCTGTGGGGGCGAAAAGAGGGGAGAAATGGGGTCCAGAAATTACCAAAAAGGCAGGACGAACTCGTCGCGTCCTCCTTCCTAAAGAAGAAGCACAACGCAAAGGAAAATCTTGACGCATTCCCCATTCCGCTGAAGAGCAGTGGGCAGAACAGAATCCATGGCCAAATCCCCGGAGCAAAACGAAGGGCCAATGCAGAGATTATGCGGGCACAGATTGGCGGCCCTGGTCAATGCCACGAGGAACACGAGAATGGCTAACAATAGCGGAACACGCGCACACAAAGAAACGGGGGGGAAATGGCATCTTTCCATGCCCAAGATAAACGCAATCGCAGAAACGGAAAGAATGCCAGCTCTTTCCCAGCCCAGGATGCAGAATGACTCGACGCAAATCGAAGAAGAAACGGACTTACCATGGAGAGCAGAGGAGGGGAGGATCTTGGCCAGCTGCAACACCCGAGACAGAGAGATCCAGCTCCGGCTGCTCCTTCCTCACCCCCCACACTAGCTCGCCCTAAGCCGCCATCATTCTCACCACCACATTAACACCGCACCACCATCTCGCATCACGAACAGAGAGAGGGGAAGGGGAGAGAGAGAGGGAGGCTCTCACTCACTCCTGGGCAGAGAGAAATGGAGCAGCTGCAATCATGGGACGCAGGAGGAGCAGTGAGGTGTGGGGGGAGGAAGGGGGGAGGAGTGATGGGGGTATTAATTGTTTATTTATTTTTAATATTTTAGGAAAAGTAAAGGACAAAGATTAAGGCGCATGAATTTAATATTTTTAGGTGAGTACACTTTGTTCTGCAAGAAGAGCAGGTGTGTGAATCACAATCACAGTGGGGTTACTACTTGGATCTTGTTTAGATCGTAAATTTTTATAGCCTGAACAGTAGCACGTTTTGTTTGTATTTGACAAACTTTGTCCGATCATGGACTAACTAGGCTTAAAAGATCCGTCTCGTGATTTTCAACCAAATTGTGTAATTAGTTATTTTTTTTACTATATTTAATGCTCTATGCATACGTCTAAAAATTAATGTGATAGAGAGAGTGAAAAAACTTTGAATTTAAAGGTGATCTAAACAAGGCATGGCTTTGTTTTGGCACAGGTTTTTTTTCACTTTGTTACTTTCACTTTTTACTGGTCCGGGTGTGATATGTGCAGTTCAGGGGACAAGAACAGTGATGGTGAATCAGACACAATTTGAAAGATTATTCGATGAATATTTTCTCTCTTTTGGTTTTATATGCTGCACAACTGGTCTGGTCAGTCATCAGTGTGATTTAATCTGTCTGGGCCTGTTCGATTCTCTTAAAATCTGGTTTCTCTGATTTTTTTTAGTTAGAACAGTATTTTTTTTTCTAATAAATTGGTTGAAATAATATTTTATTTTATTTTTCCCAGCGAAGCGACGGAGACCTCGATGGGGCTGGGACGGAGAGATTACTGTGAATTTATTTCTTTCTTTTTACCGTTGCGGTTTATTTGGAAGACCAGCGTGCGTGTCTCTTGTGGGCTGGGTTGTTAACGTTGGGATTTGCTGCTATTTTGACTGCTTCGGCTATTTTCCTTCGGAGAAGATAAGGAGGAACGGTCAAAAAGAAACGGTAAAAAACAGTTTAACATGAAATGACTGACTGGTAGCAGTAGACCAAGATTTGTCAGTATTTTTTAACTGTATTGTCAGATATGCCCTTTGGTCTATCTCCTACCTATTCACGTGCGAGATGCTCTACTTTATCAAAAAAAAAAAAAACTTGTTCCCGAAGATATCAAATGCTTTTTATAGAAGATACTATCAGCGTTTTTGCTTGAGGAGAATAAAAAAAATTTACTACTACCTAGCAAAAAAAATATAATTTTGGCATTTCTAGCGCTAAAATATCTTCTGGACCAGTAAAAACTTATGACCACAGTTGTAGACTTGTGTTCTTTATCAGGGAGAAAATATACAGCCTACTCTGTTGTGCTGGCTACAGCTTATCTGTATCTATACCTACATTGGCAAAATGCAGACATCACTACATTGGCACTGGCACTGGCATATCCATGAGTCATCACTATATAGATCCCATACAAAAGGAGCAGTAATTTACAGCCTGTAGTTAGCCACAGTTCTAGACTTGTGTTGATGTTTAAGGTGGAAAGTATAATATTTCTGTTCTTATTACAATTACCTACTGTATATATGACTGCATAATTCAGGCATGCTCCTATAAAATATATGCACATTGGCATTGCCATATCCATGAGTTATGAGTACATAGATCCCATACACAAGTCCGGCTTATTGGTTTGTTGGTTGATAAGCCCGGTTGGTGCTGGTGTGTTGTGAGAGGAAAACAATGTTGGCTGGCTGATAAGCCCTGGCTGAAACCAACAAGCAAACAGGCTGAAGAAGCAGTAGTAATTTACAGCCTGTAGTTATAGCCACCGTGGGAGAGAGGATTGTGCACCAAACCACCAACTCTAATCATTGTTTAAAGCAAAGATTTGTTGTGTTAAGCATGTGGACTAGTGGAAGGCAGGATGAGAGCTAGGAACCAGGAAGATGCATGGTAGAAAAAGCCTGGTGTGCCCACTGAATAATTGTTTATGTGTATATATATAAACAGGCACACCAGTTTCATTGCAGATTTCCAGTACATGGGTCGTGCTGTCTTTGTCTTCTTTTCTGCTCACTTGGAACCACAGTTGATGGTTGCTGCCTGCCTTTATATTACCCTTTTTCTTTTCAATCAGAAAGGCCAGCTTCTAGGCTTCAAAAAACTAGAAGGCAGCTTCTATTCTATATACTCCTAGGACAGGCTCCAACCGCACTGCTAATATGATTACTTGATTGAACAGAGCATCACGGACCAATGTCATGCTCAGCCAGTGATGAGTGTGGTACCATGAATATTCTCAAGGAATATGGTCAGCTCATTTGTTTGTGCATCCGGCTGTTATTACTTTGGTTTATGTAGCTAGTGTGCTATTCCTCTGCTAATAATCAAGATCACATTCCTAAAGAAAACTGATGGAGTAACACCTGTCTATGTGCAGGGGCGGAGCTCAGTGGCGGCCAAACTGGGCTCCGGCCCGTGCTTGTCTCCAACAGATACGAAGGACACTTAGCTCCAATAGATGCATGCCAGCTGCTGAAGCTTAAAATAGATAAAGCCTGTCACCAGTTGAAGGGCAGCAGAGAGCTAAACATACTTTAGAGTCATCTCGAACTTTTGCATTCAGTATTTCAATTCCCAAGTGCGAATACTTATGCCATCTTACTTGTTGCCACTGGTCTACAATACTCTCAGGACCATACTACTTACTTAGGTGAATCGATGACGGTGTTTTGTACAATTGAAATTAGGACAATAATGTTTTTAGTATTGAATTAGCCCCCCCTTGATCTTGGAGCACGCTCCGCCACTGTCTATGTGTAACAGTATTATTACCTCATTTGCTCTCACAGATTTTGTCATTCAGAGAAAGGTAACTGACCACACACAGCACAATTTGAAATCAGTGTAATAATCATTTATGAGTACTTAATTTCTCCAAATATAAGCACATATGATTTGTTCTAAGTCAAACATTTTTAGCTTCATATTTTCAATATAGATCCACACAAGATTGACATGATTAGATTCATTAATATAAGAAAAATATTTTTAAATTCTTTTAATACATAATTGGTTTATATATGTTATGTATAGTGAGTATTGCTATTCAAAATTTAAAACAGATTTAGATTTTCAATTGGCGGAAGCACTACTGATTTAGCTAGACACAAGGTTACAAGGGCTCACAAATTTGGACTACATGCATGTATGTTGGCCCCTAAAGTTTTGCAAGATTTTTATGCATGAATTGTGTTTGTTTACCTCCATAATGTTAGACTATGCTACATGCATGTATATTGCCCCTAAATACCAAATTACTAAAACAAGATTTTTGTGATACGCAAAATACTAAAAGACAGTTGAGGTGACAGGAGGTTTTTATATATGCATGGAAGCCTCCAGTCGATCTCATATGCACATGTCATGGACACATTGGTGATGACTGATGATAGCAGAGGTACTGTTCTCAGATTCTATGATTAAATTAAATACTACTGTCCGAACGGTACGCATTGTAGGCTAGTAGAATATTATGGAGCAAGTTTTATTTATCATCATAGTTTTGATTTTTCGTTAGATAACTCTATTATAAGGCTAATAAAGGAAAAATAAAAAAGGTATATTCTTTGCTCAGAATGAGTCGTGCAGATCATGGTACTTTAGACCTTTGCAAATCTCAAAAGTGTGGAAAAAAAAACGTAGTATATTAGTGCAAATTGGATATGGTATGATGAGGGTACGTGAGTATGATCAGCAAACATATCATGCATGGACGAGTAAAAATATATATACCGTGGTGAGTGACAGAGCGAGTTATATCAATTTGTGCTGGCTATATATTCTCCGATCGCAAAAATATATATATATATATATTGTGCTGGCTACGACTTCTAGAACTACTTATTTTCTCAGAAACAATAAGTGTTTATTATTTAGGAAAAGCCTATACCTATATGGTGACTTTTCACTTGGGACAAAAGAGGAGGTAAAAGATTGCTTGCAAAAGGGACTGTCGGCTTGACCTTGTTGCCTGGAGCTACTTATTACATAGTACCTAGCTAGCGTTTCTTTGGTGCACTGTCAAAATCCAGTCATATATAGGGTTTACATAGCAGCCAAAAGAGTTGTTCGCTTTGTTTGGTCACTAGCATTAACACTCTGTACGCGTGCAAAGGTTTTGGTACGGCGACCAATATATATTCCCTCAGTTCTAAAATATAAAGGATACAATTTTGTTCTAAGTTAAACTATACAAAGTTTGATAAAATTTATAGAGAAAAATAGTGATATATCTATCACACTAAAGATGTAAATTATGAAATATATTGAATAATGTATCCAATGATACTGATTTGATGTAGTAGCTAATATTCTTCTTTTCTATAATTTTGGACAAAGTTAACATATTTTGATTTAGGAAAACTTGAATCCCTTATATTTTACGACGAGGGGAGGGTATCATCACATACAGATTGATAGATCATATATATACTTACTCGGTTTAAAATTATAATAAGTTGTTTTAATTTTTTAATACATATACAACTAAATAACATAGCTAAATAAATATACATTATGCTTAGAGACATAGTAAAAACTATATACCTACATAGAAAAGTCAAAAAATTTATAATTAAGTGAAACCATTTCTATTCATGTTGTTTGGTTGGTCCAAATCGTATCATATGTCAGTCATATTAATCCTACCTATGCCTAGGTTGTTCCGACAACAATGCCATCTCTATCTGGACTTCTATGCATTAAGCGCCGAATTAAATCATCCATTCAAAAGTGCTAATCTCTTCGAACTAAATTATGCGAGTACTACAAATTTGTGTGACGTTTATGTCAAATCATATCTCTTGTGGTGACCAAATAAAACACATGTTCTCTTAATTGGAGGCATCAGTGGGGAATAGGAGCATGTGCAAGCTCACAAGTACAACGGAGAAGATGAGTCAGAGTGTGGCCCCACACTGATATTAATGGATACACGTACACTGAAGAGGACCCCCCCCCCAATTGTGCTCCAACCATCATTGATGCATAGCTGTGGTTGTTCAGGGGATCCATGGAACTCTCTCTCGCATCCATCTCCAAGCTTTAATGTGCCACCAAACTTTTGCTTCTGGAATCCTTTTATAAGTGCCCATATTGTTCATACACTTGGCAAAAAAAATTGTAATCGCTCCACACTCCTCTTGCTTTTGATCTATTGATGTAATGACACTCAGGCTGAGCCTTACGAGGCCTATGCCCTCCACCATCACGTTTATCTGGAATCTGTGGTTAACATATTAGGTGGGAACTTTTCATCCCCCCTTAACATATCTGGAATCTGTGGTTAACATAAAAAAAATCAAAAGTGTAATTCAAATCAGAGATTCGATTACTATACCAATGAGATAAGGAAAATTGCAAACATTTCAATTTTGATATTCTCCCCCATGCATAAGGTCTTATGTTGCTACTGTTCACACACACTTAGCTTTTAGCTGTGTTGGGAAAAAACACCCCACTGCACACATGCTCAGCCAATTCCCGTTTTCACCAATTTATAGCCATCGTAGGCCAAGGTAGCACAGTCATGTCTATTCAAAGTGCTTGGCTTAGGCTTCATTTGTCAATGCTGTTGTGTAAAAAAAAACTTGGAAAATAGGAAAGTCTTCTCGTCGCCAGTGATTCTTTTGGTGGAATCACCAAATAAAGGTGTATAAGTGGTTATATACTCTTGTATATCTATATTTTGATAAAGACTACATTATATTGGTGGCTCCAAATTGATGAAAACAAGTTGAGTTGGCTAGGCATGAATGCAATTATTGGTGGGGGCCAACACACGGCGGCAAGCCCAGCGACTCCTATCCCTTCTATTGCAGGATCGTCCACAGTTCCGCCGCCAACCATCCCGGCTTCCCACGCCTGCTGCAAGTTCCCCTACAGTGCGCCCCGCCTCGGTTGAGGACTTCATTGCCGGCCTCAGGCTGCCGCTCGAACCGCCACTCATCCAGTCGCCGCCGCGCCTTCGCGTCTCGCGCGTTCCAGTAGACAACCTTGTCCCACGTCACAGTGACAGGCTTCGGCGAAGTATGTCTACCACGACCCCAACCCGGAGAAGCGGGCCAAGCGGGTCATGCTAAACAAGTGGCAGCCCTCATCCAGTGCTCCACGGTCGTCGCCAATGACACTCGACGCCTCCATCGCCACTCATTTCCACGAGACGTTCCAGGAGCCGCTGTCTTCATCCAAGCGTGCCGCAATGCGGGAACTCTTTCCCATGCATGGTGCTCGCAGGAGGTGGGCGGCGACGCAGGTGTCTTGAGCACGGGTTCCCTCAACGTCGCAAGCTCTTAAGTCGCACTTTTAGTTTCTTAGTTAGTTACAACATCGTGTTTTCCACCACCCAGCGGTGCCTTGTGTTCGTGTTCAACCCCTTCGCTCATGGCACCTTGTCGTGATGTGATGTTGGACGTGTAAACCTTTTAACCTTTTCTTAATGAAACTTGTGCTACTCACGTTCTTGAAAAAAAAAATTATTGGTGGGTTAGTTTTGTGACAGAACTTGGTTGGGATGGGCATTTGCAACAAAACGACATATGAGAGGAACTCCAAGTCCAAGTGAAATAAGGATTGGTTGGGATTTTTTTTTGTAATTTTCCATTTTAAGTAGCTCATCAAATTATTTAACTAGTATGGACATATTTAACATATTCAAGATTTATGACTCTATATATAAATATACTATGAAGATATATTTTATAATGAATCTAATTATACTTATTATTTAATACGATAAATATAAATGGTTTAGACCATGTTCGCTCGTCTTATGAGCCATACTATTTCAATGAACGGACAGTGTTTTTTTCTCACAATAAATCAACGAACAGTACTTTCAGGCATGGCTTTTCAGCAAGTTTAATTTGACGGTGGATTGAGCGTGAAATATCCTCGACAAATCTTGCAGGACATGTCGTATACGAATTAAACGTACGAGCGATGAAGAAACTAGCCACGATTCCTCAGTCATGTTCATGTGCATGAAAAATGACCTGCTATATATATCTCGCGCCTTCTGCCTTCAAGCTGCATTGTACTATATAAACCCTAGCTAGAGCTGACCGTGATGGATCATCATCGCCTCATCGGAAGCCATTTGTTTGGTTCGATCCGTTTGACTCGGTTGTATTGCTCCTCTCTCTGACGAATTACATTTTAATTATTGGCGGTGGTGATTGGGCGAGACGACGGCGATGTGATGTGACTAGTATACCCGTACTAAATTTCGCTTCAGCTGTACTGTACGTCAAACGAATCCATGGCCGGGCATGTTCGCTTAAATTTATCAGCGGACTTATCAATAGAATCTACACACAACAAAATAGTTTTAATCGATTTATCAGTCGATTTTAATACCAGCCGAACAGGCCAACTTGTCTCAACTGGATCATTGGAGGCATCCAAGCAGCTGCTTGCAGGTGCGTGGTTAGGTAGTGGTGAAACTAGTAGAGAGAGAGTATATATAGAGAGAGAGAATTGCTATCTATAGCTGGCTACAAAATAACTTATTCTGTAGCCACTTTGAGTTACGATAATTATTATATTAATTTATGAGATTATAGTAACTCCTTACTAAGTGGTTTACTATAATATTATGGTAAATATCCCCATATGTTATAGTAACTCAACTATCGTAAATATATATTGACATTATCGTAAATTAGTATATAAAATTATTATAAATGGAGGTGGCTACATAATAACTTATTTTATAGCTGACTACTGAATATACTCTCCATATATATATACACTCTCAGGAGTAGTTACTCCCATAATCAATATTACCAGTGGTATCGTCTTGTGTTCTCTTCCCCTTGGAATGTTGCTGGCAATGCAACCATGCATCAATCTCTCTCACAATAATTTTGGGTTTGGATTTGGGGATATTCTCGATGGATAGATTCGGTTAGCTAGCTAGAATTTAGAAAGTTTCATCACCGTACCTAATCCGATCGCGTTTGTGTGTTTGTTCACTTATATATAGGTCGGCGTCAGTTTGTGTAGTATATAAAAAGGTGATCGCTGATCTTGAACAAGTGCCTAGCTATACGCTATTGTATAAATACGTGTTAAATAACAACAACAATTAAGGCGCGAATATACAAGCATTTGATTCACACACCTATTGCTTGCAGCCACTTTACAATAGTGTGTGAAGCGTTGTCAAAAAAAAAAAAAGTGTGTGAAGCACATGGTCTCGATCGCAATTAGTGCAACCGCGCACCATGTGATGCGAGGAAGCAACAGAAAGCGATGGATCTTCCTTTCATCGGTCGCCAGCCTCTACATATGCACTGATCATCGATCGACGATGATCTCGCAACTCGCATGCGTGCTCATCTTTAATTAGCCTGCCTTGCTTTGCTTGTGAATTGAGATCTCTCGCGGATCGGACGACCCAAAATGCAGACACGCACCTTTTCCGGATGCGTGCATGAGATGCGCACATGAAAAGCCACTGTTCCAGACGTTTACAAACACCGACGAGGCGACGAGTAGTCTCTCCTTCTTTCTAACACAAAAATCAGAGGGGGTCACTGACAAGTACGTAGACGTACAACGACATCTGTCACGGTTTTTTTTTGAACATCATGTCACGTTATTACTAATGCTGCGTTTGATCTAACCTAACAGACAACAAAGTGTTTTGTTTTGGACTAGACACACATTATACCATGGAGGGCTTGTTTGGCATGGCTCCTCTTTCTCAAATGTTTAGTATGGCTACATACTACGCATCAGCTGATGCCGGAGCCATGCCAAAAAGACTCTTAAGCATATTCAATTTGACTGAAATATGGCTAGTGTATGTTTGCATGCCTTGGCTCTTGCTGGCACATAATGTTTAAACACCACAAATCCTTTGCACCTAGACCTATGTTACTAAGAAGATTTTTATTTATTACTATCCGTAATTCGTAAAATCTGTGATGCGTCACATTTTGAAATATATATTTTCCTTTAAAGCGTGGCTTGCAAACAGATTGATCCCATAACACATGTTTAACTTTAAGTCCAGTCACACACAGATCATACCATCGAGTCACATATAAGTCAAAGTCAAACACCTTCGACAATAGTAGGACTTAGGGCCCGTTTGGAGGATGCTCCATATGGCTCCGATTTCGACACTATAGTAGTACTGTAGTGGACCCGGTGAAGCCTCAAAATCGTGGCTATGGCAGCTCCTCCTCTTTCGCCATTGTTTTTGCGATAGGCGGAGTTGTTTTTTCCACTATGTATAGTGACGAATCACGGTGCCGCACAGTACCCACATAGAGGATTCGGAGCCCCAAGGAGCTAAACCATACAAGCCCTCAAGTTCGGTGAGTGGTTTAACCGTTTAATACCCACATCGATCTCTACTACAAAAACATCTGGCCTCTCAACAATCGATCCTTATTGCGAGCCATTAAGGGGTCGGGTGCCGGAACTGACTTCATCTCCTTCTACATAGCTCAAGCAAGGCGCTAAGGGGGGCTTATGCCCCTTTGCCTCCATGTTGGATCTGCCTTGACGTCTCATCTAGCAAGATATGGTCCTGAATGCATAGTCTCTATCATGTCCAACTCAGCAATCAACCCCATGGTCTTATCATTAGTCCAGTTGGGGAGGCGTGGATGGCAACTGCAACAGAGGAGAAGGCGGATGTGGGCATGGTGTGAAGGAGGTGCAACGGCTGATGGAGGGGAAGGAATCAAGGAAGAGGAGAGGCGGGGTTGAGGTCGAGGAGGGAGGGCGGAGTAGAGAGAGAAGCGGTGAGTAGAGACCAAACTCAGAGCAAAGGGGTTGGAGAGTTGCCAAGGGGCCTGGGCCCTGCCCTCTGTGGCAGACCAGAGCACTATTATGGGGGTGCCTGGAGTGACTTCCTTCCACATATAGTTCAAGTAGATGAGGTTGAGCCCCTTTGCCTCCACATTAGATCTACCTTTTTTTATAAATACTTAAATATAATTAAAACTTTAAAGCACAGTACAATGGATTGGGAAATCAATTCCTTAGTTACAAGTCTATACCATCTTAGCTACAAAGTAGAATCAAAACATAGACTCTTATAAAGATGCTCATGGTCAGGGAGATAGAGCAAACTAATAAGCTGAAATCCACACATTTGTATCTTCGGACATAGGTGATGTCTTTGTTAGGGGCACCCGGCCAAGAGAGATATGGTCCTTGCCCTCATTTTGTGCACATGGATCTCACAAAAAACAACATCTCTCCAATACCTATGATGATCATGTGAAATATATAGTAACCACGCTAACATTGAGGTTTGAAGCACAATTCACAAGCACCAGCGTGCCAACTTTGACAAGCCGTTCTCGTACCTTGACGCTTGCTCCTTAGTCCTTATGCGTGCCAACTTTGACAAGCCATTCTCGTACCTTGACGCTTGCTCCTTAGTCCTTATGCATGTAATCTTCTTCTTTTTGGATCCCTTGTCCCAAGCATGGCTGATAACTCTTGGTCTTGGAGCATTAGTGCCACCATTCTAGGGTACAATCTTATATGTGTTTATTGACCTTTATTTTGATTGACATATATCTTGAAGGTGTGAAATTTCCCGTCCTCCCTCTCCTGAGTTGTTCTAAAAAACGAACGATCCACTATATTACAATCATATTACTACTCATTTAATTGTATTGATTCATTTTCAACCTTTGTTAGACCTTTAAATTTATTTTCACCGGTACAACCTAGCCTCCATCCATTTATTTTCTTGCGCACACAACATATACTCGATGGCGAAAGGAAGGGAGGTTCGACACCCCCAACATTTCTATGCCCCCTATTGTACCCCCTCCCCCCCTCAATTAGTTATCTAATATTCCAATTATCTAGTTGATGTTGCTATTTATGCTTTGATTCATTGTCCTCTCTCTATATTAATCTTTAATAGCATCTTATATATAATTAAGAATTAAGCCTTCTATTGTTTTTCTACATCCCTTGTGCTCTTTTTATTATTGTCTACTAAACATCTAGTTTGCCCCCCCATGTTACACAATTCAATTAGCTAGTTAATTGTAATTAATGCTTATTGCTTGTTTTCTCTCTTTGGAATAATCCGCAATGCCATCTATATTATTTGTGATTAGCCTTCTTATTATCTTCCATACCTCCTTTGTCACTATTATTACCGTGATTCTTTTTCTAGCCTAATAATTTAGATTGATCATGTGAAAGTTAGAGACCTAACACTAATTAATTTAATTTCCTTTTTTCATAATATTCAGTGCTCTTTTTTGCACTTCTTTTGTATCATAACACAAACGTTAACTATGTATCTAAGGGCATATCAACATGCATTGCTGCATGTTTACATAGGTAGGCAGAGAGATAGCCGATAAGCAAGGCGACTCGCGGAGTGGGCTCCCTGACGACCTCCCCTCCACCATCGGCGGCGGCGCCCACGCCCCCCACCTCTCAATCCCCCTACCCTTCCCCTCCCACTCCGCTCCCCTACCCACCATAGATGGCCCCGTGAGTGAGACGCGTGCACCTCTGTAGGAACCCGGCCATGCCACCGCCACCGGGCACCGCCAGATCAGACGCTAGGGCAACTCTATAGCCCTCCTCGCCCCCGTAGACACCGCTGACAGACCCTGCTAGCACCACAAAGGCTACCTCTCTGCCCCCTATGATGCCGGCGGAGGCCGTCGCCGCCATGGCCACCACGCAGATGGGCACGGACACCACAGTCGCGGTAGGCGTTGTCGGCACCTCAGCCGCTCGTGGGGAGGCCACGCCACCACCACCACCGCCTGTGGGGCCCGCTCCTTCCTCTGTGCAGTGAACGCCGCCACCCACGCCACCTCCACCGCCGGGGGCTAACGCCAACGACACGGGCTCTCCAGCTCCGTGGGGGAGCCAAATCTGGTGCGCCGCCCCCCCCAGTCGCCGCCACTGCCGCCGTGGCCACCTCTTCCACCGGTGCTCCAGCAACGGGTGCCCCATGGTCATGCTTGGGGGGCAACTCCGGTGCTCCAGCAGCGGGCCCCTCTTGCTCCCCCCGCTTACCGTACGCTAACACCCTCAATGCCTTCCTCATCGACCCATTCGGGCCTTAAGACGATGGGAGCTAGACCAATAGGAGCAGCTCATCCTTGAGGTCGTCATCCTCCCTATCCCCCCATGCCGCTCCCTTTCAGTCTGGGGGAGCTTCGATGGGGCGCTCCAAGGCCTGTCGCTGGGTGGACAATGACCTCGACAACTCTGATGTGGAAGCGTCGCCGACCGTCTATCCAAGTACCTACCTCAACGCGGTTCTTCACGAGCCGAAGGTGCCGAGGATGTCACCGCTTCCTGAGAGAGAACGGCCATGCTCCATCATCGTTGTTGGCGCTTGTGGCTGTGTTGCCGGTCCGACGTGTGCCGGCCGTCGGCGCAAGCGCAACAACCATCGCCGACCACCCCCATGACTCATTCACAGACTTCCCGTCCGTGGCAAGGAAGCAGCAATAGGACATGATCGTGAGCGGCGTGTACCGGATCGCATGTGGCACGGTCTGCACTGCAGCGCTCGCCGGTGCATCTCCGCTCCAGATATAGACGGCTGGCGTGAGGTCCTGTCGTCAGAGTCATCATGCGGCGCCGGTGGGACATGCTCCGCTAGCACTGCATCTTCGGTGAATCGACGGCCCCCTGCCCACTATCCGGCAGACCTATATGGAAAGTGCTTCAACTGTCTCTCTTCCGCGCACAGGGTGGCAACCTGCAAGTTGCCTCCACACTGCCTCCGTTGTAAGGGGTTCTGACACCTTGCACGGGATTGCAAGCGGTGGCAGACGGTGCCTGCTTCTAGCTCTGGCGCATCTGGTGCCAAAGAAGGCCGGCCACGACAACCTCACCAGGAGCGTTCCTTAGGCACCCAGTCGCCTGCTCGACACTCTGCCTAGGGTCCTGGCCCCCTGGGCACTCAGGGCAACACGCTGAGCTTGGCTGGAGTTATGCCGGGTGCTGCTGCGCACAATGATGGTGGGCGCCAACGTCCGAGACGTCGACTATGATAGAAGGGGGACGTCACTGCTATGGCAAAGATCTCCAGTGTCGCAACCGACAGTGCTACCCGTGATGGTCATGGGGGTCAACCAGCTAGACACGCCTTATTTGGGGCCTCTCCGACCTCGACCCGTTGTGGCCCTCACCATGGTCGGATGCCACGCATGCCACACGTGAAGTTTCGGAGGACCCGATACTAGAGGAGGTTGGAGCCTCAAAGTCGGGTTCTCCGACTGTCGTTCTGCATGAGCTCGTGGTGGATCGGTGGGGTGCAGCATGTTGGGAGCCAGAGCTCGTGGTGGACCATCGCTCCGAGGCTCCCCACCGAGCCTTCTGTGGTAGAACCGTCTGAAATAACATGCTTTCGGAGGCGTCCGTCTTCCACTAGACACTAAGCACCCTAAAAGTTAGCTACATCGGACAGTTCCATCGAGCACACCCCAAGGGAGAACTCGAAACAATCCATGTTTTACATCCAGAATCTAATAATGAGTACGAGCTTATAATACTTAGTCCATTTTATACATCAAGAGTTCTTGGAAATTATTTATTACAATACCAGAGTTCAGAGTGCGATAATTAAATAGCAGAATAAAAATAAACATCTAGCGAAAATGATACAAGGATCCATCTGTGCACACCAGAAGAATCCTCCACATAAGAGCTACTCCTCAAGCTGCACCTGCAACTGGGGTAAATAAACCCTGAGTACACAATGTACTTGCAAGACTTACCCGACTAGTGGGAATAGTTTCCCGACTCCAATGAGTATGATAGGCAATATGGGTTTGTTGTTTTCTTTTTGTTTGTGAAAAGCATTACTAATAGTTCATCCTTACAGTCAAGTTTATTGGCAGTCATGATTACTTCATTAGCTAACCATTCTAGGTAAGCACCTATTCTACTTTCAAGCAAGGGTTGAGCCATCAGAACCATTTTACTATCTTTCATCTTCCAGTTCTTACTATGGTGCTAGACCATAGCCAAGTCATACCGTCTCACGGAAACGGTGATTCGTGAACCAATGTATCCCAGCTGGGTACCTTAAAACATATGCCCCGTTTGTGCCCTAGGCACAAACAAGACCAACCCATTCCACTCATGTCACGGGGTCCAAGTCCCCGTCCAAACTTAGACTCCAAGGCCCCACACTTGAGATCCAGTCTCAACATGGTGCTTAGACCTTCACCTTTCCCCGTCTCCAATCAGTCGGTCTAGAAAGAACTAGAACTCACGACAAGAGCGTAACGAGCCTTCCCGCTCCCATAAGCAAGTATGTGCTCAGGATAATAAGTCTGTGACCTGACTATCATCCACAGGAACGGATGGTCCTTAATCGACACGAATAGGGAAAATAGTGTAACCAAGCTAAGCCCCATTGGCCGTGGGACACAACATGTTACACCCACCAATACCCATACCATATCAATGTCATGTCTCTATTTTTTCTTTCACTCTTTTTATCACGAGAGTATTTATAATAATCACCTATTGTGAGTAACGGCAGGTTACTCACGCTACTGAAAACCTAAGCATAGCAGCTACTCGAATCTATACTAGTAGGACTCATAGGATAGTATTATCTATGCATGTGGTTTTCATAAAATTCTTGTAACGTAAATGCACCTCACATGTATATATATTCAGTGATTATAAAAAATAAGGGTTATGCACACCGGGCTTGCCTTGGGTAGGCGCGGTGTCAGCTGAGTCAGTCAGTGGTAGCTCAGGACCTCCTCTTGTACGAGAATCTCCTCCTCGTACTCCTTAACGATCTACTTGAACTCATGATCGCCGGTGGTCACAATCTACGCCAACTTATTCTCTACATGCATGCGATGATGATGCAACACTTAGCATTTATGCAACAACAACCCTTAAAATAAGAATACGCATACTAAGCTACTAAACTAGCTCTAATGACTAAGGTACTAAGCTAACTATCATTCTTACCAAGCAAAGTGTTGGATTCAACTAACAAACACCTAGTTTTGCAAATGAAGAATATATCTTTATTTCTACTAATGATTCGATGTATATTGAAACAAAGAGCATTTAACTACCCTAATGCTTAGTCTATTCTAGAGCTACAAAAATTACAGTGAGCACATAATAATACAATGAAGCTACCGTAAAAATTTCAGGACTAAAGCTACCACCAATTTACCACAAAAATTCCTATAATAATTCTCTTAACAATATTAAACATTTTCAAATGATTTAATAGCTTCTAGTATCAACATGTACATATTTGAACTAAATACACTAACAGATAGAGCACAATTTTAGGAACTTAACAAAATTTGTTTCACAATTTTGGACACCTACATGATTTTATATGATCTACCAAAGATCAGCTAAAAAATTATATTAGAAAACTATTTCTAATTCCTTATGAAAAAGAAAAACAAATTCTCCCGTGCGGCCCATGCGACGCCGGCCCATGCGGAGACGGCCCACGGCGGGGAAACCCCGCGCGCGCTGACATTTTTGCAAAATAGACCTCGCACTTCTCCCGAATTACAACAAATACTAACACTATTTCTTCCTCTCTCATAACTTCTCACTTAACCCCTTGGCCTTTCCCTAATTCACCCATGCACACCCCCGGCGACTCAGAGCACGACGGTGCGGCGAGCGGCGGCACTGAGCGCCTACGTCGGCCACCTAGGACATGCGCGGGCCCACCTAACAGGTCGATCACCATCTCTGACCCGAGCGGCTACGCTAAGCGATGGTGTAGGGTGACATGACTGGCTGGGGAAGGCTGCAGCGGCGCGCGACCATCCACGATGGCGGCGCCACTGTTCCGATGAGCTAGGGCAGCTACAGACCTAATTGGTTAGCACGTGAGCATCAGGAGGCTACCATGGACCAGTGAGGTAACAGTTGGGGTGGAAGATGACGGAGGAAGGCTGGCCACGCGCGACCGAGCCGTGCGGCGGCGCACCACGGCGGCACGGTCGTGTTAGTGATGAAGGAGAGGCGGTAGCATTTCAACTAAGGCGTGCAAGGTGGAGAGGGAGTCAAGGCGATGCTACTGGTGTAGGTGAATTGGCTCGGGAGGGACGATGGGAGAGCTGCCCACACCCACGGCCGAACGTGGCCTTATCGGCACGACGGCGGGGAAACTCCAAAATTGGAGCTCAACCGTGCTCGCTTCAAAGTTGGGTGGGGTCGAGCAGTGAGATGACATGATGGTGAAACCGTGGATGCGACGAATGGAATGGAGGTGATCGTTTGCAGGGCAATTGATGGCGCATCTTGGTGGCGGCAGCGGAGGAAGAAAGAGAGAGACAGGGCGCGGTGGTGGGCTCGGCTCGTCCTCGCCTTGGCGGTACGCGGTCGGCGAGCACATGGAGACCCATGCGTAGGCGCTAGTAGACAGGCACGGGCGTTTCCGACCGGCGTGGCCTGCGTGGCCGTAGTGTCTTAAATGACAAGACGACGGCGGCTCAGCCACGTGCGCGCCGTAGTGGCGGCCTTGAACTAGGCCGGCAGCGGCGCATAGAGTACAGCGGACAAGCGCGGACAGGATGACGATACGATGGCAGCAGCAGCGTCACGGCGCGAGGCGGGTCGGCAGTGCAACGAGACGATAGCAGTGGCGGACAGCGCGAGGCTGGGCAGCAGGGCACAGGGCTAGAGGCTCACTGCGGCCAACCTCAGCCAAGCCCAGGCAGCCCGCCCGACCCAGCGTGGTGGCACGGGATGACCGAGGGGGACGCGGCCATGTGCGCGGCACGGGGTGGCACGCACACGGCGCCAACCATCCCCAGACTGTCATGCACGAATTTTAAAGCGCCCAAAACTATTAAACGGTTGCTTCAGGAGCCAAACCATCTTCACCATGCTCAAGATGACATATGAGACTACCAAATCGAGCTATTACACTACATCACCCCTTAACCCAATTTCTCAAAATAATTTGCTAAACATAGCAATGTCTAGCTGTTGACAGACTTGAAAATTTTCTAAGTTTTGAGCTGAACTTGATTTTAATTTAGAATTTCTAGGCTAGTAGAAATATTAACTAGTAATATCATTTTTCAACAGGAAATATTTCACTGTTATCTACAAAGTTTGTATTTCAAACTTTATTTACGCATCACATATATGTTCTATAGCATTTTTGCTTAATAAAAATTGGTTTTCAACCCTACTTGATATACATGAGCTGTTGAATCAACTTTCATGATTATTTTAAGTTACAAGAAATTTATCTACACATTCTATCACATGCATTAACACATAAACATGATGCTCATGACATGTTTTAGTAATTGATTTAGGGTGTAACCTTCGACCCTATGCTGGTCGAAGTGGATGCCTGTCTACGCCCTGGGTCGCTGTCTGTGGGTGCGGCAGCCCCAGCCTCGTTTGGAGTGTTGGGGCTCGTGAGAGCCCAGTACTTCCGGGTCTGGATGAACCTAGGGTGGACTCTGAGGACTGTGGCGTGTTGGTGGTTGACAACGCCGCCACCTCCACGTCTCGACTCGGGCAAGAGGATGCGCTACAGCCCGTGGTCGAGGATCTGGAGGAATTGCGTTGCGACGAGGATGCTGTCCAGCGATCAACTTCTACGCCCTCCACAGTCGTGACCGTGAGCGATGTGGCCCAAGTAGCGACCCCTGGCGCTCAACTGACAGCGGTGGCTGTCGGATCATCTACAGTGCCCACGGCCTCCTTGCAGAGCTTCATCGCATCCCTAAAGCTGCCATTGGAGGAATTGCTGATCGCATCCCCCCCCTCCGGCGTGTATCGCGTCTTGATGACTCCGTGTTCATCCCAAGGCGTAGTGACAGGTTAACTGCCAAGTCCATCCACCGCGACCCCAACCCGGAGAAGCAGGTGAAGCGCGTCCTTGTCAACAAGTGGACATGCAGGCCAGCCAACGGGTCGCTGACGCGGGATGTGGCCATTGCGGAGAAGTTCCATGAAACATTTGCCGGGCCGCTTTCTGCCTCTAAGCAGGCCACCATGCGTGAGTTGTTCCCGATGGCTAAAGTGTGCATGGGCGGAGTGCTGCCCGTGTCAGATTGAGCATGCGTAGTGGGCAACGCCGATCCCGCTCTTTGGTCGCATAATTAGTTTATTAGTTAATCAAACCAGTGTGCGTTCCACCGCATTGTTATGTCTTTTGTTTGTATTCAATCCTATCACTAATGGCATCTCGCTGTGATGTGATGTAGGGCGTGTAAGCTTCTAAACTTCTTAATGAAATACATGCTAAGCACGTTCTAGAAAAAAACTATGTATCTAAATCTTGGCCTCATCCTGTATATACTATATATTTTTTATACAGATGAAAAATGAAACAAAAAAAATAGATTGGTGATCGGTGAAGATACACATACACATACACAGCAGGAGGAACAGAACCGAAGATGCAGTGGAAAGGTTTGGGATGATAGGACGGCCGGCGGGTGGAAAAGCGTCAATGATGGGTGCTTGCGTGTGCGCGCGTGGCGCACAAGCCCCGCCGAGAACGCCACTTCTCCGCTGCTTTCCATGCCGAGATGGGCCACACGCTGCACAACAGTCCAGTCCTTGTAGTGGGCCCACGTCCCTACTGGGCTTCGTTCCATATGAGCATCCGTGGGCCCATGGACCCACCACTTCCGTTTACTTCGGTTTGTATAGGTGAGGTCCGACTCGTGTTGAGAGTTGAGCAGAATTTCTCTCCAGTTTATTAGACTTTAGATAAAGATTATGAACATACGTTTTGCGAAAAAAAAGAAAAGAGATGAATTTAGTACATGCATAGGATAGATTTTCTAGGAAAAAAGGACTAACTTATTAGTACACGCAGAGTACGGGTTTTTTCTAGGACAGCAAACACACTTTCTGAATCTCGCAATACAACACCCTGAAAACGCTGCCTCTATTTTCGCTTTTGCAAGCATATGCCACCTTTGAAGCCTGTAATAGCATCCATTCATGTAATGCACGATCGTTTATTCCCCTATAAAAACAGTACCACGTCGAACCAAATTGCTGTTTGAAAGACAGCAAAAAGGAAGAGAAAAAAGGCCCTAAAATCATCCTGCCTTCTGGACTCCCGGTCCTTCAAATCGGGATATCGGCACGAAACACAGGAGGGTGCAGAGCCTTTCGCGACACTGGTCCCTGTCAGCTGTACTGTACTGTACCACTGTGAGCTCGCCGCTCATCAGTGCTCTCCAGATTTATATTTATATATTTATATAATATATAGAAAAAAGAAGGAATTCGTTGCACAGTCAGATCCTATGATTCTTCTGAAAAGACTGGGAAACAAGACAGCTTATTTTGTCACACGTCTATTTTTCGAAAAAATGGTCACGCAATGTTTGTAGAATGCACAAAATAGAATCTGTCCATTTTGTTGTTCTTGTTAGCTGAACTCGAAGAACAGAACACGACGTATCTGAAGCCATCCTCTCCATCACTCCATGGTGCTGATTTCCGGTGGCCACCGCGAGGTCAATCATCCATGGCCGCCGCCGGCACGGCGGCACCCCATCTGGTTGGTGCTGCTTGCCGGCCTGGTGGCGCCCATGGCTCACATGCTCCCAGGTTTGTCTCTTTGGGACAAGGACATGCATCTGCATGCATAAGGCCTGATTGGCACACACCTGCCCCCGCGTTGTTCCCGTCGCCTGAGCTGTTTGCGTTGCCACAGCACGTTGCTGCCACTGTTCAGGGGACACTGGACACATCATCTCCTCTCTGGCCTTGCCACCGGGCAACCTCACCTCATGGGCATGAATGAGCATCAACTGATGCATCATCCTCCAACAGGGTTGCAGTGTGAGGTTCCATGAATCTGGGCACTACTCTTTGACAATGCCACATAACATGGAGATCAGGATATGGCACCCGGACCTCTGACCATTGTACAAATGAGAATGTCAACACTCAACAAGATCAGTGGCATCAAGCACTTCAGAACAGGTTCATGAACTTAATTACTCAAGGAAGGGGGAGAGATGATTTACAGTTATTTTTTCTAGCTGAAATTCATAATGAACTTATTACAGCTAATCACAGGCAGGACTTAACATAACATGCACCATAAATTAGCACTAGGTACATACATCGGTCCAGAACTCATTGTCAAGCTAAGGCATATATCTACAGTACAGCACATGAGCATAGGTTTATTAAGTATACGCCGACGAAAATTTCTCACGCTATCTCATCTCTAGCTAGCTAGACAAGGCTCTTCATCTTACGCCTCAGCCACATTGGCCTAATATCTACACTCAGCGAGAGGAAAATCTCCCGGTTGCTCGTGTCCAAGAAGACGTCAGGCGCCAGCGACTTCTCGACCGGCGACAGCTCCGCCATGGTGCTCATCACCTCGATACACCGCGGGATGCTGAACCTGTCCCCATGGATCTCTGGCTTCTTGCTCTCTCTCGGGGCGACGGCATGCGCTTCCATAGCATCAGAGGTTCCGTCCTCGCTGGGCCTCCTGGAGAAGCGCCATATTTCTCCGCGCGGTTCCTCGACTGGCCTCCTGGAGGGCTGCCAGGAGGATGGCTCGGGACGCACCTGAGCCAGTGGTTTAGGGTACAGGTGCCCGTTCATGGTCTGGACTTCGACGCCGACTAGAGTCTCCTGTTGGAATGAAGACTCCCTGGACACTGGAGACGGAGGGATTGGGGAGAGTTGTCGGTTCATGTAGAAGTCATCTTCGTCGTCGCTTGAGTCAACTTCAGTCCCATTTCTTTCGTGCAGTATAGGTGCAGCAACACTGCTTTTACCATCCAAAATAACGCCAACTGCAGAATAAGAATGAGAAATATCTTAGTTTCAGGAACAGGTTCAAGTTGCACATTGAAATCATATCTTATCCCATTAGTTAACAAATACCAAGCAAGCCATCATCTGTTAAAAAAAACATACATGTTACTCTTTATCCGAACAAAAATAGGTGGTACAAGCTATTCAGGAAGACAGCATAACATATCAGGTTAACTTCAAGATATCCAAAACTACCAGCCAGAACAAAACAAGCTATTCAGGAGGCTACGAAAACACTTAAAATGAGGGCTTCTTTCTATGGCCCTGAAAAGTTTACCCTCCCTTATTTCATCCCCCAAAATGACACTCCTATCCAATTGTTCATTTTTCTTCTTAATGGTGTTAAGTGTAGTTTAAAAGGACAATTTTGCTCCGAGGTGGCCCTGTTCGCTTGTCTTATAATCCGTACTTTTCAGCTTGTTTTTTCAGCCAGAACAGTGTTTTTCTCTCACAACAAATCAGCCGGAACAGTGTTTCGGCTTGTTTTTTCAGCGAGGCGAACGGGGCTGTTCTCAAATAAAGATCACACCAAGATTATGTTGCAAGATAGCAACTATAAATATGAGATATATTTAACATGAATTGATATTTTATAGTGGAAACTCAAATGTATGTTTTCCATTTCAAAACGTTCGACAGCAGCACAGAAAGAGTACATTGCATAGGTGCATATTGCCAGATTTCAGAACTTTTGAGCTTAAATAAACATATCTAGTCAAAGTGGTGCCTCCACACTACTGGCACCATGGGCTGTTGCTCTGTTGTTGCAGAGCACACATCACCACTCAATATCAGTCATGACACCTCACCACCGCGAGTTATGAGCTGTTACCACAGCCATCTGTCGCTGTCGTGAGTTCACAGCATGGGACGCCATTGGCCTGCAGTTGTCGCATTCTGCGCCTTGCTATTGTCTGCATCCACAGTGCCGCCTGCTGCAGACACCACGACAACACCACCAACCTGGGCCACCTGGCGCCGCCAGCGCCATTGCGCATAGAGCATCACCTCCGCTGCTAGATCCTGCACCCCCCACGTAAAGCATCAAAACCCGTGTCTTCCCACGACGACAAGGGCACCTGTGCAGCTCTCCTGGACCTTGACTCTCCCGCAGAGAACACCCATGCCACTCCTCGGCCATGCCCTTCTCAATTGGTCCCATGACCACACAGTTCTAGCCAGAACAACATCAGCAGCATCGCCATCGACCGAGCTGTCCCACAACATAGTCGAGCGAAGCCTGCCCACGCGTCCATGAACGAGCCTGCCCCCGCACCCTCCTTAGCTATATCTGCGCCGTCGCAGGCGCTTTAGGGTTTGGGAGGACAGGGATAGGGAGCAGTGAATGGATGAGCGGCTGCCCCCTCAGTCAGATGTGGATGGCAGTGTCATTTTAGGGATGAAAGTTGAACCTAGTGTCAAGTAAGGGAGAATGAACTTTTAAGGGCCATAGAAAGAAGCCCTCATTTTACCAGTGTCAAATAAGGAAATTTCTTGACTACACTTTGCATACCATACTAGCATTACAGTCTCCAATTCTATATTAAGACAGCACTCCAACCAGTGAGCACTGGCATGAAGTCAACTAGGCACTTCTCTGCAAAATTTACCAAAGTATATGTAGTTCCTCAAAAAGCATTCTCAAGAATAGCCTGCTTATCACTTCTCATCAACTTGAGATTGCATGCCTTCCTATCCTGTTCTAATGACCCCTAGTGGTCTTGGACCAATCTCGCAGCTAAGACTAGCCAGCTCCAAGCTGTGCAAATAGGGCCATAGTAAGCTCGATGGGGTTGGCAGTCACCTTTGTTAGAATGGCTCTATAGTCAAGTTTTGCCTAGAGGAAGGTACGGTGGTTGGCTATTATAACAAGTTGTAGAGATGGTTCTAGGATATGAATTCTAGTTGTACAGGTTTATTAAAAGATCAGTTACCTTCCAACAGAACAACCCCTGTCCCTACAGATAGGAAAAGGGGTAGTGCAGGCCTGCTGGGAGTTTCAGAATAGCCTTTGACCATCTGCCTAAATCCTCTAATACAATTATACAGCAGGCAACTCCTGAAAAAGCTGCTCTAGCTAGGAAGCTAACAAGGTAGTTCATAACCTATACGAAAAATGATAGCTTCAAGAGCAAGATAATGAACCTAATCATGCGCGCTCTCTCCCCCTCCCTCCCTCCCTCCTCTAACCCCTATGGGCCCTGGTAAGATTGGGCAGTAACATTGGGTGACAGGTTCTATTGGTGCAGAGTTCCTGGCAACACTATCTAGCTGTTCCTAAGAATGCTAGAACATAAAATTGTTCAAAACAGTATCAAGCAATGAAAAAAATCACAAGCCATGCGAATAACCTATCTAGTTGGCAGTTAAGGAAGAAACTTGTGCAATACTAAGGTACCAAACAGAATTAAACTAGAAGATATCTGATGCAAAACTCCCACTTTAAAATCATTCACTACACTCCATTCCAGCTCCTTAAATGCATTACCTTTTCTCCCAAATGGGTTTCTACAATCATCGCATTTACAGTTGATGGAGCATCCTGCCCCTCCCTTCAAATTAAAAAAAAAAAACATGTTTCCTTAATCACAAACTGTCATAATGAAAATGAAAATTAACAGGACAAGGCTGAATATGGAACCTGGTAGCAGTCACAGTACTTCTTAAGGCAGCCTGACTTCTTGCAGGTGCATTTTCTTCTAATAAGATCCATAGGGGACCTTATGACTTGTTCCTGAAGCCAATAAATAGCAGGATCACCAAAAACAAAATGAAAGAAAGAGTATAAAAAGATATAGATAAGGTGATGTAAGAAGAAATTCATACCACTATGTCTTGACCAGCTTCTGATGTTTGGACAGGTTTCAGAGGTAAAACCGGTGCAGTCCGTGGAGCAACTTGCAGTGGTTGCTTGTTTTCACAAGGTCCGCATCCACATGACTCAGTACAACGTGACCCAGAAGCAAAGCACACACAATAACTGTTACAGAATAACACAGATAATGATTATACACAAAAGAGAACTTAAATTAGCAAGAAAAAACAACAAGCAAGGCACACAAACACATGGTCAGGTGTGGAGGTTACATGCCAGTGCATAGGCAATGGCATGCACTAAGCGTCCACAGGACTACAGGTGTGTGCATAAACCAGCCCGATTTACTTAGCACAGTGTTTTCAACACAGCAGACTAATCGCGGTTACTCCATGATTCATAAACATATTGGTAACTGGATGTGATCAGGTATATTGACTTTGGTTAGCATAGACAACCAGTAGGCCAATATTAGTCACAATTAGTTTGGCAAGTCTGGGCGACTGACTTGCAGCCAGTAGCATGAGCTTGGCAATTCTGGCCCTATATGAGCCCATTAGAAATCAACGTATGCATGTATAGACATACATATAACATTTGCAGCTCTGTTTTTTACCTAACTCCAATCTATTTGTTCTCTGCAGTCTCTATTCCATGCTCTGCAAGATGTTAATGCCGTCAACATATGAGTTAATAGGGTTTACACAATCAGGTACAGCCAACAAACTAGGTAGTAGGCAGCATGAGCCAACAGGACAACTTGGTCGACTAGCCAACGGACTAATCATGCATGTGTAGTTGACTAGTTGGTAGTGGTGCAGTGCCCAGGCAAGTCCACCTGACTTTATAACTACTTGAAAACATTGGCTCAGCATTCACCTTTATTGCAATAATGACATGTATGTTAAACCCTCATCGGCAAACTCAGCTCTGTCCACAGGATGAGTGGTACACAGCATTACATCCAAACACACCAGAAAATGCAGCATGCTCTTCTTCCACCGTGCAACCTCACAGTAGGATATAATAAAACGAGAAGCATTGCTACACTTAGAACTAACAATGGAACCAGCTTCTTCTCATTAATCTATATCAAATTATGAACTGGACTACTGGAGTTAGTGGAGAGCTCAACATACTAAATAAAACCGCAGCATTATGCTACTAGGCAGTGTGAGATTGACGAAACAAAAATTAGCACCGTGCATTTGAAACATATAAGACTAATCAGATCTAAACCTGCCTAAAACAATACTGAATTCGTCAGCGACAGCAAACCAGATCAGCAGCGCATCAAAAATGGTAAAGACATCCTTTCTCTAGCCACACCTCATCACTTCATCAGTCATCCCACGGTGAAACATATACTGCTGGGGCGAACGAAACAATGGAGAAGGCTGCAAGCCCGGGGTGGGGGTGAAAGAGGGGAACTTACAGCTTCATGCACCTGGACTTCTTGCAGCTGCAGGTCTTGCACCCGTCCCCGTCCTCCGCCTTCCTCCTGATTCACCCAGCAAAGAGAAAAAAAACAGAGAAGCGGAGTGAGAGAAAAAAATGTAAGCAGGAGCGAATCGCACGCAACGAACCAAAAGAGGAAACCGGAAACTTTGCCGAAAAGGGGAAGAGGGAGGAGGCGCACGGACCTCCTCTTCCTGTCGGAGTTGCCGTTGGCCTCCGCCGGCGCCGGCGCTGCAGCCGGCGGCGAGACGGCCGCGGAGGCGGTGGGCGCGGCAGCCTCGGCGGCGGGGGTCGGGGCCAGGACCGGGGCGGGAGGTGGCGGGGGCGGAGGAGGCGGAGGCGGAGGCGGAGGCGGAGCAGGAGCAGGAGGAGGCGGGGAGAGGCGCGCGTCGTCCGGCTCCGATCCGGCGGGCTCCGGCATCGGGAGATTCGGCTCCACCACCTCCGCTTCCATCGGATCGGTCGCCGCCGCCGCAGCAGCTGGCGGCGCCCCAATCGGCGGCTCGGGCGGCGTGGGGCTCGCCGTGGCGACGAAGCGAAGGCGAGCAAGCGCGTGAGGGGTGAGAGGTGCGGAGTCGGATTGTCGGAGGGGAGGGGAGGACACGAGGGAAGGAAAGCCAACTGGTGGAATGGAATGGGGGTTAGGGGTGCTTTGAGATTCGCGCTCGCTGCTGGGACGGCTCTGATCCGCTGTTGCCTCCTCGGATCCGGTTGGGCTCCGTTTCGACCTGGGCTTGGCTTTCTCTGGTCACAAAACGTGATTAGCACACACGCAGCATAAAGCCGCAGCCTTTTTCTTTTCTTTTGGCAGGGTGTGATTGGTAGTGGAGTGATTAAATACTCCCTCTATCGTAAATTATAAATCATTTTTTTTACTTTTCTAGACATATAATTTTTACCATATATCTAGATATATATTATATCTGGATTCATAACTTCTGCTAGGTAATGAGAAAAACTAAAATAATTTACAATTTAGAACGGATGGAGCAGTAAATTACTAGCAGCAGAAATTCCAAATCATGTGCTCCAGATAGATTAATAATAGCACCTCAAATAATGATTGGGTTTGTGGTGAGCAAATATAAATTCCCACGAATCCAAATATTAAATGAATATGAGCATGGATAGCCAAAATGGATGTTCCAAATCCTATGCTCCAGAGAAATGAGTAGTAGCTCGAATAATAATTGGATTTTTTTTTTTGGTGTGTAGATATAAATTCCCACGAATCCAAGAATGAAATGGATACGAGTATGGATGGCCAAAATGGATACCGGCATACTTATTGCTCTGGATACAGTGTTTTGGGTAATTTACTTGGGGTTTTGCAGCTATGTTGTCTGGTGCACTTGCCGGCACGCTATCTCTTCTACTGCTTCATGCTACATCTGCATCATCTTTTGTCTTTTGTGAAAAAATATCACTCTCGTCGAAGTTAAAAGATACGATAATTAATAATTAGAGTGATGTATAAGAGGTGGGAAAAGATTGACTTGAGTCAGAAGCCATCAAGTTGTATCTATTCGGCTGGTATTAAAGCCGGTTGAAGCTGTTTTTGTTGTGAGAGAAAAATATTATACATTCTAGCTGAGAAGTCGGCTGATAAATTCAAACGAACTGACCCGTTAACGTTATCTTTGAGAAGTGTTCTTTAAAAAAGTTTTGACATAAGTGGGATCAGGGAAAGCATTAGGCTCGAAATCTTGACATGGCTGGGTCAGAGTAGGCATAGAATTCATGGTGTACTCCGCATTACGGGATCTACATCTACCATTTCCTCGTGACCAAGGCTGGCAATTTGACACGTCTGAATAGTGACGCACTTTCATTTCATCGTGTACTATGCATTACGGGATGTACCATTTCCTTGTGTTGTGACCGAGGCTGGCAATTTGACATGTTTATTATCGTGCATATTGTAGCCAAAAACGAACAAAAAAACACAGAAAAGAAGATAAAAAGAACACATTGTTCATCCTGGCCTTGTGATCTTGCATGCAAGTTTCCGTCAAGGGGCATGTCGTTATCGATGAGTGACGTTGGCCATGGAAACTATCGCGTTCGGTCATGCCGTCCTACGGACAGCGCCAATTCTCTAGCTGCAATTGGGACGTCAGTATGGTCCATTCATTGGTGGCTGCCAACAAGTTGCCAAGGAACTGGGTCGAGGCTTTGATTTGATTCTTTGGTCATTTTATTAGGAGCATGGTTATATATGGAAGGAACGGAACAGACAAGTGTTTCAGCCTTCCGTCTGACCTGACAAGGCCGAGGCTCGACCGAGACGAAGGGAGGTGCTGGGTGCAAGCCGCCAATAGGAAGGTTGGTGGATGTACATTGTAATTTTTTTTGGATCTCTACCATTCAAAACCTGTTCTGGATGTGCAGCTGGTTGCTTCTTGTAAACTCCTTTTTCTCTCTTATTAATGAAACGCATGCTCAGGCACGTTCCTGGAAGGAAAAAAAAAACGTCTCAAGAGTTTGATCTTAGGCCTTAGATAAATAAAACGTGCATTTTAACCTCACATAAATAAAGTCTTAACAGTTCTTGTCATCAGGTACATACAAGTTCCACGTTTTGATCCCAGATAATGAACATAAATATTCTAAAAAAAAGATAATGAACATAAATTATACAGACATACAGCTTTGATCCCAGATAATGAACATAAATATTCTAAAAAAAAGATAATGAACATAAATTATACAGACATACAGCCACAGGTAACACGACGACGACGTCCTTGAGCCAAGGCATAATTTATCAACAAACCAAATGCCACTGGTGATTCTGGGAGGTAGAATTTTGTCATCACACAGTGGATTATTATAGCAGTACATAAATAATCGTTGATCAAGAGAAGTAGAAATGATGAAAGGAAGCTCGCTTGGTTGTCCATCACTGTCTGATGGTATGATAGAAACAATCTGGTGCAGTCAGCGGGTGGGGGATCTCGTGAACCAACAGGAAGGGCCTGTACAGGAAGAGACACATTAGATGAGTTGAGACAGGGAAGAGGATTAACATCTCAACAAGAAGAAACGGTAATAACAGAAAAATAGGGGCAAAGAAGTTCACCAGGAGGGACAAAAAGATGATAAATTCAAGGCGCTGGCAACTTGGCCTTGGGATCCTCGTTGTTTACGTCACCACCAAGGGAAGGGAAAGATGGGATGGACTTGAGAATCAGCTTCCTGCCACTCGTACAGATTGGAGATAGTCCAGTACCCATTCGTGGGGGAGAGATTCGCTTCTTATTTGGTGACACGACTTTAACAGAAGTTTGAGGAGATGAATTTCCCTTCAGGATATCTAATGTGCTATCACCAAGGGCCATTTCCACGTAGTTTTTGAATGGGGAGAGCACAATGTCGGTCTTTGGAGGAGCTTGTAAGTTGCACAGCCGAGAAGGATGTCCAGTGAGTTTTGTTGAAGATCGTGGTTTTTTGGTGCTTTTCTTGGAGCTTGGGGGTGGGAGACAAGCCAAGGGTCTGGGAAGAGCAAAATGCATTAGAATTCAGTATATTACATAAGAGGCAGGATTCATAGTAACAGATGTGTATTGTGCAAACATATGACATACAAACCTGCACTCCACCATGGAAGGTGTGGTCAGTACATTCTCAGCAGGAGCAGCTTCAGTAGTTTGGTAGATGACAAGCTGTTTATCGATTTCACTTTTTTCTTCTTTCACACAAACATTCTTTTCTTCCAATCCCTGCTTAGGTTCCTCTATGCCTAACACAGCAGCCCCTTGAATCAGGTTTAAAATAAAAATACTTTAGAGAAATAGTAGCTTTTTATGGATAGCAGAATATAGGATATGGTTAGTTGGTTACTGAGACAAATTGAAATAGCTAAGGTAGAGTATATTACTTCATATAGTAACCAAGATCTAGTATTGTATAGGGCACCCTTTCAGAATGGTATAGCTAAATGTAAGCAGCTTGCTTTAAATAAACCAAACATCATACAGCACAAGCTAATCTTAGTTCTTAGGAAAGTTTTACCATGAAGCAGAACTAAATTATTTTCTTGAAGAGACAAAGACCCCAACTCCAAACTGAAGCAGCATAACCAGACTACTGATGCCAATGGTCACCGTGTGATTTAGGAGACAAACAAATTAAAGAGTACTCCAAATTAAATCAGGTAGCAAGAGATATAACTCCAATATGTGCAAAGGTCTTTTTTTTTTTTTTTGCTTTTCTTAATCGGTAAGTCGGTAACCAATTAACAGAGAGGATATATGGTATTACATTTTCAAGTTGAAAGGTCAAACATGCAATGAGTCCAGGTTTCATGTGAAGCTATAACTAGTAGCACGATTGATTAGAACCATCTCTTAGCTGCTTTTGTAACTTGTATATCGAATAAGACTGCATGGATGCAACTATGATCTTAGAGCATGCATGTTGCTGTTGCAGTTGTTTAAAACAGAAGTTTATGAAAATGGATTTGACTCACCCTCCCGTTTTCCAAAAGCATTCTTACAGCCCTCGCATCTGCAACTTATGGAACATCCCACGCCACCCTTGATGAAGAGTAAAGATAAGATGCATACAAAGGGATTAGGAAGAAGAAAAAAGAGCACTAAATCAATGTAGGAGTTGAAACCTGAAAACATTCACAGTATTTTTTTAGACACGACGACTTCTTGCAATTGCATCCTCTTTTGTGACGAGCTGAAGCAGGAGTTTTATTGGAGAAGTCCTACAATATTGAAGATAATGATATTAGCAACAGACAAGACTAAAGGAAGTGCTCAAGTACAATAAGTTAGTGTCTCTTACCCCTAATTCCAGACCAGGCTCAGATGTATGAATTACTTTTGGAGCAAATGCTAATGGATTGCGAGATTCAATCTGTTGCCGTGTAGATAGAACTGTTTCCGTATGACTCTGGTTGTTCAGACAGCCGATACACGAACAAGGCTCAGAACAATAGACTCCAGCGGCAAAACACTCACAGTAACTGCATGAAATTAAGCAAAAAATTATCATGTAACAGAAACCAGACAATCTATCAGTGTAAAGACAGTTTGCCAGGAATAGAACACAGATCCCTTCTCCCTTCAAAAGAGTCAGAGGATTGAAACTAATTCAGGAAAGGGTAAACATTCATTATAGAAGGGTCAGACACTCAGACCAGACAAAATATCAGTTTGAAGACGGAATTTGGAAGGAATAGCATGGAAAGAACATGGGTAACTCTTGAAAAGGATCAATGTTTTGAACCTAGTTCAGAAAAGGGTGAATGTCCATTAGAGAGGTCAGACGGATGGCAATGACTTCAAGTAGAATGGCAAGTGAAGGAGTGCATCATTTAGGGAGGGATAAATCTAGAACAGCTAGCCAAAAGAAATTAGCATGGCATGGATTTTAACGACTGGGACTTTTTTTATTAAATAAGGTAAGATGCCATTGTTTTTTGTAGGAATTATGTGACTTGTCCTATAAACAATCAATCTCAAATAAGGAAATATATTTACTGAAAATAAATATCACAACTAAGTCATTATTATCCCTGATAAGGGGACTAAACCAACCAAGAATAGAATCCATGATGAATGCTAATGAGCATAATAGTGTTATTCATGAATACAGGAATAAACAAGGTAACCAGGTATAGAGATGACTGTAAATCGAAACTTGAACACCTTGCAACAACTTGATTAGGATTGATAGAACTATTAACTGAATGTTGTTACTAGCCTACCCCAACTTGCTTGTGACTAGAAGACTATTATACTTGTTATTTAACATTCTGCCCAAAACTGAAAAGCACTTAAACAGTATAGTGGCAGATACACCTACATGGCTATACATCTTAGTCAAGGAAAAACATGAATGGCTAAATGATTAATCATTTAATCCTAACCAGAGTTACTCATAAGTCATAAACAACAGCACCTTTTTCATACAATGATACCTAAAATGAACCAAATATTCAAACTTACAGTTTCAGGCATTTTGACTTCTTACAACTACAACGCTTGCATGAAGTGCCATCACCATTATCAAACTTCTGCCTGGAAAATACTATTGCATTTCATGATTTTTCCAATGAAATAGTGCTATTTGACCTAAAATAATAGCCAAAGACATAGTACCTTTTCTTCTTGGGACTACCCTGACTAGAAGCTTCGGCGGTTGCAACATCAGTTGTTTGATTGAAATCATCATTTATAATGATTTGCTCAGAAGGTGCTGGAGAAGATCCAGAAGGGCCTATCAAGTTACTCAATTCATTTATAGTAGACTGAATATCTATTTTCTCTTTAGGTATTGCAGCAAGGGCATTCAAGTGCAAGCCAATACCAGGCAATGCACATGGAGGGGTTCTTAGAGGCTTTGAGTTGTCACCAGAAATAGTTTTGCATTTGGGGGTAGTTGAATTAACAGGATGATGATCTGAAGCTTTGTCTACACCTTTATTACTAACCCCAGCCTTTTCGTTGAAAAGGCTGCGCCTACGCATGCCACGTAAATGCTGTGGCAAGGCCTGAAATAGCAGAAAACATGTCCTTTCATAAGAAAAAAACATTGATAGTTCAGCCAAATTAGCACAGCCTATACAAAACTAGATTTACAGGAAAGAAAATGCTATAAAGTAAAGAGAGCTGAATATTGATGGGTGATGGCAATCTTGTTAACACGTGGACACAAGATTATGCAATTTAGAGCAACACAGTGCACAAGGCACATGAATGGAAAACTGCTAATAAACATGGGCTTGTTAAATCCATTCTCGTACATATAGTATCCAAGCTAATATTAGTTTGTATGTACAGATATATTGCACTAGTCTTCAAATTAGATCAGGCCAATTACCACTTAGTCACAAAGCATTAGTAAAGCCAATATACAAAACTTTTAAATGATAACACAAAGCATACATACATTTTGCTCAGTAGGCATGTGATCTTTTGTCTCATTGAGCTTGTTACATGGCATCAACTGACTTTGCAAAGCACCAGGTAGTGTTTGGGGAGTATAAGCTACTGCAGCCCCTTCAACTGCCCCAGTCCAGTACAGATGGGGTTCATGCACAGAATTTTGGGTGCAATATCCACTTGACTGATCATCCAAAAAGGATTCACAAGAGTAGGGATCATCAGACTTTTGTGTATCATTCACTGGTTGTGTTTCTGTTCCAGATGTTACAGCTAAAGTCAGCATATCACTACTTGATTGGTGTGTAATCATGTAATCCCCATTATATGCTGCAGGTTCATCATTGTTTTGTTCAGATAGCTGGTTTTCGTGAACAACTATCCCAGAATGTGATGAATCCATTTTGTCTAGGCCACTCTCATCAAGGTTCATACCTTCTAGGCCTGTACACTCCTGGGACATGGTAAGGTCTGTTTTACCATCAGCGCATTGATCCTTATCGCTTTCCATACTGCCAGCAGCATCCTGTATGGATTGAGTCAATTGGCCTGTAGGGTTTGATGTATGATCTGAAGAATCAATAGATGCCTCGTTTAGTTGACAAGTGATATTGCAATTCTCTGACACAATGTCTTTGCATCTGATCATTCTAAAAGAGCCTGAGGGACATATTCGAGTCCTGACACTGCTAGGTGAGTGCAATTCTTGAGGAAGCTGAACAGATTCATCCCTACCAGCATGAAATACAAACTGTAAGGCAGAGCCAAGACAGATACATAAAAGTCGACATTAGCTAGAAGGCATAAGGAAAAAGTGAAAATAACCTGATCAAAACTTTAGTTTCCTTTGCTGGATTAACATGTGGTGAGGCAAAGATCGAAGAAACAGGCGCCAAATCTGATGACTTGAATAGCTGCACATTATGTGCTGTGTCTAAAGGTTTAGGCGGTGGTATAGGAGAGAGATTGTTGATGAAATTGAAGACAGGAGAATCCTGCAAGCAGTAAAATCAAATCAAATTAGAAAAGCAAAGCCACAGGTCTTTATTTCATCACTAAATATGAAAGCGAGCTTAGGTGCCCTGATGTCAATCAATTGAGGATTGGCCAAATCCAAACCATGACCCCTTTTATAGCAAATAGAGATTGCCACAATCTTCTGTAAGAAGGAAGTCTGTAAACTGCTAAACCCAACAAAAACACATGCAGGCACAATAAGGTGGTGTTTGATTGCCCTCCTACTTTTAGTCATCTGCCCCAACCCACTTTTGGACACATGCAATTAAATATAGACTAATTACAAACTAATTGCATAGTTTATGACACATGCAGGCACAATAAGTCCATGATTAGACAATGTATGGCGCTACAGTATATCCAAATGATGGATTAATTAGCTTAAAAATTATCTGGAGTTGCATGCCGAACACTTAAATAGCATACAAATTTTATCTATTATCCAAACCCCACCTAAGACCGCTTCATGAAAATACTACTTTATCTATTGTGTGATGGCAATTAAGATAGTTAAGTGCATCTGCTGATTGGAAAGCAGTCTTGGAATGAACCCCAAGGCATACTGAAAGGCTTAGAATGATGACCTAATCAAATGTAGCATTGCTGAGACATATAATACTTGCAAAAGGAAATGAAGTGAGGGGCCTGATACTAGGACGTCCTAATTGCCGAGAAAGTCTTTCCATGACAAAGCAATGTGCATGATCAGACACTCCTATCCAAAGCTACACGCACGAGTTCATCAGCCAAATGAACAAACTACCTCAGACTCTGAAGAACTCGCATTTCCCATGGACAGAAGACCGCCAAACGTATCAAACTAGAAGGCAACACTGAGATTTGCCGATCTAAGCACTAACGTTGGAGATCCAAAAGGTCAACCTCCATTTCCAAACAATGCACACATCATAGCTTAGTCAAATCTCGTGGGAACGAGATAACAACCCAAACGGACAGACGCCGCCCCAGAACTCGCAGAATCAGCAAGGCAATTGGTCCATCTAGTGGAAATGGTTCGTTCCAGATGGTTAAGTAAGGCTAGCCCCCCAAATCCCTACCTCTCCCCCGCAGAAAAAAAAAAAAAACTGAAGAATGAAGACCTCAAATCCAAGTCCAACATCGGGAAAAGCCGCGACAGGGTGCGTCGATCAGAACCCTAATCGCCCACCCACCCACCGAAATGCGCCCTCCCAGTCCCCCCAAAACAAATCACCAAAAAGTCAAGCAAATGCAGCGCAGCAAATCGGATCGGCCGCACAGCCGCCCGCCGACCGACCAATCCAGGCACGGCCGCCTACCCAAGAACAGCCCGCTTCCCCGCGCCACTCCTACAATCCCCAGGAAAAATGGCCCCCAAACCCCACATCAGAACATGGAAATCGGTGGGAAAATAAGCATCAGCGGGGGCGCGAGCGAGATGGCGGACCTCGAACCCGGCGGGGGCGGCGGCGGCGGCGCGGGGCCTATCCGGCGTGTCCATCTGGTCCGGCGACCCCGCGGTGGGCCTCCCGCATCTGCCTCCCCCTCCCCTTCCCCTTCCCCGCCGCCTCCTCCCCCTCCCCCCTCCCTACTGACGAGTGAGGGATGATGAGCCCCCAGCACCACCAGCACTACTATACTGCTACTAGTCCTAATACTAATTTTTACTGGGCCTGATGCCTGACGAAGTGACGAGGGGTTTCGTGTTATATATACTACTGCTGCGAGTCTGCGACTGCGTCCCCCACCCCGGCGTCGGCTGCGGGTGCGGGTGCGTTTCAAGGAGGCGGCCATGGGCGGGAACCCCAGGTTTTCGGCGGTGGGGGGCGAGCTGTCATTGGGGACGGGCGCCTGGGCCATGGGCCGCCAGCGCCGCTGCCCCCGCAGCCAGCAGGCCAGTTTCCGATTGGGCCTTCCATGTGGGAACGGGTCTGCTTGTCTATTTTTCAGCCGACTGGTGCTTATTTCGACTTATTCTCCCCCACAGAAATGCTATCGAATCAGCCGAAATACCACCAGCAGAACACGACATTTGTCCCTGTTTTCCTTTTTCTTTTCTTTTTGTGTGTTGATGATTGGGTGAGTTGAGTAGGACATAAACTGAGGATTTGAGATTCACCTGGCCGATTTATTTACGAGGCCAGGCTGGAACATTTTTTTTCCCTACCTTTTGCGTAGGGTATGGAGATGCAGGGGATTCGGGGGTGGATTGAATTGGGCGCCTATATTTGGAAGAATGTTGTTGTTTGGGAGGCTGTACGTGGAAAAGGGAAACAAAGGCCCAAAAATTTGTTGGAGTGCGCTTAGCTGTGTCTTTCCATATTATGGTGACCTTTATTTCATCTTTGATCAGCATTAATTAACAGCTGCAGCCTGCAGGTGTTTACCTAATATTATGCACCAATCATTGATTGATGGCATAGTTTTTGGTAGATGGTTATGGATTTTGCGTAGCATGGAACTTGCTAGGTGTCATTATGCATTCCCCGGAAAAGGTGAACGCTAGACCTCGTGTACTCTTCCAGCTCGTTTGCATCGTGCCCGTATTCTGTTAATGGTTTGTTTGGAGTCCGATGGATACATATCCATGTATAATTTTCTAAACGAGTTGATTTGCAGCATTTGAAGAAAAAAAAAAGGGACAGAACTATCAACGATCTCGTCTCTGTCTTCCTCTCGCTTCCACTTCATCGCTCTTATTGGCCACCTTCCGTCTTCTCGATCACCATATACCCTATCGTTAACTTCATTCCACGGCCTCCAAAGTGCCACGTTCAGGGCAGCGCCCCTTCCATTGCCTTTCGCCTACCTCTTGCGATCATTTATTGGCGATTCATACTGCAACTCATCCATACGTTTGTTGCTCCTGGCTTGCCTCTCCCCTAACCACTTTAGTGAGCTATCCACACACCGATTCTTTCAATCTACTTCCTCGATTCCAAATTATAATAGGCTTTGACTTTTCTAAATATGTAACTTTTGCTATACACTTACGTTATGTATAGATACATAGTAAAAACAATATATCTTTAAAGGGCAAAACATCTTATAATTTAAAAACGAGGGAGTACTACGCTCCACAAACCATTTTGTTACCTTGTTTACCGATACCCTATCACCATTGGCTATGTTGGGCTAATGACATCCGTGGCCATCCCTCTAGGGACTAGCTAGCGCTAGAAATTGAAACCACCGCGCCTCTCCCTCTCTACCGCCCGAAATTCCTAACCATGAACCTCAATGCTAATTCTGACCCTAAATATTTCGAAATACAACGAAGGAGGTTCTCGTTCTTACTTGCGACTACATTGCAAATTTTTACGCTTCATTCCTTGGACTCCTTTCTCCATCTCAAATCATAGCAACTTTCCCTTTGGACAAGTAGCCAATTTCTAAATCCTGAAGGCTCTCTTGTTAGGATGAATCAAAAAGCTTTTCTTTTCTTTTCATTTTTCTTTCTTTTATATCTTTGAGATGAGAATCATAGTACAGGTGTAGACTCAGCCGGTAGATATTGCATTTCACTACTTAAAAAAAAGCACCGTTAAATCCTATAAAACATGTCCATAGCATGTATTTATTATGGAGACAACAACATCGTTAAATTCTAACATAAGTAAATTTAGAAAAATATGAACACTCATGTCAAGTCTATAACTTGAATTGATTTGATATGCCCACCGCAAGTAACCTAATAACCCACTAAAGCCTTGTTTGAATATCGTTCAAATTCCACACTAAACCACTTCACACACGTGGATTGATGTTGATGCATGAGTATCCTAACAAGATCTAAGCTTCTTCTCTTTTTGCAAACACCTTATTACCAACTAATAATAAGTAGGGAGCTATAAAGGAAAAAAAATTTAGTTAGCAAAATCTTGATTTCTGCCAAGTTCATGCAGAATCCTTCTATTAATCGATTTATTACTTGAGTCACCCCCCACAAGTGCTGGTGCCAATCAGTCATCCCGTCATCCGCTCCGACACGCTCGCGCAGTCGCGCTGGAGAGCAAGGGAGAGACGTCGCGGACTCGTCTTGACAGGTCACCGCCCTTATCCAGCGGGACCAACCACAACCAGCCCCACACTGACGACGCCCATGCCGCGGCCCATCTCTATTTCCCCGACCCGTGGCCGCGCCATTCCGCCTTGCTCACTACCACTGCTCTCCAAGCCTCCACCAGCCCAACCACCGCCACCGCGTGATGGCCTCCCGCCTCCTCCACCTCCACCTGCGCCGCGGGCGCGGCGGGAGCCCGCCGGGCAGCCCCGTGCCCGCGCTCCCTCTCCTCGCCGCGCGGCTCCTCTCCTCCTCCTCGCCCCCTCCAACCGCGTCCTCGGCGGGCGGCGGGGGCATCGAGAAGGTGCTGGTGGCGAACCGGGGCGAGATCGCGTGCCGGGTCATGCGCACCGCGCGCCGCCTCGGGGTCGCCACCGTCGCCGTGTACAGCGACGCCGACCGCGGCGCGCTGCACGTGCGCGCCGCCGACGAGGCCGTCAGGATCGGCCCGCCGCCCGCGCGCGAGAGTTACCTCAACGCCGGGGCAATCATCGACGCCGCCCTCCGCACCGGCGCCCAGGTTTGTTGTTCACCCGCCCCCTGCCGCTCGTCGCTGTCTCGCTCATTATTTCCCCTAGCTTGCCTGCGCCTTGAGTCGCGTGCCCTGCCGTGTCAGTCTGTCAAGGTGGGTGAGCTACTGAGCTGTCTCACTAGACATACTGAATTACTGATTGTCGGTCGTTGCTTCCCGCGCCACACAATTCCACTGTAGGCTGCCACTTCATCAGTCCTCGAGTTGTGTCGAAATAGTATTGGGTGCTAGATCACATTTTCGTGAAGATACAAAAACAGTGTCGTAGGGAAATAGTGTGAAAGTGGAAAACAGTACGAAAGTTTTAGTGTGCCACGATGCAGGCACGGATATTTATGAGACAAATTTTTTTTCTATTTGCTTTGTGCAGGCTATCCACCCAGGATACGGTTTTCTTTCAGAGAGTGCTGATTTTGCGCAGCTCTGTGAGACTCAGGGGCTCAAATTCATTGGACCGCCAGCATCTGCAATCCGAGATATGGGTGATAAGAGGTAAAATATCTTGTTGTCTAGTGTGTGCATACAGACTGTTCTGTTTGGGCTTTTGTTCAGAACAGTGCATCCTAAACACAATTTGTGTAATATAGTGCATCCAAGAGGATCATGGGTGCTGCTGGCGTGCCGCTGGTTCCAGGATACCATGGGGCTGACCAAGACATTGAGCTGTTGAAACTTGAAGCTGATAAAATCGGTTATCCTGTTTTAATCAAGCCCACCCATGGTGGAGGGGGCAAGGTATGCTGAACTGTTTCTCAGACTGTCTCACACAGGAAAAGTGCTTATTCTAATTTTCTATGCCTATAGCTTTCAAGTGTTCCAGAGAAGCCTGCTCTGTAGTTGCATGACGTATCATATGTGTGTCGTGTCTGTAACCTTTTCATCCTATATCCTTTCTTAAGGGGATGAGAATAGTCGAAAGGCCTGACGAATTTGTGGATGCTGTATTGAGCGCTCAACGGGAAGCTGCAGCATCATTTGGTGTAAACACACTATTGATTGAGAAGTACATTACTCAACCAAGACACGTAGAAGTCCAGGTAAGACTCAATTGATTTTGGACCTGCCACAGTCCTTTATAAAATTGGAAACCTGCAGTAACTCTCTGTTGTCTTCCCTGGTACTTCTTTGATGTTTGAAGGTATTTGGAGACCAACATGGGAATGCAATATACCTCTATGAGAGAGACTGCAGTCTACAAAGAAGGCATCAGAAGATTATCGAGGAAGCTCCAGCTGTAAGGATATGTTATCCAACAAAACCCTGGAACTTGCTTGAAAATATATTGAGGAAGCTCTAAGGCTTTGCTAGCTGTTTGTGCTCTGAAATACTTTGATAGAATAATCAATTCAGTTGTCTGTTTATATATTGTGCAGCCAAATGTGTCGGCTGAGTTTCGGTCTCATATTGGTGGAGCTGCTGTATCTGCAGCAAAGGTGAATGCTTCTGAACATTAGTATGTGTTTAGGAAACAAATTTGATGTTTTCAGTTCACTATTGTTGGTTAAGTTTTTCTTTTCATTATCTAGCTGCCAATTTTTTCACACCAATATGGAATGACAAATGTCCAAGTAATTTGCTTCACATGAATGTCAGTTCAAAGTTATATGTATTATCTAGTAGCTCATGTCAGTCAACTTTTTTGTTGAATAATACCTAACATTTTCATGCTGTCTGTCACAAAACAAGTGATTCTTTCTTTGTTTTCTCCGTTGATATGTTCTTTAGCAGTTATTCTGTTTAATCCTTCTATTTCATATACAGGGTCACTTATTGGATTATTTGTGTTGAAGGCAGTTGGTTACTACAATGCTGGAACAGTGGAGTTTATTGTGGATACTCTTTCTGGAGAGTTCTACTTCATGGAGATGAATACTCGACTCCAGGTAATATATCTACGATAATAATCTGATATGCTTGAGTACCTTGGCATTTCTTTTTGCGTGGTACTTCATTGACTCACTTGGTTATCTAAAACACAAAATCATCTTTTGAATCAATCTTGGAAGGTTGAACACCCAGTGACAGAGATGATTGTTGGTCAAGATCTTGTGGAGTGGCAAATACGTGTTGCAAATGGAGAACGACTACCATTATCTCAGGAGCAGGTTCCATTAAATGGTAAACCTTAACAATAACTCAATGTCTCACCCAAAAACTTTACTGATGATTTCTGATTGTCATGTTGTCTCTTGGCTACTATAGTTTGTTCGCATCATGAACAGCATTCTCCATCTTATCTAGTTCTATTTGGGCCATAATTTTGAAAATGCCTCCTTTAACAGTTCACAAAATGCACTGATTTGATACATTTTTGGACTTGGATTACATCATGGTATTCATCTGTTTTTCATGCGAACGGGCTCTAGCCTGGTTGGCTAGTTCATTTGAGAGTGGGCCTTCCCTGCTGTGCACAGATGCCATCTCATATGGCAGGGGGCTGAGTCCCTACAGTCCTTTTCTACAAGCTGTTTTTCATACATTATCACTTCATTACTTGTGCCCAAGTACCTGTTAAGAAATTTATGTATGATTATGAGAACTGAACTTACATTCTGCTATTGGTATATGAGAAGAAGCTCGAAAATATTTTGTTTTCCTTTGAATCAATGGATTATCTATATTTGCATTTGAGCCTTCTAAACTTTTATAGCACCATTCAGCCAGATTACTTCTTAACTACTGCTTTGCCTTGATATAGGACATGCATTTGAAGCACGGATATATGCTGAAAATGTTCCAAGAGGGTTTCTCCCTGCAACAGGAACCTTACATCACTACCGACCAGTCCCTTCTGATCCAACAGGTGAAATATGGAGATATCCTATGACCAATTATATTACGAGTTACATTTCAGTATTGCACAATTAACATATTCTTGCTCAGTAAGAGTTGAAACTGGAGTCGAAGAAGGAGATACAGTCAGCATGCATTATGATCCAATGATAGCCAAACTTGTAGTATGGGGTGAAAGTCGCACTGCTGCACTAGTCAAGCTAAAGAACTGTTTATCAAACTTTCAGGTATAATCAGTTCACCAGAATCAATACATTTCTTTTGATGTATTATCTGTTTACATCTTTTCCCTTCTCTAAGAGTCCATCAGTACAGTGACACTTTCATGTTGATATAATTTTAGTTGTCTTAAAGAACTTCACAAATGTAGGCATATTATGTGGGAGTCCAATTGTGTAAGATGTCTATGCTAGTTCAGTTCAAGAAGTGTCACTAATCTTTATGCTTTTGCTGATATTCTTGTTCCATAATCCATACAGAAGTTAACATACCCCCCTTTTTATGGTGGCTACTAAAGTTTTACATGAGGCCTAACAAGTGACAGTCCGTGATGATAAACTAATATTGATTTTTCTATGCAAATAGTCCATTGAACTTTAGAAGTGTAGAAATACAATTGCAATACTGCCATTTTGATAATAACCTCCCTGCCATGCCTTGGTTAATGAATAAACAGATTGCAGGTTTGCCAACCAATGTTGGTTTCCTCCAAGAACTCGCAAGCCATAGTGCCTTTGAAAGAGGCCTAGTTGACACTCACTTCATTGAACGTTATAAAGATGACCTTTTGAGTATTTCTACGAAGTCCTCAGAAGAATCTCATGGTGTATCTGAGCTTGGTGCAATTTTGGCTGCTGCATGCATTTGCAAGAAGGATCACATTACATCTAAAGAATCACAACGTATGTTAGACCTACCATTTGCTTTTTTCTTTCAACAATAACATTGCTAATTTGACCTGGTAATGACATATGCTACTTGCTTTTCAGGAGCCAACAGCACACTATCTGTATGGTACAATAATCCACCTTTCAGGATGCATCACTTTGCTAGGCATCCCCTGGATCTTGAGTTGGAAGAGAATGATGGATTCAGTGAGAAACTTCTTAAACTGTTCGTTACTCATAAATCTGATGGAAGCTACTTCATCGAGGTGATTATACTATATCTATGCACATACTAGTTTTCAAGTTTCCACATACATTTCCGTATTTGAACTTGAGCTGATTGAATCCATGTCACAAAATGCTTACTGCCTAATAGGCACAAACAAACATCATATGTTTTATGGTGAATCTAGCAAACCAAATTCATGTGGCCAATCTGATATGTATTTACATAATTGATTGTCAGACCAAAGAGTATTTGACAAAACAACTCATATGGCCTCCATAGTGAAAGAGAGTATTTCTAGCAAACCCCACTAGAAATCGGTTTTCACTGTTGGGATTAGACACAGCAAAGTATATAAATGTGACTGATGTATGTGTCCATCGCATGGCTTCAACCCAGAAGATTAATCAAATGGACTTTATTAGCAATATAATACGCTTCATCTGTCAGTTGATATCTTATCTTACTAATTATATTTCTATCTTGATCAGACAGAAGATGGCACTTCTGGTTTAGATGTCAAAGTTGATCACAAGGGTGACCATGATTTTCGTGTCGATGTTTCTGATCTGCAAACTGATGTGACTCTAGCATCTTATTCGAAGGTTTACCTGATACTCTGGTCACAGTGAACTGAGGCATAGATAATCCGTTATATCTGTAATTCCTTCACTAAAGAAGTCACCTCGCTTGTTGCAGGGCAACAGCAAACATATACATGTCTGGCATGGTAAGCATCATCACCATTACAGACAGACTGTAAGAACTGAGCATGTAGTCGATGATAGCGCCCAGCCTAGTCATGCTTCTGAAGGTAAGTCACATCCAAAAGGGAGTGTTCTGGCACCAATGGCTGGCTTGGTTGTGAAAGTTTTGCTTGAAGATGGGGCACAGGTGGAGGCAGGGCAGCCTGTCATGGTTATGGAAGCAATGAAGATGGAGGTTTGGATATTTTTTCATGGTTCTTTTTTTAAGTTTCGTCAGACATAAATAATCCTAAATTTGCTCTTTTTACTCTTTTCAGCATGTTGTGAAAGCGCCTCGTGCCGGATATGTGGAGGGCCTGAAGGTTACTGCTGGACAACAAGTTTTTGACTCCAGTGTCCTTTTCACAATCAAGGTATGTAGGTTTTTTTTTAATGAAATATCCTGGAATGTTGCGGTTTGCCTTTTTTTTGTCATAACAAAGCTAGTGCTAAGTTTCATCATCATTAGAGGTAGACCAATAGCAATCAAACTTATTTAAAGGTATTCAACTTAGAAGATTAACTGAAATGAAGGAAAATAGTATAAAAGTCAGTAAGTGACGAAAATTAGAATATTGTGCTGTGCAGCATAAGCATCTGCAGCTACGCGCCCTCTGTAGCATAGCAGCAGCAAAAAGCGCCTTTTCCACTGATTTGCTACCTTTTGAATATATTTTAGCCATCTATAATGGTTTGAAACAATAACGGTGTTCATAGCCATTTCTGGGGAAAGCAAGCAGTAGCAACAATGTTGTCTGTAAAGCCTTAGTGGAGATGTTGGTTCAAACGGCCCTACCAAATTGATCGCGGCGTTTTATGTAGAGAGCAGGGCTCCCCTTCATCTACAAATGTTTCACACGTTCCTTGTGTCAGCTACTCTGTTCCACCGCAAGCAGCCGCAGCCGCAGCCGCTTATTCGTTTGTCACAAAACACCGTAGCTGCTTCTCATGGATGGAATCTCTACAGTTGTGTATTATATATATATGATACAACTACGACTACAAAAGTTATGTTTCCTTCCAGTACAGGCCTTGAACTCAGCTGAAATCCAAATGCACCTTTTTTCCAATTTTCCAGGACAATGCTGCAAGCTGAGATGGAGCGATCACAGCCCAAGTAGCTGCACTGCAACTGTATCAAACACTCAACGGATGCTTCAGCGGTTGGCCAACGACGCTGGACCAGATAGAGAAGCCATAAACAAGCTGGGTTCGTCTGCGGGCAATCCGGCAATGCAAGCAGACGGCTCATGGTGTTCCCAGCTTGATACGAATCCATCCATCATTCGCCGCAATAATTCCATTGCATAGTGTACACGGACATGAAACTGTACCACGTTGAGCAAAGAAATAAGCAAATGGAATGAATCAGATTTGTCTACCACTGCTGAGTAGGGAAGCTGGTAACCGTGACTGTGAAGGATAAATCACCTGAACGAGGCGCTGGTTTGCCATTTGACGCAACACCAGGTCGTCAGCCCCTGCGGCAGCCGTACACACGAGGCCAAAGAATATGCCGTGTACGTTTGCACACCGTTTTAACTTTTAACACTATACGATGGTACACCGTTTCTGTTTAATAGGTTGATTTGTCTATTTAACCAGCTGGTTCGGCCGTTTAAACGGACAGGATAACACTTATGTTCATCGACTTGGGTTCACAAAGAATGGATTAAAAATAGAAATGAAAACAGAACAGAACCTGGTCCGTCCTCTACGACCCGTTTCTGTTTTGTTTTCATTTCTATACCCGGCCAAATGCCACTCTTGCAATCACCTAGAACAAATTTGAGGTGAAAGGTCAGCGGCGTGAAGAGATCATCAAATTCTTGCCGAATATATGCAGTGTTTTGTCGGTCAACGGAAACGATGATAATATAGGAAACGGGCCGTCAATCGGCACCTCCCCCGTCAGGCTTGCTGAAGATTAACGTGGATGGCGCTTTCGTCCAAGCCAACGGATGGGAGTCTGGGGCTTCGTGTGCCGTTATCCAGGAGACAGAGGTCGGTGAAGTAAGTGGTACTACCAAATTAGCTCTATTTGTATTTGTTCAGTAACGTATATAACAAAAAAAAAAAAACGTAATGCAACTGGCAGCCAACATGACACGTGCCTAGAGAGCGTCTTTAATTCATCCCGAGAAAAACAGCCAACCCTGAGGAAGATTTAGTTTCGCCGCGTTTATAAAAGTCGTTTCCAAATTATAAGGTATTTATATCCTTAGAGTATCTCCAAGAGGCTTTCTAAAATCTACTTCATGTGAATAAAAATCGTTTTTATATCTTTGTACACTCCAACAACTTTTCTGTATCTTGTACGTAGTTTAGAGAGCCATTCTCGCTCTCCATCTTTGGCTAGCGATAAATCCGGAATAGATAATGTTTATATTTAGATATCTAATTGAAGAGGCTATTTGAGGATACTTTTTTACCAAAATCTCTATTCATGTAAACTAGAAAATAATATAAAGAGTCTCTTGGAGATGCTCTTAGATATATACTGTCGACGAAATATGGTCGGCAGTCCACCGAGAGGGGTGCCCGTGGTGGTAGATTATCGGTAGGATGCGTGTAATCAGGAACCGGATGGTGACACAAGGCGCAGAGACAACGATTTAGACAGGTTCGGGCCGTCTGATCGACGTAATACCCTACGTCCTGTGTCTTTGGTGTATTGTATTGAGATGTATACCGATTAACCTCTCCTCTAGGGGATCCTTGTCTCTCCTTATATACTCCGAAGAGACAAGGTTACAAGTAAAGTATCCAATTTGGTACTATTACAATATCTAGTACAACTTGTAATCTTGATGTGTACGGCTTGATCTTACGGGCCGGGCCACCTCGGATGGTGCGGCCCATGTACCATCTTGTGGTACCCGGGGGTATATCTCCCAAAGCTAGTCCCCGAGCGCCATGTATTCTGATGCGACACGCCGTTTCAACCTTCTCCGAATAGTGAGGCTTGAGTTCTTGACATCTCCGACCACCGTTATCGCCGGAGAAGTACGTTGTCCGAAGAATGTATGGTGCTCTTAAAAAGAAAGAAAAAGATTTCCATCCTGGGAAGTGTGCCCACTTGTATTTCTGAAAAGAAATGTAAGTGCGTCTTGAAGCATAGCGTCTTTGATCATCAGATCGAGCACATTCACCGCAAGGTGAAGTGTGCCCACTTAGTCCCCGAGCCTGGTAGTAGGTGACGTAGTCACGTGGTGCCAGGGTCTAAAAAGAATTCCCAGTTAAATTGAGAATCCAACCGTCGTACAGGCGATACGAGATGCACCGGCAGGTGCATCGTACCGATGTAGTCCCCGAGCTTGCTGGAAGACGAGGTATGAGCCTTGTAGGCAAGGTCTAAGTGCGAAAAAATATCCCAACTGTATGCGAGTTGCCAGTCGCATGTAGCCGAGACGCAAAGTCCCCGAGCCGTGGTCGGATAGTGGTCGAGGCAGTCCCCGTGCGTAGGTCGAGAAACGAGCGATGAAGTCCTAAAGCTGTGGTCGGAGAGTGATCGAGGCAATCCCCGAGCACAGGTCGAGGAGCGAGCGACTAAGTTCCCGAGCCGTGGTCGGAGAGTGATCGAGGCAGTCCCCGAGCACGGAGTGGTCTGGCCAGAAGTCCCAGAGCACGGAGTGGTCTGGCGAGTCCCCGAGGGTCCCAGAGCACGGAGTGGTCTGGCAAGTCCCCGAGCACAAGGGTGGTCTGGCCAGAGTCCTCGAGCACCATAGTGGTCTTGGCGAGCCCCGAAGCATGAGCTCGTTGACCGAACTATGTTCCTGAAAAATAAACACGGAGAGCGGTAGTACATGATGATGTACAAAATATATTGATCTCTCTGTAGGAGGTGAAGTAAACACTTGGTGTTCGGTTGGCGATGAATTATACTTGGTGTAATATTCGAAAAATAACATTAGCTGTTTTTAGCCCTTTTGTTATGTAGTGGCGTAGCGCGATGTATTAACCTGTCCTGAAGAATGCGCCAGCCCTGGGCTGACCAACATCTCGTAGCGCGAGGTACGGAACGCTGCCGCGCGTAGAGTGCCAGTGTTACCAGGGAGCGACTGCCGACTACCCGTAGCGCAGAGGGCGGACTCTCATGCACGCGTGGGGTGGAGCCGGAGACAATGCCGGCTCTGGGATTCTCAAGCAGGAAGGAAAACGTATCGGCGAACCGTTGTAAAAACTTATACATATTTTGGATTGTATGTATGGAGAAAATTCGACGCGGAGCGCACCCTAAGGGTGGTCGGCGGAGGTGTATGATGATCGAAGAAATTTTCAATTAAAAATAATACTTAGCTTTATTGGCGACCGGTGGGTGTAGTCGGCGTGTTGCGATGTTCGAGAGATGGCTTGACGTGTCATTGGCGATGAAGTTGTCCGGTTCTCGAGCTTTTCGCCCTGTCGTCATGACTGTTGTAACACCCCGGTGTTATGCCTGCATTTAGTCACTGCAAATCATGCATATCATGCATCATCAAGCATTCTAATCACACATGCCTAATCATGTAAATAACAATTGAAACACTGCTTCGAAACATTTGAAACACGTTGTGAAACCTGAATGTTGCATACCTTTGTTAGACTTGTTTTGCCCTGATTTTGCTTGCTAGGTTAGTAAAACATGGTTGGCTACTATTGTAAATCATCTAGGATTGTTTAGTTCAAATTTTTGGAGCAAGGTTGTATTCAAATTAATTCGAAATTTGGCTTCAAAAATAAATTCCCCAAAATTAGGGTTTTGAGCTAAAACGTGGACTTTGATCTTACAATTCAAAATCTAGAAAGAATTTGGCTTTGGTCTTAAAAGCAAAGTTGTAGAGAATTAAATTCTAAGCAACTTTCATTTTTGGACTATTTTCAAAAGATGTTATTTTCTTGCTCAAAATAATATTTGAAAGATGGCATGTAAAAATTCCTTGAAACTATATTTGGAAAAGTATTTTTTTTCTTCATGGCAGGCCGCCGCCTACTTCCCGCCCGCCAAGCCGCCCAAGATCCATCCACCCCATCCCCGCCTCGCCTCGGCCCAGCCAGTTGCTGCTTCACTGCCTCTCCACGCTGCCACTGACACACACACACTGCATGCCAGTGGCAGCAGGCGTGCGTGCCACAGGCGTGGCGACCATGCGCCGTCGGCGCCGCACCAGCAGCATGCAGCACTGACCGGCCACGCGCCACATGCAGCCCCGCCTACACCTGCTGGAGCCGGTGCGCTCGCTCACTCCCTCCCGCGCTGCCTTTCCTCTCCGCCACAGCCGAGAGCCCCAAGCTCTGCCTCTCGTCGCTCCACGCACCCGCCGGCACAATTTGCCGCGGCTCCTCCACCTCGGCCGGCAATCACGCGCCCGCAGCTCCGCCTCGCCCTCCTTCAAGTTGTGCTCGCGCGTTTATACCACTGCGCCAAGCTCAGGTAGAGCCGCCTCAGCCTCGCCACCAACGGCCATGGCGCCGCCGTGCTCGGCCGCCATGGAAGTCACCTCTCCTCTCTTCTCCAGCCCCACCTAGCTGCCCTACCACATTCGCCATCTTCTCACGCATCCCGTGCGCCCCCCAGCTCACCCTGCCATGGCTGGAGATGGCCGCCGGCTCGTGGCGAGCCACACCAGCCCAACAAGTATAGCCACGGCAGATGGCCTCTTCCTCACCAACAGGTAGAGCGCCGAGCCAAAGGTGGGCGGCCACGGCCGGGCCGTCTTCCCCCTCCCTTGCGTTCAGGCCGCGCAGGCCAAAAGCGGCCGTGGGCCAGCTGATTCCAGCGGGCTGGCCCAGTAGCGTTTAAAGAAATTGTTTTCAATTTATTCTTTATTATTTGAAAATAGATATGGTTTGAAAAATGTTTGGATACTCAAAGTTGCTCCAAATCTGTTGAAATAAATTTGTCTAGGTTCCTTATCATCAGATCTACTTGGGAAAAATTGTGCATGTCATTTTTGAGATACTTTGCTGTAGAATTTTATTTAATCATGAATATTGCTGATAACTTGAAAAATATGTAGAAAAATCTATAGGCTTCAGAAAAATATGATTTCAAGTTTGTTAATCTTCTTATGTCATGTATTTCCTAGGAAAAATATGTTTCATGCATGTGCTGTGGGAAAATTTTGAGGTGTAGTTCAAGCACCTTTAATGGCTGATTTTTGTTATTTTAGCTAGAGAGCAAACTTTGTATAAAACATGCATGTGATAATTTTTGTACAGTCATTGTATGCTATGAAGAACCTAGGAAAAATACTAACTCTGTTGTTTGACACTTTTCACAGTTCAAAGTATTTTTATGTTCATAATCCTGCCATGCCCTGTCATTTTTGTGTAGACTATTTTACTTATCCAAACGCCATGAAAATTTTATGGTAGTCTATTTAGAGTAGTACTATGCTACTGTAATTTTCTTAGATTTTTATAAGCACTAGAAATATAGGTTGCTGTTGTAGCCCTAGTTTAAAATGAAATAAAATAATCCTCTTTAATGCAAGTTAGTTAATAATGTTAGCTTTGGTGTATCGTTGAAGCATTTAATAAGATGTGTTGACTTAACATATTAGTAGTAGAAGAGAATGCAGTAGATGACATGTGCTTGTAGTATATTTTCTTGGATGATGTTGACTACCTTGCATTCCAACATATCCATTGTATTCATCTCATCCGATGCACCGATTGCATAAGCACTTACGCACATTGCATCATACAGGGGATCGCAAACCGAGAACCCAAATCGTCATAACCGAGGAGCCCGAGGAGCGATTCGAGGTGCAAACCCAGCAGAAGTGCCCGGCCGACGAGGAGGACGTTGAGGAACTTCCAGAGTGCCACGATCACCGTCCCGAGCTCCTTCGAGAGAGGCAAGCCCCGAGCATTTTCTCCGGTTTGCAATGATTTAATTAAATGCTTTACTTTAATTGATGCATTACGTTCGTGAGTTGTTTGCAACCGTTGCTACATTATACCTTGTTTACCTTTGTTATACTATATCCTTGTTACCCTCGGTATCCGCAATCGAGTCAATGCTTAGTCGGCTTAGACCGGTAGAAGTCGGGTGATTTCTGTCACCCTGCGAGCTATAGGTGGTTACCGGATCTGCTTGGATGACTATGAAGTCATGGTATAACTAAGTGTTAAATGAAGTTGAGACCCGGACGGAGACTTGCGTAGTTTTGGACCGTAGTGTTTCCGTCAGGTCGATTAAGAACCGACCGTTGTTGGGCCTCGAGTCATGTTGAACGATGCCTTACATTTAGTCGGGCCGGATAAAGTACCTTCCGACCGCTGGCTAGGAGATTTTTCGGGCCAAGTAGATTGCCCATGACAAGACCGTGTCTTGGGAAGGTGTGGTAGGACACGGGCGGATGATAAGACCAAAGTGCGATCGGTCGGCCCCGGGTACATGTGGTTCGTGGCAAACTCGAGATACCGGAAAGTTGACTTCGGTGATCAATATCTCACTTTAGCGGGTGAGTGAGGTTTGTGTAAGGAATAAATCACCACCGGTTAGGAATCGATTCAATCGCCATCGCTCCCGGATAGTAAGCACTTGACTTGAGTTACTTCATCGTAGTAAATGTTTATGGAACACTTGGATGGTTATAATGAATATGACAAAGATGGAAGTTGTTTAATGATCATTGGTTATCATTATCTGCTTAATCACATGTTTACTCTAGGATAGGTGCAAATCTAGTCGATAGGTTCATAATAATTAACTTGGCAATAATGCTTTTAGAAAGGTTCTTGAAATGCTAAAAATGCTTCTTTTGCAAATGAGTCAGCTACCCTACTATAAAGCCCTTCATAATCCTTGGTGTCATTTATTTTCGGTTATGTCTAGCTGAGTACCTTCTCGTACTCAGGGTTTTATTCTCACTTGTTGCAGATGGGCAGATGTATTACGACTCTTTGTATCAACCGCTATGCAGATCCTGCGATGGGTGATGCTTAGGACCATGGGCATGGTCATTCCTTACGTCTCGTCTAATGCTTTTGTTGGAGATGATCATTCGCTGGCACTATATTTAAACTCCGCGTGAGTGTGTGTGTGGTTTGAACAAATGACTTCCGCTACTTTTATTCGAACTGGTTTTGTAATAACTATGTTAAAACTCTGATGTATCTGAGATTGCGAACTTTTATGTAATATGTGATGGTGACCGCTAAACTTATTACGATCTTGGCTGGAATGAAAGTTGGTTTGAAATCCTTCGTGATTTCACGGACTACCAGGTTATACGGGCTTAAGTTTGCTAAATCGTCTGCTCTGGCGGATGATTTTCTTACTTAATTTCGTATAATTGGTCGGTTCTGGTACAGCTGGTATCGAAGCATGGTTTAGCGTGTTACTGTTCACAAGTGTATTTAAAACAAAAAGGCATTTGGGAAAACGTGATTTTTCAAAATCTAAAGTGTGCCAGTGATCATATCCTTTATGCCCAGTTAAGGACTTTAGGTGGCTTAATTAAGTACTGACTGGGGTTCTTGCATCATATTTCTCTTTCGTCGCTCATACGGCGTGCTATTGTATGAGTGCCACTTGTTTGAGTGGTAATGTATGGATCATTTGCCTCTACGCCTCGGTAAGTGTGAGTTGTGAGAGCATGATCGGATACACCGCCGATCTAGGGTGAATGCTTATATGATGCTGGAGTAATTACATGTTCTACGCATGTTTTATAAAGGTATCTCATGTATGGGTCTTCCGTCTATGGAGGCGATGCCGTCAATAGGACGATGGTTCGGGTAGTTACTACCGTTGTACACATATCTGGGAATTCGTGTAGAGCGTGTAGATAAAACTTTACTGCTTTTATGCATTCATTGGGAATTGGGCTGAAATGAATCTTCTGCAGGTACATAACAACGCTATCGTGTAGAACGTATTAGTTACGTATTTGAGAGATCGTTTGTATGCCACCGAATTAGTCGTTAGAAATTATTTATTCCTAAGTTTGTGAGAACGTACGGCACGTACATACATCATGTTACTTGTGCATTTCATTCATGTCATGCATTCCTCCCCTTATAAATTGATTCTCTCATTTTGATAAAAGTGGTATCACCTAAAATATGTTTCCCCGAGGTAATAAGAGAACTTTTGCTACAGATGGCCCGCACGAAGCAGACCGCCCGTAAGTCCACCGGAGGAAGAGCACCTCGACGTCCGTTGGCCCTGAGGGAGCACCGCACCACGGACACCTTCTTGAGCGAGTTTGGCATGCCAACTTTGCTTTAGAGAGTGCTCCATGATGTGGGGTACCCAGAGGGTCAAGAGCCGGTGTACTCTTGGAATGAGAGCCAGTTAGCAGAGGATGAACTAGCTGAGCTAAAGAAGCAGTTAGAAGATTTGTCAAAAAAGGGGTTTATTCGGCCAAGCAAGTCTGAATGGGGATGTCCCGCCTTGTTTGTGAAGAAAAAGAAAGAGGGCACGTTGAGAATATGCGTAGATTACAGGCCACTCAACGCTGTGACCATAAAGAATAAGTATCCCTTGCCTCATATTGATGTTCTGTTTGACCAATTATCTAAGGCCAAGGTGTTCTCAAAAATAGATTTGAGATCCGGTTATCATCAGATCAAGATAAGGCCACAGGATATACCAAAAACTGCATTTTTCACCAGATACGGGTTGTATGAGTATCTTGTCATGTCCTTTGGCTTGACAAATGCTCCTGCATACTTTATGTTTTTGATGAATACAGTTTTCATGCCAGAATTGGATAAGTTTGTGGTAGTGTTCATCGATGACATTCTGGTGTACTCCGAGAACGAGAAAGATCACGAAGAGCATCTGAGAACTGTCTTGACCAGACTGAGGGATCATCAATTGTATGCTAAGTTTAGCAAATGTGAATTCTGGTTGAAGGAAGTTCCCTTCCTTGGTCACATTCTATCAGAGAATGGAGTTTCAGTAGATCCAAGTAAGGTGCAAGAAGTTATGAATTGGAAAGCACCGACCATAGTTCCTGAGATTAGAAGTTTCTTAGGATTAGCCGGTTATTACCGTCGCTTTATACCAGATTTCTCGAAGATTGCCAAACCGATGACGAGTCTCCTACAGAAGGATCACAAGTTTGTGTGGACAGAGGAGTGTGAAGCAGCTTTCCACACTTTGCGGAAACTGTTGACCACTGCTCCAGTTCTAGCACAATCAGATATCGAGAAACCATTTGATGTGTTTTGCGACGCATCGAAGACTGGATTGGGCTGTGTTCTTATGCAAGAAAGAAGAGTCATTGCTTATGCATCACGTCAATTGAGAAAGCACGAGGTCAACTATCCAACACATGATCTTGAACTTGCTGCAGTTGTGCACGCCCTAAAAATTTAGAGACATTACCTACTTGGTAATATGTGCAATATTTTCACGGATCACAAGACTTTTAAGTATATCTTTACCCAACCAGAGCTAAACATGAGACAGCGCAGATGGTTGGAATTGATCAAGGATTACAACTTGAATGTGCAATATCATCCTGGAAAAGCCAATGTAGTGGCAGATGCTTTAAGCAGAAAGTCACACTACTTAGATGTGCAGCCATTACTTGAAGATGGGTTCGATCTAATGCATCCTGCTGTGTTACATAGTATTTAGATTAGTTGCTCTTTGGAGAGTAAGATAATAGAAGGCCAGAAAACCGACAAGGGGATATTCCACATCAAAGAGAAATTAAAAGAAAAGCCGTCTCAACACTTTAAAGTGGATGAACAGGGCGTGTTGTGGTTTGACGACCGTCTTGTGGTTCCCAAGGATCGAGAGCTTAGGAATAAACTCATGGATGAAGCTCACCTTTCTAAGCTATCTATCCATCCCGGAAGCAGTAAGATGTATCAAGAACTAAGATCTCGTTATTGGTGGACCAAAATGAAGAAAGAAATTACAGCATATGTTGTCAGATGTGACACATGTTGTCGAGTGAAAGCCATTCACATGAAACCTGCCGGTATGTTGCAGCCCTTATCAGTCCCTAGTTGGAAGTTGGATGATATAAATATGGATTTTATCACGGGTTTGCCCACTACTCAAAAAGGACATGATTCAATTTGGGTAATTGTGGACCATCTTACCAAGACCGCTCATTTCTTGCCAGTCAAAATAGATTATCGACCACCTCAATATGCCGAGAAGTATATCGCAGAAATTGTGAGGTTGCATGGTATACCAAAGACCATAGTATCTGATCGAGGCTCACAGTTCACGGCTCACTTTTGGGAACATTTACACAAAGGCTTAGGAACTAGTTTGATTCGCGAGATCGCTTATCATCCTCGCATGGATGGTCGAATCGAACGAGTGAATGCTGTTTTGGAGGATATGTTAAGAGCCCGTGTATTGTCTCGCTAAGGGATCATGGGAGTCATGGTTACCGCTATCGAGTTTTCTTATAATAATAGTTATCAAGAAAGCATCAAGATGGCCCCATTTGAAGCTTTATATGGCAGAAAATGTAGAACACCATTAAATTGGGTCGAGCCTGGTGATAGAAGGTATTATGGCATTGACTTTGTAGAAGAAGCCAAGAAGAAAGTTCATATTATTCAAATAGAATATGAAAGCTGCCCAATCACGCCGTAAAAGCTATGCGCATAAAAGGAGACCCCTTGCGTTTGAAGTTGGTGACTATGTTTATCCGAAAGTCACGCCAATGAAGAAGAAAAGGTTTGAATCCAAGAAAGCTTGCCGCTAGATTCAGAGGACCATACAAGATCTTGGAACAAAGAGGTCCCAGAGCCTACAAGTTAGAGTTACTCGAGACAATGAGTACCGCTTTTCCCGTTTTCCATGTATCACATCTCAAGAAATGTTTGCGTGTTCCGGAGGAAAGAATAGAACCTCGAGGTATCCAACTCAAATTAGATTTGGTGTATCGTGAGCAACCAAATCCGGTGTTAGACACTAAGGAATGTGCTACTCGGAATAGTGTGGTGAAAACATACAAGATACAGTGGGATCATCATGATGAGGAGATGCAACTTGGGAAACAGGAGAGTATCTACAAAAAGCTTATGAAGATTTTTATAACAAATGGTTCAGAACCTAAATCTCGGGACGAGATTTTTATAAGGGGAGGGTCAGAACACCCGGTGTTATGCCCATTTGATTTAGTCACTTGCAAATCATGCATATCATGCATCAACAAGCATTCTAATCACACATGCCTAATCATGTAAATAACAATTGAAACACTTTGCTTGAAACATTTGAAACACGTTAGAAACCCGAATGTTGCATACCTTTGTTAGACTTGTTTTGCCCTGATTTTGCTTGCTAGGTTAGTAAAACATGGTTGGCTACTATTGTAAATCATCTAGGATTGTTTAGTTCAAATTTTTGGAGCAAGGTTGTATTCAAATTAATTCAAATTTGGCTTCAAAAATAAATTCCCCAAAATTAGGGTTTTGAGCTAAAACGTGGACTTTGATCTTACAATTCAAAATCTAGAAAGAATTTGGCTTTGGTCTTAAAAGCAAAGTTGTAGAGAATTAAATTCTAAGCAACTTTCATTTTGGACTATTTTCAAAAGATGTCATTTTCTTGATCAAAATAATATTTGAAAGATGGCATGTAAAAATTCCTTGAAACTATATTTGAAAAGTATTTTTTTTCTTCATGGCACATTGCCGCCTACTTCAGGTCTCACTTCAAGCCGCCCAAAGATCCACCCGCATCCCGCCTCGCCTCGGCCTAGCCCAGCCACAGCACAGACTGCCCTCTGCTCAGCCTTGCCCACGTGCCTGACGCCTGCGTTGCAAGGCCTGAATCATGCAGAAGGCGTGTTCACAGCGTGGCGGCGGCATGCGCCGACGCCATTGCTGCCAGCGCCTGGCCTGCGCTCTGCGCCCGCCTACACCTGCTGGAGCCGGTGCGCTCGCTCACTCCCTCCCGCGCTGCCTTTCCTCTCCGCCACAGCCGAGAGCCCCAAGCTCTGCCTCTCGCCGCGCCACGCACCACCACGCACTGGCCATGGGCTCCTCCACCTCGGCCCAAGCAATCACGCGCCAGCAGCTCCGCCTCGCCCTCCTTCAAGTTGTGCTCGTGTTTTGCGCCACTGCTGAGAGCTTCAGGTAGAAACCGCCTCCGCCTCGCCACTAACGGCCATGGCGCCGCAGAGCTCTACCGCCATGGAAGTCACCTCTCTCTCTTCTCCAAATTTCGCCTAGCTGCCCTACCGATTCGCCATCTTCTCGCGATCCCGTGCGCCCCCACCTCCCTCGCCATGGCTGGAGATGGCCGCCGGCCTGTGGCAGAGTATGCACACACCACACAAATAAGAATAGCCAAGATGGCCTCTCTCCTCCACCAAGCCGAAGCGAAAGGTGCAGGGCCGACGTCACGGCCTGTCTTCTTCCCTCCTTGCGTTCAGGGCAGCCAGAGGCCAAAAGCGGCCGTGGCCACCGATTCAAAGCGGGCTGGCCCAAAGAGCGTTTAAAGAAATTGTTTTCAATTTATTCTTTATTATTTGAAAATAGATATGGTTTGAAAAATGTTTGGATACTCAAAGTTGCTCCAAATCTGTGAAATAAATTTGTCTAGGTTTCTTATCATCAGATCTACTCGGGAAAAATTGTGCATGTCATTTTGAGATACTTTGTTGTAGAATTTTATTTAATCATGAATATTGCTGATAACTTGAAAAATATGTAGAAAAATCTATAGGCTTCAGAAAAATATGATTTCAAGTTTGTTAATCTTCTTATGTCATGTATTTCCTAGGAAAAATATGTTTCATGCATGTGTGGGAAAAATTTTGAGGTGTAGTTCAAGCACCTTTAATGGCTGATTTTTGTTATTTTAGCTAGAGAGCAAACTTTGTATAAAACATGCATGTGATAATTTTTGTACAGTCATTGTATGCTATGAAGAACCTAGGAAAAATACTAACTCTGTTGTTTGACACTTTTCACAGTTCAAAGTATTTTTATGTTCATAATCCCGCCATGCCCCTGTCATTTTGTGTAGACTATTTTACTTATCCAAACGCCATGAAAATTTTATGGTAGTCTATTTAGAGTAGTACTATGCTACTGTAATTTTCTTAGATTTTTATAAGCACTAGAAATATAGGTTGCTGTTGTAGCCCTAGTTTAAAATGAAATAAAATAATCCTCTTTAATGCAAGTTAGTTAATAATGTTAGCTTTGGTGTATCGTTGAAGCATTTAATAAGATGTGTTGACTTAACATATTAGTAGTAGAAGAGAATGCAGAGATGACATGTGCTTGTAGTATATTTTCTTGGATGATGTTGACTACCTTGCATTCCAACATATCCATTGTATTCATCTCATCCGATGCACCGATTGCATAAGCACTTACGCACATTGCATCATACAGATCGCAAACCGAGAACCCAAATGTCATAACCGAGGAGCCCGAGGAGCGATTCGAGTGCAACCATGCAGAAAGTGCCCGGCCGACGAGGAGGACGTTGAGGAACTTCTAGAGTGCCCCGATCACCGTCCGAAGCTCCTTCGAGAGAGGCAAGCCCTGAAGCATTTTTCTCCCGGTTTGCAATGATTTAATTAAATGCTTTACTTTAATTGATGCATTACGTTCAGGAGTTGTTTGCAACCGTTGCTACATTATACCTTGTTTACCTTTGTTATACTATATCCTTGTTACCCTGGTATCCGTAGTCGAGTCAATGCTTAGCTGGCTTAGACCGGTAGAAGTCGGTGATTTCCACCACCGCGAGCTATAGGTGGTTACCTCGGATCTGCTTGGATGACTATGAAGTCATGGTATAACTAAGTGTTAAATGAAGTTGAGACCGGACGGAGACTTGCGAGTTTTGGACCGTGAGTGTTTCCGTCAGTATCGATTAAGGACCGACCGTTGTTGGGCCTCGAGTCATGTTGAACGCATGCCTTACATTTAGTCGGGCGGATAAAGTACCTTCCGACCGCTGGCTTAGGAGATTTTTCGGGCCAAGTAGATTGCCCGCAGCGACCGTGTCGTTGGGAGCAGTGTGTGGTAGGACACGGGCGGGATGATAAGACCAAAGTGCGAATGGTCGGCCCCCGGTACATGTGGTTCGTGGCAAACTCGAGATACCGGAAAGTTGACTCGGTGATCAATATCTCACTTTAGCGGGTGAGTGAGGTTTGTGTAAGGAATAAATCACCAAATGGTTAGAATCGATTCAATCGCCATCGCTCCGGATAGTAAGCACTTGACTTGAGTTACTTCATCGTAGTAAATGTTTATGGAACACTTGGATGGTTATAATGAATATGACAAGATGGAAGTTGTTTAATGATCATTGGTTATCATTATCTCGCTTAATCACATGTTTACTCTAGTATAGGTGCAAATCTAGTCGACAGTGTTCATAATAATTAACTTGGCAATAATGCTTTTAGAAAGGTTCTTGAAATGCTAAAATGCTTCTTTTGCAAATGAGTCACTACCCTACTATAAAGCCCTTCATAATCCTTGGTGTCATTTATTTTCGGTTATGTCGGGTAAGTCTAGTGAGTACCTTCTCGTACTCGTGGTTTTATTCCCACTTGTTGCGTATGGGCGAGATGTATTACGACCATCGTATCAACCGCTGTATCCTCGCGATGGGTGATGCTTAGGACCATGGGCATGGTCATTCCTTACGCCTCGCCTAATGCTTTTGTTGGAGATGATCATTTGCTGGCACTATATTTAAACTCCGCGTGAGTGTGTGTGTGGTTTGAACAAATGACTTCCGCTACTTTTATTCGAACTGGTTTTGTAATAACTATGTTGAAACTCTGATGTATCTGAGATTGCGAACTTTTATGTAATATGTGATGGTGACCGCTAAACTTATTACGATCTTGGCTGGAATGAAAGTTGGTTTGAAATCCTTCGTGATTTCACGGACTACCGGGTTATACGGGTTTAAGTTTGCTAAATCGTCTGCTCTGGCGGATGATTTTCTTACTTAATTTTATATAATTGGTCGATTCTGTTACAACTGTGGTCGCGATTGTCGTAGCGCCGTTCTTCGCGGCGATCATCATTGCGACGTAGTCTTGTGGTCGAGGTGGTCGGAGCTCGGCGGAGCTGCTCGGGACGTGGTCGACGTGGTCACGGTCGACGTGGTCGGAGCTCGGCGGAGCTGCTCGGGACGTGGTCGATGTGGTCGCGGTCGACGTGGTCGGAGCTCGGCGTGGCTCGCTCAGCGGCTCGCTCCGCGGCTCGGCGTGGCTAATTTAAATAGCTCGGACGCTTCTTTTGGTGTATGCCCATGATGGTTGCGCAGCTCCTGCCAAAAATATATCACGCGTATGTGGGAGACATCTTAAGACATACTATGTCATAGGATATTAGATTAGAAAATAAATGAGTATTGACTTAGCTTCGGATGTCGCCGATCGGCTGCTGTATATATGCACATGCATGAAGGCTAATTAATTAGCACGTGTATGCTTTGTAGATCGTCCAAAGGCCCTCGTATTTGGAGTAGGAGAAGCACGCGGAGTCCTTCAAGATTGTTGCTTATTTGCATGGCCGAGAAAATCGTGTACACCTTGGATAGTTAGATCCTGTAGATGGTATGTATGCGCTATTGATTGCTTCAAAGACACGTAATCACGTGTTCATCTTCCTTGCTTGCCATTGGCTTGCATGTACACGGACTCATTGCCTGCCCGATTGGTGCATGTGCGTATGTGTGCGAGAGGTAGGAAAGGCAGGCCCAAGTGAGCAAACGCTGCCAAGGCCTCGGCTCGGATCGCACGTCAGGAGCGTCGAGAACCGTGTCTGACCTCGCCTTTGGATCGAGGTAACACCGTATCGGATCTATACGGTTCTTCTGACTCCATCGTGCATACGCCCAGCGTATGTGAAACTAGGGGATCGTGATTGAGATCTCCAGACGTTTGATGTTGACATTGTTGCCGTCGTTGAAACCGGGAAGGCGACACCTCGAGTCGAACGGAACGAGATGAATTCTTCAGCTGGAGCGATGGATGCTGGAGATGCAAAGCGAGGCCGCCGAACACTGGGGCTGTTGTTCTTTGCACCGAGTAGAATTGCGGGAACCCCATAGGTTGTTGTCGTCGTCGCCGCAAGATCTCGCCACGTTAAGCCAAGTTGCCGTGCATGATGTTGATGAAGAAAATCGCCATCTGATTCGTCGGAAGATTAGCACGCACAACCCCTAAAGGGCCCCCCTACCTGGCGCGCCACTGTCGACGAAATATGGTCGGCAGTCCACCGAGGGGGGTGCCCGTGGTGGTAGATTATCGGTAGGATGCGTGTAATCAGGAACCGGATGGTGACACAAGGCGCAGAGACAACGATTTAGACAGGTTCGGGCCGTCTGATCGACGTAATACCCTACGTCCTGTGTCTTTGGTGTATTGTATTGAGATGTATACCGATTAACCTCTCCTCTAGGGGATCCTTGTCTCTCCTTATATACACCGAAGAGACAAGGTTACAAGTAAAGTATCCAATTTGGTACTATTACAATATCTAGTACAACTTGTAATCTTGATGTGTACGCCTTGATCTTACGGGCCGGGCCACCTCGGATGGTGCGGCCCATGTACCATCTTGTGGTACCCGGGGTATATCCCCCACATATACTATGTCTAATTTGACAATAATAGTTACTGCCTAAGTTTCAAATTATAACATATTTTGTCTTTTCTAGATACGTAGTTATTGCTATATACTTTTTTAAGCAATAATTATTGCTATGCACTTAGATATATATTATGTCTTGATACATAGTAAAAGCAATGTATTTAGAAAAGCAAAAAATACCTTATAGTTTGAAAAGGAGGAAGTATCATCTTAGAAAAAAACTACTTATAGGGTCTCCGGTTTCTCCTAGGGAAAAAGAAAAACCCTAGAAAAACATGTAGACTATACTAGTGCCCACTCGTGCGTGTCTGTCGCGGTGAAGGTGTACAACTAAGGGATTGTTTGGCATAGCACCAGCTTCGACAACAGCTTCTGCAGGAGGAGCTGAAGAAGCCCTACCAAATACTTTCGGAGAAGAAGTTGTTCTCCGCCTCCTCCGAAGCAGCACTTGAGGAGAAGCCCTACCAAACAGGTCCTGACTATTATGTGTCTATAGGTGCAACAGATGGTGAGGACTCAAGAGTGAGGGCAAGCAGATAAAGACCCGATGCAACACCTGTTGTAATGCATGAGCATTTTTTTAGAACTACACAGTACAACGTAGTCGTCCACAACACGCACACATACTCACTCATATGAACACACGTACGCAAACCTGCCTCTATAAGCACCTTCGAAGGACTGAGCCGACAGATCTTGAAATTCACGAAGTCACCATAGGCGTCTCGTTGTCGACAGGACGTCATCTACCACTGAAAGCATAGCGCCGTTAAATTATGGAATAAATCCAGTAAAATGCGAGTACCCGTGCCAAGTCGAGGATTTAAACCCGGATGGGCAGGTTTCAAGCACAAAGAACCCAACCAACTAATCTATGATCATTTCTTGCTAGTATAAATAAATGTGAAACACGGGTGGATGTAAACAGAAAGGCAATCGGGTGTTGCGTTAAAGGCAAGCGGCGCATGGGCCGAATGATGGGCCAGACCAAAACTAATGTTAGAAATTTTGGCTCTTTGATATTATATATATTATTATTAGATATATAGATGTTGTGTGATATTAATTTATATTTATATGAATTTTTAGTGTAAATGCTCATGATTTTTTTAAATTTGACAGATTTTTGCCCTGATTGAATTGTCTACTCCATATCAAAATTGTCAAACCGTTGATATGAAAATAGTGGTAACAGCACAGGAATAATATAAAATAGGGGCTAGATTACACGAGCAAACTTGTCCTTTTGTCCAGAACTTAACACCGTTAAAAGGGAATAAAGGCAAACTCTCCCTTCGGTCTGCAAACACATGGATAAAATCATAAAGTTAAAAATTAAGAGCAGAATCACATTTCGCTATAAAAATTGGGGTTGTTTGGATACGTAATTTTAGGAAAATCAGTCTACATTAGTTTAGTTTTTCCGCTAACCACCAAAAACATTGTTTGACGTGGGCACAAAGCCAGGAGATACAACCAATTTCCTAAAACTCGAAATAATGGGCTTTTGTGAAAAACGGCTTTGAGTTGTCTTTCTAAAGTTGAACACCAAATAATTGATACCCACTTAAAACATGATTTACGGTAAATATGATCTTACAGAAACTCGATGTTAAACTAGTTTTATCTAAACCGATCTATAAACTCTTCATCCAAACAATCACTTAAGTCCCTTTTATTTTATTTTCTAAATAAAAGGAGAAAACTTGGCCTGTTTGTTTCGCTGAAATTAGGCTTATACTTGATGGTTATGCTGATTTATTGTGAGAGAGAAACACTGTTCGTTCGCTGAAAAGTACGCATGAAATTATGCACTAGAACAGGGCCGACACCCCTCCCCCCCCCACCCCACCACCCACACACCCAAAACAAAAACTTTCCATGAGGTTCCGGCTTATCAGACTCCGACACCCCTCCCCCGCCCCCCACCCCCACCACCCTCTCGTTCCCTCCTCACGCGGCCGCCTTGGGTTGGACAATCAGACTCCGATCCAGCGTCGGTCTCGGCCCATATAGGCCCTGTTTGGTACAGGGAAGAGAAGCGGCCACCTTGGGTCGGACAATCGGACTCTGACCCAGCGTCGGTCTCGGCCCATATAGGCCCTGTTTGGTACAGGGAAGAGAAGCGGCTGCCTTGGGTCGGACAATCGGACTCCGACCCAGCGTCGGTCTCGGCCCATATAGGCCCTGTTTGGTACAGGGAAGCGGCCGCCTTGGGTCGGACAATCGGACTCTGACCCAGTGTCGGTCTCGGCCCATATAGGCCCTGTTTAGTACAGGGAAGCGGCCACCTTGGGTCGGACAATCGGACTCCGACCCAGCGTCGGTCTCGGCCCATATAGGCCCTGTTTGGTACAGGGAAGCGGCCGCCTTGGGTCTGACAATCGGACTCCGACCCAGCCATATATCTCTCATCGTCTTCTCCACGAGCAGCTACCAGATCGGCCGGGGTTTTGCTAAAAAAAGAAAAATATATCAGACGGGGTACTACGGAGAGCGAGGGAGGGAAGGGCGGCGGCGAGATCCTCCAGTCTGACGCAGTGGCCGCATCGGCGCAGGCGTGATATCTCTCCGCCGTGGTGGCTACGGTGAGCCGCGTGGCGGTCTCCAGCGGCTAGCGCTCTCACGGACGAGGTTTCCTGTGAAATCTCCGTGCCGGCGTGCCCTAGTTCTGGAAATTTCAGTAGTGATTTCAGAGCTGTTTTTCTCCATTTATTATGTTGTGGACCATGAATCCATGATAGTGTTACACTGGTATCTCTGTGATTCAGTGTCAAATTTAAAGTGTCTAAATTTGAAACGAAAAAACAAAAATCACCTAGGTAGGCAACAAAAATCTCCTTTGATGCAGGAAAAAAACTAGCAACCTAATTTTATCCTTTGCGCAAGCTTGGCATTATCATAATTCATTTGGGATATAGCAATGAACTCTGCTTGGAACTAATGGTGTTTGCAATGAAACTTGGGGTAGCGTTCACTGTTCAGAATAACAGAATAAATTCAAGTGATCCTTCTGGCTACAGATGGAATAAAACCAATTACTAGCTAGGTCCCCAAAAATGTTGTTGCACACTATCAATCATTAATTTGTGTATTTCTTCTTTAGTACTGACTTAGGGAGCTGTGCTAACTTATCTAAATTATTTCAGTACCTGCTGAAGTACTGAACTTGAAAGGCAGAGCACCTGCAACTAATTTGGTGGTAAAATACAATACATTTGGTTCTAGATACCTTTTGGACTAAGCAGTTTAATATGGATGAACATGTGTACATGCTAGCTGAGTTTTGACTATATAAGTTGGGTCAATTTTTTCGAATTTTAGTTGGACCTCTATTTAGATTTGGGTATCCATCCAACTCTAACTGACCATCTGACCAACACTTTGGAAAAATCATGTTGCATCACTTCCAAACATATCAGAGAATTAACATGACTAGAATAGATTGTCCATTGCTCTTTGGATTCTTTATTGGTCACCTTTTTCTATAGATTATTTTGTAGTGTCACCCTGTTCCCTGGGCACCACACCAGGGACCACAAGCTTTAGGTGCTGTACTGCTGTACAAATCTATTTTTAATCAGATTTGAGGACTATTGGGACAGTTAGGGTACAATATATGTGGTGTTGAGTGATAATTTAATTCTGATCAAACACTTATCCACCTTTCTTTAGCATTGCATGTTTGTCGTACATGGTCCAACTCATTTTTAATATTTCTTTTCTTTCATCTGTAGGGAATATTTTTGTTCATATTGTTGGATCACAAAACAAGCCTCATGTCTTATGGGAAGGTATCAAAGAGTGAAAGAACTGACAGGTATGGCCTCAATAAGAGGGCAAGATCTGGAAGTTTTCAGCTTCACCATCTACCTCCTGTAAGTAAATCAATGATTTGGATCCAGCTTATTAGTTGAATGTTACAGATGGGCTGATTGTACTGGTGGAAACTAACTTGTCAAAGAGACTAAAGAAAAGGTTTCCTGAGCTATTTGCCTTGTTCTGCAGGATATTATATGTGGTATATTGTCACGATTACCTTTCAAAGAAGCTGCAAGGACGAGCATGGTGTCTAGGAAGTGGAGAAGGCTTTGGAGATGCTATCCAAAGCTAGTCTTCACCAGAGACACAATGCTCCATGGCACAATCACAGACAGCCACCCGACACACATCCTGGCCACATTTATCGGACGTGTCAACAGTGTTGTGAGGCAGTTAATGTCAGCCACACTCAAGAAATTTGTGGTCAAATTCCCACTCCTTCAAAGAGACGCACATCACATTGATAGATGGATTAGCTTATCAGCGGCATCAAGAGCCAGGCGCATTATTCTTGATCTCTGTCCAGAAATGGAGAACATGGATAGGAATGATATGTACTGTTTTCCCCTTCATTTTTTCCGCAGTGGAAATTGCGTCAAGTCTCTCTGTCTTGGATTTGTCTCCCTGACACTTCCTCCTTGTCTTAGTATCTTCACAAACCTGAAGAAGCTTGGACTGCACATGGTGTCCATCAACGGAGATCTGCAGTGCCTACTCCCTCAGTGCGACATTCTAGAGTGGTTAAGCCTCACATGGTGTTCCTTGCAACAGCTAAGCATACGCCAGCCATTGCACCGGTTGCGGTATCTGCGCGTGCTACATTGTAGGCTGCAGAAGCTAGATGTGCGAGCACCAAATCTCACTGAGTTTGAGCTCACTGACTATCTGATATCAGTCGTGCTTGGTGAATGCCTGAACTTGTCGGTGGTGAAGTTTGTGCTACTGTCGTCATCAGATTGTTTCGACTATGTTTTTGCTGAGGTTCCTGGTGTTCTTTGTCATGTGCAGGATAACCTCTCTGTAGACATGACAATCAGAACTGAGGTGTGTACTATTCATATTTAATGAAATGGCTAGATCAAGTCGAGCTCAATTAATATACCTGACCTCTGCTGTCTATGCTCTAGCTTTGTGTCTTTGACCATGCTTGTGTTGCCTTTCAGATGCGAGGATTTGCAGCAGGTATTGCTAGGTTCAACAATCTGAAGCATCTGATTTTAAACCTTAATGTCCAGGGATGTACAGACACTAGCAGTGGGATTATTCGTCTGGCTTTGCTACTGGAGTTGGCACCAGTTCTAGAACAGCTTGAACTCAATGTAAGTGACTCTAATAATTACAGTCAAACCTCTGAATGTTGCAATTGCAGTTGAATCACATTGTTCTGATATAGTGATATAGTGAACCAGTTTTGTTTCAAGGTTTTGTCTGACTTGCAGCAAACCGATCCATGCAGATGTACTGTCATGGGCCACCGATCTACACCCGTCAGTTGGACAAGCTGAGTTTGCCATGCCTGCACACACATCTCAGGACCGTCCTTATGACAGGATTCTATGGTATCCGTGGCCAACTTGAGCTGGCATTGCACATTCTTAAAAGCGTGAACACTCTTGCACATCTAACCATCGATCCGATGGTCAGGGTCACATGTGGCCCAAGCCTGGATTGGTCACAGCAACGTTTGATGGAGTTTGGAAGGATCATGGCCCAGCTTTACCTTCGCAAAGGCAAGCACCGGCACATGGTTACTATTATGTGATTCAAAAAGAGATGTGTCTTTTTATTTGTTTTCCATTTTGTTTTCTTTTTCTATATTTCAAGGGTTTGGGTGTAGTTATAGAAAATGAGAGATGCTGCATTGTATTTAATACAAATGTTTATTGATGTATTTATTTAAAATAAGTGGTTGTTGTAATATGAACGAGAAAGGATCTTATTTGTTTTGGTCGTAGATTACATTGAAACTTTGGATTATGTATCAAACATTTCACTTGAATACTTGAGGATTATTAAGTTGGCAGCATCAATGAGATAATGCTCTGGGTTTAGAGCATTGCTTTTGTATCGTACCAAGAAAAAAAGAGAGCAACCTAGAAGAAAAGACTCATGAGACCAACTTCTTCCCCTCTTCTCTCATTTAACGTATCACCACATCAACAATCCTGTGTGGCACTACAATATGCCAAACAAACCATCCTAGTTATTGAGACTGCTCTAATACTAGTTACCATGCTGTGTGTGGTTTGTCCATATGATAACAATATTATATGATATGAAAGAGTAATATCATGCATATCGTTGTCTCATCTAGTATAATGCCGTGCTAATGATGCAATGAGATTGGTTAGTGCAAATAAAAAAAAAAATAAACCAGATGTTTTCTTCATAGACCACATGAACATCAACAGGCCTTATTTACTAGTAAGGTCCAGATTATACGAGCCCCAACACCCACCCACCCACACACACAAAAAAAAACTTTATTGCTACTAGTGTAATGCAGGTCTAGATGTACTCAGATAAACACAGCGAAATCTTGTGCATTTCATTATTCAGCTCATTGCTATGCCAGAACAAGATCTTATTCTAGTGGTGTACACAGTTCAAAATACAAGGAGATTAATCCAAATACTGAAATCACAAACCCGTGCTTCAGAACCAACAATTAATCAACATTCAGGTGTGCATAGCTTAACTAATGAAAATATACCTCCTTATAGGCCAAATAGATTCTTCACCAGATATCAGAAAATCACCATTTCTAATACAAGACGTAAGCATCATACTCCCAGAATCCATCATCTATCACAAAAAGTAGTGCCAGAACATTTAACTAAAAATGCGAGGAGACCGCGACTTGAACCCGGGACCTTCCGGTCACAGGCAGTAAGACTTTACCGCTTGCACCAGGCCCGCCCTTCTTGCCAGAACATTTGACTGACATGATAAAAAAAGAACATTTGACTGACACTACCTTTTTTTTTGAGAGAGTGACACTACCTTTGTATAGTATGCAAACAAGCTAAACCACACAAAGTATTGCCCTCAAAAAAGCAATCAATCCTCACAAATTAAGAAGATGTAATACTACTCAAGCAAGCACAAGAACAACATCCAACTTGTGTTCCTACAATAGTACTAGGGGTCCAAACCAAAGAAATATTCAACCATGAAATCCAGAATCTTCCTGCAACCAACATATATAGAACATAAAACCTGAGCAAGTTGCACAACAACCACACCAAGAAAGAGTCAAGTGGTTGTCATTGGAGATAAGCAGCACTAAAGATCTCCAAGAGCCTGTAACCTGTATCTAGCGTTCAAAACTGATCTACCTGTGTCCTCCCTAATCTCTGCAGGTATCTGTTCACTTTGCTAGATCACATAACCTGTGATTAACATACAGCGCTAATGTTTCTTTCTAGCTTTCCCTAACAGAAGAGGATTTCCTCCCTACACTTGCGTTGCAAAAAAAATCTAGGCCTACAATTCATATACTACAAGTTTACAACAACCTTTGGAGAATTTTATGTGTCAATCACGATTCTCCAAGGAAGTGATCTTCAGCTTTACCCATAATGCCAATGAAACTTCTCAGTTGGTGTCCTGCAAAATAATTTCATCAGTCCATATAAGCATAGTAGATCTCAATGAATTCAAAAGATCAAAAGTATGATATGACAACCTAATTGCGAAATAAAAACAATAGCCTTGTGGGGTTAGGAATCGACTTGCACTTTTTCGTTTGTATTTGACAATTATTGTCCTTCATGGTCTAACTAGGCTCAAAAGATTCATATAGTTAATCTATTTTAATTTTCCCCAATCTAAACACTATTTGCATTCTCCTTCCACGTCAATCATATAGAATCTTTAGTTTTCCCCATCAACCACTATTCCTATCATTTTACTGTTTGCGTTCAGCTCATATGGCCTTCGACTTGGCCCTGCCCTGTGTGTACGCCATCCGCACGTGTCCGACCCTAGCCTCTAGGGCTCTTGGCCCGTGACCCTCCTCACGACCATCGCCCTCGCACGTAGGGCCCTAGATGGCCACATCGCCCCCTCCGCCCTTCGTGCTTCCTAATCCCACCGCTAGCAGCCTAGCAACAGCCTCTCTGTCGGGCCGATCCGGAACTCCTTTGCTTCCTGCGGTCCTGCCCCCACCCACCCCCACCACCACGGACCTATCTCGCCAAATCCGCCGCCGCCGCCTCACCAGTTACTGGATCCGCTACTTCTTCACTTGCCGGTCAACTCGATCGCCGTCATCATATCTAGACCCGTGGGCGGCCTGCCACCGCTCCCCTTGCCATCTCAGGGCCCAGCTATGGCATCCTGGAAGCCGTTCTTCCTGCCTGCTGTTCACCAAACTGCCATAGAGCAAGGCGATCTAGAAGTTTCTGCTTCTTTGCCGGCCAGCAGCTTTGCATGTTCAGCAAGAAAAGGAGATTGCTAAGAAATTTCTACATTTTTTTATGCTACATAAGGTCCAATGAGTGCATAGACATAAGGTAGACAAACAGCGCCAACAGATTAGAGGGAGCAACTAAATCCAGTGCTCGCCATCCCCTATACGTACTGCTACTTGGTGGCACTAGCGCCCTCCCTGAAGGAGCCTCTAATTTTCACTCTCATTTATCCTAATCCTTCTTTAAAAATTGTCTGCCACACCCATTTTCACTCCATCATTGAGTAAAAGCCATTATGATCGCGGCAACGCGCAGGGTTCCTGCTAGTGATCTGTATATTTATCCTAAATAATAACTATTCGATTTGTAGTTATTTTACTCACACGCTAATACAGGGTGTCATTTTGGTAGCACACAGTGTACACAACTACAGAAATAAACTTGCAGGCCTAAAACTGTATACAAAGGACATAATGATAAATGCTAAGCGGCAAATTAACTTATAGTCCAAGAACTATATACAAAGGACAATATGAAAAATGCTCAGCAGCAAATAGACACTACCGAGAGACGGCTTCTTTGCCGAGTGTCCCATACTTTGTCGAGTGCTTTTTATTGGGCACTTGGTAAAGAGACTGTTTGTCGAGTGCCAGAGAGAAACCACTCGGCAAACAACTGGCACTCGGCAAACAATAACACTCGGCAAAGAGGTGGTTTGCCGAGTGCCGAGCACTCGGCAAACTAGAACACTTGGCAAAGGGACGCCTCCGTTAATGGCCGGCAGCCGCCGTTAATCCTTTGCCGAGTGTTTCTCTCGACACTCGGCAAAGAGGCTCCTTTGCCTCGGCAAACCATATTTTTTTTACTTTTGACCTCCAAACTTTTTCTGCAGTCCTCATATAATACCTGATACTCCATGTTCTAATGTGGCACATTTCTCGGACTTTTTTCTATATTTCTTTAATTTATTTCATTTAATTGAATTTTCTTGGATAATTCAAATTATAAGTGCTAGTCATTCGAATAATGAAAAAAATAAATGAAAAAATGATATTCATGTTATTTAGTATAATGTGAGGCCGTATCTAGGAACAAACCACCAATTTCGAACATCTTGTTCACGAAACATGACCACGAACTTGTGGTCGAGTTATTTTTAAATTCTATAAAAAGCAAACGAAGTCCGAAAATCATGAAACTTGTCAAGATGTCAAGATATCATATGTGGAGGTTGTGATAAAAAATTGAGAAGGTTTCGTGCAAGTTATCACGTACGATGCTTGCAAACCGAAGAATCTCCAAAGAAGTTTCATGATTTCGTGAAGAGGCCGATGAGGTGGTAAACATCGTACATGACAAACTTGTGCGAAACCTCCTCAATTTTTTTTATCACAACCTCCACATATGAGATCTTGATATCTTGACAAGTTTCATGATTTTCGGACTTCGTTTGCTTTTTATAGAATTTAAAAATAACTCGACCGCAAGTTCGTGGTCATGTTTCGTGAACAAGATGTTCGAAATTGGTGGTCTGTTCCTGGATACGGCCTCACATTATACTAAATAACATGAATATCATTTTTCCATTCATTTTTTTCATTATTCGAATGACTAGCAGTTATAATTTGAATTATCCATGAAAATTCAATTAAATGAAATAAATTAAAGAAATATAGAAAAAGTTTGAAAAATGTGCTGTAACAAACCGGGTTTTTGGAGAAGCAAAAAATACGAACTTTTTAAAATTTTTTGAGCCAATGTGTGAAACATATAGATACTAGGTCAAACGGAGAACAATTTATAAATAAATTGTTGCATACATATAGTGTTGCTTGTAGGAGTTTACCGGAGTTCTTTTGTTGGTTTAGTGTTTTATGTTGGAGAGCACAAGTCCGTAGCAAATTCTTTTGATCCCTTCTAGAATATCTTATGAATCCCTTTACCTCTCTCTCAATTCATCTTTTTGCTTTTAAACCTCATTCGAATCCCTTGATCTAATTCATAAAGTCAATCGATCTTTCTTGTAAATCAATGCCCATCGATGCCAACCCTTGGCATTGGATTCCAAGACTTGTAGTGGACCCCACCTGGGTGAACACGTGATAGGCGACACATGTATACCGACCTAGAGCTCTCGGAAGTAAATATAATGGAGCAAGAAATAGAAAAGAAATTAGAAAAGGGGAGGAAAACAGGAAAGCCATTTCGGCCCAAGGTGCCAAGTTAGCCTAGCTCGTTCTACTCTCTCAGCTAGCCCAGCCGAGCCCCCTCCTCCTTTTGGCCCAAGACAAGCACCGTAGACGGCCCAGCTCTCCAACTTGCCGGCCTGCTCGCGTCCTCACCTCACCAGACGGCTGCTTGGCCCAAGACTCTCCCGGCGTTCATGGCCAAGCTCGCTCAACATCCCCGCACAGGCTTCTGCGTCATGCAGACATCGCTTCTCTCCGCCCCAGCCCACCGAGGCAGCGGCCCTGCTCCCTTTGGCCCAGCCTAGCCAAGCAATTAAGCCCCACTCCAACCCTAGGCGCGACATGCCTGGCCTCCAGACGCTTGCCCAGCTGCACGCCAAATACCCACCACCCAGCGTCCCGACCGTGCCCTTGGCCCAGTGTGCGTGATTCGCGCCAGCGTGTCCCTCTCCCTGGCATGGACGTCGAGGATGGACAGCACCTCCTAGAAGCCCTAGCTGGCGCGCTATAAAGACCCCCGACGCCACCTCGCTCTGGAGCTCCTTCCAGCCACCGCCGCTTCTTCCCGTCTCCACTCTGCCTCCATTCCCGATCTTTGAACGCCATGGCCTTGCCACCACGAGGTCACGACGGCGCCAATCACGGCGCGGCCACGACACGGCCGTCTTTTGAGCCACCGCACCACACAACTTCACGCACGCCGGAACGACCCTTGGAGCCCCTCGTCACGGCGGAGCCCTACGCCGAACCATGAGCACGCGCAGTATGGCATCAACATGACCTCGGCGCTGCTCAGCACCGGGCCCGACCGCACCACGCGACCTTCCGCCGACAAGCCCCGATGAGCATCCCCGTTTCACCGCTTTGCTGCGCCGTCCTTTGTGCCATTCTCCTTTGTCCAGCCATCGCTACGCTTCTCGATCGTGTCGCGACAAATGGGTCACCACATATCCACGACGCCCCGCGCCCAGCGTCTTGATCGAGCCACGCAGCGGGGAGATCGCCCGACCGCAGATCGTCATCGCTTTGCCAGCACAACCACACACCACCGGGGCCATACACGACAACAAGATCTATGCCGGTAGCCACCCACGGCCGCCGACGACCTCGGCGCCGCCACACCGTGCTTGCCTCGTCGCCCTCGTGGCCAAGGCATAGCCTTGCACACGCCCGTGACCAGCGCCTCCGACGCGCCAGCGGTACTTTCGGCTTTGCTCTCGCCGTCGCACCCTTGAGCCCCGTTGTCTTGCTTTCGGCGCCAGAACCCCAGACCTCGCCTAGGCCGGCGAAAGAACATGGAACGCCAAACCCACAAAGACACACGCGTAGCACGGTGGCGGCTAGGCTATTGCTGCGATCCACCCGCCTCGCCACCGCACGACGAGCACGTTGTTCCCTCATCGCCGTCGCTTAGGGATCACGGTCAAGGCCACGCCTTTTGCCTTGCCACCCGCCTTGTCGCTCACAGCTCCTGCCACCGCCTTGCGCCGCCAAGACCCTCCCCTAGGCCCGCGGACACACGCAGCGTCATGAAGCAGCCCCAGCCCCAGACCCTGCCTTGCTGAGTTGCCGCACCGTCGAAGTCTGGAAGCCGAAGTCGCTCGCCCGTGAGATGCGTGCCGCGGTCGAGGCAGCTGTTTAGCCCCCATTCATCTCTCGCCGCCGCGCTCGCCATAGACCAAAGCCCCAAAGTGATGCAGCAACGTGAGCCTGATCCACATGCACCAGTGAGGGGAAAAAGGGGACTGGACACGGTCCACCACGGACCTAGTGCGCGGTCCATGGACCAGCACCTGCCGGTCCACCGTGAGCCGCTCCCACGTGCACAGTCCAGACCTGGCCCATCAAGAGCCCAACAGCACCACGTGGATAGCCTACCTGCCCGACATGTGTCCGGGCCGGGCCGGACCAGCCCGGCCCATCGAAGCCCATACTGGGCCCAGCCCCGTTGATCGTTGACCGGTCAACGTTGACCGTTGACTGGGCCCACCTGTCAGTGACCAGTGCCGAGGGCCCACCTGTCAGCCACTGTTACCGCTAGACCAATCCTGTGCTGCCACATGTCAAGCCCTGGTTCACCCCTTCCTTTTTTGTTTTTCAGAAAATAGATTTAACTTTGGAAATTCATAGAAAATTTATACGACCTCAGAAAAATGTGAAACCAGTTCCCACATTTTTCTAAAATCAAGCTCTACGCGGTGGACTTGACCCCACTTGCTGTTTGTGCCGCAAAACTTGAGACCAAGATCTGCCTCTCTGTTAGACTTGCAAATGGCCCCGACGCCTTGGCCGAATACCCTCGTCGCCAACCCTAGTTGTGTCCTACAGCAGCAGCCACCCTCTGGCCACCTGCTGCCACGCTCGGCCAGCAACAGCCAGCCCTTGGCCACCTATAGCACGCTGCAGCTAGCCGTAACCAGCCACAGCTAGCCACAGTAGGCCGTAGCTGGCCGCAGCTGGCCACAGGCAGCCATAGCCCTCCGGGACAAGTTACAGCAGCCCTTGGGCTTCCACATCTTTGCCGCAAAGTCGAATCCTAGTCGGACGCCATTCCCGACACCGACAAAAGCCCCTTCTTGCTCATTCTTATACTCGTTCGTACACTTACAATACGTGATCTTGATCTATTTATATCTATCGGCACCGTGCCGTCGATGTATTGAGTCCATTCTCGACATTCTGGCTGCCTCGTTAAACGAGGGCGAGCCGTTGAGAAACCGTGTGATCCCTAGCATCGTACCGATGACAAGTGGAGTCTTCCGACGTCCCGGTCACCTTGCCTTGCAAGTGCGTACCGTTGAGGAGATATCATGACCCCGTCTACTGCGAGCCGTACCCTCTGGACCATGCACCCTAGTTGTATGTCTTATCGAGACCATGGAAAGCCCCATCTTGCATCTTTCCATATACGTATATCTACCTTGTTGGGCCCTATTCTTATGACCTATCTGCCCATGACTCCCTTACAGGATCTATCCATCACCCAGCTATGGAATGTGCTACTCCACCATTTTTGTCGGGTTGTGTGGTCGTGTCTTATTGCTGTGTTGTTGCCTGTGTGCCGAGCTTCAAGCCGACTAAGGGATCATACCTCATTCGGACGTTACGATCGCGGGATTCGTCTCGTCATGACCGTGATGCCGAGTGTAACTCGACCCCTCACTTTTTAGCTGACTTCATAGTACCACAAGTGTTAGCTCCTGTCTTCGGCCCTAGAACATGGTCGTGATGGATTCAATGTCGATACTAACATCGATGCGGATATCACCCGCACGCTTTGAGTCCTCCATGACCAAGTCCTATGGGAGATGACCTAGGAGATAACAATCATGGAACGATAGATGCCAACTCGTTGGTGTAGCTTGTGGCCACGAGTTCACCTCGCCATGACCATGGAGCTACGCCACTCTTTTGCTTTTACTTGCCTCTTCGTGCTCAAACCCCCGTATGCTTGTACATTGTATGACCATCGCATTTCTTTGATTCCCGCGGTGACAACCGCACCGCTATGAATTAGAGAGATGTCTAAGTGCCAGTGCACCTAAGTCGGGTACCCTACGAGTGGTTTGCTCACTTGGTGTTTGTCGCTTCCTTCCAATGCCCCGTCTTTCGTCGTGGCGCGAGTGTTGGAAGAAGTAGACCTTATCCCTTGTTGTTCTTGCTCTTGTTGCACCGTTAGCCCGCTCTGTTCGATTCCGTCTTGCCCATGATGATTGGATCAAAGACCGGACTATTCCCTTTGGGTTAGCGAAGCTATGGTCTATGTCGTACCTTGGACCCATGCGTGTCGACCCGATCGACCGTCTAAAACCATCTTTCCCGAAGATGTGTCTGAGAACATGACATGGATGTGCCTAGCTAACCCCCGCATCTTTTGCCGTGTTGAGCGACTCTCTTCTCGGCTCCCAACGTTATTGTGTCGTGTGGATCGAGGGGAACCGTTGATGTCCAATCTCTTTGTGCTACCGCATTCTACCATAGCGGGCGAGCCGAAGTACGTTGGAGCCAAGTCACAATAGTGTTAATCGTTCTTGTATGCTACTCGTGTCCAATTGTGACTTGCGGGATAAGACCATAAGAGCCAAACCCCGTCGTTCTTCCTTCATTGGGAACATCCCCTGATTCCCGTCCTTTCCATGACACCCGGATCGAAGGACGTGAGCCGTGGTGTTGCTATGGATAAGCTTTGGCTTAAACTATCTATCCTAAAGCCATACTGGCTTGGCCATGACTTAAGATTGTGCTTAGCAAACCACCACTTGTGATTCTTTGGCCCAAGGAAATCGGACAACCGCCGAGAGGGCTAAGCCGTGTATCTCTTATTGTCTCATTGGCGTTATTGGATTTCCTGTGTCTCGTTGTCTTTTCGAGTGTTGAGTGCTCTCTTGCCTTGCGTGTCGTTTCGCGGAGTAGCTGATGATCGGACCAAGAGAACGTGGACGACGACAAGGACTGCGGAATGGAGTCAACACAGGAGGAGGAGACCCCGCTAATGGAACGCCAACGAATGGAGAATTGTACCACTACTACCTCTACATCGCAGGTGTCATGGAAGCACCCTCTTTTAGAGAAACCTATTAGACATTGCATAATATCTAGAACTGCTAGCACTTTATATTTAATCATTTGCTAGTATATTGATGCATGCTACTACCTGAGCCATTATCACCCTGATGCAACCCACTCTACCACGTCACCCTGCTTTGCGCATTCGCTCACTTATATATGCTGACTTGCCTGCTTGCTTGCATATTACACCACTATACTTATTATTAACTCCACTTCGCATTATATCGGGGATGTGATGCTGGTGGTGAACCCCCTGGGAATGGTTTGGCTATGGGTGCCGGACTTGGTGGTGTGTGAGCGTGCTGCGTGTGTCTTGGGTGCGTAGAGAGTGAGGGTTGTGTCGACCGAGCTGGAATAACGACGAGCCTGGGGCGAGTCTTGCCATGTGGTGCTACCTGGGCACTTGGATATGGAATACCTGTGATGGGTAAAGGGTAATTGGAGGTAGCCTTGGGTGTGAACCTGTGATGGGAGGAGCCCAGGGTGGAGGTGCTGTGGTGGCACGTAAAATGGAAACCCTGATGAAGACATTCTGGCTTGGTCAATCCCTAAGGACTTACTAGTACTCAGATTCACCGGGAATCCTTTACATCCCACTCGCCCTATATGGTGCGGGACGGTCAGACTACTTGGTAGAGCGATGCCACTACTGCTAGGAGAACATGTGCAAGGAGGTACGGGGCATGCGGTTTTCCCCCACACCCTTCTGAGACTTCAGGAGGCCTTGTGGACCCAACTCTTGACATCTAGAGGCCCCCGGCTCTTTCTACGACTCACAGTATCAGCCATCCCAGACTAGACTTGGGATGTTACAGGGCTGAGAGGTAGGGTGGCATCGTTCTAGGCTAGCAAGCGACTGTAATTCTGCCTAGGAGATACATGGCTCCGAGGATGGCTAATCTTGTGGGTATGTAAAACCTCTGCAGAGTGTATGGTTGATCGATTGATACATATGCCGACTTGTCGGCTATGGACCTTTCCTGGGTTTCGCTTAAACTAGATAGGAGATGAGTCCTTCTATCCTCCCTCCAGGGTTGGGGTATTTTTCGGTCGTGAGCCTTGGGGGCTGCGGGCCGTTGAGACAAGGCCGAGAGGGAGTTGGCCTGTCGACCTGAGTGTGTGAGATGAGATAAGGTGTGGTGGTGTGGTGATGGTTTGGGATGGATGGTTGGTGGATGGATATGGATGATGTGGTGGTGAATGTGTTAAAAATTGGATATTATTATATTACTAATGATATTTACTTCTCATACGCTAAGGATGCAAACCACAGCCAAATATTAGGATCGCCAGATCCCTTGTTTATCTTTTTCACTAAAGCTCATCGGTGCTGACCATGGCCTGCACACATCTAGCGGTGTGCAGATTTCCTGCTTCTCAGAGATGCTGACTTTAGAAGGATTAGGAGGTCTCGTGCCTACGCTCAAGTTTGGTTCAGAGATGGAATCTACGCTGCACTACGCCAACTCTGATGATGCCCGTGAAGAAGGAGCCTTCACTCGATAGTCTTCCGCTAGATTAGCTCTGTAATAGGTGTGTTCCCCAGTGATGTAATATCTTGTATTCTTCTAATCTTACGATGTATGACTGTGACATCGACTGAAATATGATAATATGATGGAATCAGTTCTTGGTTTTATCATATTAGATTTCATTTTATGGATTTTCCCTTCAAGGAAAATTGAGGATGTTTCATGTGCCACATTGGAACATGGAGTATCAGGTATTATATGAGGACTGCAGAAAAAGTTTGGAGGTTACAAGTAAAAAAAATATGATTTGCCGAGTGTCAAAAAATGACACTCGACAAAGGAGCCTCTTTGCCGAGTGTCAGGATGGCTGGCACTCGGCAAAGATTTTTGTATTTTTTTTAAAAAAATCCCTCTTTGCCGAGTGCCAGATCGGGGACACTTGGCAAAGATTTTTTTATAAAAAACCCTCTTTGCCGAGTGCTAGGCCAGGTGGCACTCGGCAAAGAATGAAAAAAAATTTAAAAAAACCTTTGCCGAGTGCCAGATTGGGGGCACTCGGCAAAGGGGGGATTTAACCCCGCCGGCTGGGCCGCCCACCCACACACACACACACACACGCGCCGCAGCCAGCCCGCTTCACCACCACCACACCGCGCACAAGCGCCAGCAGCCAGGCCACGCCACGCCTTTCAGCAATGCCGCCGCCCCTTCCAGCAGCGCCCGGCCATGTTGCCATCGAGGAGGAGGAGGAGAAAGAGAGGAGGAGGAGGAGAGGAGGAGAGGAGGAAGAAGGAGGAAGAGAAGGAGGCCGCCGAAGCAACGACGCCTTCGCCCTCGCACGCTCCTGCAGCGCCCCTGCAGCAACGCCGCCGCGGTGCGGCGCGGCCCCACAGCAGCGACGACCTGCATCCGGCCATCTCGGTCGCCATTCTGCAGTGGTGAGCCCCTATGCCGTCTCTGCCTGATTGATGTGGATGCATGAATAGATTAATATGTCCTGGTTAGGGTGCCTTTGTGGACGCTGGTTATGGTGCATAGTTGCAAATCTGAGGTTTAGCATGGATGGATTATGGATGCATGGATTGATGTTTGTCAAAAATTAATATAGCTTATGGAATATATTAGTAATGGGATATATATGTGCATGTTGACCATCGTGCCGTTGGTTTTCTTATAGGTTTTGGAAACCTCACCGTGCAGGGAAGGTGCCACCGAAATTTTGTATTGATAGTTTTATGTTTCTTTTTTGCAGAGAAGAGCTCGTCGGAGCGGAGCCGGAGTACCTCGGCGACCCCGATCGCCTTCCTCGCCGCTGCGGGTCTACCTGCACCGCGTCGCCTCACCATTGCACTAACCCGCCATGGCCTCGCTATCCTGACTCCACCGCCACCCTAGGTATAACCCCTCTTTCCATATCATGGTCATAGATCACGTAACCCAGTTAGGCATCTCCCGTTCGAAAGAGATACGGTTGGAAATATGCAGATATTTCCATATCTAAAACCGTATCTGTTTTAAATTGTCCACATTTTTTGGACAGCCCGCGAATGCGTAGGTGGGGTTAGTTTCCATGGTCTGCTCCGATCCAAGACAGAGTTTCAGCATCATCTCCCTTTTGTTCTCCGGATACACACTCTCCCTAGCAGGACGTGTATTTGGAGAACAGCGGGGAGGTGCTGCCGAAATTCTATCTCGGATAGGAGTAGAGCATGGAAACTAACCTCATCTACGGATCCTCGTGTGGGATTAGGACCTATCCTCACCTATTAGATAGTAGGAACGTCGTGTAGATGCAATTGATGTTTATATTACTCATCGCTATATATGTTAGAGGATGGAGGACCGTGAGTGGATGTACACGGGCCGCGCAAGTCAGGGTCACATCACCAATGAATGGATCGACAAGACCGATGCTTTCTTGGAACAGGCATTTGGCGTGGCTGCTAAAGGAGCGAGTAAAATTTGCTATCCCTACAGCAAATGTGCAAACAGGAAAAGGCAAATGAATAAGGTCATGTGGGAACATCTTTGGAAGAATGGATTTACGGCAGACTATACCCGGTGGGTCTACCATGGTGAAGCCGATCGTATGAGAGAGGAGGTGGTGAGACCACGCGTCGAGGATTATGATGCTGATGCCGGGGTAGCAGACATGTTAAATGACTATCACGAGGCACAGTTCCCTGAAGGACGTACGGAGGAGGAGCCAGAGGCAACCGCAAAGGCGTTCTACGACATGTTTGCCGCGGCACGGAAACCCCTTCACGGCCAGACAAAGGTTTCTCAACTGGATGCCATTGGACGCATAATGGCATTAAAGTCCCAGTATAGCCTGAGTCGAGACGCCTTCGATGGTATGTTGATAGTTATTGGCAGCCTGCTTCCGGAGGGTCACCTTCTGCCAAAGAGCATGCACGAGTCACAAAAACTCCTTCGTGCACTTAAGATGCCGTATGAGCAGATACATGCTTGCCCGAAGGGGTGTGTCCTATTTAGGAAAGAATACGTGGAAGCAAAGTACTGTCCAAAGTGTAAATCCTCTAGGTTCCTGGAGGTAGATTCTGGTGATGGCCAGAAGAGGCAGCTTGATATTCCCGTGACAATCCTATGACACCTTCCGGTCATACCGAGGATCCAATGGCTATACATGACCGAGGAATCCGTGAAACAGATGACATGGCACAAAAATGACAAACGATACAATCCTGACAGGATGGTACATGCATCCGATGGTGAAGCATGGACCCACTTTGATGGCATTCATCATGAGAAAGCTAAAGAGGCTCGTAATGTACGTGTTGCGCTGGCAACGGATGGGTTCAATCCTTATGGAATGATGGCTGCCCCATACACATGTTAGCCCGTGTTCGTTATCCCCCTCAATCTCCCCCCGGCGTATGCTTTCAATGACAGAACGTATTCTGGTCGTTGATAATTCCTGAACACCCGGGGAATAATATGGGTGTGTTCATGGAGCCTGTGATTGATGAATTGGTCCATGCTTGGGAGGAAGGGGTATGGACATACGACCGAGCTACAAAGAAAAACTTCAAAATGCATGTTTGGTACCATTACTCCCTGCATGACTTCCCGGCGTATGGGATATTCTGCGCTTGGTGTGTTCACAGGAAGTTCCCATGCCTAGTATGCAAGGAAGGTCTGAGGTTCATTTGGTTGCAGAAGGGTGGCAAGTATTCATCGTTCGACAAACATCGGCAATTCCTCCCTCTTGACCATGCATTCAGACGAGACATCAAGAACTTTATGAAAGGTGTCGTAGTGACAGACCCTGCACCACCAATTATGACCGGTGCCATGGTTCATGAACAGATAGATGGTCTCGTGGTCAATCCAGAAGGTGGTTTTGTGGGATATGGAGAGCAACATATGTGGACTCATAAGTCGGGCTTGACTCAGCTTCCCTATTTTGATGACCTCCTTCCACACAACATTGATGTAATGCACACTGAAAAGAATGTCACCGAGGCACTTTGGGCAACAATCATGGACATTCCTGACAAGTCAAAGGACAACGTTAACGCTACAGTGGATCTGGCAACGTTATGCGATAGACCAAACTAACATATGAAGCCTCCTAGTCGCGGCAAGACATGGAGAAGGCCTGAGGTCGATTTTGTCTTGAGCAAGCCCCAAAGGAGGGAAGTACTAGAATAGATCCAGACGTTAATGTTCCCTGATGGGTATGCAGCTAATCTGAGGAGGGGAGTGAACTTATCTACTATGCGAGTCTTAAGGATGAAGAGTCATGACTACTACATATGGATTGAGCGGCTTCTTCCGACGATGGTTCGAGGCTATGTCCCTGAGCATAACTAGCAAAGTTGAGCTATTTCTTTCGCCAGCTTTGTGCCAAGGAGTTATCTCGGACCATGATTGCTGACTTAGAAAGAATGGCACCTGTGTTGCTCTGTAAGTTGGAGAAGATCTTTCCACCCGGCTTCTTCAATCCGATGCAGCACTTGATTTTGTACCTCCCGTGTGAGGCACGAATGGGGGGCCCGTGCAGGGTCGTTGGTGCTATCCAATCGAGAGATGTCTAAAGGTTCTTTGAAAGAAATGTAGAAATAAATGCAAAATCGAGGCTTCCATTGCAGAGGCATACATTCTGGAGGAGGTGGCGAACTTCACAACAACATACTATGGTGACAACCTCCCTAGCATGCATAATCCACCCCCTCGTTACAATGCTGGCGAAAATGAATCGAACCTCAGCCTTTTCCGAGGGCAACTCAGAAGCGCAAGTGCATCGACCCCCAAGACCTTGAATCATGAAGAGTGGCGCCATATCATGCTATACGTGTTGACCAACCTTGACGAAGTAGCGCCATACATGCAGTAAGTTCTCAACGAACTTGTTAAATACGCCGTCACTATTTTGCATCCAACCCCCTTGTTTCTCGTTGGTACAGGGAATTTCTTCATGAATTCTGGCGTCAATCAAGGGATCCTACTCCGCAGCAGGTAGATACCCTTCTTAGACAGGGTGCGGGAAATGGAATGTTCAATTTTATTTCTTAGTTCAAACGGAAGGTACCGTCCAATTTAGCTCGTACTTAGTTTGACATTCCAAGTTACTTGTACGTGCGAATAATATAACGATGTATCCTGCTTGAGCTTGCAGGGCCAGAGGGATGCGTCTATGCGTGCCGAGTTGAGACAGGTTGCCGATGGCTTTGCCTATAGGGTCAGGTCATTTTCCAGTTATGACGTGAATGGATATCGCTTTCACACAACAAGCTACGAGTAGAGTCGGCCCAATCGAAGAACTACAAGTTCCAGAGTTTTTACGCCCGGCGTTGATGAGGTCGAGTATTATGGAAGAATTGAAGAAATATACGAACTCAAGTTTCATGGTCCCAAACCTTTTAATCCCGTCATATTCAAATGCCATTGGTTTGATCCTCAAGTAACGAGACAGACATATTCTAATCTTGGGCTAGTCGAAATTCGATAGGATTCCGTCTTACCAGAAGATGATGTCTATATTGTGGCCCAACAGGCCACGCAAGTTTATTATCTCCCATATGCGTGTCAAACCAAAAGTCATCTTAAGGGTTGGGATATTGTGCATAGGGTATCGCCACACGGTAAAGTGCCTGTCTCAAACGATGAAGATTACAACTTAGACCCAAACACATATGACGGAGAGTTCTTTCAAGAAGAGGGACTAGAAGGGAGGTTTGAGATAGACTTAACCGAAGCGATCGGAATGGAAGTAGACAATGAAACGGTTATTGAAGAGGACGCTGGAGATGAGGTGCAAAATGTGAAGGACTTACAAATGCTTGAGCGATTACATTTAGACAATGACAATGGCAACATTGCTCATTCGGATAGTGTTGATTATTTCGACATGATTGATAGTGATGATGAGACTTATGATCCAGCTAATCCTGATCATGAAGATTATTTCTAATACATGTAATACTATGTTATTTTGTAATTACGTTTTGTTTATTTTGCATCTCTTTCTAAGTACTTCTTGTTTATCTGTGCATATTAGTTTACTCTTTTTAATTGCAGGTGATTGAACAAAGATGGTGGGCGGTGGGATGAGGAAGCTAGGTGATGATACTTGTGATTGTTAATGGTACTTCTATTTGCAATTGTGGTTGTAGATGATGGAGCACTTGGATTACTTGTGAACTTATTTGTGATATATTGTGAGACATGTGACGTTTGTGATATATATGTGGTGTTGGTGATATATATGTGCTGTTGATGATATATATGTGATGTTGGTGATGTTTGTTATATATATCTTCTGTTTGTTTGGATGGAATGTAAAAAACAAATAAAAAAGACTGTTTTTAGTCATTTTGCCGAGTGCAATGGCCATGACACTTGGCAAAGTGACGATCTGAGAACATGCTTGGTAACATGCTTTGCCGAGTGCACAAGCCATTGCACTCGGCAAACATCACAGATTTGCCGAGTGCCACGGGCCAGGCACTCGGCAAAGGTGGCCTGTTTGCCGAGTGTCTTGACGGTGGCACTCGGCACAGTGGCCACCTTTACCGAGTGTCTGAGTCAACGGCGCTCAGCAAAGAGGCGACCTTTGCCGAGTGCTTGACCTTGACACTCGGCAAAGCCGTCGTCACGACAACTTTTCTTTGCCGAGTGTCAGATTAGCACTCGGCAAAGGCTTTGCCGAGTGCCCGATAAAGTGCACTCGACAAAGAGGTCTTTGCCGATAAACTGTTTACCGAACGCCCTTTGCCGAGTGTAACATTCGGCAAAGGCTTTGCCGAGTGTATATCGGCTTTACCGAGAAGCTGCCTCCGGTGGTGAGAAGTTGAAATACCTTTGAATCAATAAAATGAATCTTTGACCATATGTTGATAGGAGTCAATTACATTGTTCTCTCACGTCCCTTTACTGTGCAATTTAAAACCATATATGTAATTAGACCAAAGAAATGTTAGTAGTACAAGATGTATAGAATCGGTACGAGAAATAAACCTCCGATCAGAGAAGGTTTGCTGTCGAAAATCTTTATTTTATTCATAGCATCCAATAATTCCTCGGTGCAAGTTTTCATTGCGTTATAAAATTGATTGAGGGCATTTGATCTATGCGCCTCAGCTTCATAGACACCTTCTGACATCAGCATATTCCATTCAGCTTCTTTTATATCATAAACATCGTGATCAGCCTCTAACTGGTGCATATACATTTCGACAGCTGCTTGCGTTGCCTGCACCATTTGATGTTCAGTTCTAGCACCAGGATAGCATGGGTCATATCCTGGATCATATAGTTCGTCATGCAGCTCGGCATCCATAGAATGAATTGAGTCATGAGGATCTATGTCTGCAAGCAGTGACGAAGCCAGAAAAAAATTTAGGAGGAGCTGAACAAAATAATAGAGGCTTTTTTATCTTCTCTTAATTTTAGCCCCTCCTGCCTAATACATATATGCATACCCCCCCAGCCCCACCGTTGCCTCCATCGCTGTCTGCAAGTATAGAATGGAGAATCCAATATTTATACGGGGAATGTTATACACTGAAACGAAAGTTGGAGACAATGAGTGCCAAATAAACCATATCTTGGAATTTTAGTGCCATCATGGTATTTTTGTACTTCTAATATAGAAACAAGTATTAGCTAAACTCTGCTAAAATCCTTGGGTAAAAGGATTCAATTAGAAAAAATTGAAAGGCAATAACTTATGACATCTAGGTGAAGTTGTCTCTTCTATAATCCTTGGGTAAAAGGATTCAATTAGCAAAAATTGAAAGGCAATAACTTATGACGTCTAGGAGGGGTTGTCCCTGTCAATCTAAACCATAGTGCCTATCAGTGCAGAGGTATGAAGAACAGAATACAAAAGCAGTTTATAGGGTTGCATAAATAAGTTAAACTGAGGAAGTACTTTAACATAGGACATAATTAAGTTAACAGAATTGGAAAATATGCATATACCATGCTTGTGAAGTGAGAGAAGGAAATCAAGCTTCGTCGCATCAATTCTTTCTTCGAGATTCAGCAGGTGATCTGCGGAAAGAATGCAAGTAGCATTGTTTGGATCCTGTATTACATGATGCCTATGATCCTCCAGTTGATCTATCAACTCTTTTGATCGATTGCAAGTTCCTAAGAACTCTAGGTGTTCGGAAGCCTTTGCCCAGAGGAGACCATAGTTGATGACAGTAAACTTCAGCTGAAAAGGGCAGGTGCCATCAGGAGTATGGGGGTTAGACAGCTTAAGCACACCACATCGGCCTGAAACAGGTAGAGCTTGTCCATCATTAGCATCAGCAGCTGCAGCGTCATCGTCATCATATCTAAAAGCCGAATTCTGCCAGGGTTGTCTATGAGCTGATGGATAAGGTAAGCATCAAGAAGTGGTGTGTATGGCATCACAAATATCTTAATTGTCTTATCTTTGAGAATCTTTATAAATTTGTAGCAGACTTCTCTCAGAACACAGAAATTGCTAACACGAACCCATCGAGTGCCAGACCAATTGGGGGAGAAGGTTAACAAAACACGCGTGAGAGAAGGCAATTCTCTGGGAAGGCGTAGAAAGCGCAAAGATCTTGACGGACCTTGATGGCGTCGGCCGTCATCGGCTGCTCAAAATCGATCTCAGTCCCCAAGAAGTCAGGACCGAAGTAGTCGACGCCCCCAACTTCGGCCATGGTTACAAACGGCTCGGGAGAAGGAGGAGGCCCCCGTCGACAGATCTGGAGACGGCGTGACGACCGCGATAGCGAGGATGGAGGAGCGCGCGAATTCGAGATGAAGGCACCAACCGCCGCGTCCGTCTCGCTTGCCCGTCCGTAGCCTACGGCGAAACGGGGAGGAAGGAGGAGGGCGGACGGGCGGTGAATGCGGCGGCGCCGCGGTTTCCTGGGGCACGGCGGCGAAATGTGGAGGAGGGCGGACGGGCGGTGAATGCGGCGGCGCCGCGGTTTCCCGGGGCACGGCGGCGAAATGTGGAGGAGGGCGGTGAAAGCCCTTTGCGGCGGAGCTGTCTTTTTATGCCGAAACAAGATGCCGCGTGCTTTCCCCTTTGCCCTTTCTGTCTTTATATATATAAATATAGATGGTACTTATATATATATATATATATATATATATATCATATTTACCTATATATATATATATATATATATTATTAGTTTTCACGAGAAGCTAATTAGTACGTCCTCCATTCTAAATTATAAGATATTTTATTTTTTTCTAGATAATATACTAATAAAATTTTAAAAAAGCTAAATATATCATAATTTGAAATAGAGAGTATTAGAGTACAGTTTGTAAAATGTTCATTGATTTTGCAATACCAAATGAATATTCTTTGATCTTGACATCTAATTTATATTCTTTGATCTTAACATCTAAACATGCCGATATCAATTTATCATTGTTTCTTAGACCTTATCCTTAAGGTAATGGTCCTGCATTGCAGCGGAAAACCAAATCAAACAATCAAGAGACTATTTGGTGGAGCTCTTATTTGTTTCTTATTGTTTGTGGAGCTGATTCTCTGGCTAAAAATATTTTGTTATTGTTCTCTAGCATAAACTCTACACATATACTCCCTCCGTCCTTCAAAAAGAGTCGCTATGGGATGTGTGCAAGTTAAACTTTCTTAACTTTGATTTGGTTTGTAGAAAATACGTGCAACATTTATATCTCCAAATAAGTTTATTATGAAAGTATATTCAACGATCTACCTAATGATAATAATTATGTACCATAAATATTAACATTTTGTTAAATATGTTTGGTTAAAGTTAAAATTATTGACTTCTTGAAAAACGAGAATGACTCTTTTTAAGGACAGAGAGTATATAATGATTCTACACATGGAGTGAATTAGAATAAGCTATTTTTTTTAGCTCCCAATCCTCTAGTTTATTTTAGAGAATCACTTCACAGCTCAGTAAAAAAAACTCTCTGACAAAGTTCATCATGAATTCAGCCTCAAAGCTACTATGGGAGTTCTACCAGCTCTGCTAAGCAGGGTAGCTGATATGCCCTCTTTAGCATAGTGAAGGTGGTTTAGCTTCAACTCCGATAGTTTAGTTTTTATGGATGCTTTAAAGTTCGTGCATGCACACAGTCACTGGTTGACTGCCTGCGCTGCTGCCCTACTTGCTGCCGCTGCTGCCCTACACGCTGCTGCCCTCCCTGCTTTGCACTGCCGCACTGTGGCTGCAACCACTACATCTCGCTACCGCGCACGTGGGCTAGCCCTTGCTGCCCTACGCCATCTTCTTGTCATTATGGTGCTGTGCCGCATTTGGCTTGGTCTCGGCTAGGGACATACACGCACGTTCCCTCTGACCACATTAGCCTGTAGCACGCGCACGTGTGTCATTCCGCTAGCAGCCAGCCGTGTCCCGGCAAGGTGAGGACGAGCCGAACCAGACCTACCCCTCTATTCTCTAGCCGCGCCATCAAATTCGGCATGGTTGAGTCACCATCGCCTAATTCATCACGTCCATGGCTCTGCCATTAAGTCGTCTTGCTAACCGACCTCACCCCGCTTTAAATCGTGCCTCGGTGAGGTCCAATTTTGGAGTTTCCCCGACGCCGAGCCATTAAGGCCACATTCAGCCGGTGTGGTGGCAACCCTTCCTAGTAGCCTTTCATGCTAAACCAGCTACACCACTAGCATCACCTTGACTCCCTCTTCATCCTGCACTCATTAGCTGTACCTCTACTGCTGTCCCAGCGCCACTGACGTGGCCGTGTCACCGCGGCTCGTCGTCGAGCTCGCTGCGCGCACGTGGCCAGCCCAGCTCAAGTAGTCTTTGGCCGAACCATCACCTCGACCGGTGCTCACTCGCTAGTTGGTTAGGCCTATAGCTATCCTAGTGCACCGAATGACTACACCACCACCGCGGACGACCGCACACCGCTGCCACCCACTCCAGCGCATCCCGCTACCCCTCACCGCCGCTTAGTGTAGGCGCTTAGGTTGTAGATGGTGGTCGACCCTTTAGGTAGGTCCGTGCGAACCCTAGATGGCGGCATGGCCGGCCAGTGCTAGTGCTCGCCACACCGCCGCTCGGCCTGCCTCAGGGGCATGCATGGAAGAATTAAGAAAAACCCAGGGGGTTAAGTGCAAAGGTCAGAGAGAGAGAGAGAGAGAAATAGTGAAAAGACAGTGATGTAGTTTGGAGCAAGTATGAGGTCTCTTTTGTAAAAATGCTAGCGCGCACGCGGGCTCCCCACGGTGGGCGCTTCTGCGCATGGGCCGCGCTGGGCCAATTCTCTTCCTCTTTTTCGTAAAGAATTAGAAATAACTTTTTATTTTTAATTGTGAGCCAGTTTTGTTTAATTAATATAAAATCGTATAGGTGTCCAAAAATCATAAAACTAATTTTGTTAGGTTCCACAAATTATTGTCTATTTGTTAGTGTAGTTGGTTCATACATATCTATGTTGATGCCGAGAGCTACTAAATCATTTGAAAGTGTTTAATATTGTTAGGTTAATTATTGTAGGAATTTTTGTGGTAAATTGGTGATAGCTTCGATCCTAAAATTTTTAAAGTGGCTTCATTGTATTATTATGTTGTCACTGTAATTTTTGTAGCCTTAGACTAGATTAAACATTAGGGTAGTTAAATATTCCTTGTTTAAATCTACATTAAATCTTTAATAGAAATAAAGGCATACCATTGATTTGCGAAACTAGGTGCTTGTTAGTTGAACTCGATACTTTGCTTGATGAAGATGATAGTTAGCTTAGTATCTTAGTCATTAGAGCTAACTTAATAGCTTAACATATGTATCCTTATTTTAAGAGTTGCTATTGCCTAAATACTAAATTATTGCGTCATCATCATCGCATGCATATTGAGAACGAGTTGGTAGAGTTTATGACCACCGTGGAGCATGAGTTCAAGGAGATTGTCGAGGAGTACGAGGAGGAGATTCTCGTGCAGGAGGAGGTCCTAGAGCCGCCGCTGACTGACTCAGCTGACACCTTACCTGCTCAAGGCAAGCCTCGGTGCATAACCCTTATTTTTTTATAATCACCGTATATATATGTGTTGTGCATTTAAGTTATAGGAAAAGTTTATGAAAACTACATGCATAGATATATCTGTCTATGAGTCTTACTAGTGCAGGTTCGAGTAGCTGCTATGCTTAGGTTTTCGATAGCGTGAGTAACCTATCATTACTCACAATAGGTGATTATTATAATTACTCTCATGATAAAAATGATGAAAGGAAAATGGAGACCGGGCAGGGATATGGTTATGTGTTATGGTGGGTGTGACGAGTTGTGTCCCGTGGCCACGGGGCTTAGTTTGGTTATACTGTTTTCCCTGTCCGTGTCGATTGATGACCGTTTGTTGCTGTGGATGGTAGTCAGGTCACAGACTTATTATCCTGAGCACATACTTGCTTATAGGAGCGGGAAGGCTTGTTACACTCTTGTCGTGGGTTCCGGCTCTTTCTGGACCGACTGATTGGAGGCAGGTAAAGATGGAGGTCTAAGCACCATATTAAGACCGTGTCTCAAATGTGGGGGCTTGGAGTCCAAGTTTGGACGGGGACTTAGACCCCGTGACAGGAGTGGAATGGGTTGGTCTTGTTTGTGCCTGGGGTACAAACGGGACGTGTGTTTCGTGGTACCTAGCTGTGATACATTGGTTCATGAATCACTGTATCCGTGAGACGATATGACTTGGCTATGGTCTAGCACCGTAGTAAGAATTGGAATATAAAAGATGGTAAATTATTTCTGATTGCTCAACCCTTGCTTGAAAGTAGAACATGTGCTTACCTAGAATGGTTAGCTAATGAAGTAATCATGACTGCTAATTAAACTTGATCTTAAGGACGTACTTCTAGTAATGCTTTTCGCAAACAAAAATAAAACAGCAAACCCATATTGCCTATCATATCCTTGAGAGTCGGGAAACTATTCACACTAGTCGGGTAAGTCTTGCGAGTACATTGTGTACTCAAGGTTTATTTTACCCTGTTGCAGGTGCAGTTTGAGGAGTAGCTCTTGTGTGGAGGATTCTTCTAGTGGGCATAGACGGATCCTTGTATCATTTTCGCTAGATGTTTATTTTTACTCCGCTGTTTAATTATCGCACTCTAAACCCTAGTATTGTAATAAATAATTTTCAAGAACGCTTGTTGTATGAAATAGACTAAGTATTGTAAACTCATACTCATTATTGGATTCTGGAGGTAAAACGTGGATTGATTCGAGTTTTCCCATGGGGTGTGCTCGACGGAACTGTCCGATGTAGCTAACTTTTGGGGTGCTTAGTGTCTAGTGGAAGACGAGCGCCTCCAAAAGCGTGTTATTTCGGGCGATTCTGCCATAGCCATGGACTCGCCGTCTCACGCCTCACCTCACAGAGATGGAGCTTCACTGCTTCGGCGCACGGGTCCTCGCTTCCTTGGTCCTCTACTCCTCTAACCTGTTCATCCTCGCGCTCGTGTTGCGGCAGCGAGTGCCGAGTAGACTGGCCGCTCTGTGCCATGGCTCCGGGGCGAGCTAGGCTTCTAGGGCACTAGCCGCTAGGCCCGAGTGCCCAATGAAGGCCACACCGCCATGGCTGAGGGCAGACGCTAGCCGCCTTCGTGCATGTTTAATGATTAAGATTGGGTTTTTATTTCTAAAAAACTTGCGTACATACAGTTCTACATACTTTTATTTATTTATTTATTAGTTATTTGTTTGTATTTCAGTTCCTGAGTTCATTCAACACACCAATAATTTGCGTCAATCTATCAACATTCATATCCTGTGACTTGTGAGTCTCTTCTATGACTATATTTCGAACTATTTGTATTTGATTTGAACTTTTATATCAAGATTTGTTGTCATTTCTAGCTTAATCTTTAAATTTAAGGCTTGTCGTGTTATTATATGTGGTCTTACCGAATTGGAATATGGTTTTACCGAATTGTATAAGAAAAGTAAATTTTGCGGCGGGAATACCCTGTAGTAAAATCCTAGGTACGCCACTGCATGGAACCATGTTATTTGTACAAAAATCCTTGCTACTTTGGTTATTTCCTTCCAAAAGTGATGTTTTGTTGACTGTTTTTGAAGAAACTACCATCAACAATGGTCTTATTGGTTCATTGATCGCAACCTCACTTTCTCTTCACCGTTGCCTTAGTCCATCAGTGCCAAGCCCTCTACTCGCGCTTCACCACCTCGATGGTCCATTGCACCTAATCTTCTAGCTTGCCCTTCACACTTGAAACCTAGTCCTTCATAGCCTAGCCTCGTATCTTGATCTTCTCCATCTAGCCATATGACACTATGCCATGCCTCATATTCAATGAGCTCCTTCAACCTCGCACTAGTTGAGCACTTTCATCAGCATAAGCCACTTCTCAACCCTACATTGTGTCATTGAGAGCTTCTATGGAGCTTGAGAAGAAGTTTGGGAACACTCTGAGGACCAATATCTCTAAGCACTGCATGGTTCCAGTCCATTGACAGCCTATCAACAGCAGACTTGCTCACACTAGTGACAAACGATCGCATTGATTGCAATAACAAAAACTCCCATAGTTACTGCCATTGTCATGTTGTGGGGTTTTTCCTGCCACAAGTAGGTAGTGGCACTGGGAACATGCTCACATCCAGAACATGATCATTGTTGATCTCAGACGCCATCTTAAACTAACAGATGGTCCCACCGGGCGTGCCAAAAAGTGTGTTGACACAAAATGTGACGCACTGTGCCCTCACACACACGACAAGTTTGGAAGCGTGGCTTCAATCGGGTTCCCGGGTGCTTCGTGACCTGAAGCGTGCGGTCGGTTTGACCTGAAAAGAACTAACAAGGATAAAACAGGTTAAATGCGAGGACCGGAACATGTCAGTGAGACCGATAGCCCATATATACGGCCCTCGAAGCCACTTACAACGACATACAACTATAGGAAGTCATGCGCCAACAAGTTTATAAACCATTCGGCTAATCGTAAGATGAACACACGCAAAGATCCGATTTCCGAATGCATGTGCATGGGAAGACATGTTTGAACAAGTGAAATTAATTATGAATTAATGCATAACCAAGCTCAACAATCCAACCGAGTTGGGATCCATGAAGAAGGAACGCAAATAAACACGATTAAACTAATCTAAAACTCGCATCGCCGCAGACGACACCTAGTTCCGTCAAAGCTTAAACGTAATTATCATGCATGAACCCACAACATGTAACAATCTAGATTAAAATAATTCAGCCATTATGAGCATGTTATCTATTTGCGAGGTAATATGACAAGAATGATCATTGAAGCACGAATAAAACCACAAGAGATGGCGAATAATGTCAATCTAGATTGGGCAAAAAGTGTGTTACAAATATATGAAATATTTAAAACATGCAACACAGGATAACTTAATGAATCTATTTAGATTTTGCCGTATCTAATAGAGCCGATAACTGTCTTGCTTTCACTAAGCATATTGAGCAAACGCTTTTGCCATCGGTATCTACTCAATAACAAAGCATAAGCAAAGACTTCTTGATTGTCAAGCAAAGATCCGCCGCATCGATCATTGAAAACAAACAAGACTACTTGCATCACGCCTAAATCCACCGCATGATACTAAACATGATAACAAGGTTGTCGGAACTTACGGAGGTCGACGGATCGATGACTCCTCTCAAGAACTCGACGACACGACAAAAGGACTCGAAAGTTGACACGGGCGGTTGTATTGATTTGGTTGTGAACCTCTATTACAATGGTCGAGGGTCAATATTTATACCCTAGACAAAACACGAGTCCTAGAAGACTACGATTTACAAAGGAACTTCTAAACAAACTTGGAAACTTACGATTCCTTACCCTAAACTCTCAGAGTCCTTTATTATTACAACTTTCATCTTTTCGATCGGCCTTGCCTGCCATCTTCTGCTTTCCCGAATGGAGTCACCGCCTTCTGAGTAACCGACCGCACAAGCATTTAGCCGACCGCTTGTTTTGTCTGCCGAATACCCTTCTTCCCGCATGCGCGGTCCACCATCATCCTCCGAATCGACCAAAATCCAAAGTTAAACACTGCCCCTCAATTTCGGGATAAAAGTTGTTTTATTCTGAAATTGACCACAAGCTCCTTCTTCTTCCTAGGTCAAGACTGCTCAACACCGCAACCACGCCCAAAAATTCAAGTTTTCAAATAGCAACCTCGGACCTACTTTTTGAATCTTCAATGGCGACCCGGATGAAATCCCGAGGTAAACTTTACTTATATTCGCAATTTTCATTTGATCCTCCTGCTCCTCTTTTGGCTTATTCCTCTTTGATTTCAATCACCTTCTAAAGGAATACAAGAACCAGATTTTGATCCCCTATGCTGCCAACCTCGATTCCTATTTCCTCGACCCAATGGGAAATCCTGACCCTTCTGAGATTATCGAGAAGGAAACCCAAAGAATCCCCTTCAAATCTGGATCACCTCGCCAAACCGATGGCCAAACACGTTCAAGAATTGGCCATTTCCCCAATCGCGGATGGCGGAATTGGTACAGAGAATGCTAGAGAAAAGCAAAGCAGCCCTTTGGAAAGTCAAGACATCACCATTGTTTGGAATTATCCTTAGCGTAAACACCTGAAACGATTCCCTCTTGATAGCAACTTCCCATTTTGGTCCGACACCATTAATGCCTTCATCTTTGGTCATGGTATGATGACCATCACTCTAGCCGACGTGTTCATGATGACCGGCTTGAACGTGTCACTACCAAAGATACCCCTATATAAATACAAGAGCAAAAGTAATCAAAGAGCCGTCACTGGATGTGGATGGGTCAAACACATCCGAACTACATGAATGCATCCGCACTCGCCTCTCGACAAAGAGTTGAAAGCTTTCATGAATATGTGGCTATGCAGATTCATCTTTTGTGGAAAATCCAATGAACCAACCCTAAATCACATGGTGATGGCCGAGGACTTAGCCGCAGCACTCGATCCCACTAGGCAAATATCTCTTAGGGTCTGCATTTATCATATGATGCATCGATTACTCTTCGAGATGCGCCAAGGTGGAGAAATCTCTTGTGTGAATGGTCCCTGTGGCTAATTCAAATGTGGCTCCAAATATATATGCATCGATAACCTCTGTGAGCCTCCTCAATCTAAGTTTTCCTTCGCTTAACTATGTCAAGGTAGTACAACAAAGGTTAAGGCTTGTCGACTTATGGGGAAGCAAAGATCATCTATCAAGATTGACATAGACATTGGCCATTTCTTCAAGCTATTTTTCAAAGGATTCGCAATGTACTCTGTTCCCTTACAAAGAAAATGAAAATTTGACTTTGCCCTCGCAAGTTCAAATATGAAATTGGTTGTTCAGTCAAGAATCCACGGAGATCTTCAACTCCTTTATCAAACCTTGCACTCGCCAAATTAATTTCATCATGGGAGGTTAGTGCAGTCCACCTATGAATTCTACTATCCAAATATGGTGGCCAGACAATTAGGATGTGGCCACCGCCCCAAAATTCCTCTTCTCAACAATCATGAAGCCAAGGGAAGTAATAATGTAAAGAATGGAAGCCAAGAAAATCTTTGAATTAGGATGGGAATTGCCAACATACGAACCATCTCCATTTGGGCTAATAGATGTTGCTCATCCCTTCTTTGTCTCTTGGTGGCAAGAATGGCATGCTCATATCTTCAATATATCGCTCATCCTTTATGCAAAAACTTGCACCTGACTTTGCTTCCGATAGTGAGGTAACTCCATTAGGCTCATCATTTCCTCGCTTTTGAATTCACTTCCTATTTTAACATCCGGTTATGCATGTGACTTTGAGCCTACTTCCCCGCCAAAGCAATCCAAGATTATTCGGCTGGTCCCAATCTCGCTCTGGGATTTGATGCTCCAAAATTAAAGGAATTCATGAAAATCCTCGCAACTTTGGATTTAGTACCTTTAAAGGCACTCATGAAAACTCCTCGCTACTTCAACAACAGATCTTCAAGAGGAAAAACAAAAGGAAAACACCTGAAAGTTTTCTCTTGCCCAAGAAACCAAGGACCAAGAAAGCCAAATTATCTTTTGAGGTACGAACCCTTTATTCTCTATCGTGTTAACAACCCCACTTAGCAAAGAAACCTGACCACCTCTATATTCATTACTTCCATCGCAAACTCGCAAGTCGAAATTCCCAGACTAGACAAGACTCTCAAGAAATTTGCAAAACCAACTCCTGAAGTTTCTACCGAAAATGAAGAAATTCATGATGATGAAGCTTCAGAGACTCATGAAGTGAAGGTTCAAAGGCTCATAAATCTGATGAAACTATAGGTAACATCGTTCGACTAATTTTCCTTTTCTCCTTTTTTTTTTAATAACATCTATCTCTTATGCTCATTATCATTTACTTTATTGAGGATAGATGAAATCTTAGATGAACTGCAAGGAAACTTCTCCGATCAAGCTCCAAACCTGTCCCTTCCGAACCTTCACCAAGTTCTCCAAAGAAGCTGTGGTATAACCCATCCTCGATGATCAATCACCAAGCAGTAATGCCTTATCTTACACTATATTTTAGCAAAATTACCCAATCGGCTAACACCTCCTTTCTTCTCTTTTCTTTTGAAGAACATCACTAAACCGACCACCGCCATCCTTCTCTATTGAGGACTACATCATTGATAAAAGTGAAGAGATTACTTCTCATCAAACCTTATCACCGGAAAATCAGTGCTCGGCTAAAAGAGATGATCATTCTCAATAACAAGGATACCATTAGTCCGGTTCAGGATGCGCACTGATAAAAGACCTCCTTGAACTCATTGATCAAGATATCCCTCTCGCTCTCAAGGCCCCCTAAAATCTGCGGCCCATCTTGATGACCACTTTGCCATGGTGAGAAGGGCAACCAAGAACATATCTTTGAGGGCTGCTCAGAGAAGGATAGATCTTTGAAGAAGCTGGAGATTAAAGATCTTCATTCTCATATCCAGACTACAAGAAATTCCTTGACAACCTTGGAGCCCTGAAATCGAAAGCCATGGAGGATGAAAAAGCAGATTAGAAGCTCAACTAGCCGAAATGAATGCCAAAATTCAGGTCTCACAGGCCCATATAGCTAATTTGCCAAGAACATAGAAGCGCCTTCACTAAAGATAACTTCACCATCAAAGAAGACCAGCAAATCAAAACTAAGTTATCCAAAGATCCGTAGCTCAAAGATGAAGATCAAAAGTGCTAGATAATGTTAGCGAATCAAGATCAAGGCATAGAGGCAATCAATCATCTTCTGAACAAGTAGACATTGGGCTTGTAATAAACTTAAATGTGATATCCTTTTTCCCTTGATCAACCAACTTTATGTTTACATATTTTTACTTGTTCGAAAACAGAAGCAATTGGTCATTTTCCTTAGATTACTCGATTAGAATGTAGCCGATTGTCTCCATTCTTCCAATAGCCGAACGAATCCTAATCCAAATGTTGTGAGGGTATAGCCGAACAATGCTTGGCTCCAACAAATCGTGGAGATAGCCGAGTGACATCCGATTTAACCCATGCCCGGCCCAGCCAAAGAGCGGCCCAAATTAAAAGGGAAAAACCCTACTCCACCATTCGGCATTCTCTCCCCACGACTCAGTGAGAATTCGCCACGACTCTTCGCTCCGCTTATAAATAGACCCTCCGTTAGCCTTCATCGCTATCTCCGCTTTAGCGTTCTCACATCCGTCTCCTCCACTTCCTTCGCTCGATTCATCCTAGAAGAAAACCCTAACCTCCACCAAAGTAAATGGCGAACAGATGGCGATCGTGGCAAGCGCCCCACCGACGGGGAGGTGAAGGAAGCAGAGCATTATTGTCACGCCGGTGCCGTGGTACGATTCACTTTTTGCCCCCTTGCAATTTTCTTGTTCATCTCTTAGTTTTAATTTTTCTTCCTCATTCATCGATATAAGGGTCATCGGTTCAGCCAATATCATCTCCTTCCTCCCATGACAAAGAACTCAACCGAACTCCATCATCCGGCTCTTCCACTCTTTCAAGCTCCTATCATTCCAATCCTTGGGGCCCGGCGGAACCAAAGCAGATGCACACCATCATCCGTATTCTCATGAGGAGGCGCTCAAGTTTCGCCAGAGAGGGATGAAGCCCGGAGGAGCTAGGCGATGTCTCCAAGAAATTCGCATCGAGCAAGCCGAATGGGAGGACCAAATGAAGCAACTCGCGACGCCATCACCGGTTTGATATCTTCATTTGGTTTTAGCATCCTCGGCTTCCCTCGCTTGTCGACCCATTTTCCTTTTCTCGCCCAAATTTTCAAGGAGAATGACCGCTTTGAAGGCGGCGGCGAACAAGATCGCCGACAAAGTGAATGCCTGGGGGGAGACATCCGAGGCACGCCTCGATGTCGTGGACGGCCGTGTTGATCGGTCCGTCATCCAAGGTGTGCACCTCGGTGTTTCTCTCGGTGGCGGCAATGACCTCCCGAACCAACGAAGACTACTCCTTCCAAATGGCCGGCTTGGCTGAGGACGCCCGACGAGATCGATGACATCGATGAGCGTCTCGGAGGTCTCACGATGATCATGCCGCCGCCTCGCCGAATCCACACATCCGCAAATCCGTCCTCAACAAGTTATTTGAGGAGTAGTTTGTATTAGGATGGACTTCGTAAATAAACTTGTCTTTTGGAAGAATACTTATTTCTTTGATCCCTTTTGGTAAAATTCTGCTCGCAATCAATCGTTAGAAAAATGCTGAAAACAACCCGGTCTTGCATAAACATTCTTGTGCTAGAGGCGATGCAAGTCGCATCATCGGCTATTTTGTGTCAAGGCGATATGAACAATATCGGCTATTCTCGATCTTATATCTGATTTTTTAGGCTAAAGGCGATTTTCTTTTATCGGCTTTTCTCCGATCTACATTCATGAACCAACCTCAACACTGGGTAATACTTCTTAAGAAATCTTCCATTGATAGCTCGTAAACTCCTCTCCAAATAAAGTCCTCAATATGTATGCATTACCAGTACACATTCTACTATTCGGAAAGGACCTTCCCAATTTGGAGACCATTTGCCAACGCTCTATCCTTTGTTCCAACTGGCAATATAGTTTTCCAAACCAAGTCTCCTTCTCGCGAATGCCTCACCTAACCCTTTTTATTATAATACTTGGCAACGCGTATTTTATTTTTCTCAATATTTTCCAATGCCTTGAGACGAATCAAATGTAAATCTTCCAATTCATCCATCATCAGATTCTTATAATCTTCTTCTACCAATTCTTTCTGTAACACAACTCGCCTTGAACCTGACCGTAATTCCCATGGTAGTACAACATGATGCCCATAAACCAGTTCATAGGGAGACGTTTGAGTGGACCCATGACAAGCCATTCGGTAAGCCCACAATGCTTCATTAAGAACCAAGTGCCATCTCCTTGGTTTTTCATCAATCTTCTTCTGGATGATTTTAATCATAACCTTATTTGATGCTTCTGCCTGACCATTAGCTTGTGCATAATAAGGAGAAGAATTATATAACTTAATCCCCATATCTTTGGCAAAATTACAGAATTCTGAAGAAGTAAACTGAGTTCCTTGATTAGTTGTTATAGTTTGAGGAATCCTGAATCTGTGAATTATATGTTCCTTAACAAAACTAATCATATTCTCTGACGTTACCTTCTTCAAAGGGATAGCTTCAACCCACTTGGTGAAATAATCCGTGGCCAAGAGTACAAATTTGTGTCCCTTACTAGAAGGAGGATTGATCTGACCAATTAAATCTACACCCCATCCTCTGAACGGCCAAGGCTTAATTATGGGATTCATAGCAGATGTTGGAACTTTTTGAATATTGCCGAATCTTTGACAATTGTGACACCCTTTGTAATATTCAAAACAATCCTCCAACATAGTCGGCCAAAAATAACCAGTTCTCCTAATTATCCACTTCATCCGATAAGCTGACTGGTGTGCACCACACAATCCTTCATGAACCTCATACATCACTTTCTTGGCCTCTTCTTGACTTAAACATTTGACCAATACTCCATCGATGGATTTGTAATATAACTGATTATCAAGGAACACAAATTTGAGAGCTTTGTATCCGAGTTTTCGAAAACTTTTGAGATGGATCTTTCGGATAATTGGTAATTTCGTATCTCCAATCACCATCTACTTGATCAAGATTTAAAACACCTTCTTCTATAGCCAAAACTTCCCGACTCTCTCGATATCCGTATGACTTGAGCTAACTTATTTGCTTCTTCATTATACTCTCTAGGGATATGATGCAAGGTTACTACCGAAAAATTCTTCAAAAGTTCTCTACACTCCTCATAATATTCTCTTAACACATTGTTCTTGCATTCATATCGACCACTCGGTTGATTAATCACCAACTCGTAATCCCCAAAGATTTCAACAAAGAATGACCTTTACTTCTATAAGAAGTCAAGCCTCTAAGCTAACGCAACGCCAGACTCTGCCTCGATTATTAGTAACATGAAATTCAATAGGAACCACATACTCAAAAGTTTTTCCTTGTGGGGAAATCAAGAGAATACCAGCTCCACCACCTTTGTTACAAGATGATCCATCAAGAACAAGGCCCAAGGCACAATGCTTATCGCCTCAACAGAAAGATCCCGATGTTGGGTAATAAAATCGGCAATAATTTGACCCTTTACCGCCTTTTGCCGATTCGTACCTTAAATTAAATTCGACAACGCTAAAATCCATTTGCCAATTCTTCCATTCAAAATTGGCATCGATAGCATATGTTTGATTACATCAAAACTAGAAACTATCACGCATTCGACATTCAACAAATAGTGCCGAAATTTGGTACATGAGTAATACACACACAAGCAAAAGTTTTTCTCAGAGTCGAATACCTTGTTTCCGTGTCTAGCAGCCTTTCGCTAATATAAGCTATGATTCTTTCTTTTCCTTCAAATTCTTGCATAAGGGCCGATCCTATCGTTAGGCTATCGGTCGCCACATACAACTTAAAAGGCTTGTCAAGTTGTGGAGGTACCAAAGACAGTGGCACTTTCATATATTGCTTGATCTCATCAAAGCCTTTTGTTGTATGTCACCCCATACAAATTTTTGATCCTTCTTGAGCCTTAATAAAGGAGAAAAGGGTAAAACTCTCTCTCGATAGATTGATATGAATCTTCTTACAAAGTTGATTTTGCCTAACAATGATTGCAATTCTGTGATATTGGTTGGCGGCACAACTTTGTCTATTGCTTCCATGCTCTTTTTCCCAACTTTCAATTCCTCCTTTATGAACTAAAAATCCCAAAAACTCACCAAATTAAACTCCAAAGGCACATTTGTTTGGATTCATCTTCAAGCCATGCTTTCTTGTGCACTCCAGTAGTCTTTCTTAAATCGGCTAAATGTCCTTCATGGTTTCTAGACTTGACCACTACATCATCGATGTAGATCTCTACAATCTTGCCGATCACCGTGAAAAATATAATTCATAGCTCTTTGATAAGTAGCACCGCATTCTTTAACCCAAATGTCATGACCATCCATTCAAACAAACCAATATGACCAGGACATCCGAAGGTCATTTTTGAAATATCTTCCATTGCCATAAAAATTTGATTATAGCCAAGATTACCATCCATAAAACTAATGACTTCATAACTTTCACGCATCTACTAGTAAATCGGCAATCGGCATTGGGTAACCATCCATGGGAGTGGCCTTATTAAGATTTCTGAAATCTATGCAAACCCTCATTTTTCCATTTTTCTTGTATACCGGTACTATATTTGAAATCCACTCAGCATACTTGGTAGGGCCGAATGAAGTTTGCTTCTATTAATCTTTCAACCTCTTTCTTCACATCGGCCAATACCTCCTCTTTGTATATCTTCCGTGGAGGTTGTTTGTAAGGACGAAATACAGGTTTAATGGGTAATCAATGCTCAACAATGGAACGATCCAATCCAGGCATCTCCGTATAATCCCAAGCAAAACAATCTTTAAACTCTTTCAATAGGTCTATCAACTTTGATTTATATTCTGGGTCTAACTTTGCACTAATATACATCGGCCTCGGCTTAGAACCATCACTAACATCAATTTCTTCCAACTTATCAGCCGACATAAAACCACGTCCCAACTTTCCTTTGTTGCCATCGATAGGATTTCCCATTAAAAATTACTATGAGAGCCGACTGCTTGGATCGGCTGTTGGCCCTCGCTGGAAACATTTACAGGACCTTCTTTCCACAGTTTTCCAGAGAAACAATCGACGCCTTCATATTCCCAGTAGGTAGATTCTGTGGCAGCAACACTTACCGAATCATCAACGTGTACAACTTCAACATCATCTCCAATCCATTGAATGAGAATTTGATGCATGGTCGAAGGAATGCAGCAATTAGCATGGATCCAATCTCTGCCCAAGAGTAGACTATATGCCCCCTTGCCATCAATGACAAAAAGGTAGTAATCAGAGTTTTAGACCCAATAGTTAGCTCGACATGGATAGCACCTCGGGCATCGGAAGGGTTGCCGCAAAAGTCCCTAAGCACCATGTCGGCCAACAATTCTTCATTAGTCATCCCAAGCTTTCAAGGTAGTATAAGGCATGATATTGATAGCAGCCCTCCATCAACAAACATCTTAGTTAAAGGCTTGCCATTGACATATCCCTTTAAATAGAGTGGTCTCAAGTGACGATTCTTGATTGGTTTGTCAAAAACAACCTCACCGTGTTAATACAAGCCGGGCCATCAACTCCCGACATTCACTTTCATCAAAATCGAGTACACCTCTTCTTGGACATATTGGCTTTCGGGCTATAAACTCTAATGGGAGGAAGAAAGCCATGCAAGCATCACCAAGGACCACATCCATCGGGCTTCTTTTTAGGACGCCATATTTGCTTTGCTTCGTAAACTTCCCTGCTCCAACTCCCTATTCCTCGGCCGTTGAACTCTTCTTTTTTCCGACTTTTCCTCAGCTCCGAGGACACCAACGTCCCTTTTGCCATACGATCTATAGGAATCAGCTTCTTCATCCTCGCACTCTATCATGAATCCAACCTTGACCTGCAAATCTTTTCCTTTGCCGATTCTCAAAATCATCTATTTTTAAGCGCCCGATCATCTTCGTGAACCTTCTTTCCAAGTCTTTCAGAGACGGACGGCGGTTGACTCGAGATTGTCTATACTCGGAGTACTGGGCGCTACACTCCGGACAATTATTTCTTGCAGGCAACCTCAAGCCTTCATTCCAACAATGCCTAAAGAATGAACAACCCCAATGAGACCGCTCCCTGCTCACACGTATTCTTCTTGCTCCTTCTTCGTATACTTCTTCCTCATACCTCCCAAGCATTCTTCAATAAACCATTGCTTCTTATAGTATTCCTTCTCTTGTTCTCTGTGCCACTTGTTTAGCAAAATACGTGATGTAACTCTGGGTTTGGAAGTTTGACCTTTCTCGGTTCGGCTATTCTGAAACCGAACTCGTTGCTGCAGCTCTCTACTGGTGACTTGCCGATCCGGGTCAATAGCACCACTTTCCTTTGCTCTATCAGAAGTCAACACCTTCATCTTGCCTTTACCTTTGAGATCATTGGCAGAGACCATATTCACAGAGAAAGAAATCATATTTTGTGGAAAAGGCTGATCATCAATTTTCATCTTGCCATCAAACTTCAAATGTCCCTCTTGGATAGCTTTCTGGATTCGGATTCAAACACCCGCAATCATTAATAGAGTGAGAATTAGTGTTATGGAAGCCATAATACTTTTTGTCTTTCACTCCTTCAGGACGTAGCATGGGATGTCCTTCTGGCAGTTTGATGCGTCCTTCCTTTATCAACAATGCAAAAAGCCCGTCTGCCTTAGTAACATCAAAATCATAGGTTCCCTTTTGTTGTTTCAACCAGCGTTGACTAACTTGAGTGGGTTCCTTTGCCCAATTCAACTCAGCCATAGCTATCTCATCTTCATCAATATACTCACTCGCTTCCTCCAGAAAACCTTGATACACCTCATTAGTGGCATTGTTCTTCTGAAAGCGATTGTCTCTCCTGAATCCTTGGGCCTCGATTACTCATAGTCGCTAAACGTCATGCAAGTTGGCCAAGATCATCAAACTCCATGCCGAACAACTTTTCCCTGATATTCGGCAACATTCCTGCTATAGCCATTCCAGGTAGTTGATCATCTGGTAAATTCAGAGAATAACACATATTCTTGGTCTCCCTAAATCTGCGAAGATATTCCAATGGTGTCTCATTTGTTCTCATCCTCGCACTCATGAGATCAACCAACTTTTTCTCATTAGTACCCGTGTAGAAATATGAATGAAACTTCGCCTAGCTCGCCTTACGTACCAATGGAATGAGCTAGCAAAGACGTGAACCACGTGAAAGCTGGTCCTCAGTAAGAGACAAAGGAAAATATCGAATCCTCCAAGCTTCATCTGAAGCAACTTCTCCAAGTCGCATCAAATACCGAATCGACGTGCTCTATGGTACTAGTATCATCTTGACCGTAAAACTTGGTCAAATCTGCTGGAGGCTTCACCCTTGGAGGTAACGCCACTCTGTTGTACCACTCTGGATAAGGAGACTTGTATGAATAGGATTGATTTTTGGCTTCAAACCGAACTGATTCTCATCATCATGTCACCCATCCTGCATCAAAACATCAATGCACTCAATCCTGATTTCCTTGCACTTGCACTCCGTAAGGCAATCCTAAAACACTCCTATACCTCGGATTTGGCACAAGATTGATAGCAATCAGAATCAAGAAATTCTTGATACCCATCTCCATACATATTCTTCTCGCAATCTATTTGATGTCGGAGAAACTCTATAAGTCAAGGTGGCACTTCTCCGTGGTACCAAATGTCACCGTCCATAGGTGGGATGTGATTGCTTTTCAAAGGTGAGTCAATCCACCTATATTTGAAGTCGACGCTACTTCTTTTTTCCAACAGCTTCTCTTGATGCTTTGGAACATTGAAAAGCGTCGGTCCACCGAGTGGTCCAACATTTTCTTCAAAGTATTTATCAACCATTTTACCAAAAGTACTGATCATGATTGCCCGAAAGGTATTCGTAAAAAGTCGTGTGATGGTTTGTCATGGTTTCTCCCATAGCTTTATAGACCAGTGGCCGCCATCTTCCGAGCATCCTCCTCTTCAAAGTAATCAGTTTGATGCGGAAGAAGAACCCTTGGCATTGACTGCTTTTGAAACACTTTATTGCTCTTGTTTTTGGAAAAAGACATCAAACACTTCCGTTGGTATTGCTCACATGCTTGTAGCACTAAATCCTCAGAATTATCCGCAATTTCGCCATGCTCACATCCGAAACATGATCATTGTTGATCTCGGGACGCCATCTTAAACTAACAGATGGTCCCACCGGCGTAAAAAAAGTGTGTTGACACAAAATGTGACGACTTGTGCCTCACACACACACAAGTTTGAAAGCGTGGCTTCAATCGGGTTCCCGGGTGCTTCGTGACCTGAAGCGCGCCGGTCGGTTTAACTCGAAAGAACTAACAAGGATAAAACAGATTAATGCGGACCGAACATGTCGGGTGAGACCGCATACGGTTCCATATATACGACCCTCGGTTACTTACAACGACATACAACTATAGGAAGTCATGCGCCAACAAGTTTATAAACCATTCGGCTAATCGTAAGATGAACACACGCAAAGATCCGATTTCCGAATGCATGTGCATGGGAAGACATGTTTGAACAAGTGAAATTAATTATGAATTAATGCATAACCAAGCTCAAAGAATCCAACCGAAGTTGGGATCCATGAAGAAGGAACGTGCAAATAAACACGATTAAACTAATCTAAAACTCAGATCCGCCGCATACGACACCTAGTTCCGCCAAAGCTTAAACGTAATTATCATGCATGAACCCACAACATGTAACAATCTAGATTAAAATAATTCAGCCATTATGAGCATGTTATCTATTTGCGGAGGTAATATGACAAGAATGATCATTGAAGCACGAATAAAACCACAAGAGATGGCGAATAATGTCAATCTAGATTGGGCAAAAAGTGTGTTACAAATATATGAAATATTTAAAACATGCAACACAGATAACTTAATGAATCTATTTAGATTTTGCCGTATCTAATAGAGCCGATAAGCTGCCTTGCTTTCACTAAGCATATTGAGCAAACGCTCGCCGCATCGGTATCTACTCAATAACAAAGCATAAGCAAAGACTTCTTGATTATCAAGCAAAGATCCGCCGCATCGATCATTGAAAACAAACAAGACTACTTGCATCACGTCTAAATCCACCGCATGATACTAAACATGATAACAAGGTTGTCGGAACTTACGGAGGTCGACGGATCGATGACTCCTCTCAAGAACTCGACGACACGACAAAAAAGGACTCGAAAGTTGGCACGGGGCCGGTTGTATTGATTTGGTTGTGAACCTCTATTACAATGGTCGAGGGTCAATATTTATACCCTAGACAAAACACGAGTCCTAGAAGACTACGATTTACAAAGATACTTCTAAACAAACTTGGAAACTTACGATTCCTTACCCTAAACTCTCAGAGTCCTTTATTATTACAACTTTCATCTTTTCGATCGGCTTTGCCTGCCATCTTCTGCTTTCCCGAATGGAGTCACCGCCTTCTGGAGTAACCGACCGCACAAGCATTTAGCCGACCGCTTGTTTTGTCTGCCGAATACCCTTCTTCCCGCATGCGGGTCCACCTGTCATCCTCCAGAATCGACCAAAATCCAGTGTTAACACAATCCTTTCTACTATTCGAAAGTTGAAACTGGCAACGCTATCATAATGTAGTAGACATGGACCATACTGGGTCCACCCATAGAAAACGATTAGGCTCGAATGGTTGCCTCCCCTTGCTTGGCCAGAATTCTTCTTATTATCATTGACTGGAAATAGGACCATCCATTTGGAAGACAAGTTTAGGGGTTTTGAAGATAAGCTCAAGGGTGTAATGGTGCTAGCAGCATCTTCAGTATCATGAGATATCATATATATGATAATGCAGGATCTACAAAGAGAACAACATTAATTCTATTCTGCTCCAAGCTACCGGTCATTCATTGAATGCCCAATTGAGGACTAGGTCTAGGGCATACCTATCACGCCGAAGTGAGGCAATATAATCACCGCTAAGTGGGGATTTGAGCTTCTCAATGTCTGGGGTTGCTATAAAAGTAGAAGTCTCTTTTCTTCTCTCTAAATATGCTAAGGAAGAAGAATGAGTAATTTTGTGTCTTTTGTTTAAGCGACTACGCCCTTCAGAGATTTTAGCTTCGCAATGCCTAAAGTTTATGAAGAACTTAAAGTTCCAAGCTCTTTGTCTAGAGAGTGGGTGTTCTCAGCCGCTTGCTACACAACACGCTATGTTACATCTACACACCAACTAGTTCAACATCCTTCATACCAACTGGTTTCTTCTGTGTAATTTCAACATTTCCCTTTTCTAAGTAATTTTCACATTTCCCTTGGGCCTCTTCCAAATATCTCCAGCCCCATGAACAAGCTTTTGCTTCACTTGTAAGACATTTAGTCCAAACAGGCTAAGGTGAGATACAAGTGCATCACACTTCATTTTCTGCATTAAAAAGTAAAATGAGAAATATTACTTAGAAAAAATGATTGTATCAATTAAATCCACATAATAGTGCATTAGAATTGAACTTAAATCTTCTTTAACATCTTCATAAGCTTGCATAAATAGCTCTAAAAGCTCTACAGATCCTATGAGTCCACCACATAAACCTATTTTATTTTATTTTTGCATTTGTTTTCTTCAGTGGATAGTTATTAACTATCTATAGTTATTAACTGTTAGATACCTTCTTCTGAGTCCTACTTTTGATTAGCATAAAAGAGTTTAGCTTATGATGGATAATAATGTACCCATCACCAGCACTCATATCGATTGGGTCATATGTGAGTCTTCTTATAGTTGGCTCCGTGGGTTTATGTTCAAAATTCAAATAGGCCAACGAAGTAAGCTTCCATATGAAGATATTGAAAACATTAACCAATTGTTCAATAAAATTTCAATGCTCTGATTTTGCAATAATGCAACTTATGGTCTTAATCATCTAAGGACCACATGCTTTATTGGTTTATAGAGCTCCAACTTACTATCATCTTAGGGCAGAGCCAACCTTTGTTCATTCACAACTTATGCACTAGTAAAGATAATATATGACTAACTAGGATACTAACACTTATACAAGAAGACATGCTTTATTACTATGCCAAAATGTTACATAAGACTACAAACCTTTGAGTGGCTATCCTACCATTCACCTCTCAGTCACACCCTTCTACATCTACCATGATTTCTTTGATTGGATGGCATGGCAACGAGGGGTGCCTCTATTTCTAGGCCATAGGGGTCATATAAAGATGACATGCGTCCCTCTCTAGAAGTTTCTAAGAAAAATATCTATGTTCTACATTGTTCTAATTTTTTGTAGTGATAACATCTAGTGGCTTCATAAAAAAAGATCGTATCATAAGTTCTGGGGAAGGTTGTAGAAGGTTTTTGTGTTTCTTCAACACTCTTCCTCAATGCAAACTTCCTTCTATAGTAGTGACAAGTGCCTCGTGAAAATTTTCAAACTTGCCTTTATTGAGTCCTTTTTTGTGAGTATGTTAACATTTCGCTCATTTGTCTTGGTAGCATCATTATTTCATCTCTCCCTCAAGAATCTTTTCTCTTATGTACTGGTAGTGAACTTCTATATGTTTGGTCTTTGCATGGAAGACATGATTTTCTGCTAGACATATAAAAGGTAAGTTGTCACTAAAAATCCTTACATGATAATCTATTGATTGATGAAGGTATTCCATTAATTGCTTGAGCTAGTTATTGTCTTGTGCTGCCATTGTTGCTGACCGATACTCCACTTCTGTTCTGGATAGTTCCATGGTAAGTTGTCTCTTGTTGCACCATGACATGGCTCCTGATCCAAGACTAAAGAAGTATCCCATTGTTGATCGCTGTGTGCCATATTCTCCAACATAATCAACATCACAATATCCATATACCTAGAATTCTCTTGTCTTCTAATATAGAATACCAAATTTGATGGTGCCCTTGACATACCTTAGTATACACTTGACTACATCAAGGTGAGGCTTCTTCGAATTGCTCATGTATCGACTAATGATTCCAACTGCATAGGATATATCAGGCCAAGTCAATGTGAGATATGAGACTCACAATAAGATGTTGATACATAGTCACATCCTCCAACGCAAAAGAGTTTTATCTCAAAGATCAATAGGTTTTCTAAGTGTTGCCATCCCTAACACAACAAATTTTTGCACTCTAGGTTCCAACGCTATCAAAACCTAGAAAGGTAAAGTGCACACACCAAGGAATGCAATAAGTAAATGTGGAAACCTGGCGATCATGAGGAAAATCAGCTATTCGGCTTGGAGGATTAGGTCCATGATCATCCCCCCTATGCGCATTTTGGTTCTTTACATCAGGATGGATTGCACTTCCATGACACTACTACACTTAGACCTTTCACAGCCACATCGTAACCCCCATCGCAGCCGCATTTTGGCCTCGACAGTAAGCTGTCGACAACGATAGTCATAGCCATCACCGTCATCATATGAGACCGACTGTGGTGTACACTACACCACCGTATTGACTTATCATCCATCCGTGATAGGGTCCTTACTTCTGTCACATTGGAGGACGACCCGGTTGTGGGTATACACTAACACCGCCGCATTGGCAAATTATCTACCTATGTCGAGGCTATCAAAACCGTCATGTGAGACATCAACCGCTTGTGTAGTGGTCACTAGCACCATCGTCTTGTACTTTGACCCAACTATCTGCGGTGCGGGTTCACTGTCCCTTCGACGGCCAAGATGTCTGTGTAGAGGTTAACACCATCGTCGCTTCAGCGTATGAACCACCGGTACAAAGGTCATGATCACCATCGTCTTGCACCATGATCCACCTTTGATGATCATTTAGTCAGTGTCGGGTTAATAAACGATTCGGTGGTGATATACTTTTGATCCTTGCCGCATCATACATATAGCGGCGGTATTGACGTTTGCACCACCACTGGCGGTGGTGATAAGAAAACAATGAACGATGCTTACATCCGACGGTGATAGAATTTCATCTGGTTTCATAATAGTTACTATTTCAACAAGGCCCTTAATAGCTTCATGAACACAAGGCATACAGATATATAATCATTGCATGCAGAAATCATATTCACAAACAAGAGTACTTTTTACAATAACAATGGACGCTATCATAACATCTTTCTCAACTAATGTTCTAACACAAGCGGTACATAGAGCATACTAAAGATACTGATCTATACAGACTTACATAACGAAACGACGTAGATGTGCTCCTTCCATGTGGCACTCCTGCTTGCAAGGCAAAATAAATATAATTAGTGCATCCATCGGATTGGTACCCAATGCACCATGGAACCCCTCTTCTTCATCTCTGATCCACAACCTGAATAAAGCAGCAGAATTAATAATATTGAACATACCATTCCTTTAGTTAACAAGCCGAAATTAGCCTATACATACATAGAATGAAATCAACTCCCTACCTGAACAAAGACTGTCGTGACGATGAAATATAGCAAATGCACCTTTACTGCTCTGCTAATGATTCCATGAACCAGGGAACATAAGAAAGATAGTAAGGCCTGTTCATATGAAAACACCCTCTTGATCTACAAAAGCGGATGACACGAAGCATGGATGATATGAACCTTTTTGCGGTCTATGTCATATGCAATCAGTGTTCTATCCTTCCCAATAAGAAAAATGAAATTCCATTCTAGGTGAACTGTAATCACTCTGTACTCCTCATCACAAAGCTCAGAACCAACTTTAATATTCATGTGTCCAAACAGTTCCTTCGTGTCCATAACATGCTTCAATCTCCAGTTATCAGTATCATAGTCTTCAAGTATCCACACTAAAAGTCAAGACATATTATAAAATCAGCACATCACACACATAGGTGACCTTGAGCTTGATGGATGGACATTTCAGCACCATGTGGTTTATGAATTGTACTCCATGTCTTTCCCTCCATATCCACAGCAACTATCACAAAGTACTCAAACATGTGCATAAAACTATTAAGAAAAACACTTCTCGATTTTGAACGTAGAACAATACCCTCACCTCATTTAGATCCCTTAAAGATCTATGCTATAGTTTTAAATGAGTAGATATCCACACCTACACGCACCTCCACCTCAACAAATTCAATCACATAGAAGGGTGAGGATGTTGGGTCGAAACATAAGCGAGCTTGACCAACAGAATGGATGCTATGCAATAGTACATGCCATTTATGGGTCACTGGATTATGGACAACATAGCGCCATAATCCATCAGGCCTAGCACACCAGCAAAGGACGAGGCCACTGCAATAATCTGATACTAGGACTTTTTGAAGGGGGGAAGGCAAGAAGGACAAGGAGGGCCATTCATAGGTGATGCTGGTGATGTGGCGATTGCCCTTCCACCAGCTGCCATAGAAGAAGCCAACGATAATCTATGAAAGCTTCTTACGGTGATAGGAGTCGGAGATGATGCGCTTCTAGGAGCGACAAACACACTTACAGTAGCACAAGGACCGGGCAGGGAGGTAGCGGAAGATGTCGGCAAGCACATCGTCTGAGAGCCTGTCCACTGCGTTCCTCATGTTTGGGTCCTCCTTCACCTAGAAGGACACGACCAGCCGAAGAGATGAGGCCGCCCTACCGTGAAATTGCATCAATAAACATTACTAAGGAGATGAGTTTTGAGGAGAAGGGACGGCGATGCAAGTAAGGCCTTATTACACTTTCCTTTGGATCTGGCGGCGGTGCGCATGAGTGGCAATGCCGGTGACAGTAGCAACTCGTTCGCCGGTGGATCTGTGCGGGCAAGCCAACGATGTGCACTGGCATGGAGCAAGAGCTGAGTAGTGGTGATGAGCAAGAGCAGCGATGATGAACAGTAGCAATGAGGAGCAGTGAGCACAGGATGGGTGGTCCCCTCCTGTTGTATCCTTCTCCGATGAACCCGGTGTTCTTCTCGCAATGACACCCTTGGATGGTGCCGACCACTAGGTGGAGCTGGAGCTAGATGCAGCCATAGAGTAGTTAGGGCTCAAAGTGTTGCACACTCTGAGTGAAGAGGTCGGCCTGGGTCTTTTGTCTATGCTTTTGCCTCTCGCCAAGGCGTCAAAACATCCTTGAAAACCCTCGCACTCCTGCCAAGATGAAATATTGTGTCATCAGCGATTCATGGTACTATCCACCTATAGAAGAAGGCCTATTTTGGATCCTCTGCGCTTACATAGAGGTGTACACGTGGATCACAATCAAGACCAACTGATTAAATTAATATTTTAACCGAAGTAATAATTCAACGATTATGCAGTACTCATACATACTAATCCCTGGGTAGGCAGTACTCATCAGTATATATAAACTTCATTAACATAAAAGTTTCACAAATTCTAAGACTTAATGTCGGATGGGTAGGCAGTTGCAAAGGTACTCAATTGGTTGATGCGGTCCCGAAAGCCAGAGGTAGTGAACCGTAGCGAAGATGACAGCATCTCCGTCCACGAACACATTGTATCTGTAAAGTATGTCTACTTCCTGTCCAATCCTGCAAAGCACAAAAATCTCTCCATAAACAGGGTCTTAAACGATTCTTGTCAAATTTTGTGGTCTGAGAAGGTGACAAACAGCAGCGTCAACAATCAACAATTGGTCCGGGTGAAAGCTCTGTCCCCAAGTAGCAAACAACATCATCTGGGGTCCTAGTGCCACCCCTAGCCACCAAAACGCAAGGTTGCTCGCATTGAAATGGCATCTTCTGAAGTAAGACATCTGTTGCAATGAAGAAATTCCTAATATGAACAAAACTGATACCGAACCCAAAACCAGTTGGAACCAAATGCAAACAAGGGGGCGACCGAATCCATCTAACCTTCATAGGGCATTGTCCACGATGACAATGCAAGGTGCTCGAGGTAGGGCAAGTACAGGCGACGGGTTAAAATGAAGATGAAGCAACGTGTGGGGAGAATGAAGATGACGCAACAACAGGTGGGGAGAACTAATGGATTCGTATTGGGATTTTTTAGTTGGTCGAACCACCGCTAAGGCGCCGACAGGGCCTAGGGGGAGTTGGGAACGGGCCGGACGCTTCTAGGTTTGTTGCCAAACGAACAATCCAGATTGATCGGCAGCGAGAACGAACGACACGAGATAAGTTAAACAGTGTCCGTATTAAGCCGACCATTGCCACGCTAATCCAACGCTATAATACGGTGATTGTCAGCGGTTAAACTGCTTTTAGATTCTCCTGGAAACAACCACAACCGTACATGACAGTTTTTTTTCCTTTTCATTCATTCATATATATACAAAAAAAACAAAAAAAGTCTTCGAGAGATCAAATCCGTGTACTGGCATTTTGGAAGTAGTATTGGAAAGAAGTTGCTTTGCATTTCATATAAAAAGGTGGCACTGAAGAGATCAAATATGTGCGAGTAGAATTTTTTTCATTGATTCATTATATATATCTAACATTTAGATATAATTGGACTAGTATATGATTGTACTCGTCCGGAAGTATAATAACTAACCTAAACTATTAAAACTACTTGTACTAACTATGAACTACTTAATCTAAGTATGATTCTCTCGCAGAGAGGATCATGCTTGCCTTGCTCGCTTGGGAGGAGGCGAGTCAAAGTCGGAGTCGAGTCAGTCATCATCGTCGTCGGCGTCGGCGTCATCCTCGTCCTCCTCCTCTAGGTCCTCCTTCTTGGAGCTCCATGGAGGACTATAATTAGACGACATCCAGTTGTTGGAGGAGACGTTCTCCTCAGAGGAGTGGGGGAAGGCAATTCGTCCTCACTGGACGACGGGCTGCTTGAAAACTTGATGGGACTGTCCGACATTTTCTTTGTAGATTGAAAGAGAAGGGGATGATGGATGAGGAAGAGGGGTCTTTTAAAAGGGCACCGGGCTTGAAGTATATGTAGAGTAGTGGGTACGCGGCTCTTAAGCTTCAGGCATCGGAAGTAATGGTGATTTGATGACCTTGAAAGTTGAGGCAATTCAACACTCACGCTGAACTTACCGCTGGTTGACCAAACGCTAGTTTAGGGCCGATAGACAAAATGCGTATCCCAGTCGGACCGGCTTTTCATGCGACGGAGCAAATACAACCGCAATACCACTGCCGCATATATTGTTAACCCGTTGGTGGTAGAAGTCTGAACTGCCGGTTTCATTCCTGGAGGCCTTGCTATCGTTCCAACCGATGGTGGAGTATCACACCGTCGCTTCTATCGCTATAGCAGTAAAAGTGACGACAACGATATATCAATCTGTAGTAGTGTGGCCTTTTTTTTTTAGAACTAGGCATTCAGGAAGAGTTGGTCGTCGGTCAACGGGTCAGTGGGAGGCGGCACTGCTGCAGCAACAAAAAAAAAGTGTCGAACAAACAAATACTACAATGGGTTCGTCATCAAACGCTTGGTCGGCGATGTTGCATTGATCGCCAGCAACGCCGGCATGTGTACGTGTAGCTCGACGACGATGTGGACGCGGTCACGAGGAGGCGCTGGTCGCGCTCGGACGGTAGCGTGCATATGCAAGCAGGCGACGGTTCTGAGTTGGAGGAGAAGCCAATGGCAGAGGCGGATGCCATTTCCCAAGAAATAGAGTGACGTAAATAGTTTACTTGTCAGGGTATGTAGCTGGCGGAGCGCTCGCTTAGCATGTGATGAGGGGTACGGGGATTGATACCCCGTATCTCCATCAAAAGAATTTTAAATTTTTGTTTGTCTTTGTTTATCCAAAATAATGAACGAGGAGTATTTTTTTTTGTTTTTAACAACGAACGAGGACTTTTTTTTTGTCTTTTTTCCTGCCCATCCTCGGTGTCTGCGCCTGTCTCCTATTATTTTTTTTTCGCTAATGCTCCACCACGGGCGTCCACTAGGCTGCAAACTAGCCCACATGCCTGCTTCCCTCTTTGGCACACACTGGTTTTTCTAAAAAATAAAAAAGAAAAGAGAGCGACATCTTATCTTCCCCACTCGCATCGGCTCCACTGTACCATCCGCCCTTCGGTCACATACGCACGACCTCTGCTAGCGCCCGCGTCTGCACGAGCGCCGGTGCCGTCCGCATACGCACGAGCGTCGAGCGCCGCCGCTCGCCGCGTACGCACGAGCTCCACTAGCCACGCTGCGCCGCTAGCCCCTGGTGAGGGAGAACGCTACTGCATCGACCACACGAGGGCTAAACGCCTGGTCGGCGGCCAGGAAGGCCTCCACCTCCGCCTGCCTAGCTCGCTGCGACCAGGTGTGGAGCTCTCCCGTGTGCAGCTCACGGCAGCCCAGGCGGAGCCCGCCCACGCACATCTCGCGCCCGCCTACCCAGTTCGCTGTGGCAGGCAAGGATGAAAACGGTACGGATATTTTCCGACCGTATTCGAGACCGAATCCGATTAGAGGGGCTGAGATCTGTCCGTATCCGAGTCCGGATATTCAACATCCGATACCGTATCCGTATCCGAATATTCAAATCGCATATTTATGATGTCGATATCCAATTGTATCCTATCCAGCATAGTTGACACTATCCGTATTCGAATCCGAATCCGGACAGAAATATGAAAACAAATATAATATCAGTGATATCCGTCCGTATCCGATCTGTTTTCATCCCTGGTGGTAGGTGTGGAACTCGCCCGCGTGCATCCCGCGATGGCTGGGATAGAACTCCACACGCCGACAAGGATCCATTCTCTCAAGCAGCAAGGAGATGTTCTGCTGAAACTACATATTGCAAGCGTTTATTTTAAGTGTTTCAAATGTTTCAGAGGTATGTTACAAGTGTTTTATATCGATGTAGATCGGGATGTTGCACATGTTGTAATAGTGTTTTCAAGTGTATATCACAAATGTTTATCTGTTTTAGACGTATGTTACAAGTGTTTCTTCTAGATGTTACAAAACTAGATTTATAGAAAATACGTGCACCATTTATATCTCCAAATAAGTTTATTGTGAAAGCATATTCAATGATCTATCTAATAATACTAATTATACATTATAATATATTAATATTCTGTTATATATAATTAATCAAAGTTAAAAAAGGATGACTCCTTGGAAGTAAAAACGATTTCTATTTTAGGACCGGAGGAGTACGCTGGTTCTTGATGAGTTCTCAGCGGGCCAAGGACGACACTGCCGTCTAGTACAAGCGAGCAGAAGGACCCCCTTCTTCCTCACCTCACTTTGATTCAGCCCAACAGGTAGCAGTGGCCCATTGAAGGCCGTCCCACACAAAGTGACCGATTTCTCCCCCAATCGACACATCAGCCATCCTTCTTACTCCAATCAACCATGCTTGGATCCCAATTTCCCAACCCTAGCCGGCGAGTATAGAGCACCGTGGTCCGAGCACAGAGGGTGATTATGGATTTTTTGGAGCAGCCACACAAGTTGAAAGCGTCCGGACCGTGCCTAGCTAGCCGGCTAGAAGCAAGCTCCAAGAGTAACAAACACAACTCACTGGCTTGAACGCAAACCAAGTGCTCTAGGAGTTGAAGATCAGTTTAGAGAGTTTTCTTTCTCAGTTTGGAGGCTCAATCTCTCAAGAAATAGGAAGGGAAATGTTGGGAGAAGCTTGAGGTGCTCCAATAGAGAGAGAGAAGAGAGCTTCTGTCTGAGCACATGACCGTTGGGAGAGAAGAGGGGGTTCACTCCAACTGTCAGAACAGCAAGTCACGGCAGTGCCGCTCTAGCTTGGCAACCAACAAAGAAAGAGTGAAAAGCTTGCTGCCAAGGCTATGGTTTTGAGGATATTTTAGTGGGTATTTGAGTACTTACTTGCACATTGAAGCTTTGCATTATATCCTCTTAGTAGTACAGCTTTTTCTATACTCAAATTCCAAATAAAAAAATAAATTAAATGCCTTTGAGTCAGGTTGCCACATCCTTTTGTAATTGGAGGCTCCACCATTACATGTATTATCCTTTTCTTTTTACCTGCTTGCCATCTCGATAAATCTCATTAGTCTTCTAATTACGTGGTCATTATCGTCAAAACTCACGATTAGAGCTTGATTGAACTCTTGGGTTTCTCTTCACCTCGCCATGGGCTCCTCTGCGCATTTGTGGACGGGAAGGCGGCATGCGGTGCAGGCTTAGAGGCGGCGGCGAATCGAGAGCAGAGAGCCGCCGCGTGCGAGCTGCAGATGGCTCCTCAGCTTCGTGTTTGACATTCTCCGACCTCGCTGTGCACGACAAGCTGCTTAGGGAAGACACATGCACCAACAAGTTGCATCAGACATCCGAGCGGGGCGATGCAGAGACGCAGACGATAACCCTCTATAGATTCAGAGTGGTGGTGGTAAGCGATTTCGGCAGCGTAGATCAAACTCTAGGCGGCGCGTGTCCTCTACTTACGGGGTACGTGCTCGCAGATTATGATCCTATTTGGCAGGACTCCTCCCTAGCTTCAACTCTGACTTCTGCTGCGGAGTCCTGCCAAACGTTTTTTTGGAGAAGTCATTTTTCAATAAAAAGTAAAGGAGCCGAAGCCGTTTTGGAGCTAAAACGGCTCCAACTCCTCCCTCGTAAGGAGCCGTGCCAAATAACCCCTAAAGTCCAGCAGGCGTAGGTCGCGGAGCTGGCGCGTGGGATCGATCACATATTTGGAAATGGTTCGTTGCTTTGCATGTTTGCATGTGGGCATGCATGTAGCAGCTTGGATGTTTGCATGTGGGCATGCCAGGTAGCAGCGACATGGTCTCGGTTCCGTCTCGGTTTCGCATGCGCCTGGGATTGATCACCCTCTCGGTTTCGCAGGAGTAGGGGACGATGGGATCCGTTAAGCAAGCCCTCTCCTAACAAAGCAACCAGTCGATTTGGAGCGACGGAGAGCAGCCGGCAGCTGGATGATGATGATCACCTTGAAGAAGACGTCCATGAGGAAAAAGAGGAGGGCGTGAATCAGGTGGAGGTGTTGGAGGGATAGAAGCATGCTGATGGATCCATCTATAAGAAAATAGACTTTTATTGCTGGTGCTACCGTCTCGGATCTTCCGAGGAGAGTAAGTACAGCTTCCCTTCAACATGTTCTTGCCTTTTTTTCCCACTTCATTCATCATTTCGTCGCTACCAACTAGTAGCAGCTAAAATATGAGTTATGCATCAGCTTCCATGCAGCCGATGAGGTTGACGCTTCCAACCACGGAGTGCCAGCGACCGATGTGCGGATGCCATGTGGGTAGCCCCATGCTACAGATCTTCTCCGTCAAGCTCGCCATGCTACCAGCAGCCACCGCCGTCGTCGTCCCCATCGATGTTAGAGTGCATAGCGGATGCCAGCCTAGCCCCGCTATACCATGAGCCACCATCACTACAGGAAGACCGAGCATCGGTGATAAAATGTGGTGGTGAAATCTTGATTTGTCACTGATTCCCATGTTATTAGTGACCAAACTAATTTATGTGGTGGCGAAATCTTGATTTGTCACTGATTCCCATGTTATTAGTGACCAAACTAATTTTCATCACTATTGCGTCGATTATTAGTGGCAAACTACTATATCGCCACAGGCTGCACCTTTAGTGGCGAATTTAGTGATGAAACATTAATTTGTCACTAATAAATAGGTTAATTGTGACTAAATATTTATTTCCTCACAGTTTTGCCATCTACCGGTGACAAAATATTATATCACCACAAGGTTCAAGGTCAGTGAGAAAATGTTGTGGCAAAATTGTATTTTGCCACTATTTACCATCTTAATTGTGACTAAACAATTCCCCCCACTATTAGTACGTTAATCTGTGACAAAATTTTGCATCGCCACATGGTAGCTGATTACTGAGAAATTTTTGTGGCAAAATATTCTTTTGTCACTTGTTACCAAGTTAATTGTGAGCAAATAAATTTTCTTGTTATATAATATTTATATTAGTGATAAAAACATGTGTTTCGTATGATAAATGATTAGTGGCAAATATTGTATTATCATGGGTCCCACTTGTCAGTCAAACTCCACCTTATCTTCTTCTTTTTTTTGAAACAATATCTTCTTCCGTTTTCTACAGCTGCAATTACTGGACGGAGCATCTCCGGCCGCCCCCAAGCTCAGAGCTCCGCCAAGCGCCGACGAGCTCGCCCATAGTCGCCGGCCATCGATGCCCTTGCCCATGGCTGCACCGAAGCTCGCACTTGCAGCGCTTAGCAAGCTCTCCCACGTCCGCAGCCGCCTATCTCGACGAGTGTCTCCGGCCGCCCCTAGCTCGATGCTTCTGCTCCGCGCCGACGTGCTCACCCATGGTCTCTGGCCATCCTCGCTCCCACCCGGATCCACCGAATCTCGCCTCGCACTCGACGAGCTCGCCCACGGTCGCCGCCGCCAATCTCGACGAGCTCGCAAAAGGTCGGATTCGCTGCGTCCCTGGCTGCGGCCATCTGTTCGCGAGGAGGAAGACGCCGAGCCGCTTGCTCGCGCCGTACTGTGAGCCAGGTACCGTCATCTTGCGGGCGTCAACACTATAACAGAACCGACCAATTATACGAGATTAAGTAAGAAAATCTTCAGCCGAAGCAGATAATTTAGCAAACTTAAGCCCGTATAACCCGGTAGTCCGTGAAACCACAAAGGATTTCAAACCAATCGACATGCAAACCAAGATCGTACAAGTTTAGCAAGTACCGTCACACATTACATAAAGTTCGCAATCACAGTTGGGTATATCAGAGTTTAAAATATAAAGTTATTACAATCCAAGTTCAAACTGAAATAGCGGAAGCAAATAGTTTTAAAGCCACACACACACTTCTAGTTCAGATACAATGCCAATAGGTAGTCATCTCCGACAAAAGCATCAGATGAGAGATACAGACTGACCATTGCCCTTTGTCCTAGTTGTCACCCATCGCCGGATACTCGCCGGATACAGGCAGTTAATGCAATAGCCGTAGTACATTTGACCATCTGCAACAACAATGGGAACAACGCCCTGAGTACGAGAAGGTACTCAGCTAGACTTACCCGTCTTAAACCAAAATAAAGCGACACCAAGGATTATGCAAGGCTTTCTTTAGTGAGCTAGCTAACTTGTTTGCGAAAAGCATAAGCTATCATGAAGAAACCATTTTAAATACTTTGCATAATCTTTATTATGACATATCCATCTAGGTAAGCACCTGTACTATAGCAATCACTTGATTAACCAATAACATCCAGTTACTAATTTAGATTTAGCATATCCCATACCATCCAGATAATCATCATTGTTCCATAATAATTACTACGATGCCGTAGCTCGAGTCAAGTGCTCACTATCCAGGAGCGATGGCAATTCGAATCGATTCCTAACCAGCTGGTGATTTATTCCTCACACAAACCACACTCACCGATCAAGTGAGCTACAGATCACCAATGACACTTTCCAAGTAGCCGCGGGATAACAGCCGGGACTGCACTACCCAGGGACCGCCCGACTGCCAGGACGCACCTTGGGCTCACTCTTCGCGTCCCCGTCATACCCCCTTCAGCACCAGTCTGCGCATCCGGGTTTATCCCGGCTCGAATAGTGTCACTAGCTTCGCGTCGAAAGGTACTTTATTCGGCCAGCTAAATGTGAGGCATGCGTTCAACATGACAAGAGGGACGAGCAACGATCGGTCCTTAATCGACACAGATGGAAACTAACAGCACCCCAGAACCCTGTCTGGTTGCCTCCAACTTTTCCGTCCGGTCTCAAATTTTCCAGCACATATGGTTAATTCCAGGATATCATTCTTTCCATAGCCAATTTCTTCCAGTAACCACCTATAATGTAGGTGACCGGATAACACCGATCGCTACCGGTCTAAGCAAGACTAAGCAGTTATTCGATCCTGACCTAACAGGGTAAAAGGTAATAAGGTAGGCAAGGATAGTAATACATGCATCAACGGTTTCAATCAACTCCTACAACTTAATGCAACAATATATAAACTCATATATATAGAAAGAATTGCTTGTATAAATTAGGAGACTTAGAATGCTCCGGGGCTTGCCTCGTTCGAACGAACTAGGTTGATGATCCACGCACTCGGGCAAGTCCTCTCCTGGCTCCTCTTCCTCCGGCACCTCCTGTGTCTGGACTTCTGGTGGATCTGTCCCGGTCTGCTCTTCCTGCACTACTACTAGCAACTCCTCCTGTGATCCTGTATGATGCAGATGTATAAGTGCTAATGCATAGGTGCATCGGAGAGATGACATGTAATGATCATGATGCATGAAATGTAGATGAGTATGTTTAACTTTATTGGGCATAGTAAAAGTAAAGTTCTTCTACAAGGTACCCAACACCATTCAAGAACATGTACTACTATTCTACTACTACAACCACTGTACTAACATGTCAAGTCACCACAACAAGCTAAGATGCTTCAAAGATACACCAAGGCAAGCATTATTAACTAAACACGCATTAAAGAAGATTATTTGATTTCATTTTAAATTAGGGCTACAACAACAACATATATTTATGGTGCTCATAAAAATCTGAGAAAATTACAGTAGCATAGTACTACTCTAAGTAGACTACCATAAAATTTTTATGGCATTTGGATAAGTAAAATAGCCTACACAAAAATGACAAGGCATAAATGCTTAAAAAGGCATAATTAGAAAACCTTAGTGAAAAGTGTCAAGCAACAGATTTCATATTTTTCCTAACATCCTTAAGGTACTGATATACTCCCCACAAAATTTCATGGTCATAGGATTCCTAGATAATTTACAAAAATTCACACAAGTATCAATCAATGATGAAAGGAAAATCTATAACTCAAAAACCATACATGCAATGACTCTCAAATTTTTACCAGAGCTTCTACTAAGGAAGAATAGCTCACCCACAAAATTTCATAATTTTTGGAGCATAGAAACTCAAGATATAATGTAAACAAGTTTGCATGCATTTAAAAACACATTTCAAGTTCCTATTTAAATCATCCAAAATTCCTACATCATATGCTCATATCATATTTTTCTAAAATACTAGACTTCTCTGTGATTCTAACAAAATTTGAATCACACCATTTAGATCTACACATTTGGAGTTACAAAATTCTTAAAACGGCATTCAAATCAGCAATTTTGAACTAGCCCTATGAACAACAGTCACTGACGCATGGGACCCGCGTGTCAGCCGGACCCGCTTGTCAGTGAGACAAAAACAGGGGAGGCGCACGCGACGGCGCGGCAACGGCAAAGCTCGCCGACGGAGGCTCCTCCGGTGAAACCGACGGCACCGGCGTGCTCCCCACAACGATGCGCACCCATTCATGCCCTCACTTCAACCTCTACCGAACCCTAGCAAGGACGACGGCGAGCATGGCGGACGGCGGCGCAGCCCGACGGTGCTCCGGCGAGGTTCGGCCCTGTGGGACAAGGCTAAGCTCGATATGAGCTTTAGGAGGTCACCACGATACTACCCAAACAAATAGAAGAGGACGGAAGAGTTCCTAGCTACCCCGACCACAGCGGCCTCAACTCCGGTGAGGACACGCCCATGGCGGCGGTGGCGGGAATGGTCAATGCGCCCTTACCAAAATTGAAACGGCGAGGTGGACGCGCTAAAGGGGACTACGGTGGCGCGGTGGATTAGCTAGAGCGAGCAATGACACGACGGCGAGGAAGATATGCGACGGCGACGCGCTCGGCAGAGCAATGGTGACGGTGGCGGCTTTGCAGCTACGAGGGCGAAAGCAAAGGAATGGAGTGCGACGCTGGGAGACTCACGGGCGCGCTTAGGGGCTTCATTTGGTGTGCGGCAGCCCGACGTGGCCAGTGCAGTCAGGCCGGCGGCGGCGCGTGGCGCCACGCGTCCATCAAGTTCTGAAACCGGCCGGTGCACTGTAGCTTCCATTCAGTTAACCCCACCGACGTCTAACAGCGAGTTTACATCGGTCATTAACTCCTAAACCGTGACTAATTAGCTCCAGGTGAAGTTAACAAAGTTGGAGATTGAAGTGAGGACTACAACTTTCCCAATTGGAACTTGAGCTGGTTCGGCCTGGTTAGGGAGATACAGGGCTCCAAACATTGGTACATGAAACTGAAAATCAGTCCCAAGACTTAGAAAAATTCTAAGTCACCAATTTTCCCCCAAAACTGACTTGTGGGACCTTTTTGAGCATGTTGTGCACGTTTTCATGACTTGACCTCTAAATAAAATTTGTTCCTTATATAATTTGCTACAACTTTGTTTTATGTTGCTCAGACATGCAAACACTCTAAGCTGTACTTCTTAAACAGTCAAACAACAGAGCTCCAGGGGTCAACACAAGTCAAACTATTACTTGGAAGTGTAATTAGGCAATATGATCAACATGAACATTGTTCCAAATGACATTCTAGGTGTCACTAAGTCGTTTAAGAGAATTATTAGCCACATCACACATTGGTCACACAAGAATCACGCACTGTATGTACTGAAACAATGAAAAACAATTGAAATGTTACATTTGTTTCATAGTCATGTTTCACACGTTTCATGCACACATGGCAAAACAACATAGCATCCAATCTATTAAAACACAACTATGCAACATACATGTTTCATTAGTAGGTTTCAATTCTATATTTCATGTCATGCTTATGGATGCATAATAATGATTATGCTCATGATTTGCAAAATGTTAATGCATGCTTAACACCGAGGTGTTACAAACACGGGCAGGCATGCGGGCAGCCCGCTCAGGCGTGTGGCGGGCGGCCGCATTTGGCGGGCGGTCGTAGCTCGGGCGTGTCCGTAGTGGAGCACTAGAGCTTCAGGGCCGCCTGTGCAGCTAGCGGCTCATGTGGCCAGGGGTCTAACACGGCGGCTCATCCGAGGTCATAGGATTGGATAGTAAGCACTGTTGCTCTCCAGTTTAGATTATTTGATCAATTCACCATATTTGGCTATTCGATTCTCTGGAGTTTGAATGTAGGCTAGAAGCTCAATTGCCAAATGCCTTAGTGATGTTTCAGTGGCATTGATTGGGCACTTGAACCTTGGTCATTGCATACGGGAGAGCTGGACCCCCTATGTTTAGTTACATAATACTAGTATATTATGTTGTAATTCTGTAATTGAAGTACAAATTAGACCTCTATTATCTTAGGTTTTAGTGACTTTATGTACCAGTTAATTTGGTTGTGGGAACAAAAAGACACAAGTTTGTCTTGTAGAGATCCAGAACATAAGTAACATTAGTGAGAACGAACAAAAGCAAGTGCAAATCCGGATGGCCATAGTAATACGTGAATTGACAATTTGTGGATGAATAGCTTGTTTATAATGAATATATATCATATTACCGGGGCTTGCAAAACTGATAAGTATTAGGAAATAAAACATAGCTGAAAATGCCAGAGTGACCATGATATCCTAAATGCTTATTTGTTTGACACTACTGTGTAGTGTTTGTAAAGCAAGTGACCAAGGAGATAAAGCTGCATCTCATATATATATTCCCTATAGAAATTTCAGCTTGATTATCAGTTATTTGCTAGTCGTTATCTATTTCTTCTTCTGATTCACTGTCTTCGTCATCTGAATCCATGTACTCACCACCTTCGCTGTCATCACTTTCAGATTCTTGTTGCTCATCTTCATCCTCAACGTCACCCTCGTAATGGAGTATCGGATTACCTTCCACAGCCACAGGCATACCTTCAGCTTCGGCTTCAACTTGAGGTGTGTCCAATATACTTGTGTCATCATCTTCTATTGTATTTGGATTCGGCACAATTATTACTTCATTTTCTTGGCAAGCTTCAGGACACTGGATTTACTTGATTTAGTAGTGGCATCTTCTTCATCAGTGGGAGGAGTGTCAAAATAATCACGAGGTTTAGTCTTTACCACGACATACCATTTTGGATCTTGAGTATCATTCACATAATATACTTGCTCTGCTTGCGAAGCCAAAACATATGGCTCATCTGTTGATAGCCTGCGAGTAGTATTTATCATTATGAACCCATACTTATCTTCTTTAACTCCCCTTGTTGTATGTACATCCCACCATTCACATTTAAAAAGAACAACCTTATGAGTCCCATATAAAAGCTCCACAATATCTGTCAAGACACCAAAGTAATCTTTGTTTCCAGTTCCTTCATCGCCCTTGACAAATACTCCACTGTTTTGTGCTTGAAATAGGGCATCTCTGTCCCTTGTGTTAAATCTCCATCCATTGTCCATATAACTTGAGAAATGTGTCACTCTAGTATCGGGTCCTCTTGCTAGATCAAACAATTCATCAGAAATAGAAGGATCTCCTTTGGAATACATAGTTGATATCTACATGAAGCACAGTAGTTAATTAAGCTACCCTAAAGAAATAATGTAATAAATACATCCTTATACTTACATGGTTCTTGAACCACTGAAAGAACTCTTTCTCATGACTCTTGTCTACATTTTTGGTGCTCTGTGTCCTTAAATATTCCTTGTGAATGCTGTGACATAGGAGAATAAATGTTACAAAATTGGAGGTCCACAGTTCAATGAACATCTTAGGAGTGGCTTACCCTGTATATGGAGAAGCCTCTTCACAGTTCTTTAGAACATAGGCTTGTGCTTTGTTCAATTCATTCATCTCCATCTCACAATATCTATTCCCAATAAGCCGTCTTCCAATTTTGGCAAAAATCTGGAGCTGTGTGTTGCTATTGTTATCATCACTGTCATCATTATGGCTTGGCCTGTTGATTCTTGTCTCAATTCCATGCAAGTACATAGAACAAAGAGTCACACATTCCTGTAACACTACAGCCCCAGCAATTGCTCCCTCTGGACGAGCTTTGTTTTTTACAAATGACTTTAGTCTGCGCAAGAATCTCTCGATGGGATACATCCATCGATATTGCACAGGCCACCTACCATTGCTTGTTGAGCTAAATGGATTGGTAGATGCATCATTACATCAAACATGGATGGAGGAAATATCTTTTCTAATTTGCAAAGAGTAATAGCAATTGAAGAATCAAGCCTTTTAAGGATCTCCACATCTAACACTTTTGAGCAAATTTCTCGAAAAAAGTTGCATAGCTCAATTATTGGAAGACAAATATCAGCTGGAAGCATGTCGCGAATAGGTAGTGGAAGGTATCTATACAGAAACACATTGTAATCATGGCACTTCATCCCTGATATTTTAACATTTATTGCATCTACATAATTAGATACCTTTGCAGAATAACCATCTGGGACTTTGATTTTTGTCAAGAACTCACAAAATGCTTTCCTTTTAGGTCCAAAAAGTGTATAAGGTGCATTGTGAAATAAAAATTTTCCATCATCTGTGGGAGTCGCATGAAGTTTTGGCTGTATTCCCATGATTTCCATATCAAATCGAGAATTAATGTTATCCTTTGTCTTCCCCTCCTGTCCAAGCAAGGTACCCACCAAACTTTCACCAACATTCTTTTCAATGTGCATGACATCTAGGTTATGTCTTAGTGTCAATTTGCTCCAATAAGGGAGTTGAAAAAATATACTCTTTTTCTTCCAAACACCATACACTATGCTGGAGCGTTTCCTTTTCTTGTCAGATTTCCCAAATATAACCTGAATGGCAGCATAATGATAGCAATGTTACACCTTTGAAATTACATCAAAATATCATAACTCGTATCATATTTATTTACAAAAAGAAAGCTGCATAGACTTAAATCTTTTTGTATGTATACCTGAGTAAACTTTTCATATTGTGAAAGAACTTCAGCGCTTGATAATGGTTTTGGAGCACATCTCCTTTCCCTTTGGCCATTAAAAGAAGTAGTATTGTTCCTCCAACTATGTCTTGCTGGTAGGAATCTCCTGTGTCCCATGTAGCAACCTTTTCTTCCATTGGCTAGCCATTGGTAGCAAGTGTCGGTATGACAGGATGGACATGCATATTTTCCCTTTGTGGACATTCTTGATAAATTCCCTAAAGCAGAAAAATCATTAATTGTCCAGAGCAATGCAGCTTTTAGTGTGAATTTATGCTTGGTCGAAGCATCATAGGCCTCCACCCCACCCCACAACTCAATCAGCTCATCAATTAATGGCTGTAGATATACATCAATGTCGTTGCCAGGTGCTTTAGGGCCAGGAATGAGCATTGAAGTTATCATATAAGGATCTTTCATGCACATCTAAGGAGGTAGGTTATACATCACAATAACAATGGGCCATATGCTGTATGATGTGCTCATATGTCCAAAAGGATTGAATCCGTCACTAGCAAGCCCAAGCCTAACACTGCGCGCATCTGATGCAAATGATGGGAAATTTTTGTCAAAATCCTTCCATTCCTTTGAATCTGCCGGGTGTCTCAAATATCCATCATCAACTAGCTCCTCTTTGTGCCAACGCATATTAGTTGCAGTTTTGGAACACATATACATCCTTTTCAATCTTGGTATCAATGGGAAATAGCGCAGCACCTTCTGTGCAACCTTTCGAACTCTTCGCCTTCGTGATTTGGATACATTGTTCTGGTCATCACTTTTCCACCTAGAAAGCTTGCACACTGGACATGACTCAGCTTTAGCATAATCACCTCTGTACATAATGCAATCATTTGGGCATGCGTCTATACGCTTGTAATCCAATCCCAAATCTGACATGACTTTCTTAGCATCGTTGAATGACTTTGGAGCCTTATTCTTGGTAGGAAGTACCTTCCAAAACAGAGTAAATAGAGCATCCATTGCATTTCCACTCAAATCATATAGGCACTTGATGTTCATCATTTGCACAATGAACGATAGTGTAGAGAAGGTACTGCATTCTGGGTACAGCTCATTGTCTGCCTCTTCAAGAAGTCTATAAAATTTGCTAGATTCTTCAGTAGGACCTGTAGATGTGGTCATGTCATCCTGCAAGCCAGGTGATGAACCATCAAATGATCCCAAGTTGGCATTCACAGCATTTCCAAAATCATTCACCATCTCACGCAGACCATAGTCATCATGATCTTCCATGTTGTCGTCACTGTCTTCTGAATCTGACACACTCTCTCCATGATGATCCCATACTCTGTACTCTTTTCATATAACATTCAGCATGAGATGCTCCATTATAGATATCTGATCAGCAAAGTAATTGTTTTTGCAGATTCTACAAGGACATCGAAGGAGCTTGTCCGCACTGCAGCCAGAAAAAGCAAACTCAATAAATTTTTTAGCTCCTCCTTCGTATCGGGGAAGCCTCCTATTGGATATGTCCATCCAACTTTTGTCCACAACCATCCTGTCATTGTGGAATGAATTGTTTACAAAACTACAGTTTGTCAAGTTATTGAAGAACTTATAAAAATGACAGATAAATATAGGTTGTGTATGCAGAACAGAAGACCCAGAAAATATTCAATGGGCTATCGGTATTTGGTATGCATAACAGATACAGGCCTATGGCTGTGCTATGGGTATGGCAATGACAATCAGGATGGAACAATCGAGCTACACAGAGGTCCTGCATCTGGCTGCTTCAAGAACAAACACATGTACAGTCTTGAAAGGGGAGAGGCTTCAGATGGAAACATGAATGATAGTGCGGACAACTTGTATTTTGATCAAAAGTATTACCTGACGGCAGAGGTGTTGGACATACGCATCTCAGCTCTGCACCAGTGGATCGGTGGCAAGAAGCAAATGGATCAACGGGCGGCGGCCATAGCAGTTTGGGGGCTGTTTAGGGTTTAAGCGGTAGCCATTGAGTATTGAGTTCAGATTCGTGGGCTACCTGATCTGGGTCCAAAAATGTAGGAGGTTTTCGCTCTATTTTCTTTTTCTTTCTATTTTTGTGGTGAACATTAATGCCGGTGAATACGGCAGGCAGCCTGGTTACTTGTTAAGGACTTGATTTTGTATTTTACAAAGATTTAATAATTAATAAAGCACCATAATTTGCTTTATTAGTCATCGAAATATGAGTTAGTTATTTGCAAACAAAATGTTTGCCAAAACAAAACTAATATGGTTCGAATGTTGATATTTGGCATGATATTATGAGTAGAAAACTATGATATTCTATATTATTTTTTATAAATATTTAATCTATGATCCAAATTAATCACCACACTGGAATAAATTTAGAAAATAGGAGCAACTACATCGTGACTAACACGGTGGCAACTAACACGGCTGGCCAGGTTCCACTATAAGAACCTAAACAGATGAGTCTCAATTCAACTTGTTTGGTTTGGTCCCCAACTCTTATATATGCAAGCTCTAGTTAACAATTTTTGACCTGTTTGGTCGCCCTGTTGGGCTCGTTAGACATGCTTCTTGAAGCCACCGACCACCTGTTAGTCAGGCCAGCCTGGAATGAGGTGGGCGGCGTTTTCGTGAAGCTAGGCCCGAGCTAGCCCTTTTATCCGCTCTCCTCACCTCCCGCTACAAGATAAAGCAACCAACAAAAACGTAACATTTCTTATACTGACTAAGCTAGGTCATGCAACCAAACAAGTTCATCTTGTATCGTTGAAGTCAAGCTTGAGCTAACCAGGCTTAATTGGCTAACCAAACACACCCATATTGAATATCTTTGACTGACCCCCTCTATGTATAATTTCTAGCTCCCCCAAGGTTTCGAGGATACACTGGCTATGGTTCTTGGCTATGTTATAACGCTATGAGGAGCTCAAAGACCCTTTAGTTCTTCGGCTCCCACATATGTCGTTTTATTTGTTGAAATTTAGTTATATGGCATTCAAAGAACCTTATTTTCTTTGGAAAATACCATGGAAGGACCATTTAGAGAAAACTAATTGTCAAGTGATGCGTCTTATTCGAAGAGATTTGAAGTCAAATTTTATTCACTATCTAAAAAATAACAAAAATATTTTTCCAATAAGCACACATTAAAATAAATTTGGTATTAAAAATTATAATTTCTAGTAGAAATATTATGGACCTTGTTTATATTTTTTTCACATTATATCTCTAGTAGAAATATTATTGGCCTTGTTTATCGTTTTTTTTCACACCGAGCGCACTCTTTTCCTCTTAATAATTATAATTGGTGAAAAATTGTTCCCTCCAAATATCCATTCACCTTTCCCTCCAATTAATCCGTGAATTTCTAATTTTTTATATATACTATATATATATATATATTGCATTGGACATCATATATGTATATATATATATATATACACACACACACACGGAGTCCTTTCCATCATCTACGGATCTACCAAACAATCAAAGCCAACTGACGGAGAGAAACAGGCGACCACAAAGGTGCACTGCGTACTACTACTAGTATTTTTTTTTTGCCAAGTCTTCCTCCATCCGGCCATCAACATCATTATTAGCCACCAATGATTACTCCTATCCTGTGTCAAAGCCGAGGCCATGTATCGCCATGGCACACGCCCAGATGCCTCCGGTGGCTAGCTACCCCATGGATCCATGATGCTGATGCGGAAAATCCACCACCGTGATCCGTCGTTGCGGCCTACGATCCAGTTCATCGTGGCCGCCGCCGCCGCCGCCACCACGGCCGCCGTGCCCGCGGCCAGTGCCGCCATCGCCACGGCCATGGCCACCGTCGCCACGCCGGCCACCACCACGGCCGCCGCCACTGCGGCTTGCACAACTGCCATCATCGCCGCCTCCGTCATCTCTACACCGCAAGAAGATGCGATGCCTCCAATTCCATACTGCCATGTTGATCCGTCAAGTCTTCCTCCATCCGACCATCATCATCATTATTAGCCACCAATGATTACTCATGTCCTATGTCACAGCCAAGGCCATGTATCGCCATGGCGCACGCCCAGATGCCTCCGGTGGCTAGCTACCCCACGGATCCATGATGCCGATGCGGAAAATCCCCGGCCTCCGATCCAGTTCTTCGTGGCCGCCGCTGCCGCCGCCACCACGGCCGCCATGCCCGCGGCCAGTGCCGCCATCGCCACGGCCACGGCCACCGTCGCCGCGGCTTGCACAACTGCCATCGTCGCCGCCTCCGCCATCTCTACACCGCAATAAGATGCGATACCTCCAATTCCATACTGATATCTTGATTTCGATCTATGAATATGCATCACATCCATACCATATTTGTACTGGACACCAACCTACGACACCCATGCCTCCAGCCCAATCCAACTTTATATTTCTCAAATTATTTTTTGACAGATTGTTTCCATCCTTTGTATGTCTCAAATTATTTTTTTTCGTCAGATTGTTTCTTTTGGTAAAATATCCATTAATTTGATGGCTATGTTTCTCCATCAATTCCATTGCTGTTTCGCAAGGAAAATGGCTCCACGGGTGCCTCAACGAACAATTGTTGAAATGGATACAGAATTTGATGAGCTTGCCTCTGCTTTATCCAAAGATCCAAGGGACCCCCTGACCTCTAGTATAGGTTTGTTTTATACATTCAGCACCACCAAATATTTCTTTGCGAAAAAATTCTGATGTATTGTAGCATGTTGCATCAAAGGAAATTAGGAAAGCTACAATTTTCTGAAGCCTCGTTTGTAATATAATGTTTCTATATTGCTTCTAGTGTATAAGAAAACTTACATGATCTTTTGTTAAGTTCATATGATGTGTCTTCTAGTTATCAGCAACTTGACTTATTAGTACTGATAGCGATTCCATTAATAATCTCCATGAGAACATGCAAGTTCTTGACTTCTTGTTTAATTGAATGCACCATTACTTGTTCATAGATCTGAACGAGAGCTACTATGAACAAACACATGGGGTTTGTGTTCATGCCGATGTCAAAAATCCTAGTTATATTACTTGCAACTGTGTTCACTTGCATTACTTCGTGTGCTGATGGTACAATAAAAGATAGCCATTTCTTTTGTATTTAGTTATGTAAAATTTACAAAATGCCTATTTTTGTTTCTATAGGTGAAATAACAACCAGGTTACGTTCACGTGGCTCTCGAACTGACAATGAACGTGATCAATTTGATTCAGATGTGGCAATGGATGAAAATAATCAAATAAATGCTTCAACACACAACACTAAAGGTGTTTTGCTAATCTGAAACCTGCTTCTTTACACCATTGTTTATTTCGCTGATTTAGCTAGGTACTGTTATGTTGATCTACATTTATTTCTTTATACGACATAATAACAAGTGCTACATTTAGCATGTCACAACCTGTTATACTAATCTAAAATTTGATTCTTGACACTATAGAGTACAAACATTACATTTAATTACCCTTGTTCTTTTCCCTAAATTAACTAGGCCTTGCTAAGAGTGGAAGAAAACTTACAATTAACAATCAACTTCGCAAGAGAAGAGCAAAAGGAAAGCATATTGATATAAAGTTCCCTAAAGAATTTGCAAAAGTGTGTGGAGAACATGCTAGTTTATTTAAAAGTGAGATAACAGTTCTTGTAAGAACTGTACCACTCCAAGTGAAGAAGTGGAGGGACATGGATAAGTTTCATCCTGGTACTACTACATCTATTTGGAGAAAACTAAAGGTGACCTACTTTTCATATGAAATGAATATATTTGGCATGCATAGGTTATCATTGTATTCATGGCCGGTTATTACAATATATCTTTGATGTACAACAAAAGTTTCCTGAGCTTTCAGAAGAAGATAAAGATTGTGTCATGAGACAAGTAGAGAGTCAATATAATAATCAGCGTTACCGTCTACTTCAAGCTTACCGAAATAACAAGCCAAGGCCACAACATGTCTCACCAGAAGGTTGGCAATGGTTGATAAGGAATTTGTGGACGGATGATGATTTTCAGGTACATACAACTCATGTCCTAAATTACAGTGCTACATAATTGTTAATGATACATTTATGCAATTTGTAAACCAGAAAAGGAGCAACCAAAACTCTATCAACAGAGGAAAGCAAGAGATGGGGGTCCAAAGTAGGAACTAGATCAATTGCTCAAATCGCTTACAATCTGGTGAGGAAAATAGTTACCAGGCAGATTTTTTTCTATTACACATCGTTATGAATTAGTGAATATATGTTTTTGTTATTCCAATGCAGCGAGACCCAAAAACTGGTGAATGGCCTACTGCTATGCAAGTTTGGAAGGCTACATATCAAAAGGTTGATGGGACATGGTCCATTCCAACGGGTGAAGAAATAATGGTATGACCATATTACTTCCCTTTATGATGGCATCTTTGGGTTTCACATTTGTCAACCTGTATCCTACCTTTTGAACTAGGATTAAGTGGAAGTGGTGTGTTTTTTGTATGAAAAAGTATGGTAGTAGAATTATGTATGACTCTTTCATGGTTATTATCTCTGCAATGTAGTCTCTGTATTGTTCATTTAATGAGTTGAAAAGTCTAGGCACTACGAAATGTTTGCAGTATCTCTAATCATGAACAATATCGTTTTATTAAGCTGTTTGTAAATTTCATATATTATTTAATTTGTCTGCAATTTTCAATTATTAGATAACATGTTTGCAGATTTTTTGAACAGTAGCAACTCTGAGAACATTTGGATGTTACACTATCCTATAGCTAATTTGTGTAGTAGTACGCAGTGCACCTTTGTGTAGCAGTATCTCTAATCATGAACAATACCTATGATTCATTACATGAACGCTTTTGCCTACTGTGTAGTATATGGGTTCTTAATTAGTTTGTTTTTCATGCTTTGCAGACCAAACTACATGATGCTGCTGGGATACATCAAGAAAAGATTTCTTCTACGCCCGTGCCAATAGTGGAGCACTTCGCACTAGTTCTTGGTCGAAAGTCAAACCATTCACGTGGTGTTGGCATTTGTGCTGTAAACCGAGTGGCTGAGGAAAGAATCAGATTGCAGGCGCAAATTGAGGCTTCAGAACAGCGTGAAGCTGCAGCTCGAGCACGTGCAGATGCTGCTGAGCAACGTGCTGAGGCTGCTGAGCAACGAGCACAAGCTTTGTAAGGCCAAGTTTCCACGGTGGTCGAAACAAATGCACAACTGCAAGAAGAGCAGCAATCCCAATGTGAAGAGATGAGTTCTTTGCGTCAAGCACAGAGTGGAGAAGTTGCTCGCCTAGTGAGAGAACAACTTGATCATCAAATGGCTACATTAATTGCACGCATTGGTGCCTCGCAGCCTCCAGCATCTTAGAGTTTAAACACTTTAGTTGAATAATTATTGTGAGACTTTAAAGTAGTGTCAAGAGAGTTATTTTGAGGTTTGAGTGTTCTTAGTTTTATGTAATGCTTGAATGACAAATTTGAATTATTGAAATAAATATTATTGGTGCATATTTGAAATAATCATATTGCTATAATGTATATTTGTTGAGCTATTTTTGTCGCTACAACAAGGATAATAATGATAACTTGGTTGCCACAACATTTAATGTGTTTCACACAATTGAAACTTATCTTGTGACAAAACTTGTCCCGACTAATATTTTCCTACAAATGCTATGCTTTTTTGTGATGAAACTATTGATACATTTTGTCTTGTCAGTTCTCACAAAAAGATAATTTTTTTGTGACAAAGGTTTACCACCGTAGTTTACATGTGAGGATTAGTTAGCATCACAAATGAAAAGTATTTGTGTTAACAAGTTACCACTTTTTCCCATACATATTGTGGTAAACAATTAGACACAATTATAATTTAATAGTGAGAACAAGCATCGACACGACAAACTCAAGTAATGGCGAAACTTCTATCACTAATATGTAGTCTTTAGTGACCACAAAATTTGTCACTTTTACAATGGTAATTGTGACAATTATATTGCCATAGATTCTGTATAGTTGTGGCAACTATTATCACCACTAAAAACATTATGAGTGGCATCATTTTTTGCCACTAATGCATATGTTTTTGTGACAACGAATGAGCCACAAATAGTCCCGTTACTAGTGGCAGTACAATTTGTCACTAATGAGTATGGTCATTTGTGGGGAACAAAAATTCATCACTAGAGTATCTGTGAGGCGAGTATTTATGACGACTAGTAGCGATTTAAAAATTCGCCACAAAGGCTGGTTTGTGGCAAAAAAAAATAAGCTTTTGTGATGAAAATTTTCGCCACAAAAACCCTTTGCCGACTCCGATACCAATTGTTAGAGTACGCAACAGATGCCGGCCTAGCCCGCTATACCACGAGCAGACGCCCCTCGGGTCCAGGTCCATCTGAGCCCACAACATATCCAAGCCGCCTTAGGCCTAACTCAACCCCAAAGACTAGTCTGATAAATGAGGGCTGCCCCCATCTTATATGTTGTGCTCCCCACCATCAATTACCGATGTGGGACTAAACCTAACATCCGAGACCTCAAGGACCCTTTGCGCAACTACGTCTTCAATCACACCAGGGACGACCCCTTGGTCATCCCAGACCTGCACTCGGACCCCTTCATCTACCTCTCTGGCCCCAAGAGAGGCATCCACATGCGGGCTTACGTGCTGTTCGAGTATGACATGAGGATCAAGCAAGAGCACGAGGAGGAGGACGACCTGCCGCTCATTGACGGGGTAGCCATCTTCAGTGAACTAACCTGCATCCACGAACCAGTGACCTACCACATTGGGGGCTACCACGGCGCGGTGGTGGACGTGCGACGAGCACTCTTTCTCAGATCCGTGGAGGCCACGGTACGAGAGTCTGGATTCGGGAACTCTTGCCACTGAAGCATCACAGTGGTGTTGGCATGGAATTGTCTATATCTGGTTTTGCTCCTCCAATAGCAGATGAGATTAAGCTATTCCGTGGCATCATTCATCAGAAGTCGTGCGCCCTAAACAGATTTGTGGTTGCTGTGACCGTGAGTTCTTCCCTGATTCTACACTTCAGGGTTCCTACCGGTGGAGGTTCATCGTCGTGTGATCGTATCGATAAGTTTGCCTTTAAGGGTGCAGCGCACGGGTCTACTAGTTTTTTAGAAAGGCGGCATGGGTCTACTAGTGACTGCCAAAAATTTGACTTCGCCACTATAGAGGTCAAAGTGACATGATCACAATGTTTTCCTTCGGCAGGTCCTGTAACACCCTAGGTGTTAGAAAGGTTGTTAACACGAAACATGATTACAATAACTTGGTTAATGTAAGGTTAAGGAAGATCAATGTGGAAAAGAACTAAAAAATATGATGGAACAAAAACAAAATGTTAGCTCGGGCTTTGTAATTTAAAAACAAGACTAGAACTCTTTGGTTGAGTGTCACACTTGAAACCCTAACTCTCAAACCTAACTTAAGGTTTGGTCAACAGGAAATAGAAAAGGTTGCATAGGAACACACTCATGTCAAACCGCCATAACCATATAACATGAACTTTGGAGAACCAAATGTATATGAGCTCATCATTATGAAAATATGTACACACTTTAATGAAGTACTCTCACTTGCTTATGTCAAGATTTAAGCTTGGATGGTTCTATTCTTAGGTGAATCATTAATAGAGAATGGTGTAAGTCAAAACAAGTCAAAACAAAGTCAACACAAGTCAACCAACAACTTAAGTTAATGTTTTGAAGCCATAGACAAATACTAGACCACCTGGTTGCAAGTGATTAAAGGTCAAGATTAGCTAACCAAGGAAAACAAGCACAGGTGATGATAGTGAACTATAGAGGTCAAACTCCTTTAAACTAGGTCCAACTTGATTTTGGTGAAACAACAATTAAATACTACATGTTATTTAAATGTAAATATTAAATAAGTAATACCATAACTCCCCGTGCTTATTTCGACTGGATTTTTTTGAAACAATGGCAGGAGCTCTGCCTTTTAGTTAAGACGAATGAAGTTTATATACAAGCAAAGGTAGCCAAGCGTGGCGACAAACACCATGAAAGGTTAGCCCACCCACGCAACGCGGTAGAGTACACACTACCATGAGTCATCATTGCCGAGCATGCTTGCAAAGCGGCCAGCAGCTCCGACTTCCCATGGCAAAACACCGACGACCCATCCTAAGATGTCAGACCAACGGGCCCGAAGCAGGAGGCTACAACAAGTCATCGTTGCCGATCTTAACGGCTTCGCAAAGAGCAGATCCGACTTCCTGCCTTGATCCCACGCCCCGCCGACAGCGATTACCGAGCCTGTAAAGCTGAAACCCAGCCGTCGGAGAAGGAGGGTTCGACCCGCGTCATCGTTGCCGAGCTACATCCCCTGATGCAGCAGCTCTGACTTCACGATGCAGAACTCATCGTCTCGCGTCAACCGGGCGCCGAGAGGCGGAGGACATCCGCCGAAGGAGACATCACGACCGAAACGAATTTCCACAGTGATGCCTTCAGGAAGGGTATGACGCCGATTGAGCCGCCGTCGCTTGTCCAGGAATGGACCGGGTTTCCACCCGTGGAAGACATGGCTAGGGCACGAGAACACGACGTCCCCAACAAGGAAATCGGACGCCTGTGGGCGTCGCCATCGCCAATGCTTTCGCGCGAGGTGCCCCTAGCACATACGTCGAGCCAATATGCTGGACCCTAGCCTGTCGCCACCGTCGTCGTCACTGCCATCCCGTAGAAGCCCCACCAGAGGGGCATCGACGCGTCGGCCACTCACAGCAGCCGCACAGCTGCATCGGCCGCTACCCCCTCCGACTGGGCAACATGCAGAGCTAGACTTACCCTGCCACGCGCGTCACCCTGCCGGACGCTGAAGCCGTCGCCAGCTATCATCGCTAGCTCAAGCACCCGCTATCGATGCTGCCGACCTCCGCCAGCCACCGTCAGTGCATGCCCCACCACAGCGCCGCCTCCCCTAGGGGCACCAGATCTGGCCATCAGGGGCCAGACCTAGTGTCCCCGGCTGGCACCACCGCCTCCAAGCCATGGTCGAGGAGGAAAGGGGGAAGCGGAGGAGGAAGAAGGAGCCCCACGATAGCCCGGCGCCTGCACGGGCACTGGCCAGCGCCGCCGTAGCCACAGCAAGTGGCCCCGTCGAGCCCCACGCGGCTCACGCGAGGGCACGCCCCGCCGTCCCGCTACTACGCACACCGCCAACAACTACCGAGCGCGAGGAAGAGGCCCGCCCTAGGCTGACGCAGCAGCCACCGCGCGTGGCCCTAGGCGTAGCGCCTCGCACCACGAGGGCCGTACCCGTGGATTCGGGGAATACCTAACGTCTTGGATAGGAGCCGACGCCACCGTCACCCAGCGCCCGCCCAGGCACGGCCCGCCAGAGATCCACGCGAATCCGGTCCTTGGACCGTCGGATCTGGACGTCGAAGCGAGGAGACTGCCCCAGACCGCCGCTGAAGATGCCGGCGCCGCCACCAGCCTCAACGACTTTGCCGTGCCCCAGAACGTCGCACACGAGCTCGTCCCCGACCGTCGCAGCTTCCACCGCGACGAAGAGCCTCACCGCCGCCCTCCCGGCATGCTGTACGGCCATGCCGGCGGCATGCTCCGACGATGGCGCGGCTGGAGAGAGGGAGGAAAGGAAGAGAGGCGGCTAGGGTTTGGGTCGCCTCCCGTGTCGCCTGCGTGGGGGCAACGCGGGGGCCGTTTACACAGCTTGCCCTTCGACTGGATTACGTGCCCCATTTCATCGAAACGTCGCCGCGCACCACTGTTGTGGCCCTGCGCACGCGGTCTTCCATGCCTGGCCACCGCGACTGCTGCCGCCGCCGCCCGGGTGCCGCGCGACCACCCTACGCCGCTGTCGTGGGCTCACTGATACCTTCACGAACTCGTAGAGGGCCGCCATCGGCCCAGGCCCACCGTCGCCGCCAGCCACCGTGCACGCGCGTGGCCACGCCGCCCGCGCACGCGACCGGGCGCTGCCGGACCTCTCCGGCTATGTTCTGATCATCTATGGATGCGCATGATGCCTCCCGGCCTACTCTTTTTCGCCGGTGAGCCCTCCTCCGGCCGGATTGGCTGCCGGCCGGGCATCCCATGCGTGCGCTCTTGTCTTGGGGGTTTGCAGGGAATGGGGAATGGTAAAGACAGGTCTTTCGATGGGCTTGTATGCAAACTTAGTGAGACATATGAATAGTTATCGGGACTAGAATTTATTAATCGTAAATTCATGGGTTTATATGCAAAAATTCACTCACGCGCTGGGCCTCCCTGCTTGGGCCGGTCTGTCTCCGTGCGCCGGGTTGCTCGCGTGCGCTAGGCTAGGCCGAGTGGGCCGAATTCGGCCATCGAGCCATTTCCTTTTTATTTTGGGTTTTGTCAAATTTGATTAAAGCAGTGTTCTTGTAAAATTAGCTATAAATCATATAAAATCTCAAAATATTAAAAAAATTATGGAACTCCTCATTACTAGGAATGCGCATTGAATATGTAAAACAGCATGTTTTAGTATAAAATGTTTGTTGTAATAGTAGACTAGGAATTGTTGTATTTAACTAGTAGAGATAGTTTCTCTTGATCCAATTGTTGTGAAATATTTGTGGTAGATTACTCTTAATGTGTATGACCTGTGATAAAAATTTCATGTCCATTTGATACTTAACAATTGAGTTATGAATTATCTTGCATAATGCTTATTTAATGTGTTTAATATAATTAAGAGAAAGTAAAAATGAAAAATCTATGTCCCTAGTTGTAGTATTACTGTTGCAGTATACTGTAAACACATAATATCACTATGGTGATACAGAAAATATGAAGATATAGAATTACCATGTGTCACATGCTTATTTACTAATTAACTATTAATTAAATTATAGTAATTAATCTACTTGTCCAGAAATTATGAAATCAGTATAGTAGCTATGATTGGTAAAGATGAATCTCTCATAAAATTTCTAGGTTCATATGAGATGTTTGGGATAGGACCTTTTAATTAGGGTTTGTATTTAAATAAACTATTTTTTGTAGAAATTTAAATAAACTATTAAGGATATTAGATAATTAAAGATTTGACTTTGCACATGTATCCTATAGTTATTTGACTTTGCACATGTATCCTCACTCATAACAATATTTTTCTCTCACAACAATCAGCCAGAACAGTATTTTGGCTTATTTTTCAGTCCTACCGAACAGCCCCATCATTCATATGTTGACTAGGTTAAGCATATCCCAACTCAGTTTAGTTGTAAGAGTTAGTTAGCTTGATGCCTTAGGTTTCACATATGTTAAAACCAAAATGATTAAATTGATAGCTTAGAAGTGTGATGTATGATGACCAACATTTTGCTTCTATTAAATCATGAATGAAATAGATCTCAATCTCAGGTTTATGTGAACAGAACATACATGTGTGGTATGGGTGTTAGTAAGTTAGATGACTTCTCATGTGTTGTATGCTCATATGTAAACTTTTCTTTTGAAACTCATATGTAAACCTTTTACCTCTATGTTAATTTCCTATGCACATAACCTACATATATGTACCTACACCTTTTTGTTAAAGTACATGTTCACCTTGCTTACTTGTAACTTGTTATATGGATGCTAGTTAAATATAGCTCTAAGATGGTAAACTAAGCACCTCATACTTAGAACTAAAGTAGTACTAGTGGTTGTGATGAATGATCAAAGTTAGATAGGGTGCTTGCTTAATGTGATCCCTGAGAACCATGCTATGTAAATTCACTTAACTTACATGTGCATCCTAGTGTGCCACACTTAAGCAACCCACACCACCCAACTTCTTTTATGAAGTTGTTATTACTTAATTGTCACTAGGTAAACTAAACTAAAAGAGAGATATCACCATGTAAAGAACTACCTTTAACACCTAGTACAACTAGCCTAACCCAAATAAACCAAACCTCTCATTTATCAACTAATAAGCTATATATGTTCCTATGCATAGGTGTAGTTCACTTGTTCACCTTATCTATTAAATGGACTCATTTAGCTATGTTTGTATGACTTCACATGTGCCTTGTATGCTACTATATATGGGGCCGACGGGATAAGGGAAAGAAGAAAATAAGTAAAAGAAGAAAATAAGTAAAAGAAGAAGATAAAGAAGAAAAGAGAAGCAAGGAAATAATAAAGGTCGCATGCACGGAGGAGATGCCGAAGTCCATGCAGCGAGGAGATGCTGGATAAGGTAGATACAATCATACAGAATAGAAATAGAAAGAAAAGAAAAATAGGAAAGGAAAAGATAAGAAAGAAAAGAATAATAAAAAAGGAAAAATAAAAAAAGACACGGTAGACATTTCACTCTTTTCAAGTCAGGCGAAACTGTTCTACAAGACGTTTTCAAAATAGCTACAGGTCCACAAAAATTGCTCCACCATAAAAGCCACGTGTCGCAGTACATATAGACAAAAATTCGTGATCTCGTTGCAACGTACGGGTATATATTCTAGTAACAAAATAAATGGTAAAGACATCTTAGCACGTCTTTAAACTTCATAAAGTTTGGATGGCTCGAAATCTAGAATAGCTTTTTTTGTGTGGAGGGAGGGGGGAGAGAGGGGAGTAGGAGTATATGTATTCTTTTTAAGGACGTGGATGACAGTGCGTCAAGGTACTACCATACTGTTATAACACCCGTAGCAATCAAATAGACAATCTCAGCAAGCCAAGCAAGGACGACGCTGCCGTCTAACCTACTAGTACAAGCGTACTAGTAAACAACGATAGAACTTTTGGATTTTTGCGCGTTTTTTCGATTAAAAAAAAATTATAGACTAATTAGGTTCAAAAAGTTTCGTCGCGTTTCTCACCCAACTTGTAATTATTTTTTTTCGCTCACTCCATTAGTGATTTGTTTAATTTTGGGGCATCTAATTAGGTTCGAAAGTTTAGGCTCTCACGATTTCTCATATAACTTTCGCAATTAGTTTTTTTTAATTATGGATATTTAGTTCGAAAGTTTCGCCACGCGTTCTCATCCAAGATTAATTTTTTTTCGTGATTTATGACGCCGCATTTGATGCGCGCAAAATTTTTTAGAATCTAAACCAGCCCTTATTACCAACCTAACTTAACACTGTTTTTCTCGCGTAACGAAACAGCATCGAAACCGTGCCAACTGCTGGTTCGATGCTGGCTCTCGATCGCAGCAGCAGCCATGCATGAGCGGGAGCGGCCGGCCAGCATATTCGAATCGGCCAAGACTGCCGCCGGTGCCTGCGCTGGCTCTCGTCAGCTTTGAGAACTGAGTTTTGTTCTCCCCTGGGGTTCCGGCAACGACACGCTTACGCTGCACGTGCGCGACTTGGCACGCGGTTCTCCCCTGGACACGCGGACGTCAGAGTTGAAGTTGACGCGACGGACCAAGTGGATGGACCGATGGGCGGCGTCCGTCAGAGTTGAAGTTCTCCCCTGGACACGCGGACGCGACGGACCAAGTGGATGGACCGATGGGCGGCGGCGTCCGTCAGAGTTGAAGTTGACGGCATGGAGCGATCCGAAAGCGACTGCACACGCGTGAGCCGTGACCATGCCCGGCCGGCACCGGCAGTCGGCAGAAGCTGATGCTTCACGAAACGACAAGAAGGGCTTCCCTCTGTGGCCTGTGTGTAGCAGGAAAACGCATGCACGAGCTGGCCTGCCTGTCAACGTGACCGGAACGCCACGTAAAGCGGGAACCGAACCTGCTGCTGCTGCTATGGTCAGGACGTCAGGTTCTACACTTCTACTAGGCTTCTCGTGGCCACGTGGGCAGTGTTTGACTCTGCGCCGCACGTGCGTGCACGCGTGGCGTCGACGCCTCTCGAGTCTCGACTCAGATCCAAAGTCAAATCAACGACCGGGCATGGCTGCCCAACCAGTTATAAATTATTCAATTCTATTCTATATTCCATTATTCTTACACGCTGCGACGTACGGAGTACTACGACATGCCACTTGAAGGAGATTTTTTTAAATCTTTTTAATTTAATATTTTAATAATAATCGCTTGTATCCGACCCTTTTCGCGATGAAATAACGTTGTCACGCCACATATATTGGAGCGACAACATCTGCCACGTTAAACAACGTTTCCGATGTGAAAAACCTTGTCACGCCACTCTCGCTGGCGTGTTCTGTCGTGACAAGACTGAAACTTTGAAAAATCATAACTCTTTAATAAGACGTTGGATGGAGATGAACTTTATATGAAAATTATAGCTCTTGATGAGATCTACAACTTTATAGTTTTGAGTTTTTTCATTTGAGAATATTAAGATGTTCAAAAAAATAATATAAAATTTCAGAACCATACTAATCGTGTACTAGTGCTTGTTGTATTAGAAAAATAATATCTTTTTTTTATGTTGTCAAATGAAGATAGTTTTTACATCAAAGTTGTAGCCCTCAATTAGATCTACAACTTTATAGTTTTTAGTTTTTACATTTGAGCTCGTTAAGATGCACGAAAAAATAATATAAAATTTCAACAGCTTAATAATTGCATACCGGCGTTTGTCGCATTAGAAAAATAATATCGTTTTTGTATGATGTCAAATGTAGATACATTTTATATCAAAGTTGTAGTTTTTAATGAGATCTACAAGTTTAATTTAAAAAGTATTTTTATGCGACTTCAAATAAGAAATATATGATTTTTCTAAAAAGATAAGCTATGAAACATGACTAATATGCTATTAATTTTTGTATTATTTTTTGGTATTTTAACTATCTCAAATGAAAGACCAAAAAATTAAAAAGTTGTTGGTCTCATAGTTAGCTACAACTTTAATATAAAAAGTATCTTCATTTGATAACATACAAAAGAGATATTATTTTTCTAATACGACAAATACTAGTACGCAATTATTATGGTCCTAAAATTTTATATTAATTTTTGAGCATCTGAATGTTTTCAAATGAAAAAACTCAAAACTAGAAAGTTGTAGATCTCGTCAAGAGCTACAATTTTTATATAAATTTCATCTTCATCCGACATCATATTAAAGAGTTATAATTTTTTAAAGTTTCAGCCTTGTCACGCCACTTCCGGTGGTACGACAGAACAATACTTTCACGCCAGCGGAAATAGCGTGACAAGGTTTTCTATGTCAGAAACGTTTCGAATGTGGCACTTCTTGTCGCGTCAATGTATGTGGTGCGACAGCGTTATTTGGTCACGCCAGCTCACTGTCGCGATTAAAAGAGTTAGATTTGAAAAAAAAATAGAATGGTTATTATTAAAATATTGAATAAAAAATATTAAAATATAAAAATTCTCCTCTAGGGCCTACGGGTGTATGAGGTTTCTTACGATACGAGGTGTATCAACCAACCCAATAATTAGCTACTAAAAATTAATTAATAAGAATTTAGGGTCTTGTTACATCCATTAGCTACTAATACTTAAATAGTTAATAGTTCATAGCTAATATTAATTGCTATTAGCTAGTTTGGTTTAACTAATGAAATAGTTGTTAGTTAGGTATTCAGCTAACAATTAGTTAGATCTATTTTAATCCGAGAAACTATTTATTAATATCTATCGGTTGGCACGCTCTCGGCTAACGCTAACTACTACCCCTACATTCCAAATTATAAGATGTTTTAGCTTTTCTAGATTCATAACTTTTGCTATATACTTAGATATACACTGTACCTAAATACATAGTAAAAATAATATATCTATAAAATATAAAATATCTTATAATTTATGAGAACGGAGGGCGGAGTACTATCTTACTAGCTATCTCAAACTAACTGATACTACCTCTGTCTTTAAAGATGTAAATCTAGATTTAGGTTGAGTCAAACTTTAAGTTTGACTATATTTATAGAGAATATATTATTAACATTTATGACGAAGATCCCTTGATACCAAGAGCTACTTGTTAGGTGGGCTAATTTTTATTTAAATCTTCAGCTAGTTGTCTAACCAGCCTTAACTCATCTAGGCCCTAAAAGTGGTTTAATAAGACTGTCTCCAACAGAAACAACCCAAACGCGATACCCATTCAATAGTATAAGTCACCTACAGTCAAAGGGTCACATACCCAAATCTCGTATTCTCCAACAGCCGAGCAGCCAAATCACACACCTCTCTCAACTCTCTTTCTCTCTCTCTCACCTCTCTCTGGGATGGAGGCGGCGGGCGACGAGCGGGGCGGCAACGGCGGCGCACGCGAGCGAGCGTGGGCAACGGCAGGCGCAGCGAGCGGCGCATGCTCCTCCTCCCACGACGACCCTCTCTCCCTCCGGCGGCGCGGCAACCCTAGGAGCCCGGCCGACGCTCCCTCCGATGGTTCCAGCGCGCCTCTATCCTCTCTACCTCAAGCTCCGTGCGGCGAGCAGATCCAACGAGCAGGCGGTCGAATCCATGCCGGTCGAGCGCCTTGGCCTCCCTCCCCGCCGAGCTCCGCCCGCCTCCCTCCCCGCCGGCGAGCTCCCTCCCTACGAGATCCGTTGAGCGCCGCCCGCCTCCCTCCTCGCCTCGCCGCCATTGTCGTCTTCGGACCCGCCTCGCCGCGCTCCAGAGGTGCTCCCACGGCGAGGGAGCGGTCCCAGATCTGGCGAGGCAACCAAGGCCGATGGCTCCGGAGGTGCTCCCACGCCGAGCTCGCCTCGCCGAGCCGGCCCCGCCCCGCCGTGGTCCCGCCTGGAGACTTTGCGTCTTGGAGAAAGACGACGCAAATAAACGTCCCAGATGGCCTCGTACCTAAAATGCATGCTGTATTTGAGTCTTCTGTTGGAGTCGGTTTTCTACCGCTAAAACACTGTGCATGACCCATTCTGGGTTTGCGTCGCCGTTTGCATAAACTGTTGGAGACAGTCTAACTACGAGTTGCGCTGGCAAAGTAAAACAAAAAAACTTCTCAATTTTTGACGATAAACATACCCCTTCCATTCCAAAATAAGTACTCATCTTGTATTTCGAGGAGCCAACAAATCTCAAGTTTGACTAAATTTATGAAAGAAGTATACCAATATTTGTATATCTAAATATGTTCATTTTATAAAAAATATATGGTAGGATTAATGGATAACTCCGTAGATCTGAATTTCAGAAAAAGAAGCTTAATTTCGGTTTCAAACCCAGCCCGGACACGGGGGTTGTTTATTTATCGTGATTCTGACATATTCGGTTAGTATTAAAGTCGGCTGATAAGTCGACCTTAACTGATTTACTACGAGAAAAAAAATATTACAGGCTCTTCAAACGAACCAGCCAAATTCCTTTGTTCATTCAACAGGTGCCACGACGAGCCGTGTCAACGTTGAAAACGTTGTTTAATCCTTCTCGTAATTATTGCCTGCGATTCCGACTCCTCTGACAATCCATCTACCACGCGCGGCCCAAACTTCTGCAAACTCCTCTTCTTCCACCTGCTCTGCTCCTGCCTCCTGCGCCCCAAACCCGCCTCGCCGTCGCCGTCGCTGTCGCCGCAGCCTGGTCCCGGCTCCCGCCTCGCCGTCTACCGCGTCCCGCAGCCACGGAGTCGCGGCACCTCGGATTCGCCTCACCTTCCGCAATCCTCGCCGTCCTCCTGCTCCGCGCCTCCGCCGCCCCTCCCGTGTAGTGGTGCTGGAGCTGCAGATCCACCGCGACCTGGCGACCGATTCCTCCTCCCGCTGGTAAGCACGCCCTCGCTCGCTCGTGCGGCATCGCTCGCTCTTTTCGCCTTTCGGAGCTAGCTGCAACCGAATCCAAATCCGAATCTTTCTCTCTCTCCCTCGCTCCAGTCCGCCCATTGCGCGGCGATTTGCTTGCTTTGTTCTGGAGCAGTGCTTGTGCCCAGTTCGTGTCCCAAGATTTCTTTTAGGGGCTCACTTTCTTCAATTCCGCGGAAATCTCGCCTCTTTACACCTCCTTCCTGTTTCTGTAGAAGAATTGGCGACCTTGGCCTCCGCCCCCGGCGGCGCGGAGGAGTCAACTGTGGTAGCAACCGCCGCGGAGGCTGCAAGCCTCCGGTAAGGGAGGGAAATTGACTTCTTGGAAGCCGGAAGCCGAAAGCCGGTCCCGGGCCGCGATGGCGTCGAGCGGCGGCGGCGGCGCGTCGTCGGCGGCGGCGAAGAACGAGTCCTACGTGCGGGCCGACAAGATCGACCTCGAGAGCCTGGACATCCAGCTGGAGAAGCAGCTGGCCAAGACCTGGGAGAAGCACAAGGGGTCGTACAACCAGGGGCCCAGGGAGGACTGGGAGATCGACCTCGCCAAGCTCGAGATTCGCTACGTCATCGCGCAGGGCACCTACGGCACGGTGTACCGCGGCACGTATGATGGGCAGGACGTCGCAGGTACCCCTGTTTCCTCGTCTGTGGATTATTTGTGCCTCTGAGACTGAGATTACGCTGTTCGGCAGTTGCAGAGGATTTCTTGGTTTTCGTCAGTAGATAGGTGAATCGTTTTCATAATATCCGGACAAGCTAGCTTGGCAAATGACACATTGAGTATCAGCTGGTTAAAATAAAAAAATGAGGCATACATACACAAGTAACAAGCTCTTACTATATGTTCTGAATATTCGTTGTTCTTGGTCCTCTTGTGTTATTGGGCCTGTTCGCTTGTTGGTGCTGGTGCTGGTTTGGACTGGCTGGTGCTGATTTTTTTTTGAGAAAAACACTGTTGACTGACTGGTTTGGACTGGCTGAAACCAACAAGCGAACAGGCTGATTGGCTTCTAGCAAAGAGTTGCCTCTGCCTTGTTTCACCTTCCGTGTGAGTTCAGAAACAATGGTTGTTCATGGATAATAGAGCTCTCATGTCTACACACGGCGGATTGTAGCACAACTGCACAAGTGATCAGTATATAATTATGCGTTATGTGGCAAAGATGGCAAAGAGCTTCTTTGCAGTGGTTTGTGTGTGAACTGTGAAGTATTTGCATCTTTGTGGATTCAGATTTTTTTTTCTTGTAGTCTGAGTTTTTGATTGGTAATTCTGAAACCTGTTATAGCTTCAGTTTTTATGTATTACAGCTTCAGTTCCTTAGGTATTACAGCTTCACTTTTAACAGGTGCCTGATTTTGGGGCATTTGTGGTGTCATGAGCTTATTCAGTGTCCTGGTCCTTTACACAGAAATTGTGATGGTTAATTCCTGTAGATCATCTAAGACAGCTGTTCTCACTAGCATGTTATCGTACTGATGAAGTTACCTGAACTGTGGACATAATATAAAATTGAAATTTGTACTTTTTCTAGTATGTTGCGAAGCTTTACCAAATAATCAACAGCACCACCTTGATCTTCATATGTTTAGCTAATTCTTTTTTCTTTAATGACATATATAGTAAAACTGTTGGATTGGGGTGAAGATGGCTTTGCATCAGAAGCTGAAACTGCCACACTGCGAGCATCTTTTAAGCAGGAGGTTGCTGTCTGGCATGAGCTCAACCATCCAAATGTTACAAAGGTGAACATTTCAGCTTACTATGTTTTAGCACTAAGCTGCACACTCATTTATCTTCTGTGCAATGTTTATTCAGGAGTCAGGACTGTCATGTCTTGGTGCTGTCTTTACTCTGTAGTAGTAGCCTTTTTCTTGTGGTCCACTTACATAGTTTGTTTACTTGTTATTTTCTTTATTATTGCAGTTCGTTGGTGCATCAATGGGTACTGCAGACCTTAAGATTCCAGCCAATAGTTCCAACAGTGGTGGGCGCACTGAGCTGCCGCTAAGAGCATGTTGTGTTGTGGTTGAATATCTCGCTGGAGGAACACTAAAACAATATTTAATAAAGAGCAGGCGAAGGAAGCTTGCATACAAAGTTGTTGTTCAGATAGCACTGGATCTTGCTAGAGGGTAAGCAAGATATATAAAAAACTTTTTTTAAAAGAAAACTTGGGTCACTATAGCGTATTTTTCTTGTATCTTGTGGTAACTATCTTGTTGGTCCCTTTTGCAGATTGAGCTATCTACACTCAAGAAAGATTGTACATCGGGACGTAAAAACTGAAAATATGCTGCTCGACACACAGCGAAACCTTAAAATTGCTGATTTTGGTGTTGCTCGTGTTGAGGCTCAGAATCCAAAGGATATGACAGGTGCGACAGGGACACTTGGCTACATGGCCCCAGAGGTATACTACGCTACTGTTTAAGATTTGTACGAAAACGATTACTCTCGTTATCGTGGCAAGTGCTTTGAGTAATTATTTGTTCTTTTTCTATTTGTGTCTGCAGGTTCTTGAAGGCAAGCCATACAATAGAAAGTGTGATGTCTACAGTTTTGGCATATGCTTATGGGAAATATACTGCTGTGACATGCCATATCCAGACCTCAGTTTTGCAGACGTCTCATCTGCCGTTGTTCATCAGGTTTGTTTTCACTTTCTGGATTCACTGTTGATAATCGTCCACATACTGAACATATTGGGCAGAACAGATCAATAATGCTTTGTGTGCGCATGCATGTGCCAAACCTTCACTACACCTGATGGTTTCCACCTGTTTGTGTGTGCAGAACCTGCGGCCTGACATTCCTCGCTGCTGCCCAAGCCCAATGACGAACATCATGCGGAAGTGCTGGGACGCGAACCCGGATAAGCGTCCTGACATGGACGAGGTGGTGCGGTTCTTGGAGGCCCTCGACACAAGCAAGGGCGGTGGTATGATACCAGAAGGCCAGGCCGGCGGGTGCTTGTGTTTCTTCAGAGCCCGTGGTCCTTAGAACCAACCCTGTCCAGCCCTCCTTCTCTCCTTGCCTATACCATACTACAATATTGGAGCCAGATCTAGGCCTTTATTGCTCATCGGATAGTGGATACCAAATAGCCCCTTCACTGTGCTGATTGCAGATAAGTTGATGACAATCTTTGTGATTGGTTGACACTCGTTATTAGTTTTATAGTGATGTGAGTACCAGTAAGGAGTCCATAATACAGATGGTTTCAGCCAATTCATGGTTGCTTTCTCTTAATGGTTTATTTGTGGAAATCACATGATGGGCTATCGAGGATGAACTGGGGAGAACAGGGTGCATGCCTGTGAAGCGATATGTGATATTCCGATCCACCGTTGTTTCTAATACTTGTACTGCGATACACGATACACGTTTGCCATTACTTGGAAATTGGTTTATATGTGATTGATTGATTATTTTTTGATAAAATAAAATTAATCTGTAACCATCTCTGCACAAAGTAAAACCACCACAACCACATTATAAAATTGAAACTATACCATTTTTATAAAGTGGAACAGCCATGACCATTTTGTATAAAGTGGTACTCTCTCCATTCCAAATTATAAGTCATTTCAAGAATTTTAGAGAGTCCAAGCATCTCAAGTTTGATTAAAATTATAATGAGAATTACAAAGATTTATGACATCAAATAAATATATTATGAAAATATAATTAATAAAAAATTTAATGATATTTAGTTGGTATCATAAATGTTATTATCTTATTATATAAATTTGGTCAAACTTGAGATGTTTTGACTCTCCAAGATTCTTGGAGTATCTATTTACACTCGAGATATGCTCCTTGCACTTCCAAGTTCCAAGGAATGGCCATCTGTGATACGCATGTAGGGCAGCACATGGTGTAAGGAAGGATGCCTTGAGCACCTATGTAGATAGTGGAACCACCACAACCATGTTTATAAAGTAGTATCATCAGTCACTTTTTTTTAGACAAAAGGTCACCCTGCTTTTATATTTCAAAAAGCAAACAAACATTCGAGTTCATTCAGGTTTTTGGCACTAACGCCAGAACAAAGTGCAGACTTAAGTCTATCCAAGATGCTTATTACAGCTTTCAAACGCCTGAGTATTTTCATTCCTGGCAACGATGGCGACTGAGGACTGAGCACCCAATAGACCCGACTGTGATGATGACCTCATTGTTGCCTCCCTCCACTCGATCTGGGCTGGTTGTCTTGACAGTTCTCATCATATTCACTTTACAAAAGTAGAACTACCAAACCATTTTTATAAAGTGGAACAACCAGAGTCTTTTTTAAAGTAAAAACACCATAGATGTCTTCTCTAAAAGGTTTCTAAGTATTATTATAGATTCATCATGAAACATATTTTCATAGTATAACTATTTGGTATCATAATGTTTGACAACTTTCTCTATAAATTTGATCAAACTTAAGATAAATTTGACTTATCTATTATGACTTGTTCTTAACTATGATTATTGTTTGAGCCTGTCTACCTCACACTCGAGTGTTTTAGAGAGAACTAGCACACGTGTGTTTTGTCCCAAAAAAAACACACAGATTACAGGAACCAAAAAATTCATGTATTTTATAACAAGGTAGCACACGAATTTTGGCAGCCTAGCACACAAAAAGAGTCACAACAGACAAAAGGAAATCCATGTGTTTTTTCCATGAGTAGCACACGAAAATATTGCAAGGAAAAAAACATGTGTTTTTCAAAGAAGTAGCACACAAATCTTCTTGTAGTTGTACTTGTACTTGTATTCTTTGTGAAACAAGGGCCAAAAATAGAGCAGATCTGTTGTACTTGTTATTGTACTCTGTTGTAGCCCACAAACCTAACGACAAAATGACCCATGTTAACAACTACAAGGCACATCAGCCCATCAAACAAATGTGTGTCCTATATATGACCTACTTGATAAAGAAGCAAACCAAACAGATCCATCGATCTGTTCTTGAGGAGGAGCTCACGCACACCAGGGCAAAAAAGGGTGAAAACCCCAGATCAGAGCAGGAAAAAAGGGGTGGGGAGGGGGGAGGATCACTAGATCCAAGGAGGCAGGACTCACCTCTACATCATCCAAGGTCAGTACACACTAGATCCAACCCTTCCTTGTGTTAGATCCCTATTTTGTTGATCTCAAACGATCTGTGCAAAGGAATTTAACCCATTAGTTTGAAAATCAAGAGGATGACTCGTCGAAGACCAATTTCTAGGCACAAAGTACTAAATTAGTACTGGAGAACCTCCAGGAAAACAGCAGGTGAGATGCTTATGGGGCTAGGAAAACAGGAGCATTAACTGAGAAATGGGCATTTTCAAAGCATCTGCAAACATAAATGTTGCCCTAATTGTCTACAGTAAACCCCTAACAATATCTCAGCATAGCTTCTCTCAACCTACCATCCACATGGCCACATAAAACCACAACAAAGATGGGGCTCACTACGATGCATCCTAATAAACAATTGAGACGCACCAGAAAAAAACATACACAAATGACCACCACACTAACACCACAATTCAGCACTAAACCCATGACAATGATCGAACCACCTAAACTTTTTGGAGGTTGTGCCTTCTTGCCGTTGGCCCAGCAGCCTAACAGTTTTTCCCATTAAGAAACTAGTGTAGTAGTGATTAGCCTAACATTTTTTGCTGAAACTGGAGAAAACAACAAGTTCATTGTCACAGTGTAGAAAGATAATCCAAAGAGCTTACCTCTAACAAACTGACATAGTCCCAGACCTAGGCACAACCAAATTAGGATGCATTGGAATCAACCTGTTTAGAGAAATAGAACAAGACCAAAAGTAAGAACCTGTTTACATAGATCACATAGGACAGATCATAGATTACAAGACATAATTTATTTCTATGCAATCTTTTTCCTTCATACTAGCACAATCACAGATCCGACAGCACCCACATCTTGTCCTACCTCCACCATCCTTCATCTAACACAAACATAGATCACATATGACAGATCACAGATTACGAGAGACAATTTATTTCTATGCAAAGACAATTTACAATCTTTTTCCTTCATACTAGCACAATCACAGATCCGACAGCCCCCACATCTTGTCCTACCTCCATCATCCTTCATCTAAAACAAACACAGATCATAGATTACAAGAGACAATTTATTTCTATGCAAGGACAATTTACAATATTTTTCCTTCATACTAGCACAATCACAGAGAGAGGGGGGATCAAAGACAATCACAGATTGCTAACTATTTCAGGCAAACAAAACAATATATCTTATGCATCTGTTTTGTTTTCAGGTTACATCTGACAACATGGATGGGAACTCGCTACAAAATTTTGACCTGACAACACAAGAAGGGGTCAACAAATGGCAAGAAGCCCTACAGTTTATGTACCACACCAACCAGTATGCATTTCCAAATCCTATGTTCTATCACAGATGAGTTACAATGACACAAATGAGAATAGTAACAACAGTAGTTTCACACCACTCACACTTATACCGGTTATGCATTGGCTATATTCCTATTGTAACTAGGAATATAGCCTCACACCACTCACACTTATTCCAATCTCTACAAGGACTTTTCAAGAAGCACTACTAGAAGTTAGATTCATACCTCATCAACCAAGATTAGTACACCAATCTATTGAATCAAGTTCCCTGGTAAACTAATTCCTAGATCACCTACGTCGGCCAAAATTAGCAGATCCATGAGATTACATAGTGCAAAACAGAGAGCATGAGATCTCACACACACGCACGCGCGCAAATACAATTTTCTGGGCAAATTTCTAGAAGTCATTCTGCAACCTCACACCACTACCACTTATATATTATGCATTTCCTATATTCCAATTGCTAATAAATTACAAAACACAGATATGGGAATTGCAGATTTCACATAGTGCAAATTGTACTTGTTGCTAATGCAATTATACCAAATGCAATTTTCATGTGGTGCAGGGGACAGGGGTGGCTAGGAATGGCTATAAACTCACAAACTGATTCTTTAATATCATTCAACTCTATCATATTGACATGTCATCATCTATTACTAAATGCAAGCAAAGAATAAGATGTAATTGAGATCGGAGCAGAAGTATTACACTCGAAACTAATGTTCGCATAACTTAGGTAATATAAACGTCAATAATTAATTTCTCGTTAAGGACAAAACTATTTTTCCATGGACTTGTACAAAATACGAGTGAATCCACCTAAATTTCACAATACTAAATCATGTACATCATCAACTGCAACTACCATACACAAATAGATTCTGAGAACTAATATTGTTTTGTAGGCTCTCCAGTGAAGCCGCAAAGAAAGATGAGGAAATAAACTTGTAATGCTAACAAAGATCCAGAAGCCACAACAAGCTGAGGGCGCGGTGATAAAAAACATGCAACAACTCGTCATGATCAGCAGATACAAGCAAAATTTTAGTGCCACTTTAATTTATTTATGTAATCACAAGCATGTAACAAGCTCAATGTTTTTTGTGTACTACCCTTTGTGCCTCATTGAGTGTACTAGGTTAAACAGAATTCACAACTTCATATTACTCATCATGACGACTAGATATTGCACATGTTTGGTACCATAATTTCAGAAATTAACGAGTGCAATTTACTACTTATGAATGTGCAATAAAGAGAAATTAACGATTCCCTAAGTATGTAAGATTAGTAGGGACAGTGACAATCTACAAAATAGTACAAATCTGATCTATACAAGAAGATCCTGCTGACCATTCTTGCATGATCCTGTCTATATGTACATGTATGAGCTAACAGAAGCACATCCTTCCTACAATCAGTTGCAACACCAGATGGCTCAATCAACAACCCCCCACCCCCCCCACACACACACACATACACCACACCGCATCCTGCTCCCCAACAATACACTAAAGGACCAAAACTAATGCAATAAACTGCAGAGAAATGGTGCAAAATTAAATACCCATTATCTAACAGATAGCCTCGTGGTCTTAACAAATTCCACACATATTATCCTAGGGGCTAAGGGTATTCATCTCTTGTGAAGAAAAGATAACAATTAATCGATAGATACAATGCAAATAGTGTTGACACTGTTAACCACCCTACACTAGACAACAAAGAATAGCAGCATCCAGGTACTAATAATGGTGGCCTAACCTGTCCTAATTCCCTTTTTGAGGAAAATCAGTACTGATGTATGCTAAAAACAATACCTATCAGATTGTGCATAGAAATTTCATATCAAATAAATTATCCTTAAGAAGCTTGGTAGAAGTGTCATACTAAATTTACTGGACTAAAATATATGTTCATTTCCAGAGAGTAGGATGCCATGGCACATGAACTATAGTCTATATATCATCAGCAACCACACTGGTTCATCAATAAAAAGACAAAGTGCCCATGGACAAAATGGAGCCCAAACTTTACACCCCTGAAAAATCAGGAACACATTCAAACTGAAAGTGAACAAGCACTGCATCAAAATCAGGCACTACATGTCTCATGCACCTGCTACAGACATTGAATACTTTCATCCATGTAAATAGATTAGCTAGCAATGCTTCTAAATTCATTCAGAGAATGGGTTGTAACTGACTGTAAGGTACTCAAATCAACAAGCACTGCATCACAAAACGAGATCTATAGACAGAACGTGGGGGCGCAAAAAATGCCCTGGCAGTTCCATCCGTGGCGCTAGCGGCCTCATCCAAACCTTACCATGCTAGATACCAGCGCAGAAGTAGCGAAGCAGGTCTCAACAACCGCTCGCACAAGCACCAGGTCGCTCGGCGTCTACCACAGCCACAAAAAAGCGATAGGCCGACAGCACCAATGGCCCGTGCAGGTGACGCCGACACGGACAAGGTTCGTCGTTTTGTTCAGTGGGGATCATGATGTGCTCCACGAAATGCCTCTACAGAAATCAGGAAACAGTGCCGCTAATCCACTGCTGACTACCACTAATCCGACCACGCAATCCGCAATCTAGCAAAGCACCCAGAGAGAGCACGAAGCGGGGAGAGCGGCGCCCGAGTTCCTCACCTACCCAATGACAGCAGCCAGGGGGAAGTTCTCCCTCCCGTACTTGCACCGCCCTTGGCCGCGGATGGGGCTGGTGCCGTTGGTGGACTCGAGGACCCCGGAGGTCGTGAGTGTCGCGGTCGCGAGGCGGGAGTCCCGTAGCCAGACGTTGCGGGAGGGGACGGGGAGGGAGATGGTGGCAGTGGCGGAGGGGAATGAGGTGGCGCGGCGGGGCGGGAGGTGCGGGAGTGAGTGGAGAGCGCGGTGGCCGTCGCCATGGTGGTGGTGAGGGCAAGACGACCGATAGACACAGGGAGGGACGGAGCGGCGACGTCGCCACTGGAAATGAATCGGTGTCTCTGACCAGGTGAGCTGCCGGAGGACGAAGGCGATGACGAAATGGGGATTCACAAATTGAAACAGTACTCCCAGAGCGGGCCCAGCAAGTCAGGGACAAAAGAAAGCTGAGCGCGAGGAGACGTCGATTGTTGATCGGACAGACACAAAATTCGTGTGCTGAGAAGGGAAAAACACACATGTGACGTATAGCATTTCTCTTATTGATTACATGTGACAAATTTAATTTTGAACCTTTGACTGGAACATATATTTATTTAAATTCTAACTTATAACACAATAGAATAAATCTTTAAACCCAAGACATGTGACTTGTGACTCAGTGAATGGGCACAACTTTGGTATTATGATTCCAGACTCACTTTATGTTAAAAATCCATCTTAAAACTCAATGCATAATCAAGTTTCACCTAGATTGTGTAATTTATAACTCAATGTATTAGGATTTCCACCTTAAATTTATAGCCTTCTCTATTCACAACATCGAACCTTTTACCAAAAACTTTCGACTTGTAACTTGACGTTAAATGACTTCTCCACTTAAGACATGCAACGCTTTTGCCTTGTAGTTTCTCATGCCTCGAGGTTGAGACAACTACAATAGATTATAGAATTCAAATCATATTTTAATACGTGAATCTTTGCCTACATATGCCTTAAAAGGGCCATTGGAGGTCCTTGTGTGGTAGCCAATGCAAACTACTATAGGTGCACCTAGTGCATGAGTATAGCACCTGGTTTTAAGCACAAAACCAGATACACACCATATGTGAGCCTAGAAAGTCAAATCACACGTATGACTACATATAGAGGTAATATCAAAAGACAATGCTTAATACATAATATATTAGTACAAATAAGATAACCTTAGGCACAGACAACAGATAGACAACACTGATCTTTGGGTGAAGACTCCACTCCACAGGTGAAAGCTCTAGTTTGGTTTTGGTTAATTGATGAAACCCTAAGTGCTAACCTAGTTTATCAAAGTGATTATGAGATAAGTAGCACTACTCCAAGTAATGAAGCAATGATGAAGATCATGATGGTGATGATGGCATGGAGATGATCAAATGCTTGAACTTGGAAAAGAAGAAAGAGAAAAACAAAAGGCTCAAGGCAAAGGTATAAATGGTAGGAGCCATTTTGTTTTAGTGATCAAGACACTTAGTGAGTGTGATCACATTTAGGATTGATAGCCGTACTATTAAGAGGGGTGAAACTCGTAATCGAAATGCGGTTATCAAAGTGCCACTAGATGCTCTAACTCATTACATATGCATTTAGGATCTAGTGGAGTGCTAACACCCTTGAAAATATTTGTGAAAATATGCTAACACATGTGCACAAGGTGAAACACTTGGTGGTTAGCACATTTGAGTAAGGATAGAAACTTCACCGGCGGCGTGTCCGCCCGTAGAGTGCGGACAGTCCGACGGTGCCACCAGCGCCCTAGACTAAAAAGACAGAGGTCATTGGAAGTGACTGGACGCTGGCCTCGGTTGGACCGGCGCGTCCGGTCAGATCAAACAGCGAAGACACTGGCGTCGGTCTTCGACCGAACGCTGGGTCACTTGGTGACCGGACGCTAGCAGGGTGCGTCCGGTCAGTGCTGACGTACGCTGACATGGGGCATACAGAGGAGTCACCGTGTGACCGGACGCTGGGTGTGTCCGGTCGGGCATGACCGGACGCATCCGGGCGTGAAAATTCGCGTTTGGAACCTTACTGGAAACGACCGGACACTGTGGTCCAGCGTTCGGTCACTTTCTAACTGACGCGTCCGGTCATCTCTTGACCGTTGAAATCGGGCGATCGGCGTTTGAAGTCGATGACACGTGGCACACATCGCACGACCGGACATTGTGGTCCAGCGTGCGGTCAATATGACCGGAGCGTCCGGTCGTCCCGTGTTTAGTGCAGTGAGGAGCCCAACGGCTCTATTTCATGGGGGCTTCTATTTAAGCCCCATGGCCCGCTCAAGCTCATTCTCTTGGCCATTTGCTTTGACATAGCAACCTTGTGAGCTTAGCCAAAGCACTCCCACTCATCTCCATCATTGATCCATCATCATTGTGAGATTCGGAGAGAATCCAAGTGCATTGCTTGAGTGATTGCATCTAGAGGTACTTGGTATTCGTGTTTTGCTGCAGATTTCACTTGTTGCTCTTGGTGGTTGCCACCACCTAGACGGCTTGGTGCAACGGTGGAGGATTGGCACGAGTTGGTGATTGTTCGTGGCCATCTCCGGTGATTGTGAGGGGATTTGTACCTTCCCCGGCAGAGCGCCGAAAGGTAACTCTAGTGGATTGCTCGTGTCATTGAGTTACCTCACTTGTGGGTAGGTTCTTGCGGTGTCTAATCATGTGGATGAGGTTTGTGCAACACCTCTTAGCCGCCAAACCACCAAGTGTTGGTCGACACAACGGGGACGTAGCGTGTTGGCAAGCACGTGAACCTCGGGAGAAAATTGATTGTCTCTTGCTCTTTGGTATTCTCCCGGTGATTGATTTCATCTTTATTTTGTGATTGGTTCATCCCTCTACACGACGGTATAATCACCCTACTCATTCTTTTATATTCTTGCAAACTAGTTGTGACAAGCTCTTTAGTGTAATTAGAATTGAGAACTTGATTTGTTATTTAAGTTCATCTAGTGGAGGTCTTTAGTGTAGGAAGATTGAGAGCTCTTAGTGAATAGTATCATAGTAAGTTGTGTGTCTAGTATTCATTGCAACTAGTATTGTTGGATAGGTGGCTTACAACCCTCATAGAGCTAGAGCAAGTTTGCATTTCACTATTTGTCTTACTAATCAAATTGCTCTAGTTGAATTGTAGAATTTTAAATAGGCTATTCACCCCCCTCTAGCCATATTAGGACCTTTCAAGTGGTATCAGAGCCGTGGTCACTGTTTGATTAAAGGCTTAACAACCTCGGTGTCAAATTATGGCTCAAGTTGTGTTCAACCATGTGGGGGCAAACCACCGTTCTTTGATGGCACATGCTATGATTATTGGAAGAGAAAGATGAGGATGTATCTTGGTTCAATCAATGATCAAGTATGGGAGGTGACCGAGAATGACTATGTTATCATTGATCTCGACAATCCCACCAACCAAGACAAGACCAACAAACAATACAATACAATGGCTCTCAACACCATATACAATGCCATTGATTCCAAGGTGTTTGAGCAAATCAAGGATTGTGAAAGAGCTAATGAGGTGTGGAGGAGATTGGAGGAAACATATGAGGGCACACCGGCGATGAAGAGTGCCAAGTTGTATATCCTCAAGGATAAATTGACAAGCTTCAAGATGAAGGAAGATGAGAGCATTCCGGAGATGTTCCATCGTTTGCAAGTGATTGTAAATGACTTGAAGGCTTTGGGAGAGAAGATCAAGGATAATGATGTCTCTTATCGGTTCTTGATGTGCCTACCTCCAAGATTTGAGATGTTGAGATTGCTCATCATAAGAGGAGGATTGAAGGAGATTACCCCCAACCAAGTACTAGGTGATGTCATGACCCAAAAGGCATACCGTGTGGAAAGGGAGGGGGATGACAAGGATGAGAAGAAGGAAGAAGAAGACAAGAAGAATAGGAGCATAGCTTTCAAGGCTAGCTCATCATCATCAAAGAACAAGGGCAAGTCCAAGAAAGAATCAAGTGATGATGATGATCTTAGTGACATTGATGATGAAGCAATGGCCCTCTTTGTCCGCAAGATGGGAAAATTCATAAAGAAGAAGGGCTATGGTGCAAGAAAGAGAAGAGATCACACCAAAAGCAAAGAATATGTGAGAAGATGCTACAATTGCAAGAGCCCCGATCACGTTGTAGCAAATTGTCCCTATAGTAGTGATAATGATGAGGATGAGAAGAAGAAGCTCAAAAAGGATAAGAAAGAAAAGAAGGAGAAGAGAATGACCTTCCAAAAGAAGAAGAAAGGTGGAGGCTATGTGGTCACATGGGATAGTGATAGCTCTAGTGATGATGATAAGAAATCTATCAAGAGAGCACTAGCAAGCATCACCATCAACGACAAGCTCTTCATCTTCGACACTCCATCGACATGCCTCATGGCAAAGCCTACCAAGGTAAAATATGATGTGAGTGATGATGATGAATATGAAAGTGATACTTGTAGGAATGATGATAATGATGATGATGAGGGTGAGGAGTACACCAAGGAAGAACTCTTGGACATGTGTGAGCAAGTGCACGCTTGCAATGAGATGAAGAGAAATGAGTGTAAAGAATTATGCAAGAAGGTAAAGTTTCTTGAGCAATCCTTTGATGAGCTCAATGCCACTCATGAGAGGCTAATGGAAGCCCATGAGAAGCTTGGCAAAGCTCACTCTAAGCTTGAAAAGGCTCACTCCTCTCTCATTGAGCAAGTCAAAGTGGAGGAAGCCAAGAAGGAGCAAGTGATCGTATCATGTGATGTGGGACTAACTTGTGATCTTATTGATGAATCTTTTTATAAACCCATTGTAGTTGCTCCCACTAACTCTTCTTGTAGCACTACCACTTCCACTTCACCTTTGAGTGATGGTTTCCCTTGTGATGCCTCACTAATAGTGGAAAATAAGACCCTCAAGAAGGAGGTGAATGAGCTCACTCGTGCCTTAGGCAATGCCTATGGTGGAAATGCCCGCTTGCTAAAGTGCTTGGGTAGCTAAAGATTTTTTCTCAATAAATAGGGATTAAGCTATACCCCCAAGAAAGGCAAGGCGGCCTTTGTCACTCCCAAAGCTAGCTTTGTGAAAGGCAATGGTCATTTTTGCAATAGATGCAAGCAAGTTGGGCATATAGAGCAATATTGCAAGACTAATAAGAACAAGCTACCTAATGTATCCTCAATTAAATTTGATTCTTGTTACATGCTTGTTAAGGGTGCCAATGGTGTAATGACTAAGTTCATTGGTACACCAATTGTGGGCTCAAAGAAGAACACCATTTGGGTACCAAAGACCTTGGTAACTAACCTTCAAGGACCCAAGCAAGTTTGGGTACCTAAAAAGAATTGATCTTCTTTTGTAGGTCAATTATAAAGCCGGAGGAAGGCATTGGGTGCTTGATAGTGGGTGCACACAACACATGATTGGTGATCCAAGAATGTTTAATTCAATCAATGAAAACAAGAGCAATGGGATTGATAGTATCACATTTGGTGACAATGGCAAAGGCAAGGTCAAAGGTCTTGGTAAGATTGCAATATCCAATGACTTGAGCATTTCCAATATGCTATTAGCAGAGAGCTTGAACTTCAACCTATTGTTGGTTGCTCAATTATGTGATCTTGGTTTCAAGTGCATATTTGGTGTGGATGATGTAGAGATCATAAGTATAGATGGCTCTAACTTGATATTCAAAGGATTTAGATATGAGAATCTATACTTGGTTGATTTCAATGCTAGAGAAGCCCAATTATCAACATGTTTGATCACTAAGTCTAGCTTGGGTTGGTTATGGCATAGAAGGCTTGGTCATGTTGGAATGAAACAATTAAATAAGTTGATCAAGCATGATTTAGTTAGAGGCTTGAAAGATGTCACATTTGAAAAGGATAAGCTATGTAGTGCATGTCAAGCCGGAAAGCAAGTTGGTAACACACATCCTAAGAAGAGCATTATGAGCACATCTAAGGCATTTGAGTTGATGCACATTGACTTGTTTGGACCAACCACATACACAAGCATTGGTGGAAACAAATATGGATTTGTGATTGTGGATGATTTTACTAGATACACATGGGTGTTCTTTTTTGTTGATAAGAGTGATGTGTTTGCAACATTCAAATCATTCATCAAGGGCATTCACAATGAATTTGAAACAACCATCAAGAAAGTGAGAAGTGACAATGGAAGTGAGTTCAAGAACACAAGAATTGATGAGTTGTGTGATGAATTTGGAATTAGACATCAATTCTCGGCCAAGTACACTCCACAATCAAATGGCCTAGTTGAAAGAAAGAATAGAACTTTGATTGACATGGCAAGATCAATGTTGAGTGAGTACAATATGAGTCATTCTTTTTGGGCCGAAGCAATCAACATGGCTTGCTATTATAGCAACCGACTCTATTGTCACCCCATGATGGAAAAGACACCTTATGAGCTATTGAATGGAAGAAAGCCCAACATAGCATACTTTCGGGTTTTTGGTTGCAAATGCTACATATTGAAGAAAGGTACTAGATTGAGCAAGTTTGAAAAGAAATATGATGAAGGTTTTTTGCTTGGTTACTCCACTACTAGCAAGGCATATAGAGTTTGGAATTTGGCTAGTGGTACTCTTGAGGAGGTTCATGATATGGAATTTGATGAAACAAATGGTTCCCAAGAGGAAGATGAGAATCTAGATGATGTAAGAGGCACTCAATTGGTCAATGCAATGAAGAACATAGACATTGGTGATATAAGGCCTAGAGAGGTGATTGATATTGAAGATGACAAGAATCAAGTGTTCTCTAACTCAAATATGCAAGCTAGTGGTTCTCATGATCAAGTTCAAGCAAGGACTAGTGATGACAAAGTGTAAGATCAACAACAAGTGGCTAGTTCATCATCTGAACCAAGTGATCAATCAAATACAAGCAATCAAATGCAAGTGCTTCAACCAACCAATGTTGCAAGAGATCATCCATTGGACACTATCATTGGTGATATTTCAAGAGGTGTGCAAA